>CM053337.1:26194161-26794161 GCA_028583605.1 Dastarcus helophoroides | reverse complement strand
CTCATCGGCGGGTTAAGAACAAATGCTGACATTTTAAGAAATAATTTAAATTTTTCTTTCATTTCCTATTGCTCAAAATTTCGAGAGAAATCTCAAAATATTGAAACTAAATAAAAACGAAACAACTTTAAAAAAATTTCCAACTTTTTTCTTAAAACATTTTTGCTAAAACATTGGGAAAAGACTTCAACTTTTCGATTTTTTCATTCAAAATTTTGACCTTCCTCGAATTTGCATATTTTTTATTTAGAGTTTCGAAGTTGAAACTTTCTTTTATAAATCAAATTTAAAAAAATCCTAATTGCATGATTGTAAACATTATTTTTACAAATCTCGAGCTTCTTTTTAAAATAGCATGCGCTAAATTTGGATTGTCTTAATATTTTTTTTAAAACTATAACTTTACAATTAAAAATTTGGTAGTAGCGTAAAAATGTCAAATAAAACATGGAGAAAAAACTATTATTAATAAAAAATATCGTTATCGAAAGGAGTTTAAAGTTAAAAATTCATATTTAAAATTAAAATTTCTAAACTGAAACTGAGATGGAGGATTAAAGGCCAAAACAAACTTTTGAATTTCTATAAAGTGTTCCCTAAAATTTTGTATTTAAATTTGAGAATAAAGTGAAAATTCCGGAAAGAAACTTTCAAAATGTCCGAAAAAGTGTTTCTCCAAATTTCTATTTAAATATCCTAATTTCAAAAATAAAGCCAACATTTCGTTTTGAAGTTTTTTCTAATTTCTGTTAAGATTTTAAACTGCAAAACTCTTTTAAATTTCGACTCTTTCTAAAACTTTTTAGGTTGAACTTGAAACATACTCCTTTTTAAAATATTAACTTTAAAATAAAAAAAAGTTAGGTTTTGAATTCGGCACTTGGGTAGTATCTTCGTACCTATTCCAACTTTAGCCCTCGTTAGAGTATTTCATAGTAAGAACATTATTTGAATAAAATATTCACTGATAATTTTGTGGATAGGTCACATCGTCATTTATTTTATAGGATTCGTGTTTTAGTTTGTGTTAGAGGAATTATATTTCTACAATAAAATTTAACCCTCGATTATTCTTTGGAATTTTGGTTTTACTTTTTATAATACTTGTTGATTAACGAATAACAAAAAAGTAAAAATAGATGCAATTATTTTCATATTACCTTCAAATATGTGAAATATAAATAATTATGCAGAGAAATAATAACTTAAAAATGTTTTGTTCATTTGTGGCTCTGGACAGTCTACGTTGATCTATAAAGTCGTAAATGAATTTTTTACAATCAGCAATACCAGATAAAGGAAGAATTATGAGTTGATTTCTCCCATTTAAAAATTCGATTTTTTAATTAAATTCTCTCTTTTTATCAAGCTTTCTGAATTTACAATTAATGACATTATATCTGTATATGACTGTATGTTACCTATTTTCTAAATTTCGAAAAGATTTCTCAAAATTTCGAGTTAGTTGTTAAAATTTCATCTTTGTATTACATTTTTTTTATTTTTTAACGGTCTTCGCAAAATGTCAGTACTTCAATTTTAAATATATAATTGAAATTTTCAGTTGGAAGTCGACCATTCAAATTTAAAAAAAAATTGCAAAAGTATTTTCTTTTCGAATTCTCAATATATTTTTTGAAATATGGACTTAACAATTCAAATTTCATCTTTTAATACCAAAAAATTTTATTTTTTGTCAACTGTTTTTTTTAAAATTTTGAATTTATTGATTTTAAAGATTAATTTCCAAGACTTATCTAAACATTTTCAATATCTACAGCATTTCTAGATTTCTAAAAAAATGCTTTCACTTTAATTTAAATTTTAAAGATATGTTTCAACTCAAACTAAAGAAATTATTTCCTAATAAAAAATTAGTGGTTTATCTCGAAAAAAATATTTTTCCCAATTCTATTTTATTTTAAATTCGAAATATCGTCTATAAATACAACATTTTTAAAAAGTCAAAGTTTATAAAAGATTACAATTTTTTAAAGGAGTCGAAATTCCTGCACAAAATGTAAAAATTTTGACAAAAAAGTCGAAATTTTTAAGTCGAAATTAGAAAAAAGGCAACGTTTTAAAAAAGTTGAAATCAATATTTAAAATAAGTCAAATTTAACAAAAATAAATAAACTATAGTTAGAAACCAATTGGAAAATGTTTTCATTCTCAAAGATTTTTCTCGAAATTTCAATTAAAAGGACAAAATATCATCTTTTTACACGACATCTTTCATTTTGTTCTAGATTTTCCGATTTTTAAATTTAATTTTTCAAACTTAAGTTTAAGTTTATATTTGAAAGTCAAAATTTCAATACTTTAAATTTTCCAAATAGGGCAGTTCTTTTGTAATTGAAATTTTTAGATCTTTTATCAAATTTCGACATTAAATTGAAAAATTTCATTTAGACCAAAAATTAACAGAAGAAATATAACGAAAATTTTTATTTCATAGAAACTAAAACTCAAAATAGCAACCAAGAAAACGTCGTTAAACTACATTTGATTTTAACTGAATAAATGCAATTCTTCATGGTAGACTCTTATTGACCGGAAATATTATGTTTTTTTTCAATTTATTTAACATTTCTTCGGCCCAGTTTGGAAATATTTAAATTTTTATTGTCAACAAACCATAAAAATTTAAACATTTCCAAACTGTGCCGAAGAAATGTTAAATAAATTAAAAAAAACTGAATAAATGCAACATTAAAAAAATCACAATTTTCGATAAAATTGGGATTTTTCAAAAAAGGAATAATTTACTGGAAGAGTCTTGAAATTTCGAGGCAAAGTAGAAATTCAAAAAAGTAAATATTTATAAAAAAAAAGTCAGAAGTTTAAAAAAGAATCGAAATTTGTAAAATAAATGAAAATTTAAAGAAAAAGTTATTAAAATTTTAAAACGATTTAGAAAACACATTATTTTTGAATTATGGGTTTGGTACCAGTATTTTTTTTTATTTTTAAATGTTTTTATTATTCACATAATTTTGATTTGAAATTTCAAATTTTCAGATTTACAATTAGTTAAAATGTTATGAATTTATATTTTTAGAAATTAGGGAAGACTTTATTTAAATATCGACAACGTAATTCCAAATTAATATCAAAAGAGAAAAAGAATAAAAAAAAACATTTTTTAAATTTCTATACGATTTCCACTTCAAATTATTGCATACGAATGCAATATTTTCAAAAAGAGCAACCACAACATAACAAGTTTTTAAAAAAGTTTATATTTACAAGTATAAAGCTGAAATTTTGAGAAAAGTCCAAGCCAGAAAAACAAAATTTAAAAACGAGGTAAACATTCTGTCGCGCGTTATCGGTCCGAATGATTAATACGCGATGAATTGTAAGCACTTTATTTCAAAACTGGACTCGGAGCACTAAAATTGCAATACACTAACACTGTTTAATTAACTAAGTTATTCATTGAATTTGAACTACTTGACTGAGGGAAAAGCGACCGCCTTATATAGGTCCCGGTCCGGGTTCTAGAAGAATTTGGTAGATAAGGCTTATCATAACGAAGGCTTCCACGACCAGAGTCAGTACAGGATATACTTTTTCAAGGATTGGACCGTGTGAAAGAACTACTAAAAGTGTTCGTCCACCATCATCGGGGGCTTCTTCAAGAACAAAGAAACAAAATAAAAGGAAATATGCAAAAATGAAAAATGAAAAAAGGATCCAATTTCAAAACATCAGAACACGTTAACTCAGTATGTCCACCATATCAGAGGCGAAACTCTTCTGAATTGAAAATTTGGTACAAAGGATAAGAAAGTTTAGACAGAATAGCATGGTAACTCAGTATGTCCACCATACCAGAGGCGAAACTTTTCTGAGAGGAAAGAAAGAAAGGAAAAGTTTATACTTATATCATTCGTCTGCGCGATCACTCCCGAAGATTTCCGATGGTTGGTTTTCAGATGGAGGAAAGCATGTAACCGTCGTCTCTGCTGATGGTTTTGGGGACATTTTGAATTTCAATGGCCTCGCGTATCTCTTGTATACATAAGGCTTATCGTTTGCCGAAATTTCTGGAGCTTTTATCTGCTGTTTGATTTATCGAGGCCGATTACCCTTATCAAATTTTCTAGAAAATTCCCAACTAAACTTAATGATTACATTTCGCTACAATTCTGAAAAAAATCCGAATATTACAAACGAAACGAAATTTTAATAATTCTGCCAAAATGGAGTCGGGCTCGCACTTTTAGTGTCCCGTACCAATTGCTGCAATGAACAGTGAACAGACCAAATTAAATCACCTTTAGTTATGTATGAACTTGAAATTTTATTCACATTTTCTTCTTTTATAATTAAAAAAAAAAATTGATATAAACACTTTTTTCTACAATCAATCCAAATATTTACGGAACTAATAACTGTGTTGATAATGTCTTAGATAAAAAGTATTCATTCGCAATTTGCAAGAAGTCGGACCAACACAATTTATGAGATCGCCTCGGTCTCGCTAAAATGTTTGATTATAACCGCAATTACTGCATTGTGTTAACTAATGCTAACTCCAAAACCATTTATCTAAATGAAATAGTGTTACGGACAAATTTGATCTGCATTTTATTCTTCAGCTAAATCAAGCTTTTTATTTGAATAAAAATTTTATTATATGAGCCAAAAAGCCTTAGAATGCAAGCACCTATTTTTCCATAAAATATTTTTTTTTCTCAACAACTATTACAATATCCAGAGAACTTGCAGTATTCCAATAATCCATGGCCCAATATGTACCAATTCTATTAAAATCTAAATTTTAGCTTTAGAAACCTTAAAGAACAGATGGGGTGGGGGGGGGGGGCGATCATTTCTGACACATTTCGAGCTGTATCTTTAAGACACAATTGGACCAGAAATTTATAAAAAAATGGGATTCTTAGAGGTAGCTCTTTCAAATGATACTTTATACAATATTGTAACTAAAACTTGATTTTTCGGAGACCCATTTTATTTTAAAACATTTTATTTTTTTAATCGTTGACTGGTAGTGTTTGCGTGGGACATCAAGAACTAACGCTCTGTAAAATTTCAAATTTTTACATTACCAAGTTTTCGACAAAAACCTCTTTGCGACAGACAGGAGAAAGAGAATATAAGCAGGGCATCGAACCACTATTTTTCTCGTTATAGTTTTCGGTTTTCGTTCCGGGAAAAAAATCATATTGGTTTCATTTCGGTTTTCGTTCCGATAAAAATAGCGGTTTTTTCTGGTTTTCGGTTCAGTTCTGGATAACTCATCTTAAAAGCTTTTATTTAAATGGTAATGCTTAAAATTTAAAAAAAATATTTCTCGATTTTTCGAATTTAAAAATTTCACGCTGAAACTCTGGGTTTATTTTGGGTTCAAACTTTAAAAAAACCTCAAACTTTGTAAAAAAAATTAACTGATATCCGCGCTTTTGTCTAGGTGAAAAAAGACCTTTCCTTTTTCTTTTGAAAGTTTCGACTTTTCTGAAGAATTCAATTTTAATTGAAAATTATGTCTTATTTCGAAAATTTCGACAATAAAAACCCACCTTTTCACAAAGTCAATCTTTTCTCGTTTGACTTCCAAATTTTCGAAATTTTAACTTGATTTTGAAAATTTCGAATTTTTTTAAAATTTTGATTTTTTGAATATTTTAAATTCCTCAGAATTCTGTCTTATTTGGTTGGTTTTGATTTTTTTTTTGAGCATTTTACTTTTGTAAACTTTGTTCTTGTTAAAGATTTTATTATTTGAAAATTTCAATTTTTTTTGAATATATGGAATTGATTCGAAGTTTGAATGTTTGACCTTATTTTGGTAAATATCAGAAATTTCAGACTCGCAATTTCATCTTTTTTTTGCAAATCTAACTAATTTTAAATTCGATATTTTCAAAACATTTCAATTTTTTTTGAAAATTAAAATTTTTTCAAAGTTTAAACTTTTGGCAAATATCGACTCTCTCGAGTGTTTGTTTTTTTTATTCAACTTATTTTCAATATTTACTTTTTCGCAAAATTCTGACTTTCTAAAAATGATTACTTTTCGAATTTCGATTTCTTTAAAGCATTTCGTCTTTATATTTTGAAAACTTTGAAATTCAAATGTTCTTTTTTTTAACTTCCATTGTTTTCAAATGTTTATTTATTTTTTTAATTGCAAGACTTTTTTAGTTTGACCTTTCTTTGGGATATTTAATTTATTTTCCAAATTCTAAATTTTTTAAAATCTTTAAACATATTTTTGATCTTTTCTCCAAAATGTTATTTTTTTTATCAAAATTTTGATTTTTGCTGTAAGTTTAATGATGCTGAAGAACTGACTTTTAAAAACTTCAACCGAGTTTTTTAAAATTTTTGGTGCAATTTTTGACAATTTCTCAAAGCTTTGATCATTTTTGAAAACTAAGGCTTTTTTTTTAATTTCGACTCTTTTTTAACGTTTCGGCTTTTATGTAGTAAACTGAACTTTCCCTTTCATTTTTGTTTTTTGAAAAATTAAATATTTCTTAAAATTTTGACATTTTTAATATTTTCGAACCTTTTTTAGAATTTAGATTTTTTTTATAAATTTCGACCTTTTATCATCAAAATTTTGACTTTTCCCGAATTTAATTTTAATTTTTTTGGAAAATTGTTACTTATTTTCAAAATTTTGACTTCTTGTTAAAAAGTTGACAACTCTAAAATTTTTTTTCTTAAAATTTTAATTTTTTTTCAAATTTTGGATTTTTATAGTATGATTATGTTAGAACATTTTTCTTATAAAAACCTTTACTTTTTTTTGAAAATTTTCACTTTAGTTTAAACGTTTTACTATTTCTCAAAGTCTTAACTTCTTTTTTTGATAATTCCGACTTTTTTTCGAAAATGTTTACTTTCAAAAGTGCAACTTTTTGAAATATTTATATTTTTTCAGGATTTTAATCTTTTATGAAAATTTTTACCTTTTGTCATCAAAATTGGGACTCTTTTCGAAGTTAAATATAGCTTCATTCAAAATTTAAAGTTTTTTCAAAATTTACATTTTTTTTTCAAAAGTTCAAGTTTTTGTGATAACTTCGACATATTTTTATAATTCGCCAATTTCAGAAATTTTTTAATTTTGCTGAAGAATGTAATTTTCCAAATTGTCAATTTTTAAATTTTGAAAGAATTTTACAAAGCGAATTTAAAACTTGGCTAAATTTCGATTTTAAAGCTGCCAAAATTCCAAACAATTCCAAAACAAAATCGGAGCTTCGAGGCTAAGGTCGAAATTTTAAGAAAAAAGTCAAATATAGCGTTAACAAAACCAGATAAAAATTAGAAGTTTGAATTAGACATTTTCTAACATGTTATTGTTTCCAGTTTACCCTCAAAATTTCGACTTCAATTTCAAGATCCTGGCTTTAAATTGGAATATAGATGTTGTATTTTTCTCCTAAATTTTTTTCTGAAATTTCCAATTTCTAGAAAAAATTACAAATAGCGAGATTTTATCTCAAATTTTGAGAAATAAAAGCTAAATCCAGGAATTTTGGGAAGTTTTATGAAGTTGGCATCGTAAAATAATCATTTGAATTTGAAATTTCGAAAAAAAATGGCATATTGAAATTGAAGTGAAATTTAAGGGTATCAGATTATAAAAGGGAAAATCCAAGTTTGAGAGAAAAAAGCAAAACTTGTTTCGAAGAAAAAGTTGAAATTTTCGAAAAAATTCGAACTTGCAAATAAAATTGCTAGGAAACTGGGCTTCAATGAAAAAGACTTCACTTCTTGTATCCATATTTACAATGGCACATAAAATTTTTATTTTAAACTCGAAATTTTAGGAAAAGAAAAGAAATATTTGGATAAAATGGTCCAAATTTCAAAAAAGAGCTGAAAATTTTGATAAAGGAATATTGAAGTTATACAATTTAAAATGTAATTTGACTTGAAATTTTGAGAATAAAATTAACATTTTCTAAGAAAAAGTGAAAATTGTAAGTTTCTAATTAAACTTTCAAAAAAATGTACTTTAAAGTAAACTCGTAATTTTGAGATGAAAGTTGCATAAATTTGTGTAAAATTTTGAAAAGGAAATTTCTAAAAAAATCTCAAACTTTAGGGTAAGAAGGGTAAGAGTAAGAACATACAAGTTCAACGAACCGAAATATACCGTTATTATTTTTTCCGGTTCTGCTCCGTTTTCGTTGCTACAAGAATAACGGTTTTTTTTCGGTTTCCGGTTTTTGGTTTAGTACCGGTTCAAAGCCCTGATAAGGGTCCCGATTTTTCTTCTTAAGTACATCCAAATTTTAATAACGAATCAAAACTTGGAAAGTAGGTCAAAGTCTAAAAAAACGTTTGTATTTTGAAAACAATTATATTAATTATTTTACTTTCGAATTCTTCAAAAATTTTTCTCAAAATTTCGACCTTAAAAGTGCAAATTTCATCGTCTTTTTCCCAACACTTTTTATTTTTTAGATAGGTTTAGATTTAAATTTAGATTTTAAATCTCTAAATGTTGACATTTTTTAAAAAGTAGGAATTCACAAAAGGGGCAAATTTTTGAAAAGTCAAAATTTTCATTGCAAAATTATCAAAAAAATCAAATTTTCAAAAATGGGGATTTTGCAAATGTATTAAACATTTTAAAATGAGAAATATAGCACCGAATAGTTTAAAAAAAAATTGGTGCAAGTGTTATGAAGTGGCTAATAGTATATATATTTTCTGATAACTAGTTCTGAGCCTCGTGAGGGAAATTTTTTAACATTTTTAAACAACGTTCTTTTTGTTTACAGATAAATTGTCTTTTCTCTCCTTAAATTTTCAAATAGTTTGGTAAAATAGATATTTGAGTATTGCTGTGCGTAGTACACCTACTATGATTTGGGCTATGTTAGGAAATCCGCCGTTCGAATATATTTTTCATAAACAACAACTTAATGGTCAAACAAATGTTTATTATGCTCCGATGTAAAATAATTCGTCACTGAATATTAATTTGCAATTAACTATTTTCATATTAGTTTCAAGTGTGTGGAATTGGAAATAAATTATATGGCCAATATCGTCAGTCAGCCTGATCTATGCAGCTGGTAATGTAATAAACTTATAAGCGTCTGTTGACCTGCATATATGTATTAAACCACTTACTAAATATCACTAACGATGTTTAAGAGGCAATTTATGAATTCATTTGCCCCTCATTTTTAAGGTCGAATATATTTTTTTAATTTTCGATCTTTACTAACACTTTCGAATATAAGGTAAGGTAAATGACATTATGATTAAAGCATCCTGTATAATGAACATAACTCGGTGAATTAAAAACAAAAATCACTCAAGCTCTTTATATCGTCATCGTTATGAACGGATTTGGCTTCTGGATACTTGCAAACCGGATAGCCTTTATACTAGCAAATTAAATTATCTGCAGTTTCTCTCGTCACATTTCCGGGAACGTAATTACGTCCTCTGACGCAAGTATTTTATTAAAGATGAACTGTTTCTCATTTTCGCGCTGAAAAACAGAGCTTTCAGTCTATTAAGATGAATAGATAATTAAGGTGTTATGGTCGACTGCGAGACGCTTTCAGAATAATGGTGTAGTTAAAAGTTATAATTATTTACATGGGAGATGCATAAATTTTCCATTGGGTAAAAGCAAATAGCTTTGTGAACATTTTAATTTTCATTGTCGACCGCCTTTTTTACAAGCCCCAAGTTGACGTAATTTCGTCGACTAAGTTACGTGCTGTATTCAATAGGGTGAATGATAAAATATATATCTAAGGGTAAAAACGGAAAAAGAATTTGTACTTCTATGAATTTCAAATTTTATATTTTGGATTTATGATGGAAGCAAACTACTTGCATTTGGGAGAAAGACTCCATCGCTTCGATATAAAATTGACAATACGTTCCGCGATAGTGAGGTAGAAGTAAAACTTCTGAGTTTAACTTTTAGATATTCCAGGGCGTATTTTCCCGATATATAAAACTTACATTCTATTTCGCTGCATGTATATGCTTTGAATGGCCAAATATGGAAGAAAAGGAGAATATGCATTGAAATGTATAGGAAAGTGATTCAAAAAAAAAGTAAATGCGTGTAAATGACCCAAAACTTTCAATTTATTTCCGGAGATCATCATTTTACATCAATAAATATTTAATGCTTCTACATCATTTAAACAATGCTTTGGTAGAAGACAGCTTAGGCAAGAATATTTTTGATGCAATATTAAGATGTTCAGATTTTATATGCAAGTTGTATTTTTGAGGGTGACATTGATGGACATGTGTTAGGGATGTAATCCCGAATATAACTTTGTTATTTCCTCTGAACCTCAAGCCTGGTAAATAATTTATTTCTCGACCTCCATTTCTCGGCATTCCCAGGGCGGAAGATTACCAAATGCCACTTTGTGTGTGTTTTTTGTCATTCTTATTGGAATTATGGTTTGTTATTGCTTGTCTAAATACCAGTAGCAGTTAGGAATTCAATTAAATCCTTGGCGACAACGTATTATTGTTAAAGGAACAATAGTTACTTGTTATCTCATAGTTCTCGGACGGAATTATTTGGGTGTGCACTTAAGAAGGCATGTCCAATTTGTCCCAGATTATAATGGGAATCAAGCAGATTTAATTGCCGGATGAATTCTAAATAGACCTAAGGTCTGCCCGGAATCTACACCGCCGATTACAACAGTGTTAGTTGGGGCATATCCTGGATAACTATGATATAATAATATTATTAGACGGTAACAGACATTAACAAACGTATTTTCAATATTTTTGGTAATATTGGTATTTAAATAGCTGTTTGTAGGCTAGGAGTGGTAACAAGAAAGAAGACAATTATTATCCATCTCTTGAAACAGGTGTTAAAATCCAATACGACAAAAACAAAAACGTTTTCCTCGGTTAATAAACATTATTACTTCGAAAAGGTCGATTTCATTGCACTATATAACGACATATTGGGTGTTGATTGGTCATTTCTATATGCACATCAAGACGTTAATGAAGCATGCAAGGATTTTTACTCTCGTATTTATCAGCTACTGAATCGATATATCCCATTACTTGGGGGTCACAAGAGCAATTACTCCAAATGGTTTTCTCCAGACTTGAAAAGAACACTAAATCTAAAATACAAACACTACAAAATCTAAAAATATTAATGATAGCACCATATTTTCGCAATTAAGACAAAAAAATTGAGTCGCTTAGCTTACAAAAACTTCCCAACCAGGACGCAGACATCTTTAAAAACCAATCCAAAAAATTTCTGCAAATTCGTTAGAAACAAGAAAGAGAGAACGTCTATTCCATGAGAAATGTCATTTAATGGAGATATATACACCGTTCCGCAGACTGTTGTGAATTGTTTCACTAATTACATTTCATCGATATTTTCCGACCCTATTCAACCATTACCTGGATGCTGCAGTAATGAATTTTGTAGCAATCCATTTGCATCCACTCCGGATATTAAAACTTGCATAGTTTAAAAATATATAATAAATCTTAAAAATAACGATTCATGTGGCTTTGACCTTATTCCAACTTTTCTTGTTAAGGACTGTGCAGAAGTTTTGGCTGAACCACTAATCCACATATTTAACTTGAGCCTAAATTTTGCAGTCCTCCCCAAGCAACGCAAGGAATGTAAAGTCTGCCCCATACACAAGGATGGAGACACCACACAAGTCGAAAATTTTAGACCAATTTCAATACTATCTGTTTTCGCGAAAATATTCGATGTCTATGACCCGCTGGTTTTTTCCCTAAAACCCCAAATAAGCAGAGACTAAATAGACTGAACGTTTCAATGTTGTCTCATGCGTACAGTTGAAGCTAAAATCCGGGGAAGTGAGGAGGTGCATTCCACTACTCTTTGATATGGTCGGATTAAGTAAAATTTATAAATACGAAACTTGCCGCGTAACGGTTCTAACGATTTAGATGAAACTTTAGAATTAGGGGCTTTTGGACCAATAGGATAATTTTTATAAGTGCTTTTTGGTAAAAGTTCAGGAGAACTATTTTCAAAGACATCTTGGTTTAATAGTAAAATAATTTTCTTTCAATACGCGACGCCTGTGTACAATATTGTTAAGCCGATGCTGTAAACACGTCATGATTGCATTGCAGTGAAATGGCGACGCGCGCACGCCGATAATTGAATATTTATATATTTTATTTTTACGTACCCAAAGAATGAAATTCTTGATTTTCCTTCACTAATGTGTTCACTGAGGTTTCAACAATGATCCACAATACACTTCCCCATATTTACAGCCCATTTTCTTTAAAAAAAAACCGATGTTATCTTCGCAAAGGTCTGTCAAATAATAAGAGGGCATTGCGAGCTAGATGGAGCTAGGCATTCGCTTGCTTCACTGCTTACCGTGTTAGGTTCAGTCTATTTAGTCTCTGCAAATAAGTGAAAATCAGCATGGCTTGGTACCCGGAAGATCAACCGCATCGAACCGGGCATGTGTGACTCAATTTTTAGCTGAAACTCTAGACCAGCCGAAGCAAGTCGATGTTATCTACACCAACATCAGTAAAGCATTTGACCGAATTTCGCATAATATATTATTATTAAAGCTACAATTGCAACTGCAGATTGCTTGTTTCGTCGGTGAAATAAACATCTGCTCCAATAATAATTCCGAGATTAGGGCAATTACTGAGCGATTTATTAGAAAACTATTAGTAAAAACAGTGTAAAGAATAAGAAAAGGTGTAGTTTGTGATTAAACCAACAATAGAGACATCCAGAAGGCATTACCTTAATTATACACATCAGGAAAGTCAAACACTGTCCATAGGGAGAATGTTAGTGAGAGACTTAATATTGAGAGCTAGTAGTGGGATAGATGGGCGGCGCCTTGTATTCTCCTACACCGGTGTAAACAATTCAACGCAGAGGGCAGCGATTAGTGCTGGTGGAGATTTCAGTAGTACATCATAGCCTTTAATGTGTTTTGTTACGGGATTACTACTGGCAGGCAACAATTTTATTAAAATTTGCATACCATATGCTGTTTGTTCTTTAACCCCGTTGATTTAATCAACGTCTGAGGAAAAAGAAAACTGATATTCTTTGATAACCAAAATAAATAAACGAGATTTCTTAAACAAAATAAATAATAATTCTAATGAAGAATATAACAAAATAACTCTTTAAACATTACAATATAAGGAGTTCAAATAGGCCGCCAGACTGTACTAAACAATAGTCCAATCTGTTGCAAAACTCTCGAAGAGTTTTTTCTAACATCTAAACTGGAAGATAAGAGCATGCTGCGTCAAAGTAGGGGAATACGTTCAGCGGCCGTAGAAAACTATGGAAGGGACAATTCTTAGCGTTTTACATGGACAATGAAAATTTTTCCTTATCTGTATAGTAAAGTAATAAGTGAATAATTGAGGAATTGATAAAACATCCCACCGGTCGACCAGCTGGCAAGTTTTTACGTGGCAGATAGATAAGATAAGAGAGTACAACCAGCGGAACATCCAAATAATAAAAGAGGTGCATGTACTCTTATGGGAAAATATATAAAAATATAAATAGAAATTGATAAAAAGAGTGATGAATGGAAATTACGCAAGAGAACAGGAGAAAAGTGAGAGAATCGGTATCCCCCTTTAGGCAAAATAAAAAGATTAGTAGAACCCCAACGAAGAATAGAAATAAGAAAAGAGAATAGTAACGAAGCTAAGAAGAAGATGAAATAAGAGACATGTTTAAAATTATCATGATGAAAGTAAAGGGAATCAGAAAAGAAAATGAAGAATTAAAAAAAGAACTAGAGAAAATAAAAGAAGAGAATAGGAATTAAATGAAATAACAAAAATACTAACTCAAGAAGAAAGCAAAACAGAAATATCAGAAAACGAATTGGAAAAACAGTGTAAAGAGATTAAAAGAAATAATTTTGTGATAACAGGCCTGAAAATGGATACAAATGATGAAAATCATAAAAAAGAAGACGTAGAAAATTTCATCAAAAGGTATTTTCAGGAGGAAATAAAAGTAGAAAGCGCACAGAAAATAAGAGAAAGAGCTAGTTTAATAACAATAAAGGAGTACGGGGATAAACTAAAAGTAATGAAAAATAAGAGTGACCTGAAATTAATAAAGAAAGAAGGAATATTTATAAATGAAGATCTAACGACAAAGGAAAAGCAGATGCAAAAAGAACTTGGAGAAAAAGCAAAAACTCTTAGAAATCAAGGTAAAATAGTTAACATTGGATTCAAAAAGCTTACGGTGAAAGGAATTAAAGAGGTGGACTGGAGAGGAACAGAAAAAGAAAGATATGACAAAAAAGTAATAGCATGGGAAGGAATCGGATGGCTCAATAAACAACATACGGCTATGAAAACGGATAGGAATAAATTAAGAATAAATGCGAATATAAACAAGAATTTCTCTAAAACAAATGAACTAACAAATCCAAAGAAAACGAAACAAATACAGAAAAATTGGCGATGAAAAAAACGAAACAAAGAGGAAAGAAGATGCATGAGAACAAGGTGAGAATTATCAAACTAGCAACATGGAATATGAAAAGTCTGAAAGACAAAGAATATGAATTATTATAAGAATTTGCAAAGCATGATCTAGACTTATTAGCGATTGAGCGGAGTAAATGACGAGAAGAGAGCAACAGGAGGAGTGGGTTGTATAATTAGAAACATGTGGAGCAAGCATACAGTAAGTTGGGACTAAATAACAAAGAGAATCTTAAAAATTGAGATGGAAATAAGAAAAGGCGAAGTCCAGCAGATATTGATACTACACGGACCAAATGAGGACGAAATGGTTGCAAACAAAGACGAATTCTGGGAGAAAGTTACACAGGTAGTAGATGACATAACAAGATCAACTACTGTAATGGGCGATCTAAACGGCAGAGTAGGCCTACAAGATGACATATTAAGAGAGGTCATAGGTAAACATGGAGAGAAATGCCGAAACAACAATGGCAAGAGGACAATCGATTTTTGCATCCAGAATAACCTTTTAGTGATGAACGGATTCTTTCAGCATAAAGATATCCACAAATAAACCAGAGAAGTTAAAAGTAGAGGCGAAAATTCAATAATAGACTACATTATAGTGCAGTAACTCGACAGAAGTAAAGGACGTGAAAGTGCGAAGGGAAGCAGAGTTCTGCAGCGATCACTACCTAGTGGTAAGCAAAATAAAGATGACAAATAATTTAGCACCAAACAACATAGAAGACAAAATAGATAGGCAAACCAACACACAAGAAGCAGTATAAACATACAAGAATTAGCGAAAAAATACAGAGAAAAAGTAGAAATAGCAGTGATAGTTGACCAATACAAGGAAAAGACTTATAACACAGGTGGAGTTGGTATAAAAATACCTTAGTGAAAATAGCCACGGAAATTTGTGGGACAACCAAAATAAATAGATATAGGCAGATAAAGAGAACAGCTTGGTGGACAGACGAGATTAAAGGTGAAGTAAAACTTAAAAAGAATAAATGGAAACCTAAAAGGCTCTAAACATGAGAACACGTAATGCTGGCCTGACTTTGGTTTTATAGAAGATGAGGAATTGAAAAATGTGGAGTACTTTTTAGCTTGAAAGCTTTTAAGAGATGATTTTGGTAATGGTGCTTACCTCCAGGGAAAGTCATTTACTCCTACGATAGACAGATTAGATCTCATAGAAAGAATTCTACTGCACTTGGGGATGTTGGTTGCATTATACCTTCATGTTATCTTAGAAAAAACGACGGCCCGATTTTTTGGGGTAGTGATATCAACCACATTTTCCTTCTTTATTTAAACTTTACCTCCTAATATGAAAAGAAAATACGATTCACTCGTTGACTCACTTATCAAAAATCCCCGAAGCTTACCTGAAATTTGGTAAGTAAAGTCTCCAAAATACGTAGGCACAGAATTTTTCTAAATTTGACTCCTAAGGGGTGAAAACGTTTATCACATGTATCAGTAAAGTTGCCTATAAACGTTAGCCTTAAAATACGTTTTGTTTTTGATGAATTTGCGAGTAGTTGAAATCTCCGAAGCAAATTTAGGTTTCAGTAAAGATTGAAACCTTCACAGACCTAATTTTCCACATGAAATATTTTAACCAATGGTTATGTGACAATCACAAAGATATATAACTAAAAAACTAACTCGTTTTATACAAGATGATGCCCAACATACGAAGTTTATGACAGAAACTTACTTCGGTAAACTTTTTTTTTTGCATTTGACTGTGACATTGGATTATCTTAGGTAAATAAAAAGACGAGACAATGCCGATGTGTATCCAATCATATTTACGATAAAGAAGGCTTTTCTCTTATCCGAATATATTTCCTTTATTTGTGCTGATTCTTTCAAATTAGGGAACGCTAAAATAAGACCACTGACAAGGGAGCCATTATGATACCGTTTCAAGATAACTGCACAATTCGGCTGTTAATTGCTTATCTGCGGGAGGTTTCCGGTGAGATGTCAAGCGTCATTTTAATAACACTGAATTCCAGCTGTTGCTGCCCACAAAAACGGATATCTAAAGGAGCCTTCCATTGAAATAAACCTCAAAGTAAATATCGAACACCAATCAAGAGGAACGTTTGTATTTATCGCGACCCCTCGAGATTAATCCTCCGCAATTTGCAACGCCATCGGATGAAAACTGGAGTAATTTCTCTCAGTATAATAGCTTGCAGTTTTATCAATAGTAACCACAACCAATTTTTTTTTGCTAAGAAATTAATATATGAAAAATGAACATACGAGGGTGAGAGTTTATAAACGAATCTGGTTTATTCACAGAACCATACAATAATTTAGCTCTTGTCTCTTAAATCAGCCCTTCTTTCCTGTCTACATGCCGTTGCATTTTTATCTTCCATTGTTTAAAGCCGTGGTGCAGCTTATCAGTCCCTAATCATTTCAGCAGGTGTGCCGTTTTTGTTTGTGGCTTTGCCTCTTCAATGGATGAAATGGGTTGCCTTCAGAACACTTCTTGCTTTGGAAGGAGAGAAAGAAGCCGCACGGTGCTAAATCTGGTGACTATGCATTGGAATCCGTTTGTCGGCAAGAAATCTTTTAACCGAAAGGGCTTTGTGTGCTGCAACGTTGTCTTGATGCAGCATCCATGCGTGTTTCCTCCAGAGATGCTGCCGCTTCTTCCTCACTCCTCCCCTCAGTCTGCTCAAAATCTCAATGTAATAATTTTGGTTTGTCTAACCCCAAGAACCCACTCAACCATCACAACATCCCAAATGATTGCTTTGAATTTCGACTTGGACATTCTTGCTGTTTTATATTCTTGAAAATTCAAGAGACTGCCAATGCATCGACTGCCTTTTTGTTTTGTAATCATACTGTAAAATCCAAGTTTCATCACATATGGTGACCTTTTCCAGCGAGTATGGTTTCTAGCATGATTCCGGAAACTTTACAGAAGAGCATTCATTTCAAACTAGTCTCAAAAGTAAACTATATTAAATAGAAAGATGAAACTACCTGCGCTGAATTCTGGAACCTTCAAAATTAACATCTTTCCTTAACAGTTTGCATTCCTTCATCCACTCTCGCCTAAGAAGTCTTGTTTATAAATTGTCGCACTTCGTATACCTACTACTTAGAGCATCTAATATATTTTTTTAATTTCCTATTTTCCATAAATATTACAAATTTCATAAAAAAAGTTGATGATTTTTCGGTATTTCAATTTTTACCTTTAAATGTAGATCATCACATCCCACTGCAACTTTTTTTCAAATTTGAACTCTAAATTTTGACTTAAACCACAAAATATCGATATCTAAAAAAACAAATTGGGGACAAAGTTGACAGTTTAAATTTTTAATGTCCAATTTCCACTTTAAGTCAACATTTTAGAAACGCAATCAAAAATTTGCAACATGAGTAAATTTGCAAGTGGATTGAACTTAAAAAAATCCAGAAAAACACCGAAGTTTCTCAAAATTTCTTTCTTGTAATTTTCGTTTAAACTGAAAATATTAAAATTTTATAAATTTGGATTTGCGTCTTCTACTCGCAATGCTCAAGGGACGTAATTTGTAACTAGGACAAATTGTACCAGTTTGTAGACCAGAAGTTATTTTATGCACGAATTAAGCAAGTTCATCGCCAAATTAAACTGCACCTTTTAATGCGGTATTTAACCAGTTCATTTACACATTAGGCCCATTTGTTAATAGATACTGGTAGAAATGCTGACCCAGTAAATTAGAAGAAAAAAATAAATGAATCGTAATTTAAAACAATTACTGATTAAACTGGTTTGTTAACAAATTATTAATATGAAAGCTTTTAGAGGCCCTTTAGGCCCAAAGCTTGATAATGCTATTTCAATACTCTTCGTCTCCAGCTGTTTTTCTTCAATTTTTAATACTCTTTCCTTTTAGGCTCTTCAGTACTGCGTCACGCATCCGTTTCCTTGGTCTACTTTCCCTTTTACCTTCTGGAAACGTCCAACCGCAGTTCTTAACCAATCTCCATTCCTTCATCCTTTCCAGGTGCCCAAACCCTTGCAATCGCCGCGCCCTCACGCTGAGATATGGACGGTTCTCCAAAAATCTCGTATATTTCTCTATTTGGACGTCCTTTTCAAATGTCCTTTACCTCCTTCCCTCCAAAAATTCTTTTCCAGATCAACTGGTTTTCTTCATTTTTTTTGTTTATAGTCCATACACTATAGTGGGTCTCAGTATGGTTTTATAGACTCTAAATTTAGTCTTGTGGGAAATCTATTTTCACCTTATTAATCTGTTTAGCCCAGCCGCGCACTCATCACTTTTCGCTATTCTCAGATTTACCTCCGACTCTTCGTTGCATCATTTGTCTATTGGTACTCCTAGGTACATATAATTTTCTACTTTTTCGAATTCTAGGAGATTATTTTGTTTAGTTTAAACCGTAAAGTACCCATTCGATATTTCTCGTGTCTTCCCTAGCTTCATGTATTTACTCTTGTCTTTTTTAACCTGAAGCCCAATCCTGCTTGCCGCCTCCACCAGATCTCTTGTAATAATTTCTAATTCCTTCTTACTTCTGGCAAATAACAGGATATCATCTGCGTACGCAAGACATTGATGAGATTTGTTAAAAAGGGTTCTATGTCTATTTATACCAGTTCCTCTTATAACATTTTCCAAGTCTATATTAAACAATACTGTCAATAATGGATCTTCCTGCCTGAGGCCACTTCTCACTTCAAACTCTTGCGATAATTTTCTATTTATTTTGACTGCACATGTGGTATTACTTAAAGTCGTTGTCGAACTATCTTTTCTGGTATTTTAAATTTCCTTAGTATCTCAATAACTTTCTTTCTATTCACTGAGTCATAGGCAGGTTTAAAATCTATAAACCTCATGTAAGTTAAAATCTGTCTTAGCATAAATATTTGGTATGTTGTGGATGGATCTGTTCTTTGTAAAGCTTGCTTGCTATTCACCAATAATAGTTTTCGAATAGGTTTCTAGTCTTTTCTTTATTATCGTTGCATGTTATATGTTACGTCTTGCAGAGCTATTCCTCTGTAATTACTATATTCTGCTTTGTCTTCTTTTGTTAAAAAGTGTTATTATGATAGCATTGTTCGATTTCCGCGGCATAATTTCATTTCCCCAAATTTCTCCAAGTGGAATATCTTTGTTTTTAAAATGGCACCTCCATACTTTAAATTTTCTGCTGTGATGTTATTTTCCCCTGGACTTTTATTGTTTTTCATTACGTATGATACGTCCTCTATTTCTTTTCCTTTTGGTTTTTGTACTTCTTCTACAATCGCCTTTTGTTGGTGCTTTCCAAATCCTTCTTTTTCTCCAGTATTCAACAATTCAATAACTACTCAGTCGGTTAGTATGCATTTAAACTCTAAAGGTTGTAATCTTAAGAATGGCAAACAATTAGTTGAATTAAAAATCAGAAAGTTTTAGCTTCAGTCGCCGTTTTTACAGGTTTCTATCTCCTCCTAACAAACGTCTCTTAAAAAAGCATCATTCCTTAAATATGCAAAAGTTTTTCCCGCCGTGCAAAAAAAAATAAAATTACAAGACACCTTTATGGCCGCTTTTAGTATCGCGAACCCGAGCAGGCTGGCAGCTCGTAAAATTTCATCGGACCCTCGCTTAAGGAGGAACGGACGGATTTTGCATTACCGCTGGGCCGCACAACAAATGTTCAAATGTATCATTTTATGTAGTACATCTGCAACATCGAAATTGCTATATTCACAAAAAGCTTTCCCGAGAAAATCCCAACGTCTGGATGTCTTTTATAATATCCAGCTTTGTTTCGAAATAGAAAATCCTTACGTTTTACATATTATTTGCTCCGTATATGCAACTGTCTCGACACATAAAACATCAAAGAACTTCCTCACTTAAGAATAAAATCAATATTTCCCTTTGTCAGTTGAAAAACATAATATTTTGATTAGATTTACCTTAAATAATTTGTAAAGAGACTGAAAACGCTAGACGTGTTATCTAATTAGAGCGGAAATTAAATTACAGAAAAACACTTATTTTTATTTGACTTGGACTTCCAGGAACAGTCACGTAGAAATTGGAACGTGTTTAATCTGATTAAAATCCTCGCTGAATGATCTCAAGTTTATTCGAAGTACCCCACTAATGTTTTAACTTTTATGGAAATATTATGAGAACGAACATCGCTTGGATGAGCACCTTGCTCGGGAGAATTTAAATCAAAAATCAACATAAATATATGTGCAGGAAACTTCTACCGAATATGTTCATCAGCACCGCATCCAATTCAAGCGAAGGGTTTGGAAGTTTGCCGTCTCGACTGTATTCATCAATAACTAACAAAGTTGGTTAACTTCGCTGTTAATTATTGTAAGAGCTGGCAATCTTTCTTGGCCAACTATTCAATTTGTCTATATTTCTTAGACTCATTACTTATAGACTGCACTTTGTTATTACGTGTCAGCTTAACCGAATAAGGATGATTAACATACTGTCAAGGACGAAATACTGATCTTAGTTTCATGCGGAGAAGTATGGGAAACTTCATGGCAATTTAACTTAAGAGAGAAGCTTTATTGTACTAAAATGTTAACCAAGTTTATTTTAAAAAATCACTTTAATAACATCTTTAAAACTAGGAGTTAAGCACCAAGTATAATCCAATATTATGGTTACGAAGAGTTCCACGGCTTCTCTTGGAATTGGATCGTGTCAAAAAACTAGTAAAGGCCAAATTCAAGATAGAAGAGCACGGTAACTCAGTACTCAGTAGGTCAATCATACCACAGGAGAATCTCTTTCAAGTAAAAGTAGCACAAAAAGGTGAATTAGCAGGGGAGGCCTAGGAGTGATGAAACAATTTTCACATTTTATCGCATATCGTGCAATTGCAAATAGAGGTTCGGTTAAAACTTTATCGTTTTATAGATTTTTTAGTCGAATAACCGTTTTTATACTAAAAATGAATTCAGGGATCATGTAACCCTTGATAATATAATTCAAACGCAATTGGACGTTTTGTATCAACTCTCCTCATATCGAGTTAAGCTGAAACAGTTTACTAGGTGAGTTGAAACAGTTAATTAGGTGAATTAAAACACCTGAGAATTGTTACTAAATAAGAATAAAATAATGCTAAAACAAATCGTGATTGAAACATTTTATTGCAAATTGATTTCAACGTTTTTAAGAATAAAAACAATAGAAATTCTGATAAACAATTGTGGCATATGTATGACATTTTTCTACAAACACAGACTTCGTGTGATCATTCTTTGCACTCTAGGCATTGCATCCACTTTTCGTTTACCTTGCTATTTGAATATGCTTCCAAAAACACAAACAAATACATTCATCTTCATCTTCACTTTCCACCTGCTTTTTAAGCATGATCTTTCGCTTTCGCTTTCGCGCATTTTTTTTCTTAAAAGCAGGCTTTTGGACTTTTTTCTCCGGTCTATTAGCCTCGATGGCAGCCAGTTCATTTTTAACAGGAGAATCCGTTAAGATAGCTGACTTTATTTTTCTCCTTTCTTGTTGAGTTCTTTTCTTTGGCGCAGCCTTGGGAAGAGGTCTGACACATTCCGGGGAAGAAATATGTGGCATTGATCTACTCTTAGATGTCTTCCATGATTTGTCATCATTTTCAGATAAAGTTGGGCTGCTTGGCTGAACTCGGTCCAAAGACACTCCGATCAGCCATTATCTGTTTTTCAAATAAAGCGCACTTGGAAGGTGAAGAGTGTTGGAATGTAGCAGCAGGCAATTTTGCCTTGGAAGGTGCTGATGTGGAAAGATGTGTGGCAGCGGGTGAAACTAGAGAAACTTCTTGTTCTGTGTTCAGTTGGTGCGCTAATAATCAATGGACTGGACGCATCACCTTTAGAATTTATTACATTTAACCCTGCAAAAGGCTTAGTTAATCATCTCGATGTGTGTGTTGCGGGCAAAGGTCGATCCGTAACTTGGCTTGGTAGAAATTCATGATTTCCTAATATTAAAGGATTTAGTGGCCAAATTCCAGTTGATCGAAAGCTGGCTATGATGTTTCTTACTGTGACCGCTATTGCAAAGGAAGTCTTGACTATTACAGGTGTTCAGTACGAAACGACGAGTTAAACGCGTATCGTACCGGAACCGACGTACGATTAAAGTTAGTAAGTTAAACTTTAAGGATCGTCTTCGGTTAGGCTGAATTGATAAAAAGTCTTTTAATTTCACACTGATCTATTCTGTCTTGTTGGTTACGTGGTAAAAACTGTCTTATTCCTTATTATAAACCTATTTATATCCTAACATCTGGGGGAGGCGACCAGAAAGACTTTATGGCCACCAATATTCTCTAGCGAAAGGGGCTAGCTGACCGATGGTTTACATGGGAAAGTAAGAAATATCTTGCTTCAACTCTCCTAGGTGCCAAAAATGCGATGCCACTTCATTCGGAAGACATTATTGTCAAATAGCATTGCAAAAGAAAAAAAATTATATGAATGAAATTTGCTTTTTTGAAAAGCCTGACTTTTTAAAAATTTTGCTAATCTCTCAAATTTTTGGAAAAATTTTACAATTTTTGGAAATTTTCACTCTGAAAATTTTAACGTATATTTGAAATCCTATGTTTTAAAAATTGTAGTGTCTCAAAATCTAAACTTTTCTAAAAAAATCACCTTTTTGAATTTCTACCTTGGATGAAAGTTTTGAAAATTTTTTTAAAAATCAAACATTTTTAAAAACTTGTAATTTTCCAAAATTTTGACTTTTTTGAAAATAATATTTTCCAAAGTTTCGATGTCTTTGAAAAATGCAGCTTTTTTAAATATCTCCAATTTTTCTTGAACATTTTTACCTCTTTATAGTTAAATATTTTCCATTTATTTTTAAAATCTCAGCTTTTGTTAATACTATTTTTCTCGAAATTCAAACCATTTCAAATTCCACCTATTTCAAATATATTGACATGAAGTTTTCAAATTTATTGAGAATTTTGACTTCTCTTGAAATTTTCCAAGTTTCGGTTTTCAAAATTTTCATTTTTTTTTCTATTTTGGTTGTATTCTCAAAAATTTAACTCATATTAGAAATGTTGATCCCTTCAAAATTTTGACTTCTTTAAAATCTTGAAGTCCAAAACTTGAACCAGATTTTTTCTTCAAAATTTTTGCTTTTTTTGAAATTTTAAATTTTTTCTAAGTTTTAATTTTTGAAAAAAATTATTTTCCTTTTTCAAAATTTTTATTACTTCTTTTTTTCTATTTTGGTTCTATTCTCAAAATTTTAACTCTTTCTCAAAATGTCAGCCCTTTCAAAATTTCGACTTCTTTCAAAATCTCGACTACTTTAAAATCTTGAAGTGCAAGACTTGAACCCGATTTTTTTCCTAAAAACTTCTGCTTTTTATTAAAAGGTTAATTTTTTTTGAAAGCTTTAATTTTTGATGAATATTACTTTTGAAAATTTTGGCTTTGTTGGAAATGGTTATTTATATACTTTTAAAAATTTAAACTTTTTTTAAATTTTCATTTAAAATTTCCTATTTTTTCAGATTTTCATTTAAAAAAATCTTGGTTTTTTTTTCCCCGAAATTTTAAGTTTTTTTGTGAACCTGTGCATTTTTAAAATTGTAATATAGTTTTCGAAATATTGGCTTACAAATCTCGACCTTTGTTTCGAAATGTTCGCTTTTTCTCCATGCTTTCACAATTTTAGATATTTTCAATTTCTACTTTTTTAGGATTTCGAATTTATTTTGAAAATTTGTACATTTAAAAATGTCTGACTTTTTCAATATTTTGACTCTTTTCCAAAACTTTGATTTAATCTAAAAAATTTAGCTATCTATTTCAAAATATCCTTTCTCCAAAATTTTGTCATTTATGAAACTTCCAAATTTTTTTTTTAATTTCGACTTTTTCTCGAAGTTTTTATGTTGTACTTGAATTTCGCCTTTTTTGGAAACATTCTGCTTTTTTGAAAATTTTGACTTTTTTAAACGTTTTGCTAATCTTTTAAATTGTTAACTTTCTGAATTCTTTTTTAAAAAAATTCACAATTTTTGGAAGTTTTTACTTTTTGAAAATTTTAACATATTCATATTTAAAATTCTGTGTCTTAAAAATTGTAGTGTTTCAAAACCTAAATTTTTTCAAAAAAATCGCCCTTTTTAAATTCCTAGCTTGCTTGAAAGTTTTGAAAGTTTTTGAAAAATCTAATTTTTTTGAAAGCTTTTAATTTTCCAAAATTTTGACTTCTTTAAAAATAATATTTTTGAAGGTTTCGACTTCTTTGAAAAATGCAGCTTTTTTAAATACCTCCAATTTTTCTTAAAAATTTTTACCTCCTGAAAATTAATAATTAAATATTTTCGATTTATTTTTAAAATATCGGAATTTTACAGAACTCTTTTACTCAAAATTTTGACCATTTTAAATTCCATATTATTCGAAAATTTTGACATGAAGTTTTCAAATTTATTGATAATTTTGACTTTTCTTGAAAACTTGTAGGTTTCGTTTTTCAAAGTTTTTATTATTATTTTTTTTTCTATTTCGGTTTTTTTCTCAAAATTTTAACTCGTTCTGAAAATGTTGAGCCTTTTAAAATTTCAACTTCTTTAAGATCCCGAACTCCAAGACTTAAACCCGATTATTTTCTTCAAAATGTTTGCTTTTTTTTGAAATTTTAATATTTTTGTAAGTTTTAATTTTTGAAAAAAAATTCTTATTAAAATTTTAACTTTTTGTAAATTTTGATTTAAGGTTTCCTATATTTTTCCTAAATTTTTGACTTATTTAAAAAATATTGATTCTCTTCCTCGAAATTTTAAGTTTTTTGTGAACTTGTTAATTCTTAAAATTATAATTTAGTTTTAGAAATATTGACCTACAAATGTTGACCTTTTTTCGAAACGTTCGCTTTTTTTCCATGCTCTCACTTTTGTTTTAATATAATTTTTTCATTTTTTGAAAATTATGATTTCCGTAAAAAGTTGTGAAAATTTTTATATTTTTAAAAGTTAGATTCTGTCAAAATTATGACCTTTCCAGTATTTCAATTTTTTTTTAAATTTCGAGTTCTGTTCAGAATTTTGCCTTCTTGTCATAAATTTAATTTTCTGGAGGGGAGTTAATTTTCTTTATCCTCATTTTTTTATTGAAGAGAAAATTTTTTTAGGCGTGCTAAGCGACTATGGATAGGGAAAAAGTGCATATATGTAATATATCATCAAAAAGGGCGATTTGAACTACTTGAACTACTAGTCGCTTACCCTACCACTGTGCCACTAAATTCAAATTGAATATGCGAAGATGTGTATACTATAATTTAAAATTGTTTAAATTAGCTGACACATCTAATCCGATACTTTTAATCCGACACATCTAATCCGACACTTTTAATCCGATACTTTTAATCCGAAACGTTTAATCCGACATTATTAATTCGACACTTTTAATCCTATCGAACACTTGCATAATCCGACATCCGGCTAATCCGGCATCCGTTAATCCGGGTGAAAGTATAAAAAGGAAAAATTGGGGGGGCAAAGTGAAAATATAGTAAAAAACAATTGGGGGTGCAAAAATAAAAATATATAAAATAGAAAAATGGGGTGGGGGCAAAAGAAAAATTAAAGGTGACAAAATGAAAATATATAATAAAGAAAATTGAGGGGACTAAAATTGGAAGGGGCAAAAAATGGGGAGGGGGTAAAGTGGTATGAGCATTTGAAACGAATGTCTATAAAAAGATGGCCCAAAGGATATGGGAATGGACTCCGCGTACTCGACAAAGAAGGAGAAGACCAAAGCATCCCTGGAAGGAAGATGTACAGGAGGCTATAGAGGCGAGAAATCTTGCGAAGCATGACTGCCTCAACTGACGGCAGTGAAAGCTAGGATGCGAGAGGCGGCGCTTGCCAAAAAAAAAATCGCAATAATAAATATCTTTCTGTTCACTAAAATAAAGAGAATATTAAGGATCATCGTTTTGTAAGCCTATAAGGATAAAACGAAAACTCATCGCCAGAGAACCAAACACTATATCAAAAAAAATAATTCTGAAGGTGTTTCAATTATTTAAAGAAGTGCCTAAGTGACATAAGTGTATAATATCAAATAATGGTAACTGTTTTAAAGAGCATTGATGTAAACGAATTTTTAAATTTCCCATTATTTTTTGGAAACAAACCTTAGAGGCTTGAGCATTAAAAAAACGAAAACCTTCTACTTTTACATTTATTTTTAATCTCGGGCACAAAATACACTTTATGTTTACCAACAAAACTAAGACATAAAAAAAATTAAGCAGTTTGCATGTTAAGGGTCGATGGACTCAAAAGCAATCGAACGTTAACAGTTGTCTTCCACCAGTTATACCACGGAGTACACTGATCCCTGATGATTAGATACATAGTAGAAGTATAACCAATGGTTACCACAAGAAGAAATGAGTATATACACACTCTCGTGAACCCCTTTGTAAGCCCCAATTTGGTACCTTCGTCTACGAAATACTCAATTCCAAGAATACAAACTGTTAATAAACCTGCAGTCACCAGCGTTAGAAGCAGCGCTATCAAAGCGTCGGCTTTAATGTGAGGTCTATTTCGTGGATGACGGATCCACAAGCTGATACCCTCAAAAAACCCATACCGTTGAGTCGCAATTGCGTTATATTGATACCTGCACAATTCGCAGTAACTTCTACTGGATTGATTTAACCAGCGCTCTAAGCAGGAGAGATGGACGTAGGCCAAACTTCCCTTGCAGTAGCATGGCGACAGAAGTCGTTCAGTTACTGAATTAGTGTGACAAATTCGGCAAACAACCGAAGGTACTTTGGTCGGTTTTTCCATTGAGTCTAAAAGATCTTTTCTAGCGATGGCGTTGATGTCATCGGATTTTTTATCCTGTTCAGTGTAGGGATAACTTAATCCTTTGGTTTCAAAATTTTCGACACTGATACTAATGCTACTTGTTTCACTAGGGCCGACATCCTCCGACACCTGATTGAAAATTTTTTGCCATTTAACTGGTTTTATGTGAGGCTCACTAAAGGTGTCAGTTAGAAATCGATGTCTTCTATTGCTTTCGTTTGGGACAACTTCATCGATTGATTTTGATGAAAATAATTCTTTTTGAGCGTGAGATGTAGTAGTTGGTGTGGTAGCACTACCCTCATTTCGTTCTCCGACCTTCTTTGCTATAAAAGCATCGAATGTATTAGGGGCTGTATATTTCCCCATCGCTTTGTTGCCATGTTTGGATGCATTCTTATCGGTAGCTTGCTTTCCTGGACAAATAACTACATCTTTTGTAGAAAAAGGTGACTGTTTTAGCTGATCCTGCGGTTTTGATGAGTTTCCTCCAGATAAAGGCGTTGTATCCACTTTTAGTGAGTCGGAGATTGAATCTTCGTAATCAGAAGTAGATA
Organism: Dastarcus helophoroides; assembly: GCA_028583605.1. Lineage (NCBI taxonomy): Eukaryota > Metazoa > Arthropoda > Insecta > Coleoptera > Bothrideridae > Dastarcus > Dastarcus helophoroides. Next base: position 26,766,211 of record CM053337.1, on the reverse strand, counting down.
CATTCGTATCGGTACTATCGACCAAAGACAATTCAGAGAAATTTTGAATTTTTCGAGTATCTTCTACTTTGCTTGATTCTTTGGGTGAGTCGCCTAAAACCTGTGGTTGATTTTTGTCATCTTGTGATTGATTTTTACTCATTGAAGCGGAATCATCGGTCTTATCTTGGGACATATTAGGTGACAGTTTGTCATTTTCAGTTTGACGTATGTAGCTGTTTCAATTTTAAGTCATAGAAAATCGGTCGCTAAATTATGATTAAACAAATAATAAGAACAAATGATACATGTAATTACGACTTAAATACTTGAAACGTAATTGTGTCGCAATTACATATGGCGATATTTTCTTATATCAATCAATTTTCTAGAATACCTATCAAGATTTTTAATAATTTGTCGTAACAAGAGATATTCTAGTTGAAAATCTTTATGGTTGGTTGACTCAGTGTAGGATTTGTAGGTCCGCACTTGTTCTGCACTATGTCTTCAGACATTTTTAGAAGGTATTTACTTTATTTTGATCAGGTAATATATAACATAATGTTGATAACCTATTTTTTAAATGACTAATCTACCTTTTTTTTGAAGCACATATTTTCAAAATGTCGTTTTTAACATCGAAATTTAAAAATTTTTTTTCCAAAATTTTATTTTGTTTATGAAAATTTATATTTTGTTTCCCCGAAATTCGCCTGTTTTTCAAAACTTCGACATCTTTTTCAAAATTCAGCTGTTTTTGAAATTTGGACTTTTATTTCAAAATTAGAATATTTACGTTTCTTAAAATCCTAGGTTTATCTTGTAAATTCGCTTTTTTTCAAAGTTTCGAAATTGTTTCTTCAAAAATAATATTTTTAGATACGACTACTCTAAAAGTTTGACTTTATGCGCAAAAATTCCAAAAACTAATACAAATTAAGAAAAAAATTTAAATTTATGGAAAAAAAATGGAAATTTGGAATTTATTCCCAAATTTGTTTTTGTTTTTGGAAATTCAGATTTTATTTCCTTAAAATTCATCTTTGTTCAAAGTTTGGAAAATTTTGTTTAAGATTCGTCCTTTTTATTCTATGACTGTTATTATGACTGTTCTAAAAGTTTAACTTCTGTGCCAAAATTCAATTTTTTTTTAAAGCTTCGGCTTTTTCCTCCAAATTCGATTGTTTTTCTTAAACTCGATATTTCGTGGAAATTCGACTATCAATTTTTTAAAATTCCTTTTTTTTTAATTTCGACTTTATTCTCAAAATCTAACTTTTTGTAAATTAAATCTCTTTGATAAATTTAGAATATCATTCAATTGCAAAGTTTTTTCAAAATTTTGACAGCTGTTCTCAAAATTTTTCCTTTTATTTTCGTAATTTAGTTATTTTCCCTAACATCGGGCTTTTTTCTAAAAATTTTAATCTTTTAGAATCTGAATTTTAATAAACTTAGACTGGATGCCCAAAGTTTGATATTTTCTTGAAATTTTGATTTTTATCTCAAAATTCGATATTCAACATTTTAAGATATTTTTAATTTTTTCTTGAAAATCATCTTTTTTAAATATTTTGACCTTTTTTTAAATTATTGTTTTGCTAAAATTCGTCTTTTCGTCAAAATCCATCTTTTTTAAAATTTTTACTTTATTCATATTTATTCATCATATTCTGCCTGCCTTTTTCTGAAATTTGACTTCCTAGCAATTTCAACTTGTTATCGTCTTATTTTCGAAATTTCGACTTGGATAGCAAAATTCAATGTATTATGTTTCTGGCAATGTCGACTTTTTCCTCAAAATTGGCTTTTGGTTTGGTTTTATTTTGGAAGCATGGAAATAACTCACAAAAACGTAAAATTTCAATAAATATGTTATTTGCGATAAAGTATAAACACATATATTCTAGGTAAATAAAGGTCTTAGATAAAAATATGTTATTGGTGAATACGTAGATGTTCAGGTAATTTATAAGTTAGGGTCAAAAATTTAAAAAAATTAAGATTTGAAAGAAGTCTAAATTTAAGAGACAAAATTATTACAGTGAATTAAAATTTTGAAAATAAAAAAAAATAATGAAAAGAGTGAAGATATTAACAACTTAAATTTTAGTAATGTTGAAGTTTCTAAAAAGGGTCGAAATTTCAAAGAGGCTAATTTATAAATATGTAAAGAATTTTAAAGAATTCAAATACAGTCGAATTTTTTAAATAAAATTGTGAAATTTAAAATGAAAGTATTAATTTTAAAAAGCCAAACATATCAAAACGAGTTAGAATTTTTTAAATATAAACACTTTGAGAAAAAATTTAATATTTTTTCAAAACCTAATAACGGTCTAAATTTAAAAAAAGTGAATTTTTTAAGAAAGTAATAATTTTCAAAAAAAGTCAAAATTTTTACAAAAGTTTGATATATTTTTAGACGAAAGTCGAAAATATTAAATAATCGAAATTTTGATGAAAATTTAGATTAACAAATGTCAAGATTTTAAAAAGAAATGATAACATTTTTGAAATAGTCATAATTTAAAAAAAGTAAAATTTTTTAAACAGAATCTAAATTTACCCGAAAAAGTAAGTTTCTAGGAAAAACAAACATTTAAAATCAGTCTAAATTTCCAATAAGTCAAAATCTGGCAAAAAGTCAGATTTGGGAAGACGAAATTTTAAACAAAGTCAAAAGTCAACATTTCAAATAAAAGTAAAATTTTGCAAGAGTAGAATTATCTAAAAAAAGGACGAAATTTACAAATAAGTCGAAAGTGCTCGAAAATAACAAGAGTCAAAGAGAGGTAACACTTATCAAAAAAAGTTAATATCTTGGTAACATTCCAAATTTTGAGTCAGCATAAGTTATTTAAAAAAAAATAAAAATTTTGAAAGAGTGAAAATTTTCAAAAGTCTGAAAATTTAAAATACTGAAATTTTTAACGAGGCAAAAATTTCAGAAAAGTCGAATTTAAAAAAGTGAACTTTTTTACCACAGCAATTAGTTTTTATGAGAAGTTTCGACTTTTCCCCGAATATTTGATTTCCGAAGATTTTCAACATTTTTTCAAAATTTCGAGTTTTTTTGAAAATTTAGACTTTTTCCAAAAACATTAAATTTTTTTAAATCTTGAAATTTTTATTAATTTGAAAATTTGAATCATTTGCCTTTCGCTAAAAACTTTAAAGAACTTTACGTTTTAAACTGCAAATTTAAAGGTGTAATTTTAAAAAGAAGGATTTTTCAAGTTTAAGTTGAACAATTTTGAAAAAAAGTCGAAATTTAGAAAAATTTTTGAGCTTAAAATTGAAACATGAAATTTGAAGAAAAAAAAACGCTGAAAAGCCTGATTTTTAACATTAAATTCCAAGAAAAAAAAAGCTTTAACATTTTGCTACCTTCATGGGGGCCCCTGGCATTTGGTTCCATTATATCTCTCTTTCGATGGAGCCTGATATTGGTAGAAGAATAATTGTTGCTCTCATACTTTACCATTACGTTCTTTTTAACATTGTTACTATCAACTAACAATAATATAGTAGTCCGCAAAAAATTATAAAAAATAAACACACAGCTATGTTACATGTTTTCTTTTACTTTACGTCTCAAACTCATTAATCAGAAACGGAAGATTTTCCTAATAACAAGCCATGTACACAGTCAACTGCTATTATTTGAACATTAAGCTTTTGTTTATAAGTTTTGACCTGTCAAGTATTTTTGCAGGCCCTATTGAATTCAGCGCTGTATTTCTGGACGTTTCCGAGTATTGAAGTGGTGATATTAGACTTTGATTAGCGCAAAGCCATGGCTATTCTTGTATCATGATCCGAAATGGTATAGCTGGGTATAATCTACAAATTTATTTCTGTTTAAGGTGTCCAAAGCAAGAATGACAGGAATAACATTAGTCATTGTAATAAAATTACAAAAAGAAATTGAATTACCTTTGGAATTTTAATTTCTTTTAGGAATTTAATTTGTCCATTAAAACATAATTTAAAAGAAGTAATGAGTACCTGTAAATAAATCCTTTAATTGAGAAATGTTCCATTACTTTTCAACAAATGACAGAAATTACACAAATTACACATTACATTACATTTTTTATCAAGGTGCAATGCAATTACAATTCCTTTTTTGAAAAATGTGATTAAATTAGTAATGCATTACATTTTGTAATGATTACTGCCCAGCTCTGAATTAGGTAAATACTTTTTGAATTAAAGAAGAATAAATCAGTGTTGCTGATTATTACCCAAGAAAAATGTACCTACCCAAAAATCCGAAAACAGTTTTAACCGACTAAATAAAAACCTTCGGATATATTGCGAACAATATTTGTGTTCATTTAAGTTGCTTTAAAGTTTTATTTTCTATTACAACGTCTCGGGCTTAGTGCGGTTTACAAGGACCGCTTCCTGAATAATGTGAATCTCGAGAAAATTGAATTTAAAGCAAACAGCTTTCGCTACGCAAACAAAAATAGCTATCAAATCGCATCATATGTAATACCGCATTATGCGAGTTTTGCTTTTAGCTGTTTTGTTTTATTAAAAACTTCAAAACTCTTACGATATTACATTATAATTTTCCCATAGTGCTTTAGCGGTTTATTATCGATTTTATTCTTTTTTATTGTCACTCTATGGCCACTGAAAAATAAAATAAGGACCTAATTGAAAGCTGTTAATGTCTGATGGATTATTGTCCCGGGTGAAAGTCAAGTGAAAAAAACTAGCCCAAAGTTGATTTCTAAACGCACAAATACAGTTTGGTCATTCAGACGTCGTACTAAAAGTGAATTCGTCTCGTCTTGTCCCAAAAAAAAGACAAACTCAGAACGAAAGTAACCTTTTTATTGCTTATTTCATGTTCCGATTTTATTTGAAATTTGCCGTAGAAAATCCCATTTCGAATGTCTTTGATTCCTTTATTGGCACGGACCCCTAGTCACGACAACTCTCGCATTTTCTTTTCACCGACAACATTATCGAATAAACGTTCGTTTTTAAAGGAATTACTGCACCGAGGTCCCGAATTTATTTGCTAACAGCATTTGATTGGAAAGAACTATAACAAGAAAATAAGGACCTTGTCTTTGTCAAATAATGGCAGCATTAGAAGGTTTGTCCCATCAATGGCAGCGGATCATAGATAGGTGGGCATTAGAATAACATCTCTCTGAACTTTTCTAAGGTTATCGTTTAAGCTTAGTTTAGCTACCTACGCTACTGCAGAGAGGGCAGCATCATATTCTATTCGCAGAATGTTTGTTGAAAGTATTAAGTATACAGTTTCAGGGGCCAATAGGTGGTGCCACACTTAGAAGTCACATGGACGAAGTTTTTACGTGTATAATATTTTCTGAAATGTTCGTTAGCGTTCAAGTTAAATATGTCAAATGGACGAAAGCTAATAAAATCAAAACTGATTATTGGTTCCCAAACGTTAAATCTGCTAAATGTTCAAACCTATTAGTCCCTGCATCATATTGTTGATTTAATTTTTGTAATTTCGACTATGTTCTTATTCCAATTTGAAACCAATCTTCCCCCAAAATCTCTATTATTAAGTCTTTTAATGTAACACCGGTGATTTTGAGTTTAAATTTGCAATTTTTATCCTACTTCTATTACGAGCCCTAACAACTTAATGTGTGGACGGTTAATTATGCATGGATTTGTAAGGTTATTTTTTGTAATAAATTAGGAGAATTTATGCATTCTCTAATATTTATTGCAAATTTTTAACCATTTTTCGTTTCCTTATTTATATTTGTTAGAAATTACTAAAAACTAAATGTTTGGACGCCGTAAGTAGCCTTCCCTATTAACTGAGTTTGTTTTAAAAATAATTTAGTCCAATTTGTCGAATAATGCCGATAGTGGATATCATACATGATGTGCATTAAATTAAAAACAAGAAATAGAGAAAATCAAGAAATAGATAAAATCAAGAAACAACACTGGAAAAAATTTTCAAAAGACATGAAACACGACTTATTTGGATCACAAAAGAAAATATGGAAAATGATAAGAAGACAAAGAAAGGATATAAATGAATTTATACGAATAAACGATCTCACAGAAGAACAAGGAACAGAACATTTCACAAAACTGTATGGAAAAAACAGAAGAAGATGATAAAGAAGATGGTCATGAAAATAACCAGACAAGCAATGATAGATTTCAAATATTAGAGGAAGAAATAAATATGCAAATAAAACGATTATAGAACAGAAAAGCACCGGGTCCAGATGGAATATGCAACGAACTTATCAAGTGTGGAGGGATAACATTGTGCACATGGATTCAGAAACTATTCAACAACAGAGTCAATAGCGGAACAGTACCAACAGAATGAAAGGAAAGCAATTTGGTACTAATACTTAAGAAAGGAGACAGGAGAGAATCAGAAAACTATCGAGGAATCAGTTTATTAAATACCATGCTAACGCTGTTAACTGCTATAATGAAAAATGAGATAGAAGAAAGGCTAGACACTTTGTTCTTTATGGGTTCTTATTCAAAGTTCTATTTTACTCAAATTTACACATTTACAGTTTCAGCATTGGTTATATTTTGGGTTTATTTGGTAACATTTTGACGTTATTTTAAAAAGCTTGCCTTTTGTTCTCAAAATCAAGACTTTAAACTAGAAAACTAAAGCATTTCGAAAATCTTAACCAAAATTGTGTTAATCATTTTGAATTTTGTTGCATAGTCCTGACCTTAATTTTGAAATGTTGACTTTTTTCGAAATTTTAAGAAAATGTTTACGGAAATTATAAAATTTTTGGATATATTAATATTATTTTAGAATATACCCTTCTTTTTCAAAAATTTTACTACAAATTTGAAATTTTAACATTTACTGGAAATTTTAACTTTTTTCCAAATTTAAGTTTTATTATTGTAAAATTGTCTTTATTTTCGAGACTTCGAGTGTATAAAAAATTGAAATCTTAGTTTTCTGGTTGTGGTTTCAAAATGTCCATTTTCTTTCGAACATTCCATAATATTTTTAAAGCGAATAGGGGAGAACGGTTTCCGCCACCATCACGCTAATTTTCGTTACCAAGATGCTCTGATGATAACAGTGTTATGTAGCTATGAGTAAAAAGTGTAATGGAATTAAAAAATCTTGATCGGCACCGGGATTTCAACACGCGACCTACCAAACGGGATTTGTAAAAAAGTAGTCTCCTTACCCACAACCCCATAGTGTCTCTTTTGACAGGCATTTATTTTGACCCCTTAAACATATCTGCATGCTCACCATAAGTTAAATTGACTACCGTGCATTGTTTAAATTGTGTTTCGGTTTATTATTTTAATTGTTTAATTGTAGAATCTCTGTATTGAACAAGAATGAATTCTAAATATGTTAATATACAGGGTGGACCATAAGTAATGGTACATAGAACAAGAGTAGATTTTTCGTACAAAAATAACGTGATTTAGCCTCATTTACCTTTTACCAAAAGTTAAGATTAACAGAGATACAGGGTGTCAAAGTTGAAAAAAAAATTCTGATTTTTTTCGCATAGCTGATGAACACATTTCACTATAGACAAGAAATTTGGCATAGAAGGGTTTCTTTAATCAAAAAATTCTAACTTGCTAACAAATTGTCAGTAGCTCGTAGGGGGCGCCACCTGCGCCACCTTGTATTATTCTAAAGCATCATAAATTTTTTGTGCCTTCATGGGCACTTATTTTAAATAGATATTTTAATTTACCTACATTTTTTACGTAAAAAAGATAAACTTTTTAAATATTGATACAAGCAACCGTTTTCAAGATATTTGCCTTCAAAATTTACCATACGTTTACTTTAAGTTATGTAAATGTGAATTTTTCGCAGTAGGTTTCAAAGTAAAAGTAATAAAACTGACTCTAAAATAGTTTATATCACATATTACTCTACTGACATTATTATTACACATATTTTTTTTAATTTCTAAAGCAAATTTAAATAAAATACCAAAACAAAATTTATTTTCAAAAATAAGTATGTGGGAAATGACCTTTTTCGTGTAAAGGGATTGTAAACAACTAAAAATCTGGGTGTCTTTTATTGAAGTTTATCTCAAAATATCTGCTTTGACCACCCAGATGATTAAAATTTTCTTGTGCGGACTCAAAAATCATATCTCACATCTCTATGTTGGAAAATAAATTACGTCTTAATTTTTCGGATTTTCTTTATTGGGATTTTCAAAATTTAGGTAATAATGTTATCAGTAAAGTAATATTTAACATAAATTAGTTTTAAAGCTGTCTTTTGATTAATTTTTGTTCAAGCCTACTTTGAAAATTTCATATCTTAGTAATTTAAAATCAAGGCACGTCAAACTTTAAAGGCAAATATCTTGGAAACGGTTGCTCGTATCAACTTTCAGAAAGTACACCGTTTTTACGTAAACAATATGGAGAAGTAAAATAAGCTATTTAAAATTAATATACGTGGGTGCACAAAAAAGTTATGATGATTTAGGATTATGTAGGATAGCGCAGATAGCGCCCCCTATCAGCTATTGGTAATATGTTTGCAAATTAAAGTTTGTCGACTTAAGAAACCTCCTTGTGCCAAATTTCGTACCTATATTACAATTCATTCCATAATTATACGAAAAAATCGAATTTTTTTTCAACTTTGACACCCTGTATCTCTGTTTATATCAAATTTTGGTATAAATGTAGCTAAATCACATTATTTTTATTCGAAAAATCCATTGTTGCTCTGTGTACCATTACTTATGGCCCACCCTGCATATTCTTATTTAGAAAAATGAATAACAAAAGCAAAACATTTATTTTTAAATATTTTCAGTATTCGTATATTTTTACAGTTTAGTGTTATTTATTTTAATTTTAAGTTGTGTTTGACTAATAAATAAATCACATAAAAATGTATACATAATTGTTGCTTGGAGGGTCGATAGATGTAAAAAGCAGACTAATCCTTTTTCACTTTGATCTCCTTATTGACTCGTCTTGCATTACACAAATCTAACTTGGTATATTTGAATTATTATCACCATCTCTTCAGTAGTAAACAATAGTTTCGCACCAGACGTCTATTCATGACAAAATAAAAAAAAATTTGAATAATTATTTTTTTTCCTAACTGCTTTCTTTTTCTTTATTTGTTCCACGTTAGGCATTCCTGATAAATTCTAATGAGAACGAAACATCAATAACAATCCTGCGAACATTTTTCATTTTTTACAGCTTTATATTTTACCAACAAAAATTTTGTTTACTGTTTGTTTTTGACTTTTTTATCGATGCCTAATTGCTAAATTAAAAAAACACTCTTAATTTCCTAGTTTTAAGTTTTCACTTCTATCGGCAGTCCCCATGACTACCTTTTTGAGATAAGCCAAGGGTTGTTTTCAAACATTGTTTTTTCAAGGCTCTCGTTGGTGTCTAAGGCTGCGTCTAGAATTAGACACTTTATTCAGTAGATTTTCATCTCACATAAGGATCAACTATCCTGAGAGAAGCTATCCGAGATTTATCTGCGCAGCTGCGAGGAGATAGCTTCTCTCAGGATAGTTGACATTTATTAAACGTTAGGGTGCGTTTAGATTGGGTACTTTATTACGTATATTCCTTTCTGACTTAAAGATATATCACGTGTAAACTATCCTGGGAGAAATTATCTGAGACTAATCACAGAGCTAGGATAAATTACTCGACATAAAACGTCGACACAAATTTCTGACATATATCTCAAAAGTTGTCGTCTACTTTCTCTCGAGATATTTCATGCGATTAATTATGATATATCACTTATAATATAAGTAATTTGCAAATTAAATTAGAAAAATTTTGGTTATTTAGAGTAGCAAAGACATTTTATATCGACACTTTATCTCAGCTAGAAATTTGTGTCATAGTGTAAACGGGAAAGGAAAGTTAGTCTCAGACACTTGAGATTTCTGTCATGAGATAAGTCTCTAATCTAAACGCACCCTTACTGTTTTTCTGTTATTTAAAATTTTTACAATAAAATGCAAGTCTTCAAATTTTCTTCAGATTTTGAAATTTTAACCTTATAAAATGTTGTTATTTATTTCTAGAAGTTTCGAATTTTTGATCGACGTTTTATACAATTCCAAGTTTATAATTTCAAAATTTGTCTTTTTTAAAGTTTCGATTTTAAAATTGAATTTTCGAGAATTATTTATAATACAAATACGTGTATTAAGGTGCCCACAGACTGGCATACATGTGCGTCACACTTGCTTGTCATACATGTGCGGCGTTTATGTGTGACAATAAAGGTTTTGACCATAGACCTGCACACAAGCTTACAAACAAGTTAGTGTGAAAGAGCGCGATGAGTAGTGAGGACGATTGTCTTTTATTAGCTGCGGCGTACGTTGCTTTAAGTAAAAAGAAAAAATCTAAATTAGATAAACAAAAACAAATTCGCAGAAAATGGATGAAAGAATGGCTTTTAAAACGGCCTGAATATACTCATGTAAACCTTCTTGAAGAATTACGCTTAGACCCCGATGATTGGCGAAATTACCTGAGGATGGATGAAGAAAGTTATGTAGCGCTATTAACGTTAGTGTCTCCATTAATTCAAAAAAAGGATACGATTTTAAGGACCTCCATATTACCACATGAGTGATTAACAGCTACACTTCGCTATTTAGCCACTGAAGGTGTAAAGTGGAAAATGCCTTTGGCATATTATCTAATAGTTTAAGAGTCTTCTATTTTCTTCATTTCCCTCCGGAAACTGCCACGCATACTATTTATTTTAGTTTTCACCGTGCTTTTTGTTGCATTCGGCTCAACTTCTTGAATTTTTGTCAATAAAGCAGCATAAGCTACATCTTTTTTGTTCCTGTTTTTGTAATCATAACACTTAGTTTGCCATAGGCAAGGATAACTTTTGTACAGTTCAATAAAATCAATTACAAAGGTTTTTGAAAAGCTTCTTAAGTCAGACATTATAGGAAGTTAATGGGCAGCGCAAAACAAAAAAAAAGTGAAACTAAATATGCAAGACACTGTGCTCAATATGTTTTCGAATCAGGCCTAATTTTTACCCACACACCCACACTCTTGTATGCAAGTGCATGCTTGCGCGTTGATGAATTCCGGTGAAACCAGAAAGCTTGTGCGACGCACATGTTTGCGAAGTTTTGACCACACACAGGCAGACATCAACGCACAAGCATGTATGACATACAAGTATGGCGCACATGTATGCCAGTCTGTGGGCAGCATTAGGGTTACTTCCGAAACTTTTTCGAGATTTTTTGTTTAAAATTTCAGATTTATAATTTCAATGTTCATTTCTGCGTTGAGGTGGGGTTACTTATTCAAATAATCAGCTAGACTTCAGAATATTTCAGAGCTGCAAAAGCTTTTCTATTTATTTTTCGATGTTTACTTTCCTTGCATTTCGACGTACACAACGAATTTTAGCTTTTTATGCTTTATCCGATGGCTTCGAGGTAACTTTGTACGAGATAATGGGCATTAAAATTAAAACCGAACGTCTGTTTGAATTTCATCAGTCATACACTCTTGTCATATCTTGTCGGGAGCACAAGTTTTCATACAAAATAATGCAGGACGCAAAAAAAACAACCCGTTTCCTCCCTTGACAGGTTCAAACATTTTAACGTGCGGTAGATTGACATTCAAAAATTTCGCAATAATGATTTACTGTGCTGGAATTTTTACACAAGTTGAGTTAAATGGAACAAATCACATACATTATGGAGATAACCTAAACTTGTTAATCGATGTATCTGTTACAACTAATGTGTTAGATAAAATGTCTCTCAAATAACTTAGGACTGTTATCATTAGAAACCTTATTATATGCATTTGGATGTTTGCATATTTAACCCATTTTCGGCGTTTACTACAATTTCACTTAAGAGCCAATTATGATGAATATTGTCGCTATATGTACAATATTTTTCGGTGGGTACTTAATAATTGAAGTGTTCGTAAGCGCTGGGTGGGACGTGGTTAAAGCAGTCGGTCGAATATTTATATTCAACAAGATGGGTACCATTTTTTCTTCAAAGTTCTGCGTTTTTTCTTTCAAAATTTGTCTTTTATTTTAAAATTCCAAACGTGTTATTAAAATTTAATTTCTTTTTTATCAAAATTTGATCTTTTTAAAATTTTGAATTTTTATCTCAGTCCTTTCGTTATTTATTTTCTTCAAATTTTCGTTTTCAAAAATTCTATCTTTTCTTAAAATTTTCACTTCTTTAGAATCCAAATTGCTGCAAATTTCGACTTGTTTATTAAAATTTACCTGTTCCTCAAAATGTGGTCGATCTTTTGATAAAAAAGTCAAAATTTTGAAATTACTTTTTTTCAGCATTTCTGAATTTTTGTTAAAAGACAAAAGGCCTAGCAAATTGTTCTTGAAAATTTCAAGGTTTTCGAGATTTTTTTAAATCCAATTTTCTGAAAATCCAAATAATTTTCTCATTTATCTCGCGATAGTCACACTTACACCCTGCCCAGGCTTATACGATAAATTTGTGGAATCCATTAAAAAATGCTCACGGCTCTATATTCCCAGGGGATGTAATATTAACTGGATCCAGGGCCTAACAACATCAACGAAGACCAAACTTCAGAATTACATCACACTCTTCGAGAGCAGCCCCTTGGGAGAAGACACAATACAAGCGGGAAAACAACTAATCAGCTCTATATCCGAGCTCAAGAGGAAGAAGTGGATCAAACTAATTGAAGAACTTGACATGAGTAGAAGCAGCCACAAAGCTTGGAGACTACTAAACCTATTAAACAGAGACTCAACCCACCAAGATCCCACACCAATGTAACAGCAAATCAAATGGCCACCCAGCTAGCAGTAAACGGTAAACCAGATCAAATGCCTCCCCGAAATGAAACCAACATAAACCGATTAGAGGGGAAGAAACGACGGAACTGTCTTTCCCCTTTACCAAACAAGAACTTAGTATGGCAATATAGAAGTGGAAACTGCGGAAAGCTGCTGGACTAGATGATATTATGACTGAGCAGATCAAACATTTCCGACCAAATGCAAAACAATGGCTACTGGATATGTTAAATGCCTGTCTACAGAAGTGCAAAATCCCAAGCAGCGAAAAATGAAGATCATAGCCGCTCTTAAACCAGGGAAGGCAGCCAGTAACCCCCAAAGCCACCGTCCAATCTCCCTCTTGTGCCATACATATAAAATCTTCAAAAGAATGACACAAACTGGCCTTACACTGGCCGTAAAACCAATCCTCATACCGCAACAGGCTGGATTCCGCCCAGAGAAAAGCTGCACTGCACAAGTACTTAACCTAACGCAGCATATTGACGAGGGCCTCCAAAAAGGTTTCATAAACGGAGCCCTATTCATCGACCTAACGGCTGCGTGTGACACCATTAACATCAGGCTCCTAATGCAGAAAGTGTATGATGTCACTAAGGATATTAACCTCACGAACACCATCAGAAATCTGCTTTATAACAGGAGTTTTCTGGTGGAATTTTAGGGAAAATGCAGCAGATGAAGGAATCAAAGGAACGGCCTACCACAGGAAAGTGTGCTGGCACCCCTACTCTTTAACATCTACACAAACGACCAATCCCTTCCAGCAAACACAACAGCTATATATATGCACAAGGCAGAACATTCGAGGAGGTAGAACAACACCTAAGTGAGGCGCTACTAGAGATATACCTCTACTACTGAAAGAATAATGAAACCAAACCCAACAAAAACACAAATATGTGCCTTTTATCTCCGTACTAAGCAGGCGACCAGAAAATTGCAAATGGAATGGAAAGGGATACCACTAGAACACTATCCGAAACTCAAATATCTGGGCGTAACACTCGACAGGGACTTAACATTGAAACGTCACTGCCTCAATACCAAATTGAAAGTCAGCGGGAGAAACAATATAATTCGAAAACTGACATATTCTAGCTGGGGAGCAAAACTGAGAGTCCTCAAAACCTCAGCAATCGCTCTATGCCATTCCGCAGCTGAGCATGCTTGCTCGGTGTGGTATAAATCAGTGCACGCAAAGCAAATGGATATCGCCCTCAACGAGACAAGCAGAATCATGACCGGATGCTTGAAACCCATACCGACGAACAAGATCCACCACCTAGCTGGTATCGCCCCTCCTGTCGTCCGCAGAGAGGCAGCCGCATTAAATGAAAGGTTCAAATCAGCAGAACTAGAACGCCATCCCCTCCACGGCCTGCAACCTGCTCAGCAAAGACTAAAGTGGAGAGGAACCTTCTTGAAAACTGCGCAAAAATATGGAGAGTGTAAAAGCAGAGTAGACCTATGGAGGGAGACTGAAAATCATCATTGGATGGAACCGGAAGAGAATTTGGCACCAAGTTGCGACGAAAGCTGGGAGATATGGCGGGCGCTGAACAGATTGCGCACGGGCACCGCAAGATCACGAGATACGTTGAACAAATGAGGTTATCTTGTAGACTCCAGCCTCTGCAAATGCGGAGCACAACAAACTACCGCACACATGTACAAGTGCCCACTCTGTCCCGCCCAATGCACTCTAGAGGATCTTAAAGCAGCAAAGCCAAATGCAAACGACGTTGCCCACTTCTGGGCAAGAAGTGTTTGATATGTTACGTGTATGTATTGTACATCTAACTTACTATAACCTCTGTTATATATACATATATTGATGTTCTGACACGAATAATAATAATCTCAATATTGAACATGATGGGGCACTTGTCTCCATCTGACTTAAGCAGTCAAGAGAAAATAAATATTCAACCAAAAAACTTGGCATTTTTCTCAAAATTTGCCCTTTATTTTCAAAATTTAAGTCTTTGAGATTGTTTGAATTTCTATTAGATTTCCTACTTTTCCTTAAAATTTCTTTCTTAAAATTTGACTTTCTCTCAAATTTTTGTTTCTCAATTTTAAAATATTTTCCGAAATTTCGTTTTTTTTGAAACTTTATCTTTTTAAACATTGGATACTATTTGAAATTTTTTACTTGCTAGAATCAAAATTTTCAGATGTTTTTTCTGTTTACTTAAAATTTCACCTTCTCTAGAAATTTTCACATTTATCTCAAAATTCAGTATTTAACCTCTTAACGCACAGTTAAAAAAAAAACAAATGTTATAGCTTTCAGTTCCATGTCAATGATAAATATTAATAAAACCTTTATTTCTCCTAGCTTTCCTATTGTCGATTGTCGATTATATTAGATAATGAAAATTACAGCAGCATGGAATACGATGCCTTTTGAATTATCTGTAGCACAGTTTGGCTTCTTTAGCGCGTTCGAATTAACTTGAGCGTGTACGTTAAGGGGTTAATATTTTTGGAAAAGGCGATTTTTTCTTCAAAATTTATCTCCTGTTTGTTTCGAAATATTGATATTTTTGTCAAAATATTGATATTTTCGTCAACATTTTTATTTTTTCCCAAATTTGTTTTTGGAAATCTAGATTTTTCTAGAAATTCATCTGTTTCTCGAAGTTTCGACATTTTTTTCAAAAATGATCTTTTGGAAATTTCGACTTTAATATCAACATCGCATCCATTGTTTGATAAATCTGGATCTTTGTGATTTGGGTAAATAACGTAAAGATCTCGTAAAAAAATCTAGGTACTTTTCTGCTGCTAAAAAAAGGATTATCTCAATATTTAGATCAATTTAATTTAATCCTAGCCTAATATGTTATTCGCGTATTCTTTAAATGTCCCATTATTTTCGCCTCTTATCATATCAAAAATTACCTGAGACAATACGTAAATAACTAACCAAAATTTACAAAACAACGTTGAAATTTAGCATGAAAATTCAATTGTTTACATTTCCAGGAATACATGGCAATACTGCTGTGGTCATTCTCTTTACTTTAATCCATGTTCATAAAGTGACATATCATTAAAATCGTAACTTCAGCCATTTTACGATCACGTTAAAAAATAACCATGAGGTTTCATTAGAAAGAAACGTCACAATTCGAAAGAAAAAAACAATCACCCAAAAGCGAGTTGGGAGTGCACAATTAGGGTTCCGTACAAATCATTGCAGTAAACAGTCAATAGATCAACTAAAATCATTTTCACTTATGTATGAATTTGAAATTTTATCAAAATTTTCTTGTGTTATAATTGAAGGAGAAAAAAATGTCTATTTTCAAATACACACTTTTTTCTACAATCAGTCGCAATATTTGTGGAACTGGTGGCTGTATTAATAATGCCACAAGTAAAAACCATTCCATTCACAATTCCTAATGCGTCGATGACTAACACATTTTAAGGGATCTTCTCAGAACACCATTCGTTCGATTCCCACCGCAATTACTGCGTTGCGTGCAATTTAACCTGTGCTACCTCCGAAAATATTTATCTTGCATCTATCTTTGCATTCTATTCTTTGCCTACGCAAGTTTTATATTTGAAAATAATTAGTACTATTTTTCCATAATATTTTTTTCTTAACAACTATTACAATATGAAAAAAAATCTATGACCCAATTTCTACTAACTTAATTAAAATCTCAATTTTACCTTTAGAAACTTAGGAGATCGGGGGGATCATACCTTACACATTTCAAGCTGTATCTTTAAGACCATTGGATCAAAAACTATAAGAAAAAATATTTTAGGATTTTTAGAGGTAGCCCTTTCAAATGATATCTAAATGATTATTATGATTATTAATTTTTGGGTGACCAAATTAACCAGCTATATAAAATATTTTCTTTTTTTAATTGTTGGCTGGCGATATTTGCATGGGTCAGCGAGAATTATAGCTGTGCAAAATGTTAAATTCCTACGTTACATATTTTTCGAGAAAAACCTCTTTGAGATAGACGGACAAGCCAACACGAGAGTGACATTATAAATGTTTCGTTTTTTTCCTTTAAGGTACGGAACTCTAAAAAGGACGCATTGACGAAAATTATCACAGAAGATGCGTTCTTAAAACTAAAATCGACTCTCTTGGGGATATTTTTAACAAATTCAGTCATTTTCATTTTATTTGCCTAGTTCTATACTTTTTATTTACAGTGTACGATAACTGTAGTCGATATTTTATTTTGCTAAAATTATGAAAATCATTTGTTAGTAATTGTGCTCTAAGAAGTGGCGCAAAACAAAACGAGGGAAAATAGTGGGAATTAATTGACGGGAGTTCGGTGTGTATATTTTACTTACGAGGAGTAATTTGTTCCTGTCAGGCAAAATGTCTGGTCTGACCACAACGGAGTTCAGTCTGAACCATTCGTCAATGCAAAAGCTAAGGAAATTACACACCAACATTTTCATTCTAAATTTTGATATATGGCTTATTTTATGGTAAATATATGTAGGTGATATTTAAGGCTGACAAATGATGGTCAGGTATACACAATGGATTAAGTGATCAAGTGATTTATAACCATACAAATTTTAAAGCTTGGAAAATAATAAGAGTTATTTATAACACGAACCGATAAATTTATTGAACTTGAATTTTTCTTAGTTTATATTGAACTAACATAACTTTTTTGCCTACTTGAATTGTCTATTAATAACCGCAATTTGAAGATAATTGAAAATAACATTTAAACTTTTCTTTAATGACTTAATGTCCTTGCTAAAAAACAGAATGAACAAAAGTTATTAGCTACGCACTATAGAGATATACCCATGCCGGTACATATGTGTACTATTCTCTAGGACATAAAAATTTTCTTGGTAAATATAAGTGTACTTTTCCCTTACCCTCTTTCCCACTGTTAAAAAAATAAAAAATGATAGAATCCAACTATTTATACATTAGGTAACAGAATAGTTGCATTTAATTTATTGTAAAGCTGTTATTTATATTCTTGGACGAAAGCGTTAACTTTTTTCTAGAATTTTCGAATCTTTTATTTCAGCTACAATATCAGGATTTTAACCCTTTTTGGGACATTTCAGAAAGTTTAAATATTCCAAGCTTTTTTGGAAATCTTGATTTTGGTTTAAAGTTTTCTGGTCAAAACTTAAACACTTGGAAGTGTAATTTCGAAATTTGAGAAAAAAATTCGGGAAAAATTAATAAAGATCAATTATCAAATCTATTTTCTGAATGCAGGAAAATGACCTACTCTTTCCAATAAATTTTAAAGTTATGTTATAGAAATTTCGACAGTTTCTTAAATTTTCGAGTTTGTACGTTCAATTTTCATTTTCCCTCATACAATTTCGATCCAAAACACAAAATGTACACTTGAACTCGAAATGTTGAGTTTTTATTTTAATTGGACAATTTTTTAAAAATTTTAAAATGTTTTTCATAACTCGAGTTAAAACACGAAATTGCTGTGATATTTATAGGCTCTAAGTAACTGTTTTTTTTTTCAAAATTTCGACTACAACCTTGAATTTTCAATTTTTTTAGAAATGTTGACTGTTTTTTTTAATTCTTACGGTGATTAAAGCACTGAACTAAACACTGTGGTTTGTGATTAAGTCCAAAAAAGGTTTCACCCCTTTACCACATCGGCAATTAAATAAATAATAATAAATAATAATCGATAAAGTATCGATTTGAATCTCAATGCAGATGACATCGATGCATCTTTTGCTAATCTTTTTAGATTAGTGCGCTTGAAAATGCCAGTTCTGCTGGCGAAATACGTATCACGTAATTATTTATTTAATTGCCGATGTGGTAAAGGGGTGAAACCTTCTTTGGACTCTTACGGTGATATTAAAATGCACTTTTTAAATTTGCGAACTTTTTAATAAATTGAGCTTTTTTTGGAAATCTTGATTTTTAGCTATTTATTTTTTTATAGGATTTCCAGTTGAGACTTAAAAATTTGAAAGTCTAAACTCAACAATTCAGAAACAAATGAGCAAAAAAATAAAAGGAATCCGTTCTGCAAAGTTATTTCCTGCATATTTTTTATTCTCTTTCTTCAAAATGTTAAAGTTTTTGTTAAAACTTTCATTTTTCTTTTTTAAATTTTGGAGCTTATACTTCTAGTTTTTGATTACATCACAAACATTTCGATGTAAAACAAAAAATATCAAGGTTTTCTCAAAATGCGGGATTTTTTCTATATTCGGAGAAAAATTTCA
This sequence comes from Dastarcus helophoroides, assembly GCA_028583605.1. Taxonomy (NCBI): domain Eukaryota; kingdom Metazoa; phylum Arthropoda; class Insecta; order Coleoptera; family Bothrideridae; genus Dastarcus; species Dastarcus helophoroides. The sequence goes on along the minus strand of CM053337.1, from coordinate 26,747,124 downwards.
AAATTTTAACTCTTTTCTCAATTCATCAAATTTAAACACGAAATTGTTATAAAAAATATTCATGCGTATATTTCAATTTATGGTTTTATTTTTTCGAAATTTTGAGCATAAACTCGAACTACGGTCTTTTTATAAAATTTTTGAAATTTTTTAGCATCGAAGTTTCCATCCTTGTCAAAAATGTTTGGAAATCTTTAACAATAAGCTTCTTTCGAAATCCCAGTTTTCATCCGAAATCTAAATTACTTCCACTTGAGACAAAAAAAATTGAAAATCTAATCCCCACCTTTGGTGAAAAAACAACTCGGCGAAAAAATAAAAAGTATCAGTTGTTAAAAATTTTTTTTTTATGTTCCTGTTTCGAGATTTAAAAAAATCGAAATTCTTAGAAAGAACAACATTTTTTAAGACATGCTAATTGTATGGCAAAAAAATGAAACTCGCAAAGAACAATAAGAATCTCAAAATAAAATGAAATTTTGAAAAAATTCAGTATTTGAAAAAAACTTGAAATTTAAAATAAAATCGAAATTTTTAAAAAGATTGGAATTTTTTATATTTACTAATAAAAAAAAACTTTTTAAAAAGATCGGAATTTTTCATATCTACTAATTGAAAAAGAATTAACTCTACAAGAAAATATTTTGAAATTCTTGACTCTTCTGGAACTTTCAATTTTTAAATTTCTACTTAAAAACATTAGTTTTTTTTATAATTGCGCCTTTTTTGACATTCCAGAATTTGCCATTTTAAAATTTTTTAATGTTTTGCTTAGAATAATAGAAATTTTTGAAAATTTGATTTTATTAACATGCTTGTCTTTTTTAAACACTTGATTTTTTTGAAATTTTCAGTTTATTTTTTAAAAATTTTGATTTCTTTCAAAATTCATATTTGTTTCAAATTTACGCCTTTCATTAAAAATTATGAACCTTAATATCTTACACATTTTTTTTAAATTCCCAGTATTTTTAAAAATTTACACTTTTTTCAAAAGTGTCAAATTTCTGATAAGCTGGAATTTTTCAAAATTTTATCTCTTTTAGAAAATTCTCAGATGATCAACCTTTTTGACAGTTTTCACTTTTTTAAATGTTTTTTTTTTAATTTCAACTTTTTTCAAATTTTGAAATTTTATTTGAAAATCTTTCATTTTTTGCAAAATTTAAGATATTTTGAAATTTTTAAAAGTCCTCAAATTTTTTTAATGAAAAAGTTTTCGTTTTTTTCCTATGATTAATTGTAAATATTTAAGTAAAATGAAGCAAATATCTGAAAGAATGATTAAAATATCTCTAGAAATGAAAAGGTTATGGACCTTTGAAGTTGCTCTTGTGAGAATACGGGTGTGAGTTCATTCGACATAACCCGGGGGTAGAACTACCCTTAAAACTGTTTAACAGTCGATAAAAAATTACGTGTCTCTTAGATTTCGGTCGTCTAAAACATATCCAAAAGTTAAAAACATCCACGAGCTTTTCTTCTTGCTCAGTGATTTGCGATGCGACGATCTTGGATGGGTCAAATGACCTCACAAGAAACGCGCTAAAATATGTTAATTTCAATAATTTATTTCTCAGTTATTTATTAACGTATTTCAAAAATTTTTTCAGTGATTTATTAGTTTCGATCTATATTTTACTTTAGTTAAAATAAACATTCTATTTACATTATAAAACTTCTCCATTTTTCAGAATTTCTATATTATGTATTGGTATATTGCTTTCAATTCTTAGTTAAATTTTGACTCACATAATGACTTTTTAAAAACTTTAGATTTTCTCATTACAAACATTTCAATTTTTTTTAAATTCCTACTTTTTTAAGAATTAGTTTTTATTGTCAACATTTTAAAAACTTATTTTAAATATATCAATTTTCTTTCAAAATTTAATCATTCCTATAAATTTTCTTATTTTTTTTTGGAAACTGCTTTTTGTTTTTATTGTGAATATCTTTGATTTAAAAACATTCATTTTCAATATTTTTTAAAATCGCAACTTTTTTGAAAATGATGACCTTTTTAAAGATTTTTTAATAATTTTTAAAAATTTTCACCTTTTTTAAAACTTTTCATTTTCTTTAAATCTTAAAATTCCTTCAGAATTTCTCCTTTTTTTTTACAATTTTGACTACTTTAAAAATTGTCGGTTTTACAAAATTTGGAATTTAAGTAAGATTTTGGAAAATTTTACTTAAAATTTTAATTAAAAAGTATAATCAGGAGCTAACCTTCCACTCCCTGTAACTCGGAAACAAAGCGTTTTACGACATATGTATATATAAACTTTTCGTCTTATTTTGTGTCTCAAAATACGAATCTGAATTTATGGTACTACTTTTAGAGTCACCTTGTATAATCAAAACCTTTTCTACCGCTAAAAGGTGTAAAGGTAACTCATATTATCTTGTTTGATACACAACTCTAGCCCATTCTTTCTTATTTTCTGCTAGTTTCTTCGCTCCTTTCCATTCCATGTTGCGTTTTTTCAGAACTTTTGTTGTTTCATCATTCCATATCTTCTTAGGTCTTCCTCCTGCTTGTTTGCTTATACTTTTTGCCTTCCGTATCTCCTTTAGTGGTCTTTTATCCTTCATTCTGCAAAGATGGCCAAACCAATCTGACTGCCTTTCTTCTATTTTTTCTAAGACAGGTTCCTGTTCTAGGTCGTCTCTAATTATTTCATTTCGTATCCTATATCTCCTCGTCCTTTCTAAATCTCTTCATATATATAGCATATCCATTGCTTGAATATTAATCTTTATCCTTACTGGCAATACCCAACTTTCATTTTCATATATTAGTATTGGTCTGGGTATTGCTTTATATATAATCATTTTTGTTTTTCTTGATATTTCATTCTTTCCGATAAAAGTCTGCTTCAATGCATGGTACACTTTGGAGGCGCTATTCACTCTTCCGTTGATTTCATTTTCCATATCCCCTGCTTTATCTATAATCACTCCTAAGTATTTAAATTATCTGACTTGTTCTACTTTGGCTGCAGTGATATTTAAATCGATTGTTTTGTCTTCTTTTTTATTTACCATTACTTTTGCTTTGCTTCTTCCCCTTCTTTTTGCCATATGTTTAAATTCTCTTGTAGCTTTTTCTCGTTCGTTGCGCATATCATAAGATCATCCGCAAATAAACATTCGGTCACTTCTACTATCTTAAATTTTCTGTATCCAACTTGCATCTTATGCGTTCTACGTCGGGCTTCTTTTGTTATTTTATCCATTATTATAGTGAATAATGTTGGACTTAAAACTCCTCCTTGTCTCAAACCATTATTCACTTCAAATTCCCCTGACTGCATATAATCGGTTCTTATGTAATTTTTATTTTATTTATATACTTTTATTAAATTCTTACTAATTCCTCTCTTCTACAGAATTTTCAACATAATTTTCCAAAGTACTATAACAAAGGCCTTTTCTAAATCCACGAAAGCCATGAATATTTCTCTACTGACAGCCGTTGCTCTTTTGAATAATTGCTTGATTATAAAGATGTGATCCTGGGTGCTGCTGCCTTTTCTAAAACCACTTTGTGATTTTTTCATCTGCTTTTCCATCGCAGTTTTTAACCTTTTCTCTATTATTGGTTCATAGATTTTTGTCACCACACTTGGCAGGGTAATTTCTCTATAATTTGTACATAGCCTTTTCTTCCCCTTCTTCAGTATTGGTACAATAATGTGCATCCTTCAGTCCTTTGGCACATTGCCTTCTATCCATGCTTTCCTGAATATTTCTGTTATCATCATTGTCCCTTGTTCCCCCATACTTTTTAACATTTCCGATGTAATTTTGGCGTGTTCAGCTAATTTTCCTTTCTTTGTATCTCGTATAACCTCCGCAACTTTTTTTACATCGACCTCTTCTTCATTTTCTTCTTTATGTACAGCCGTTCTTCTTTCAAACTCATAGTTTTCTTGTATACTGTATTCATCCGCGCTTAATAAGTCCTGAAAATATTCTTTTCATGTTTTCATTAATTCTTTATTTTTATAAATAATATTTCCACCTTTAGTTTTAATTTGTTGCACTGTTGTTCTTTTTCCTTTTCTTAGTGTTTTAATTACTTTGTTAAACAACTTCTGATTAGCTTTGCTATCATCTTCCATTTCCTGTCCAAATTCCTCCCATGATTTTTTTTAGCTTTCTTTACCATTTCTTTCACGCTTGTTCTTTGTTGTTTGTATTCTCTATAGGCTTTTTCCGTTTTTTTCCGTTTCCTTCATGAGAAATTTTGACTTTTGTTATAAAATCTGGACTTCTTTCTGTAAGAATTTCGACATTCTAAGAATTTAAAGTCATTTTAAAAACTTTGGTTTTTTGCATTGGTAATTTTTAAAATTTTGACCTTATTTTTAAAATCTTTGCTTTTCTCAATATTTTGATTTTCTTTATATAGTTGAAAATTATTTAAGACTTCAAAAATTTAGAACCCTCTTGAAATTGTAGAAACTTTTAACAACTTGATGTTTTCTCCAATTTTACTGTTTTTGAGACTTTTTGACTATTTTTCAAAATTTTGATTGAAAAAAAAAATAAACAAATGCTTTAAACATTACCACCACAGTTAATCAGTTCCGTAAATGAGGCGACTGCCTATAGAACAAAAGTGTCTATTTAAAAATGAACTTTATTTTTTAATTATTACAAGAAAACTTGGATTATATTCCAATATAAACATCAGTGTATCACTACAAACTGGGTAATTTTATTTGGTCTTTTGGCTGTTCACTGAAGTAATTGATACATTGGTACGGAATACTGATTATGCGAGCCCGACACGTTCTTGGCAGATTTTTTGATATTTTTTAAAATATATTAATATTTTCATATATTTTTTTTAGAAAGTTATGAAAAACAATTGAAACAAATTGAAGTTGTCCTTAAAAAAATGTCATGTTCCGAAAAAGAATGAAGTATCCTCAATTTTTGCATGTTAGCAGAAGGTAATATAAAAATAAAATTGAACTATCCTATTCCAAACTTATAATCTGAATAAAATTGTTATGTAACGGTTCGTTTACACTAGACATTTTATTCCGTACTCTGACATAAAATATATTTTCCCTCTGACATGTGTCAACTATCCTCACGGTACGTTTACACTATATAGACAGTTTATTCTGTATATTTCCCTGTGACATAAAATATATTTTCTCCCTGACGTAAGTTTCAACTATCCTCAGAGAAGCAATCCTTTCCCAGCCGTGTAGATAAGTCTCGGATAGCTTCTCACAGGATAGTTGACACAAATGTCAGAGAGAAATGTATGGAATAAAGTGTCTAATCTAAACGCACCCTGAGAGAAGCTATCTCCTCCCAGCTGTGTAGATAAGTCTCGGCTAGCTTCTCTCAGGATAGTTGACACTTATTTCAGAGAGAAATGTACGGAATAAAGTGTCCAATTTAAATGCACCCTAAGATACCAAGTTATTTTATATCACCGTTTAGATATGGCAAAAGCTTTCCAAAATAAGCAATAAATTACAATTGTCACTTAAAGTAAAGAATATTATCATTTTCCGAAAGTTAATAACGTCATTATGAATTGTCACATGCCGGAAGATCCGATTTAAAAAATGAAACTCGACGTGTCTCAATGATTTTCTCTAAATAGTTAAATAACGCTGTAATGAATTTTATTTCAAACGGTAGCATCACCAGTATAATTTAATAAAAAAAAACTTTAAAAACCTACACGGGGAAAACCGCCGGCAAAAAATTATTTCAATTGCTTCAGTGTAATTGCTTAATGAATAAATTTTGTATGTCAAGGCACTTCTTCTTCATCATACTTTACAAGAATGCTATATTTAGCTGTAAATAAGTATCAACAGTATCAAAAAACATGAATAAAACCAAAAGCAACAAATCGAAAAATCATCCAATTTCAGAAGTACATATACCATCCCTTTGTCGTTTTTTCCAGGCTCTTCTACATCTCTTAAAGTTAATACGACGGAAAATATTCATCGGAGCGATATTCCGACGTCTCGATTCCTCCCCTTCGAGCTCTACGTTCCTAAGAACTGACAACATAAACTTACCGCTTTGTCTCCTAGCTGTTCCACTCTGCAGTGCAAGAACGCCGTTTGGCCAACTGCGGTTGTGACATTTCTGGGTACATTGAATTCAAAATAGGGGTAAGTGCTGACGTTGCCGTTGAGCAGTCCCTCATCCGAAAAGGAGTCAGCGCCACCTGCAAAACGGAAAGGACCGGATTAAATCTAGCAATAAAAGATAAAATGCGCTACGTATATAAGAAGCGAGAGCAAACCAAATGCAATTGGCGATATTGAATGCGAGTTCTAGACGGCAAGGAATTTGCCAGCAAATACATTTCGAATAAAAAGTTTGCGAACCGTGGAACATTCAATTAGGTTAGTCGGGGAAATCAAGATCTTTCGAATTGTATATAATAGAACGCAAAAAGAAGATACCTTTCAGGAATTGAATAATGGAATTTAAAGTACAAAAGGTTTATTTGCTGCTACTTTATTATTTCCTAGTTGTCCTTTTGTTTACGTGAAGTAGAAATCCTTCAAGTTCCGCGAAACAAAAGTTAGACCATTGATTGGAACTCGAACAAGGTGTATTTTTATAACATTTAAGTCTCTTATGTCTAAGCAAATGTTAACTAATCAGTTTTGTGATTTATGTAAAAATGACAACTAAACTCGTATATTTATCAGTTAGACTTTGGAAACTCAAGACGGTTTCGATCTTGTTACATCTCGTCATTTACAGATATACTTACTTAGAAACTGTGGATATTATTGAATGTAATTTCTAGATATAGAGCCACCTATCGGTTTGTGAAGAAAACTGTGGAATTGCTTTAACAAGGTTATCGAAGTAGACTGCAATAATGCAGCCCTCTAAACGTTCAGTAGGAATACCACCAATTGTTGTCGTTTAGCACAAAACTTTACTATGCGGAAAATTTTGCAGATTCTATTCTGATGTGCAGACCAATATATTTCAAGATTTATCAGATTAATAGTTTGGGAACCAAAGATTAGTTTCGATTTTGTTAGACCTCCTCTCTTTGGCATACCAAACTCGAGTGATTAACTTAGTTCTAATTTACACGTTTTTTATTAACTCACTTTCTTGTCTGTAATTAAAAACTAGCCTCAATCGAAGTTTGACATTGATGATGATTAATGTCTCTTAGTTCCATACAGACGTATAATCATTTATAATGACATCAATTATCCTTATATTGTATGCGTTTCATCTTTTTAGTTTTAAATCTTATAAATTAAAAATCATTCACAGCCACATATTTTTAGGACTATCTGCATAGGGTTAGGAATCTGTATGAAGTTATAAATCTATATGTGACCTAGAGTTTAAAGAACCTTGTCTGAGAAGTTACGTAAATGTTATACTTGAATTGGTCTAGGAATTTACTAATAGGGAGTTTGAGCCTAACAATAAAAACAATACTGAAGTGAAAGGGAAAAAGAAGAAAATAATAATATAATTAAATACCTAATAATACTAACTTAATAGTCAATAGTATATTAGTGACAATTTCTACGATGGCAATAGTCAAGGAAACAGCTGGCTGCGCAACACACACTCTCCCACCAACGACCAGAAAAGAAGCAAAAACAGCATGATAAGCTTTAACAGCAATCGGAATCAAAATGAATTTGCAAGATTAATGCATTTTAAAACGGATTGCCAAATTTCACTCAGAAACACAACACTAAAAATTAGCAGCAGTAAAACTGTTAACCGAACTATTCATGCATCAATTCTTATTTATTTATGCGCCCCTTGATTTTTGTTTTAAATCTTACAATTATTTTCATAGCTATTAAAATTTCATAATCACAATTTTTCAGGACCATATTTATGGAGTTAGGAATCTGTATGAGATTATAAATCTGTATGGAACTAGGAGACATTATTTTATAATTTTTGGCCCGTTTTTAAAAAACGTGCTAATTTAATAAGTTTTTTTAATTTAAATTATTTATAAATAAAAATCAATTTTCATCTATGCAACAGTGGCGTGTTCTTTATGGATAAAAGGAAAGCAGACTTTTTCCTATAGAATGAAAAGTACAACTTTCAATTTTAGACAAAAATTTCACATGTGAATTTTACTAACATTCCTTTAAATTTGAACATTGTTTCATGTTTCTATCAATTTCTGGAAATTTTAACATTTAGTGTTAAAATCAAGATTTTCTTTTTGTAAATATTGGGTGTTTCCAGAAATATTATAATAATTTGATGCTTGATTTTAAAATCGCGAGTTTAAGCTTGAAAATTTTGAAGTCAAAAACTCAGAACCCATTCCTCATAAATCTTAAAATTGAAATTAAAATTTGAACAAGAGGTCTAAATTTCCAAGAATAAAAAAAACATCATCAATTAAAAATATTAAAATTTAATCTCGAAATGTTGACTTTTTTTCGAATTTTAGGTCTCGTCAATCTAAAATACCCCACTTAAATGCGATGAACTTGACCCAGACTGATGAGATCTATCAAGGTCGAAATTAGCTTTCTCTGATTCTAGCCAGCTTACTGGTCTGTAGATTAGAATATTTGAGTGTCTGACTTTTGTCAGAGGACAGTTTCTGCCACCACCAGTTTCTGCTGATGTCGATGTTGCCATCAGCTCAATGGATCGTCGGCTGGTAGTTTAGTCACCTAAATCTGCTTCTATACGTTCATGGTTCGTAAATACACACACACATAGAGGGCTGTATTTTGCTGAATTTAGGTCGTATTCCATTTGGTCGAATTTATAAGTTTGCAGATCGAATTTAAAAATCGATGCTTTGACAAAAATTCCAATATTACAGTCTAAAGTAGAAATTCTTTGCAATTTGGTTTGTCTAAATGTTGGACTTTTTATTAAAATTTTAAATTAAATTTGCAATTTTTAATTTTTACTACTACTATGTTAATTTAAAATTCGTGCCTTATGCTTTTTTCACATATTTTGATTTGGTTTCCTTATATGAATCGCAAATTTCGACCTCAAATTAAGATTAGAAAATTTAATTTTCTTCTGTCCTCTTTTGTTAAAATATTATTTTATACTAATTCGAAATATTTCTTGAAATTAGGATTTTTTAAAAATATTCTGTGTCTATATTTAACTAAGCAAGAAATTTCACGATTGGGCTTAACATGCCTTATACCAAAGTCGCTGGTTTAGAAGATACAGGGCGTTCAAAGTTTAAATTTTTTTCTGAAATTTCTCAATAATTGGTGAGATTTTGATGTCATAATTTTAAAGGCTAAACGTTTTATTTTTATTTTGGCGCGAGAAATGCGAATTTAAATTTGATTTTGATTTAGATAGCGTCAGATCCAGTGTAATATTTATGTAAATTAGAACTTTTTTTTTATCTGTTGTCTGTCTCTAAACAAGAAAAGATACAGTATAAAAGAACAATCAATTCTACAAAGAAAATGTATTCTTGTTTGAGTCGTCTAAACCTATCGGTTTTTAAATTGTTTAAAATTAAACATTTAAATGTAATTTTTTATGATCTTTTTCAAATTTGAACGATTTATTTTATCGGGAAGAATTAAATTTTCTTCGAATGTTGCTGCAAATAATTCAAGAAGCCGCAAATACATTTAAAAATAAAAGAGACATTTTATAAAAATTAATGAACCAACAATAACAATAAAAAAAGAAATTCTCAACATCAAGAGCATATTCCGACGTTAAACCAAACATTTCATCTTGGAACGTAACATTACAGGATCAGAAGTTTCAGAAAAATTTCAGAAATTCTATCATATTGCGACTCTAATTTTGAAATTAATAAAAATTTTGAGTGATCTTTCACTCCCTAGATATTTGGATTTTAAATACAAAACTTTGACTTTAAATTTAAATTTATACCTTTTAAGTCGATTGGAAAAGTTTTAAACATTTTGAAGTCTTGTGGAAATTTTGATCGAATTTCCAAATTTCGACCTTAAACTCAAAATTTCGGGAAATACCTATTTTTGTTTAAATTTTGTGCGTTTCGACACTCAATAGAAATGTTGACTCCATATTTGATTTTAAAAGTAAATTTTCGTTTTTAAACTTCTTAATTTGTACAACACTTCTTTTTAGAAATTGCGAAATTTGTCACAGACTTCTTCCTGAAAATTCAAATTTTATCATTAAGGCTTGATCTTGAGTCACAATTTTATAAACGTAACTGCATATTTCAATTCTAGGCTAGAAAAGCACTTACGAAACCTTCTTCTATACATTTAAAAGATCGAAAGTTTTGGGAAAAAATTAAAAACTTTTAGTTGAAATTTTTGTCAACTTTATTTTTGGCTTGAAGGCCAAATTGTTGAGAAATTTCGAGTTAATTTTTGCTACATACTTTCAAAATTGAGACTTTAATTTAGAAGCTTCTTTATTTTACAATTAATTAAAATGTTGACATTTATTGGTGACGTCGCTATTGAGAATATAAAAAAAATTGGGCAGTCATGGGGACTGCCGAAAGAAGGGAAAACTTACAACTATAACAATGTTTTTTTCTTTAATTTTCAAATTGTAATATTAAAAATAAAAATATAATAATTTGTAAATTAAAATTTTTATTTATAATTCTTATATCTTTCATATTTGTATGCAATTTAGCCTTTGATCGTATCTATTTTGGGTTAATGCATATTAAAAGACCTGTCAGACGATCTAAATATCATAGCACATTTCAAGATATTTCAAAAAGACAGGTGTTCAATGTAGCGATATTTCGGATTGGGAATTAATTCGGTAATCCGACACTACTAATCCGACACTTTGCTAGTATGACAAGTTCCATAATTAGATGTGAATTTCAAATTCTGATTACCAAAATTGTGCAGAAATTCGAAAAAAACTGAAATTTTGTTAAAGTATTCCATATTTTCGAATTACGGTCTTATTTCGGTAATCTGATACGTTCAATCCAGTGTCAATTTCAAAAGTCGGAAAACACAATTAGGAAAAAATAAAACTTCAAATTTATTAACAAAGTTGAAACTTAAAGCTCCAACATTTTCGAAACATAGATACATGTCCTACGAGGTAGTTCAAGTTAATATTACTGGTAGCGAAAAACTGTTCGTTTCTTGCTCAACGGACCTAAAAAAGTTTTCATTTCAAAAGTAATAAAAAGTTAACCTTAAATTTAAAATGTAAAAAGCGGCAAACATATTCGAAAAAATCCGAAAAAATTTTAAAAGTTTTGTATTTTCTCTTTTTTTCAATTTTCCGTTTTAAACCTTAATTAATAATTCAAAACATCTTATTTTTTCCCTTTTCCAAGTACTTTCAATTTAAGTCGATTTTTTGAATTTAATTTAAAACTTTAGATATTGTTTAAAATTTCGAATTAAATCACAAAATATCAACATAAAAGTTAAAACTTAGAAAATTTTTACGAATCTTAATTTAAAACTAAAAATACTGAATACAAAATCGAAATTAAGAATAGAAGAATTTTTTTAAAAAAGGTTTAAAAAAGTTTTTAACTTTTGACTCTGTTTTCAATATTTGAAACCTAAAAAATTTCTTTATATCCATTTTTTATTGCTTTAATTTAAGAATTTCTAAAATCAAAAACTAAAACTTCTAATTTAAGGGATCTTCAAAAAATTCGAAACCTTTGAAAACCAAATTCGAAATTTTATTTCTGAAGCTTTTTCCTTGATCAGTTTGCCCATATAGCAAGACACGTCATGCACTGATGTGTAAAGACAAGTACAGAACTTGGTTACATTTATCGTTTATTGAAAAAAATAGTTTGGATATTGAAGAAATTCTGAAATTGTCGTAATTTTTTTGCTATACTTCATGTATTAAACTAAAATTTCATTTTTTAAATAATTTTTCAGTTTTACTTGAGATTGCTTCTTTTGTTTGTTTTTGGCATTTAAAAATTCACAAATTTTAGCTTAAAATTTGCTGTTTTATTAATCATACTTTAAAAATTTTCACTATTTTTACAAAATTTCTAGTGTAAAATTGAATTTCACAATAATTTAAAAATTCGATCTATGCACATTTTGTCTTTCAGTATAAACGTTTAAGGATTAAGTTTTTTGGCTATAATTTGGCACTTCTGAATGTGGAAAAACAGTTTTTAAAAATATTTTACAGCTTATATTCAAAATTTCAAATTTATAGTCTAAATTTTCTGCAGAAAATGGCAAATTTGAGTACAGATTTTTCGAAAACTTAAGCTATTTATAATAATTTTCGGTTATACAAAATTAACCAAAATTAAATAATATTTACAAACTTCTAATATATTTCCCGAAGTTTAGAGAAAGAGTTGTGAGGAGGAAATGAAAATTTCGACCTTAAAATTTAAAGTATGTTCTAATTTTAAAAAGGGTTAAACTTCCAAGAAAAAAAGTAACTTTTTTAAAATTGTTTCGGGCTTTTTTTGGAAATTTCCATATTTTCTCAGTTTTAAATTTATAGTCGGGATATCTAATGTTTTTTTAATTCGGCTTTAAACATTTAAAACCTTGTTGGGAATAGGCTCGACATTAGAAACAAAAGTTTGCATTTTAAAAAAACAATTTGTAATTGTTGTTTCGTATTTTAAATGTTAATTAAATTGCTAAAACTGAAAAAAATTGAAACAAGTTCAAAAAATTTCTAATTTTTTTTTCTCAAAACTAGAAAAAAACCTCGTGTTTTCGATTTTTTTTATTCGAAATTTCGACGTTTTGATTTCCTTAGTTAAAAGTATCTGTTATAAATCAAAATTAATAAAAAAAAGTCATAATCATAAAATTTATTTGTACAAGACTTTACACGACCTTTTTTAGAATAACATACAAAAATTTGGGGTTGCAAACGTATTTTCTTAAAATGGCCATTTGCAATAGTTCAAAGTTTGGTTTTAATTGCCTGATAAAATATTGCAGAAAAATTATATACCTAACAAGCAAAAATATATTTTCCAAATTTGGATTTTAAAGTTGAAATTTCATAACTAAAGTTAAAATTTTTACACTAAAGTCGAAACGCAGGGATTAAGGCTAAACAAAGTTTTGAATTGCTATAATACTGTTTCTTGAAATTATAATTTTAAATGCAAGATTTGGAAATGATTTAAGAATTTTAAGAACCTCAAAATGTCTAAACAAATTTTCGCCCCATATTTCGATTTAAACACCGCAATTTCTAAATTAAAGCAAAAATTTCGTTTATTTCAAAATTTTTATTTAGAATTTTTTTTAAACCTTTCAGTATAAACCTAAACATTACCTATTTTTATAATGCCAGCTTTAAAATCGAAATTTAGGTAAGTCTTGAATTTGTTTTGTTCATTCAGAATTTTAAAACTTGGTGATTTAAGAGGTCAAATTGTTTAAAAAACTTTAAAATATTCAGAAACAGGTAACTTTTTTAGAAAGTCGAAATTACAAATATTTGAATTTTTGAGAAAAGGTCAACATTTTAAAAAAAAATCGTGAAAAAAGTTTAGATTTTGAAAAAAGTCATAACTTCGAGAAGAAGTCAAAATTTTGATGGTAAAATTCGAACTCTTTTAAGAAAATGTTAAAACTTTCTAAAAGTCAAAATTCTGAACAAAATTGGAAATTAAAAAAAGTGAATGTTTTCAAAAGATAATCTTTCAACATATAATTAGATTTATAAAAATCAAAATTTTACAAAAAGTCAAATTTTTGATAAAAAATAAAAATTTTGTGTCAAAATTTTCAAAAAATTTGAAAATAAATCAAAAATCTAAAGAAAAGCGAAATTATAAGAAGGTTGAAATTTACAAAATAAGTTTAAATTTGGATATTTCTAAACTGAGATTTTGACAAGTGTGTATAACAAGTTAAACATTTAAAAAAAAAACAAAAAATTTAAAATTCAAATTTTCAAAATGTTAAATTAAAATGTAAAAGAAATATTCAAGAAAGTCAAGTTTTTTAATACAAATTGAAAATTCAGATTTTTAAAAAAATATGTCATTTTCAGAGTCACAACTTGGAAAAAATGGAATTTTAAAAAATCAACATTTCGAGTCATTGTTATCAAAGGTCAAAAAATTTAAATTTTCAAAAGAATTGAAGTACTTTAAAATACTGAATTTTAGATTAATTCAATAACAATATAAGAATTTTGAAAAAGGTAGAGAGTTTTAGAATGGGGTCAAAAATTTTTAAAAAGTCGGAATTTTCCAACAAACTTCAAACTTTGGGAATAAAATTATTTAAAAAAATTGAAATTTTGAAAGTTCAGATATTTAAATAAAGAATTTTCTACACAAAAAGATGGAATACTAAAAAATATGATTTCTGAAAAAAATTAACAAGAAAAGAGCCAAAATTTGTTAAAATTTCTAAAAAGTAGAATTTGGAACAAATAGAATTTTTTAAAATGAAGCCAACATTTCGAAAAAAGTTAAAATTTTGGTAGTCCAAAGAGGAAAGGTCGACATTTAGAATAATAGGAGATTTTAAAATGTTGAAATTTTCAAAACAAGTCGAACCTTAAAAATTGAATTTTCAAATAAAATTCTAAATTTTCAAAATTTTTAAGGATCCTTTCTATTATTTTACGCAAACGAAGGATAGTTTTAAATATAAGGATTAGAAATCAAAATGTTGAAAGGAAACTTAAAATTTAGAATAAAAAAATTATATATCTTAAAAAGCTTCGCTCTATATTAAAAAAATGTTATATACAAGTAAAATAAGACGTTTTCCGCCTGATACCTTGTCAAGGATTGTTATCTGAAGAGCTTTATAACTTATTTTTTCATTTTCTCGCCAGAAGTCATTGATTGAATGTCTTTCTTGAGTTCAGAAATATTTTTTATATCGGATAGGCGATTCAGTTAACACAATTTTCTATTTACCGCCTTATAGATCTTTCAGATGCCCGAAAGCCCTGCGGCTGCCCAAACAGTGTCGTATATAGATCGTAATTTTCTCGCAGCATGTGCTAAAAGTCTACCTTCGGGCCCTGATGAGCCTCTAAGTGGCGGATAAGAATATAAGCGGAACAAACGCGTCTTTCAGCGTTGATACTGAGCCGCGGATATCATTTAACGTTTTGATTTTCCACCGAAGCGATCGAATACACCCTTCACCCTTGTTCTCGGCAAATCTCAATTTATCTGTAAACAAGAGCCACGTTTTTTCTTTCATAATATCATTATTTCGCTGTGCTCGTATACGTGCAGGGAATATTGGCATAAAGATAAATTTTTAAGGGGACTCTACAATGCGACATCTGATATGACAGCAATCAAATATTAAATGGCGATCGATCTTGTCCTTTCATAAATTTAATGGGCCATAAATTTTAAAGAAAACACAACAAACGTCAATAATGCCCCCGGAGGACATCTATTGAAAATGAAACATTTGATGCAACTCTATTGTCTCCAAACAGCAATATATGTCTTAGAATTTAAAATTAGAACTTGCTGGAAAGAATCCAAGACCCTACCTGCAATCGAAATTTAAATGATAATAGATAACATTTTTATTTTCGTGGTTTATTGACTAAATATCTGAAACTGAAAAACTACTTTTATTTTTTACAGTTTTGTTTCTGTTTCTGTTCTTTTAATCGATGCCAGGCCCGGATCCAATAAGTGCGCGGCCCGATTAGATTTTTTTTGCGGAGCCCTCTTTTTTTTTTGTTTTTTGTTTTAGCTGAGCATCTAGCAGAAATAAAATAATGTTTATACTGTTATCGAATTTATATGTACAAAAAAACAAATCCAAATCTTTCAATTTAACAAACCATGAAACTGCATAAACGGTTTGTAACTTTAGATAGCTGCATAACGTTTTATTTCTGTTACCTATCCTAGCTAACCATAGGTGTAGCTAGAATAGGGCAAAGTGGGGCGCTTGCACCCCATTTTCATGCAGCAAACGGAAAATTCATGTATTCAACTGGGGGACCAAAAATTTTCTTTCCAACTTTAAAATTCATTCTTTCCTTTAAATTTTTGTCTCGAAATTTTGACTTTTTTCTCAAATTTGCTATGTTTTTACAATTTTTTTTTTATATCCAGCATTTATTCATAAAATTTCACTTCTTGTATGAAACACGACTGTATCAAAATTTCAAATTTTGATTTAAAAGTTTGTCATTTTTTTCGAAATTCAGGCACTTCTGAAAATCTGATCTTTTCTGAAAATTTCGACGTTTTCCAATTCTGAAAATTTCTGCTTGTTTGTTCAAATTTGTCTTTTTTTCGAAATTTTATCGATCTTCTAATAAAAAAAGTATGTTGTTTTAAAATTTAAAATTTTTGTAAGAAAGTTACGAAAAAATTTTCTGGAAGTTTCAATTTGCCAAAATTTTGACGTATATCACAATATTGGACATTTTCTGACGCCACATGAGGCGCCTGTCTTTCTCTGAGTCAAGCAATCCAGAGAAAACAAATATTCACTCAGAGAATTTCCATTTTTTCTTAAATTTTGTTTATTTTCTTAAAATTTGCTTTTTTTCTTAATTTCGATAAAATCTGGCTGTTTTTGAAAAGTTTCAAATTTTCATTAAAAGAATAAACCTTTTTTTTCAAAATTTAGATCTCTTTCCCAGAATTTCAATCATTTTTTCCTAATTTCGTCTTTTTGTCAAAGTTTAGATTATGTTATTCAAAATTTCAACTTTTTTCTTAAAATTTAACTTTCTCTGGAACATTTTGAATTTTTTGTCCGTTTCGAAGTTTTCTGGAAATTTCGTTTTTTTTTAGATTTCGATAATTTTCTGAACATTTAGCTATTTTTCAAAATTAGAATTTGGTTTTTTGGAAATTTCAATTACTTTCTTTTTCACGAAAATTTGAATTATATTTCAATGTCCAATATTTAATATTTTCTTGGTAAATTCGTCTTTTTTACTCAAAACATTTATTTTTTTTCTCTTAAAAGAGTCTTTTTGCTAAAATTTGCCTTTTTTTTCAGAATTCAAATTTTCGAAATTTCGACTTTATTGTCAAAATTCTACTTCTTTGAAATTCTGTTTTAAAAATCGTTTATTACAAAATTCTGCGATTTTTTTAAATATTTGTCCTTTTCAACAAATTTACATTTTTATCTCTAAATGTGATGTTTTATGGTTCTGAAAATGTTTTCTCTCTTAATTAGCTTGGAAAGTTAATAAAAATATTGAAAAAAATATTTTTGACGTTTTAAAAAACAAGATTTCTTATAAATTCAACGTCTACTGAATTTCAAATTTTGAGAACAATGTTTTTGGAAATTGCAATTTTTTTTCTCAAAATACGACTTTTTCACTAAATGAGACCATAAAAAATTTTAATTTATTTAAATTTTGGACATTTTTTAAGCTTCTGTGTAAAGTTGGATTTTTATTTTTAATGTGATTTACCGAAAACTCCGACTTTTTCAAATTTTTTTCCTCAAATTTCGTCTTTCTCCAAATTACTAGTTTATTTTCAAAATTCCAATTTTGACCTTGAGATTGGATTTTTTCTTGGAAAATTAAAATATTTTTTAGGAAACACGATCTTTTTCGCTTGGTTTTTCCAAATTGCACATATTTTTCAAAAATGGTGATGCTTTTTCGAAGTCGTTTTTTCTTAATTTTTTTTAAATTTCCCAGTAATTTCAAATTATTGTTGGTCCCAATAATTTCAAATTATTGTTAGAAATTAATTTTTTTTGCAAATTTTGGTTTTTTTTTTAAATTCAAAATTGTTTCTGGACATTTTCTTTAAAATTGATTTTTTCTTAAATTTCGACTTTTTTACAAAATTTGTTTATATTTTTAAAAATTTTATCAACATTTTGATAGAAACCTAAGTCTCAGGACAATATTTATGGAAGATTTTGAGAAAAAGTGTTTTTGTTAGTTTCAAAATTTGACTTCTTGTGGAATCGCCACTTTTGTCACATGAATCGACCTTTGGAAATCTCGCCTTCCTTGAAATTCCCACTTCTTTGAAATTTTGACATTTCTTTAAATTTTCTGAAAGATTTCCTCTTAAAGTTTGGCTCTTTTTCGAAATTTCGACTTTGAATCTGAAAATTCGATCTCCCCAGTCAGTAGCGGAGCGTGGAGTAATATAGACGTGGACAAAGTCGCGAGGCCCCTTCTCTTTCGTTCCCAAGATCTGCTCAATAAATCTATCCAACCAAAAATGCTTTAACGCGACATACATACTTATGATATTGAAAAAATATAAATGAGCGGTGGGAGAATATTGAAAAGCATACAGATTTTGAAAAATGTTTTATTCTGTAACTTGAGTGATTTAATTTTTTATAAATCTTCTTCGGCCTTTTGTTTAACAGAAGTCCTTTAGCAAGGATTTGTAATTGATTTTTACAGCTAATCGAAAAATGTTTTAAAATAAAGCAACCAAAAAAGTGTTAATTCTTGATTCAAGGTCAACATTTAGGAATTATAGTCGAAATTTTAAATCTAATGTCAAAAATTTAAGGTTAAATTCGAAGTTTCTGTTTCTCAAGTTTTTTTTTAATTGTACAACTCTATCCCACAGTTTATTTATATTTGATCTGTTAAATATTTAAAAGTTATTGTTCTCTCCGCAAAAATGTCTTCTTTTAAATCTGCCACTGGCAGAAGTGTTTATATCAGTGTTTTATTACGTGTCCAACGCCTAGGGGGTCAAATTTGGGAAAATTTGCTCTCATTAAATGAAAAGAATTTTCAAAAAATTTCTTTTTTTTGATCTGAACGGAATGGTATTATATTCAGACCTCTTCTCCAACCTCTATACAAGCATGTGATCAGAGGGTAGGTTAAGTGTACTTCAGCCCTCTTCGAAGTCTCAAGCAGATAGGCAATAGTAATTTGGGAGAATAAATTTGCTCGGGTTACTAACCTAAACTTCTTTCCCAAGTTTTCAAACTTTTCACGTTCACCTTTCCTGCGCATTTCGAACTTTTTGCGCATTTATGCTTTAAATTCGTCGACGATTGAATAAATCAATGAAGAATTCCTCAATTAGTAATGAAAAATCGCAGCAGAGTTGATGAATTTTTAATTTGAACGTATCTCATTTTTGATTAGTTAAAATCTTTACATTTTCAAATTTCGATTTTTTTTAATTCTGACTTTTTTCAATTTCTATTCTTTTTTTAAATTTAGATTTAAAAAAAATGTCTTGTACCCTGAAACCAAGAAAGATTAAAAAACGGCAAAGGTTGCTCTAACGAGTTTCGATAGCCAAGATATATCTTCAGAGGGATCTTTCTTGGTTTCAGGGACAAGATTTGTATTTCAATTTTTGAACGTAACCGAGGACTAGTCCGTTCCACCAAAAAATGTCTTTTTTTTCATGAATGTCTGAAAATTCAGACCTCTTTCAAAACTTTAATATAGTTTAAGAATTTCGTCCGTTTGAAAATGCAGTTTGTGGTTTTTTTCAAAATCTCGATCAATTTTTAAAATATCGTTATTTTCAAAATGTCGACTTTTTTAAAAATGTTTGACTAATTTGAAAATTTTGTTTTTGTCAAAATGTCGACTTTTCTTTATTTATGGCTCATTTTAAGTTTCAGTTTTTTTAACTGTCCAATTTTTTTGAAAATATTTCGATATTATTTCAAAATTTAAACTCATTCTGAACATTTTAACTCATTTCAAAATTTCGATTTTTCAACATTTTAAATTGATTTTTTTGATGATTTCGAGATATTTTCAAAATTTCCAGTCTATTTAAGAATTTCTATCTTTTGAAAGCTGTACTTTCCTTTTAATTCCACCTTTTCGAAATTTAAAATTTTTTCGATACATATTTCTTTTTTAATTTTAGGTTTTTGACTTTCCAAATTTCAGCGCCTTTTAAAGTTTCAATTTTTTTTATCAAATTTTGAATTTCTGAAAATATTGGTTTCAAAATTTCTGCATTTTCCGAATATATTAGTTTTAATTTTCATTTTTGATCTTCTCTAAAGTTTGACATTTTTTAAAATTTTGACTATTTTTCAAAATTTCTAATTGTAAATTTTCAAATTTTTTTAATTTAGACTCTTCAAAATTTCCCCTATTCCTGAATATTTCGATTTTATATATTTAGGCATTTATTTATGTTAATAAACTATATTAATACTAAATGCAACAATTTTAATTAAAAATGTCTTAATGTTTTCACAAATATTGGATATGACCGAACCAGGTTTCGCTTTTTAGCATCATCGGCCGTTACACCAGTAGTTTGTTTAGCCATAGTTATGTTAACATACTCCAAGAATGACAGACTCCTACGAACATTTATCATTTAATAAATATTTAATATATACAGGAGAGACAGAAAGTAAGGGTCAACACCAAACTGGATATAGGTGGCACCAAAATATTACGATTTTCGCTTTTTCACTATTTTTAAAATTTTGATTTTTTTTTTTTAGACTACAAATAAGTAATTCTGCAACTGAATTTGTTTTTTACAATTTTTGAACTTTATCAGGAAATTTTAAGTTAATTTTTTCTGGATTTTTACTTTCAATTCCGAGATTAAAATTTCAATTTTAACTTTCCTCTACTAATACATTAAAAATTTTTCACTATTGTTAGCGATTTCAACTATTTTTTAGAAAATTATACATTATAGTCGAGTTCGAAAATTTTTTTTTTCAAAATTCCTCTTTCAAGTTCGAAAACTTGAAATTTGTTTTTGTAAATTTTGAGTTTCAGTTTTTTGTTAAAAATTCGGAAATCATACTATCAATGTTTATATTTTATCTTAATTTTTTACTAAATTAAAAATCTGGACTTGTCAAAATTTTAATTCTAAGCCTTCAGAGTCTTCAGGTTGAACCAAATTTGATTTCCACCACAGGGAATTCGGAAACTATTAGAGCTAGAAGAAAGCTTAAATAGGCAAAGTAGTGCAGAATTTAGTGTCCAACAATATTCCGCTAAGAAAATAATTAAATTCCCGTTCGTCTTGATTTTATTTAGAAAAAACTAAAAAACGCTATTTTTAATAATCAGCTGTAACTTGTTTGTTTGAAATCAAATCGAAAAAAATTAAAAACCATAATTAGTTGATTTTCAAGGCATTTTCATTAGTATATGTTATTCTTTTCTGAAATATGCTGTTTCCAAGAAAATTATGCTAAGTTTGTGATTTCTTATGGACGCCATATTGAATTTAATCATTTTTGAATTAGGCATATTTTTCTGATTAATTTGATCTATGTCATGGCATACTTCGAATGTGACAAAGCGGATTAAATAAGGTAATTTACTAGTTAAAAAAAAAAATCATAGCAGGCAATGCAGTCGCTATGGCTCCTAATTATACAAAATACAGTCTCTGAAAAAGCAGTAATTATTTTTGAAAAACCAAAAACATTGTAACAAGCGGTATAATGATTTATTTATTAATAATCGTAACGTGTATCATTTTCTTTAAATGACATAATTCTCAGAACATTTTAAGAATTTTATTAGGGGCGACTTTCCCATGACTCATACACAAGTGTGCGTTTTAGACTTCTCTAGAAGTTAAGTATTCTAAGAGGCATAATGTGCAAAAATCTGACAGTCAATTCTAATGTTATTTTGTTAAATATTTCACGTTACATAAATAAATAATCAATGTTGAAAGAATTTTTGTCAAAATTACAGACAAAATTTTTTGAACATCTACACGAACTCATAGAATTACTCATTTAAAGGGGTGCATGCACGTTAGGATTATACGTATAACTATTTTAATATTGCACAGTTTGTTACAATATTTTTAGTTCTTCAATAAATATTGTTACGTATTTAACTACGGTATCGTTATTATTAAAAGTTAAGTACTTGCATTGCGTACTATAATTTTTTTGTTTAGCAATAATAAATACGTTATTTAACCCACCTCACGACATTTGAAGTATGGCATGTCATATATTAAATTTATTAGAAAACTACACTAAATTCGAATATAATAAAATTCAATATAGCGTTTATAAGAAATACCAAAGTTGGTACAATTTTCTCGGGAATAGTTAAAGTTAAAAAAAATTAACGTACACCAGTGAAAATGCCCTAAAAAACACCTAATTACAGTTTTCAAAATTTTTAAATCGGACTTGAAATAAACAAGTTACAGGTGATTTTTAGAAATGGCGATTTCCAGTTTTTTCCAAATAAAATCAAGACGAATTCAAATTCAATTGTTTCCTCAGCAAAACATTATTGGGCTTTAAATTCTGCACTACTTTGTCCATTTAAGCTTTCTTGAATCTCTAATAGTTTACGAGATCCCTGTAGCGGAAATCAAATTTGGTTCAACCGTTATATTCCAAAACTTAAATGTTTTTTCTTAATTTTGACACAAAACCCAATAATATAATGATTCTTCAATGATAGATTCTTTTGAAATATCGTTTTTTTCTCAAAATTATATTAAAAATAACAGCTTAGACTGCAAATTTCGTTTTTTATCCTTTTCTTTTAAAAAAATGACGTAAAACGTTGACTTTTTATCAAAATTTAGAATGTTCTTTTTTCCTCAAAATTCATTTCAAACGTAACTTTTTTTTAATTATTACTTCAAGCTCAAAATTTTTACAAATCGATTTTAATTTTATTTTGAACTTTCTGTCCTAATATCGAAATTTTGGCTTTTTTTAACGAAATTTTCAGTTTAAACTTATTATACTTATTATAAAGTCTTTCTTTTTTTTTTCATTTTACGAATTTTTTCTCATAATGTTCATTTCCACTTTTGTAAGAAATTTTTATTAGAGATTCAAAAGTCCAAAAAAAATTTATTTTAATACATCTGAAAACTTCGACTATTCCTGATAAAATTTTGATCCCACTTTTTACTTTCTGCTAATTGTTTGCTTCAAATTTCAAAAGTTTGCCTATTTGTGTAAATTTTGGACATATTTTCAAAATTATGACTTCTTAAATCATTTATGAACTCCGAGTTATTCGGAAACTTCGACTTTTAACCTTATAATTTCAAGTAGGCACTTTTTAAATTTAAATATAAGTTCCAAGTTTTGTTTAAATTCTAATTTCGAAATAATCTAAATGTTTTAATTTTTTTGTTTAGAAAATATTAATTTGAAACTCAAAATGTAGCCTTTTAATTAAAATTTCAAGCATTTTTTGTTTTAAATTTTAAACTCCTGTTACAAAATTCCTGGACGTACACTAGACTCCACAATTCATCAGAAAAATAATTTATGGAGGCCAGTTCAAATACGCAGGCAGGCGGCTGAATATGTAGAAACGCTCCTGGCTGCTGAGTTGTAATCTCGATTTAAGAGTGGATTGAGAAACAATAACTACTTAATTTTTAATCTGCAATTTGCATGTATACCATAAAGACTTTGCATTTAAAACCACCAACTTTATTAGATTTTTATTTGAAATATTCTGGAATACCCAAATTAGTGGCAACACAGAACGTTTAATCGGTTTGACAAGCGAATAATGAGGTAAAATAGCAGCAAGCAAAAGCCGGCTTTTGAATATTACTTTTACACTGGCCTCTACATTCATTAATAAAGAAATATTCCCGAGGCTCCCAAAAATTGAAATTCTCAGTGCAAATATGCTAAATTCATTAAGCCCTAATAAATTAGAAAGGAGAAAAAGGGGAATCCACCACTTCTTTCGGGGAATGTAGGCACGAATTCGGAAAATTATTTCTCAACTTTTTCAAACTAAATTTTACTTATTAACTAACCAAATATTGAGATTCCTTAAGTTCGCTTGAAAATGTTCGATAACCCTTATCGAGTTCGATATGATAATAGAGACTTCTTCGAACACTGCATATTTTAAATTGAAAATTAGAGCTCTCTTTGAGCTCTATTGATTTCATCGGAAGGAGTTTTTTTTAGAGAAGTGGAATTTAGCGTTTGTATATTTACAGAATTTAATCTTTATTTCATTCTTTACCTTGTAAGATTTCATAAATCTTGTAAAGCTAATTACAAGTTTAAATTTTATAATTAAAATAATGTTAGTCTCAGAGTTCACATTTAGATGGTAAAAGTTAAAGTTAGTTATTTTCCTAGGCGTAGCTAGAATAGGGCAGGGTAGGGCGCTTGCCCACCGCCCCTGGCTAATGCAGCTAAACGAAAATTTATATTCAGCTGAGAAGACTTTCTCTAAAAATTTACATTCGATAAAATTCGTCCTTCTATATTTTCAAAAAAAATTACAAGTCCAATTAAACAAAGCCAAATTTACCAAACATTTAAATTTTGAAAAAGGTCGAGGTTTTGATAATCAAAAGTTTTAAAGATAATAAAGAGTGTCCTAAAATTAATGGAAGATTTGAATTTCCCACCATTTTTGCAATAAATTGTTGACAACGGGACAGCTTCATAGCTAGGAGTTTGAGGTTAGTAAAAATGGAGCGTTATACGATACAACAATGTGTTTCTTACTATTGAACAATACTTTAAAAATAATGAAATTTTGGCGGCCGCACCTCGAAAACTTTATACAAAATATATTCAAAATAGTGTTTTAATCTTGTCAAGTGTGAAAAGAGTAACTGAAAATTTTAAGAAAGCTAGATCAGTTGGAGACGCTAAATATACCGGTTGTCGAAAAACATACCGTTCAAGAATTGGAAATTTCAGGAAAAACAAAAGATCTGTGTCTCCATGCTTACAAAATTCATTAACACAACAACTGAAGCCTAATGATTATGAACAGTGTAGAGAGTTTGTGGAATGGATTACTGAATATCAACAAGTGGATGCTGAGTTTTCAAGGAAAATCATCCTAAGCGATGAAGCACATTTTCACCTTGGTGGCTTTGGTAATCGTCAAAATTGCTGTGTTTGGGATTCAAAGAACCTACATGTGATTGTTGAAAAACAAATGCCCTCACAACGTGTTACTTTTTGGTGCGGATTTTGGGCTGGAGGCATCACTGGACCATAATTTTGAAAAATGGGGCTGATCAAGAAGTAACTGTTACTGGTGCTTGATATCGCGACAGGATAACACAGTTCTTTCTGCCGAAATTGAATGCTATTGATGTGGCCTATACGTGGTTTCAACAAGTCGGTGCCACATGCCATACAGCCCATAAAACAATTCAATTACTGAATGAGACGTTTACTGGTCGTGTACTCTCGTTTCGGTGATCCGAATTGACTCCCTAAATCGTGTGATTTCATGCCTTTAGATTTCTTCTTATGGGGTTATTTAAATACCACGACTTTCCGAGCTGACGAAAACAAAAACTTAAAGTTCGTCTCACTTCCATTTGAATTCTTGCTTACGCATGGTTTAGGTGGAAACTTACGAAAACAGGGCTTCCCAGTTGTTTACAGTTCTAATGGCAAATTAAATTCGCTTTTTGGTAGTTTGAAGGATAAAGTAGAGCAAACGGACAAGTCCGGTATTTACCGAATTTCATGTAAAGATTGGCCTGAAAAGTACGTCGGGCAAACTAGGCGATGTCTTAAAATCCGACTAAAGGAACGTTTGGCTCATTTGGGGTAGGAAAAACTCAGAAGTCAAGTGTGGCTTGATATGCTTTTGAATTAGATCATAGGATGGATAATAATATTAACCGGTTAAGAGTAGCAAATAAGACTTCTATCTTAAAGGCTTGTGAAAGCTTAGCCATCCATATAATAATAATAATAAAAATAATAAAAATAATAATAATAAAAAGTTCTTGGATGAAAGTAGCATCTGATCTGAGGAACCGGGTAGGTTCCTGATGAGAGATTGCCGGGAAATAGGTTTCTCGAGTTGATGAAAACAATTATAATAATATATTTTCCATCAATTTTTACATGGATTGTCAGAACAACTTTATATATATACAATAATGTTCAATTACCTACAGTTTTCATA
The DNA here is from genome assembly GCA_028583605.1 of Dastarcus helophoroides. NCBI lineage: Eukaryota > Metazoa > Arthropoda > Insecta > Coleoptera > Bothrideridae > Dastarcus > Dastarcus helophoroides. Next base: position 26,721,303 of record CM053337.1, on the reverse strand, counting down.
AAATTCATCAATACTATATAGAGTCCTTTGTAATAAGATCTTATAAGTCTTATTTTAAACGAAATAATTGGTGGTAATTTATATTCATCTGGGATTGCGGTATATAATTTCAAGCTAATCGAGTTTACTCCTTGGGAAGCTGAATGCAAACGCTGATCACCAGTTTCTCCTTAAATCTAGTATTATATGTATGAAAGTCATTATTCCGTAGAAACCTAGATTTGTTTTCGTGCACATGTTACAGAGGCAAGTACATAAATAGGTGGAACAGTAAGTATACCTAATTTTTTAAATAAATTTCTACAACTTGCTGCAGAGGCAACTTTGGAATGTAGACGAACACATTTTTTCTGGAGTTTTAGGACTTCATCTGTTGGTGGGCTATTTCCCTAGATAATTATCCCATATGTAATTCGACTCTGCAAATTCCCATAGTATGCCATCAGGGCAGATTCAAATGTTCCAATTTGTATTAGACATCTCACTGAATATACCACACTGGATAAACGACTAGTGAGACTAATTATCTGCTCATTCCATTTTAAGTTTTGCTGAAAGTATATTCCCAGGAATTTTAGTTTTGCTTACTGACGAGGTATTAGCTGTGAAGACTCTTGATTGTGTTTTATCAATATTGAAGGGCATTTTATTTGCTGCAAACCAATTTTCTGCTTCAGATAGGCTTGAAATAGAATTTAAGGACGCTGCATTATTATTGTTTCCCTTATTCAAAATGTTTGTGTCATCGGCAAACAAACACACTCTTGAACATTTTATATTTTTGGGTAAGTCGTTAATGTATAATAGGAACATTTGAGGGCCTAGCACTGATCCTTGAGGCACCCCACAAAATATTTGCTTCATTTCCGAAGTACTGCCATTTAAAGTAACCCTTTGAAACCTTCCTTTAAAATATGACTTTAAGGCGCTTTAAGACTCTTTAAGGCTGGAGACAACCTTATGAATGGTTGCGCTGGGCCTTTAGGCCACTCATCTCTGTTAAAAATAGTTAGGGCTGATAGACAAGGAATTGTGACACTACGACGTGTATGTTTAGATGCGCATGGGCGTTCAAATGCGGTCGATCATGCACGAAGTGAAAATTCTTTGAATATAAGGGTTAATTTTAGGATTATGTGTTAGTATCTTTTTGAATATGATAACTTGGCTATCGAAACCTGTTAGAGCAACCTCTGTGTTGTTTTTTAATCTTTCTGGGTTTCGGGGGACAAGATTTGTATTTTAATTTTTGAAGATAACAAGGACCAGTCCGTTCCACTAGAAAAAAATATTTTTATTGAATATCGACTTTAATTTAATTTTGAATTTCTTTGAAAAGTTTTTCGTCTATTTCAAAGTTTCCCCGATATTGCGTTTTTTTTCCAAATTCAGATATTATTTTGAACATCCAGCCTAAAATTTTGATCTTTAAGGTTCTGATTTATTTTAGACATTTTGACTGGTTTTCTAAAGTTTGCTTTTTCAGGAAATTTTTATATTTGAGTCTCAATATCCGATATTTAATATTTCTATAAATTTCGTTATTTTTCCTGGTTAATTCGTGTTTTTTCTCAACACTTTTTTTTCTCTTAAAACAGTATTTTTCCGAGAATTCGTCTTGTCTTGTTTCTTCGAAATTTTGATTTTATTTTCAAAAGTTTCTTTTTGGATTTTTGTTTCAAAAATCGTTTATTTATTGCAAAATTATTCCATTTTTCCGAATATTTATTTTTTTTTCAACAAATTACAACGAAGTTGTGAAATACAAATCTGGTCCCCCGACATCAAGAAAGATTAAAAACACAACAACAAAGGTTGCTCTAAGGCGTTTCAATAGCCAACGTATCATATTCAGAGAGATGAGTTTAAGTATCTCTCTGAAGATGATAGCTTGGCTATCGAAACGTGTTAGAGCAACCTTTGCTGCGTTTTTTAATCTTTCTTGGTTTTAGGGAACAAAATTTGTATTTCAATTTTTGAAGACAACCAAGGACCAGTCCGTTGCACCAAAAAAAAAACGACGAAGTGTTAATTAAAATGTTAGAAAAAATATATTTGGGAATTTCGAGAAAAAAATCTTGTAAATTCAACATCACTATTAAATTTTAAATTTTCAGGACAATGCTTTTGAAAATTGTGATGTTTCTTTCTCAAAATTTGACGTTTTCTGAAAATTGTGTCTTTTCACAAAATTAGACCTTTGAAAATTTTGATTTTTTTTCGAATTTTGAAGATTTGTTAAGTTTTGATGAAAATTTAGGTTTTTATTGTTAATATAATTTATTGTAAATTCCAACTTTTTAATTTGCCTCCTAAATTTGGACTTTCATTTAAAAGCTTGGAATATTTACTAGAAAGTTCGATATTTTTCTGGAAAATGCAAGGTGATTTTCAAAAATCTAAATTTTATTTCGAAGTCTTTGTTTTTTCTGAATTTTTTTCTTTAATTTAATTCCCGATAATTTTAACTTATCCAAAATTTATCTTGTTGTCCAAATTTTGACTTTTGTCTCAAAATTCGATATTATCTGCTTGTCGGCATTTCCATTTAAAATTGAATTTTTGCTGAAGATGTAGATTTTTTTACAAAATCCTTTTATTTTTTAAAAATTGGATTTTTTAATAGAAATCTAAAAATCCGAAAACAATATTTTTGGGAAATTTTGAGAAAAAGATTTCTTTAAAAATTTCACGAATGTGACAAAATTGATATAAAATAAAAATTCTAAAAGGATTATATTTAAAGGTTGCATTTTTTTTAACTGAATTCGACTTGTGATGGAAATTACCACTTTTTCACGAAAATTAAACTTTGGAAATTTTGTCTAATTTGTATTTCAACTTTTTCGAAATTTCCACATTTCTTAAAGTTCTCCGAAAGGCTTTTTCCTCATGATTGAGCTATTTTCAAAATTTCAACTTTAATCTGAAGATGCGATCTTCCAAGTTCTGTAGTCTTTAAGTGAAAATACACATTACTCAACTAGAAATTTTTCTTTTTTTCCGTTTTTTGATATTTGTTTATCTAATGGTTATTGGGGATTAGAATGTTTAAATCAATAAAAATTTAATATCTTCATGCCATGCAGAGCGTGTTTCCTACCAAATATCTTAAATAGCACGGATAAGAAATTCCATAGTTCACGATGAAATAAGGGTGATCGAACAAAATCTTAAAAGAGATCTAATAAGGAATAAAATCATATTTCTTGAAATATTCAAGAAATTAAAACGAAGAAAATCCGGCCTACGTTCATATCCAAGAAATTTCATGATTTGCATTGCATTTTTGACCAATTGTGAAAATTTATTAAAAAACCTGTGGGTAATTTTACTAGAAATTTTGAATATCCACATTGTGAAATTTGATCCTCAAATTGGTATTGTTTTGTAGATCTATTAGTTCCATTTTTACTTATTTAGAACTGTTTATATTAAATGAAAAAATACGGAGACTCCGAGCAATTTTTTCTGATCCAAATATTTAAAATTTTGGTTTAAATTGGTTTATTAAGTTTTCAATTTTCTGCCCATATTTACTTCTATCCGAAGGATTTTCCTTTGTCAAGAATGATAAATGTTTCGTGTGTTTGAACAACATATGTTTCTTTCAAATGGTAAGTTCTTTTGTTTTGTTCGTCAAATTGTTTGACATTTTTTCCCCAAAATTTGTATGTAAAGCAGAAGAGCTTAGGCGAACCAAAGTCCATTTTATGACTATCTAAAGCTTCCCGCAACCACTGCTAGAAAGTGCAATCCGTTTATAATCAAGGAGACCAAATATTGGTCATTAAATCCATACCAAGCCCTAGATTTTAAGATTATAATAATTAGAGTACAAAATAAAAAAAATGCCTTTTTATTTGCAGATAAAGTCTTGAAACTATTGCATCATTTTCTCAATCCAAATGTTGAATTTTCTGCCACAAGAGATGTCGTATTTGTGCGCCATGTCATCAATTGCGAATTTCTCTGGGAATATTTATCCTGGAATCTCGTTAAGTTGCTGACTATTTCTCTTTTGCGCCATCTGAGCTATCTCGGAGCTAGACAAATACAAACACAATAAGGATAACTAAAGTTTAGATATAACCTCCTGAGAACAAAGCTTTTTAAAGCCGCAATACTTTCTATTTAGCTGAAAATTATTTCCAAGAGTTATCTAAGCGAATAAAGCTTTTAAACGGAGTTTGTACATAGTTCTATTTGTTTAGGTTAAGAAAAAACGTAGCCTTGTATTAAAGCCCCTTTCATCTCGAAAATTCAAGGCTTATTATTTAGCCATTATTTACAAGTTAGAAAAATGAATGGGGTATAGAAGTGCAAGTGAAGGTTCATGAACAATAATCACTCATTGTTTAGTCTTCACATAAAAATGAATAACTTGAAAGACATAAAGTTTTAAAAGATCCATGCCCTTGCAGGTTAATCACTTACAGTTTAACCTTATAATAATATCAGTCAAGTGTTAAAAATTATATTGTCATACCATGACTGTCGTCAATTGTTTGTTCTATTGGCGACGAATTTCCTGTTTCTACGCCCACCTGTTTAGACCATGCGTTATTTGTCACTGACTCTAGAGTTTTGTAGAAAGTAAGAGAAACTTTTACAGGAACTTGCTTAGTAATTTTATGTAAAACCAAATTTGCAATAACAATACAGTAAAATTTCAATTATCCAGCATGTTAGTACTTCAAAACCTCCAATATCCGGTACCAAGTTCAGTCGTGAGTGCCGAAATATATGATATTAAAATTCATAAACAAAAATAATTTCTGTTGTAATGTTGTTACTTGTTTTTAATTAATGTGTTGCAGAAAATGTAATACATTAATGAATTTATGTCAAATGTTTATTTTCATCCATTTTCTCTATGTAGATGTCAGTAATACCAAAACTCCACCAATCCGACACTAGTCAGATTTTTATTGCACAGGATTACTGAGATTGAACTGTACCAAATTGGATTTTAAATTCCCCAGTTCTATGAAATGTCCTTTAAAAACACATGTCATGTCACTGTAGCATATAAAATCTGCCCATGAATATGATCAATTTTCATGTATATGCTTACATTCTTTTTGATAATTGATTTAAAACCAATTAAAATAGAATAAAATGTTGTAAAACATTAAAATCTTGATAGTGTTTAGGGTATACAACAAAGTGAATTTATGAAAGCTTTATCACAGGCAACCAGAGTTTGATACATATTTTTCTGATTAATCTTACCACATTTCAAACTGCAACACCATTTTTTCAACGACAATTTGAAAATTCCAATTTAGTCCGGAGCTTTCACAATCTGAATCTCGTAACTATGCAAAAGAGAGCTACAGAGACAATTTATCCCTTTTGTAGTTGCGCCATTGTTTGTTGTCTTTGCTATGAATATTATAAGCCTGGGGCAACGTCCCGTTTTTCCGTCTATCTTCAAGTATCCACTCGGGAAAGCGTAAAAGGCCGGCAAAACCTGTTGGAATTTCACTTCTTTGTTGGGCGCAGAAATATGCCCGCGAGCGAGGCTTTTAATTTATCAGACGCGCTTAAATGAACCCGCGACGGGGGCGTTTTACTGTAAAAACCTCCAGGAGGGATATTACGTTTTATAGATTATTTTAAAGAAAAATTGCTTGCTCTGCAATCAAATTTAAGTGGACTTGACGACGAAGGTAACGAAAATAATTTCCCGTTGGAGAGTTCTATTTTTGTTTACATTTGTTGTCGGGTGTGTCGACTTGTAAAGCTTAAACACGCTGACGTTTGTTGTGGGGTCTCAATAAGGGTAAAAATATTTGTTGAAATCTCTACAATTTCATTTCATTGTTGCTCAACATTATTATGGTTTTGGCACTGTAAAAACCTCCAGAAGGGATATTACTTTTTATAGATTAAAGAAATATTAAAGAAAAATTACTTGCACTGCAATCAAATTTAAGTGGATTGATGATGAAGGTAAGCAGAATAATTTCCCTTTGGAGAGTTCTATTTTTGTTTACATTCGTTGTCGGGTGCTTCACCTTGTAAAACTTAAACACGCTGACATTTGTTGAGGGTCTCAATTAGGATAAAAATATCTGCCAGAATCCCTACAATTTCATTTTAATGTTGCTCAACATTATCATCGTTTTGGCATATTTGATTGGCAAAATTTTTTCTGACGAAAAAACCTTGATATTTTTATTTGAGAATCTTAAAATCGTTTGGCAAAAATATCGTTCCAAAGTTCAGATTTGTAAATAGTCATTTAAACTAAAGTTGAGGGCCCTTGGAAAAATGTTAACTAGAAGATAAAAAATGAAATGATTTTAATATCACAAGCTCCCTTCATTACTTTTCCTGGTCCATAGGGTTCATTTTTCTGAAAGCTGAAATCTTTTAATTAATATTAAAATATGGATAACAGAGTATTGGGTTGTCCACAGAAGATAAAGAAACACTGCTTACCTTATAAATGAAAAATTATTTTCTCTATGTTTTGAATTGAAATTTTATATATACGAATTTAACCTTCAAGTTTTGAAAAAAAAAATAGAAAGATAAAAGTCTAAATTTTAAGAGAAAGGGGTTAACATTTCAAAAAAAAGTCAAAATTTTGAGTTTGAAAGCCGAAAAAATAATAAATTTCATTTAAAAATTTATGGCACCAATTTTCTCAAAATTTCATCTTCTGGAAATTTCGAAACCTTGAGTAAATTTAACAACAAAATCAAATAATCCAGATTAAAATTATTATTTAAAAATTGGAGATAAAATAATAAATTTTAATTAAAAACTCAAAACTTTTTAAAAACGTTACGCTATTATATATAACAAGTGGCTAAAATGGTGTTTTTCTTTACGAGTGTGGCCTTTATGACACGAACCGAACGCGAGTGCTATAAACCACACAAATAAAGAAAAACACATTTTAGTCACGTGTTATATACAATATTTTTTTGTACCATCATTGGTAATTCGAAAATAATTTAATATTGCAAAAATTCAGCAAAATTGACAAAATTGGTTATGATAAAATTCTATTGATTTTTCAATAGAAACCAATGCAATATTTAATTGAGTGTATAATGAATTTTTATTTCACTGTAAAGTGTGAACTGAAATTCTTTATTTCACCCTTTTTCCTTTGTTTTACACATGTCTATAATGACATTGTTTTGATTCATCGAAACTCTTAAATAAATGTCATTTTGGGATATGACGTTACAAAAAATATTTTAAAATACAGAAACTATTAGGAAAAAATCCTATTCTCACATTTCTACATCGAAATATTGAATGTGTAAACAAAAAAATTGAATATTTGAGATTTTTACAAAAATTCGTTCTGAAAATTAAAATGTTCGGCATTTCTTACAAATTTAAAAATTTTTTTGCGATCTCGTCTTGAACCCTAGAGTTTCAATTTATCAGTTTTGAGTTTTTTTTGAAATTTAGTTTCTTTTTACATAATGCATTCTTTAAGACTGAAGTCTTTAAACGCAAGAATTCTAATGATTTTTATTTATTATAGAAAATTAAATTCTTTAATAAAATAGGTAAAAATTCAAAAAGTTTAGTTAAAAAATTCTTAAAATTTTAACTCCACCATGTTAATTTTCCTTTCATTTTTTAACTTTAATCTGAAACTTTCTTCTTTTTCTAGAAACTCAGAGTTTCGAACTATATCTGTTGTTAAAAAGCTAACATTTTTGGAAATCATTCAGATATTATTAAAGTCGAAATTTCAAAGATTCGGAATAAACCAGAATTAAAAAAAAAATGTATATAAATTACGAGAATTATTAGAATTCTCTGAGTTTAAAATTACAATTTTTAATTTTTTTTTAATTTCCATTCAATTTTAAAATTTAGTCTTTAGAAATTATAACTCAATTGGAAAATCAGACCTTTCATAAATATTTCGAATATTGTTAAAGTTGAAATATCAGAAATTCTGAATTTTTTACTATATTTGTTCTAAACTTTTTATCTCACCCAAATCTATCTCTTTCTAAAAATAGTTTCTTTATTTTTCACAATTTTGAACTAAGTCGAAAATGTCCATTTTTTTCTTGAAAAGAATTGAAATATTTTGGTTCAAATTTAAAAGGTTTTTATTCTATATTTGGAGATGTTTCTCGAAAGCTAAATTTCTTTAATTTCTCAATTCAAACTCAGTATTTACATTACTTTTTTTGGATACTTTTAATTTTAAAATTAAGACTTAAGATTAAGGATCAAATTCATTTTAAAATTTTGCGTTTTTTCAAAATTAAAATTTTTTTCTTAAAATTGAGAGTTTGCATTTAAAAAATCGGATTTTTTGAAAATAAATTCCGAACACCTTCTAGAATTTTCGAATCTTTTAGTAAAGTTTTCAGGTTAATCTTATAAGCCTCTCCATTCACAAAATGCACGACACACACGATACGATGTAACACAATTGATTGCGAATGTCACTGAATTTTATTTATTTTTTGTGATTACTATTTCACTGATCTAGCACTTAATTTGACTAGAAATTTTATGCTTAAAATTTTTCATATAATTTTAAAAACTTTAATTTTAATTATAAAAAAATGAATTTTTGGGTGGCATCGTGAGTTGATGTTGCAGATATTAAATACTAAATTATTTTAAACTACAAAAAATAAAAACAAACTTTGAATTAAAACCAAAAAGATTTAAATAGTATTGGGATATTTTTCGAACAGTTCGAAGGATCGTACTGAGAAGATTTTGGGATTTGTGAAAGCCGAAAACAAAGGCATGAGCGCAGAGGAATAAAGAGTACTCAATCGAGTCAACGAGAAAACCTCCGCTAAACTCACGCTATCGGTGGACCATCAATCCTTCGAGACCTTTAAAAAGGCTAGCTTTTTTGTGAGCTTTAAGTTTGGTCAAGTTTATCTAAAGCCAAGGATGGGCTCACAGAAAGTTAAAGAGACAGGAAACACCACCTCGAACGTGCTTAGCCAAAGATTTATTTGGGAGAAAATAGATATAGAGCTTACTCAAGAGTCTTGGGTAAATAGAAGACGAATAAGGGGCCTCCCAACTGGATCAGGTATGTTAATTTATAATGACCAACATGAATTACCAACAGCAGCTTTACTGCCTAATAACAAAATAAATGTCGTACCTTTTCCAGAGTTCATCACAAAGGACATGGCAGTAGTGAACGTGGAAGTACCAGTGTCAGGGGGTATGCAAAAGGTAGTCATTGCCTCTGCATACTTCCCTGGGGAAGACATAGAACACTTGCAAGGAAAAGCACAAACACTACATCGTAAGCTATGATGCCAACTGACATCATATAACACGGGCAACACAAACACAATTTACGAGGTGAGTACCTTTTCGAATATTTGTCTCGTATTAATATAGACATTATAAATACTGGTAAAAATCCCACCTTTATAATCAGTGTTAGAAGAGAAGTGTTAGATATAACACCAGCCAGGACCTTTATGAGTAACTTAATCTATAACTGGCATGTCTCAAAAGAAACCCCAATGTCAGATCATCAGCACATTAGGTTTGACATTAAGGCATTATTAATATGCCTTCAGACATACAGAAACCAAAAACAAACGGACTGGAAGTTATACCGTAACTTACTAAAGTCCAAAATCCCTCATCAACCACCAATACAGTGGAAGGTCTAGAATTTCAATCTAACGAACTAACGAACCTCATAATTAGATCATATGAGAACAGCTGAATTGTAAAAGAAAAGGTTGCATATAGAAAAGTGCCTTGGTGGAACAAAAAGCTTAGTCAAATAAGGACTAAAACAAAACGACTCTTTAATAGAGCCAAACGCGACGATGAATGAAGCGACTACAAAAAGGCTCTAACTGAGTATAATAAAAAGCTGAGAAAGTCTAAAAGGAAAAGCTGGCGACAATTTTGTGGCGGGATTCATGACCTGCCCCAGGCAATGCGTCTTCAGAAGATCCTGTCAAAAGATCACTCAAACGGCATTGGGCTGCTTCAGAAATCTGATGGCAGCTACACCAAAAGCAGAGAAGAAAGCGTTAGGTTGTTTTGGCAAACCCATTTCCCCAACTGCATTGAAAGCAAAAATATCTAAGATAACGCTCGGTCAGAAGAGCTCATACATTGCCTCACTGGTCGAACAAAAAGTTGATCAGGAAGAATTTTCACTAAAGGGAAAATACAACTGGCGGTAAATTCTTTTAAGCCCTACAAATCATCAGGCGAAGACGGAATCTTCCCAACCCTGCTGCAAGAAGGCCTAACGGAGCTTATGACTTCACTAACTCAACTATTTAGGGCTAGTTATTGCCTGAGGTATATTCCTTAAACTGCAGACAAGTTATTGTGGTTTTCATCCCAATGGCTGGAAGCGATCAAACGCCTAGCATAAATCTCACAGACCTATTAGCCTAACCTCATCTCTTCTCAAAACAATGGGAAAAATCATAGATTTTCACATTAGAAGCAAGCAAAGTCCTAATACAGACACCACTTCACAAGAACCAACTTGTTTATCAATCAGGCAAATCTATCCAGACGGCCTTACATAACCCCATAAAGAGGATCGAAAAGGCACTCACAGCAAAAGAAATTTCTCTTCACGCATTTATCGATATAAAGGGTGCCTCCGACCAAAACCTCATACGAATCCATAAAAAAAGCTGCACAAAGCAAGGGCTTTAAAACAAGAACTGGTGGATACAATACATGCTTAGAGGAAGAAAAATAAAAGCAAACTTGGGAGAAGATTCAGCAACGCTGACTGCGGTAAAGAGCTGTCCTCAAGGAGGAGTATAATCGTCCCTACTATGGTCTAGTGTTGTGGACGATCTCCTTTTAAAGTTACACGACTCAGGCTTTGAAACGCAGGGATATGCAGATGACATCGTCATACCTAAAATTGAGCAAAAAAAAAGAAAAAGTGACATTTTTTGATTTATTTATTGTTGGTAATTTTACTACATTTCGCTTCATCCCGTCATTATCCTGGCAAATCTCGTATGGATCCGCTTTAGAGATTTGAATATCAAGTGAGAGCGCTGCGCCCTATTTTATAGAGCTGTTGTATTTCTAGGCAAGCAAGCTTATTATTTATTAAACAATAGTTCTCTACAAAAGCCGCTTGAGCCTCCCTACGCATTGCTTCTCTGTATGTGTTATTATCAGATGTAATTAAAGTGATTTGTGGTCCGACCGTCCAGGTGCAATTGTCCTCGAGCAGGATAAGAGCGGATACGTTAGGAACTTGGCACTTAACCCGGTTGACCTGCATTATAAGCACAAAACACGGCAACGCGTTCTAGTTTTAACTCCACTTGGACTATTGTCGCTTTCAACTTAATGGATATCTTCAAACTTCCCTGATCGGATTTTGTCGAGAGCGAAATTTTCCACCCTTATTGTGTGAGGCTTATACCGCTCAAATATACGAATTCGTATGAGAGGGCGACCGACTTAAAGAATCCACAGCGGAAGCTAAGTGTTGATAGACTAAATCAATTTTGCGTACTTTAAAACTCTCGATAATTGACGTAATCTAACCCTATCCGGCGCATCCAGCAAAATTATTTCAGTTTTATATTTTGGATAAAAGTTTTTATTAAAAGCTACGAATCTAAAACGAATTACGAATTACTATTGACTTGTTGACGTAACAACCCACAGTGTGAAGCATCAGACGCGTTTCGCTTTTACGGTTTTTAATAAAATACGCAGCTGTGCTTAACTGTTTATTCAAAAACGATTGAAATTTACAAGAGCTGTCATAAAGTAGGTTCGGGATAGGATCTATAACTGAAATAAATTTCCTATAATTCTAAGTTTCTCGGACTCTTGCCTCCACAGTGTGTCCCGTTTTAAGTGAACACATCTTGTTATTTATACTCATCATTATAATTTAAGGATTCTAGTGTCATCGAATATATTTTCTTTCGATAATTTTATAGCGAAATAGGTTTAACAGTCGAAATTTTTGAAAAAAATGCGAATATTCAAAATTAAAGGTACAATTATATATTCAACGCTAGATTTTTTATTGTTTACTAATTGAGAGTATTTATTAAATTGATATACAAATCTTGTTACCTGAAACCAAGAAAGATTAAAAACCACAACCAGACTTGTTCTTGTGTTGGTTGCGTTTTTCAATATTTCCTTGTTTTCAGGGACAAGATTTGTATTGTATATCAATTTTTGAAGAGTTTCGCCAAAAACAGCGTTTTTCTTATAAATGTTGAGTTTCTTTCAAAATACAAAATTTAAACTTGATTTTTTTGTAATTTGTTTACCTAAATCTTGAAACCTAAGCTTCTTAGCTACTTCGCCTTAGTTTCTCATTATTTTGAAGTTAATCCCAAAGTTTCGACTTTTTTTTATATTTCAGATTCACACTATATTTCTCAAAATTTTGCCTTAAAACACAATTTTTTTATGTATAACCTAAAGTTTTCCTAGAAATTTAAACTTATCTCTCAAAACTGAGTGTTCAATTTTAAACCCGATATTTCTTTACTAGAGGATTTTTTTATTATTTCTGAAATGTCAGGCTAGCCAGTGATAGTAATTTAAATGCCCTAATGGCACTATTTCTTACCTGTAATACCATTAGCTACGTCATTATCTTCTGAAAAAAGCGGTAACACCAAAAGTTGCAAAAAAATACAAAATTCATTTGTTCCAGGTCTTTAATCATAATAAAACCAGGCCCAATAAAAAATGATGCTACATAAATATTTGCACCGTTAAAGGACTTTTCATCGATTCAAATAAAATTAGTTTGGAATCGGAAGCGAAGCTCGGTCATAGCTTGGCAGGGCCTACGAGTTCAGCCCCAAAATTATATTCCCCCCGATACACGCCTTTCCAAGTTTTTACGATATCCCGCCGAATTATCTCAACCTGAGATCTCACTGCTGCAACCTGCGCAAGAGTTCTTGGCAATATCGAGCCCGTGAATAATTTATCCATAGTTGGTTTTGAAATTGTTTCATATCGTCTAGGTATTTATCTTTTACTAAATTAATTAAAGGTAATTTGACAGAGGATAATACAAATATGAGTCAGATTCGAAGTTGATTATTGCGGCATGTAAACTATGTCATAAAATCACAACCTTTGACTGACAGTCAACGCATAGCCTAATCCGGTGGAATTTGAAACATGAAATTTTGCACAGGATTTGGCAATATAACGTAAGTGTGCACTAAGAAAGGATTATTCAAATTTCACTCTCTAAGGGGGTAAAATGGGTTATCAAATTTTATATGTAAGTTTTCGAGCTGCATGCTTTCAACAAGTAAAACAGATGATGTATTTAAAAGTGCCCATAGGATAAACATCAATTTTTACATAATATTTTTCTCTTTTGATCATCAATTATTAGTTCATTATACACGCTCTATTTTCTCCAGTTGTAAGTCTTTTGTAATAAAAGGCAATAAAGTAAAGTAAATGAAATTATACCTAAACAAAATGTTGACAAAGCACAACATAAAATACGTCATTGTTAACAATAATATATTGGAAAGAGAAGAATAAGACGATTAAAGTTAAAAGTAGAAGAAACTTTTGCAAACAATAAGCCCATACTATGATTTTAAAATAACAGATATTAAGATTTCTTTTTACAATTAAGACTACAAGTTTTAAATTTTATGTTTCACCGCTTACAATCGGATTTAATTATTTCCACTTTTTCTTAGATTTTTTTCAATTCAGGCAACTAATAAAGTTTGTGCGGATTTTCTTTATTGTCTAATTTTATGAATTATATTCAGTAAACAGGATGTAGTGGTGAAGTAATTTTGAATAGAGGTTAAAACTTATGTCAAGGAGTATCATTCAGTGTATTTGATAAGTTAGATTACTTTGAGTTAAAGTGCAAAATATGGCCGTGTCAAATGAAATAATTCGTGCTTGTTTACTTTATGAATTCAAACTTGGTATCAAGGCTGCAGAAGCTTGTCGTAAGATATGCGCAGCTTTTGGAGAAGGTACTGTTGCTAAACGGAAGGGTCAAAAATGGTTTAAGAAATTTGCCTCTGGAGATGAAAATCTGGAAGATATACCTCCCTCCGGAAGACCATCAACGATTAACAATGACGATATCAAGCTGGCGATCGTGCAGGATTAAAGTCAGACATGTCAAGCTCTTGCCTTAAGATTCAATGTGAGTGATGAAACTATTCGCATACATTTGCACCTGCTTGGGAAACGATGGAAGTTAAGCAAATGGGTACCACATGAATTGAGTGAAACGAACAAGTTTCAGCGCTTAACAATCTGTTCTTCATTGCTTTTTCGCTACAACTTAATGTCGTTTTTTTGAACGAATGTTGACGTGTGATGAAAAATGGATTATGTACTGCAACAATAAGCGCTCATATCAGTGGCTATCCAGTAAAGATCCGTTGACGTTGACTGTTAAACCAAACATTCACCCACAAAAGATTCTGTTATGTGTATGGTGGACTAAAGCAAGTATAGTTCACTATAAGCTTTTGCCAAATGAACAAACCATTACTGCTGAAATCTACTCGGCACAGCATAACAGAGATGCGGTCATCCTAAGTCAAAAACAGCCTGCTTTGGCGAACAGAAAAAGTGTTATTTCATCAGGACAACGCTAAAGTTCTACCTTACCCTCCGTACTCACTAGACTTTGCTCCAAGTGACTGACACCTGTTTTTGGCCATGGACAACCACATGTGGAATCGGCGATTTGAAAATAGAGGGGTTTTGGAAAACAAGATAATATACTTCTTCAATTCCCAAAAGCAAGATTTTTACAAAAATGGCATATATGATCTTGTGTTTAGATAAGAAAGGGTAATACTTGCTAAGAAGATTAATTTTTATAATAAATCTAAGTTAAATCCATTTTATGTGTAACTATTTCTTAACCTTCAAAACCGCACGAACTTTTTTGGTTGCTTGGCTTTTGATTTTTCTTAAATTAAAAGTTTGATTGTTTTCTAAACAGAATGGATTAATAATTCATATTTCAAATAATTTTTCGAAATTTATGCAACCAAAGTCGGCAGTACAACTAAAAAATAAAATATTCTAATTTAGAGTGAAATCTTTGAAATTAAGGTTGAAATTTCCAAAATAACTTTGAAATAATGATTTGCTTTTCAAAATTTTAACTTTTTCTAAAAATCTTTATTTATTTTCTTATGATTTCTAGCTTAATCACGAAAATAGAAGTTTGTTAGATTGCCTTTGCTTACATTTTCAAATTTCATTTTTGTATCAAAATACAGGGTGATTTAAAATAAGTCTGCAGCATTGCTAAAGTTGTTATTATAAAAAATACAAAATTGGTTAAAATAGCAAACTAGTAGAGTTTTTGACGCTGAATAATATGACGTCATGGGAAAAACAAGTGAAGATCGAGTTTGTGCGATATTCGACGACAAAATTACAATTTTTTAAATGAAACACTTTGTATATTTTACGTTTTTATAAAAGATAATGGAATTTAGAATAAAAATGGTTACTACGAATTTTTTGCTACGATAAATTATATCGGAGTTATGAGGACTTATGATTATATCATAAGAAAACGAAAATTAATGTGAAATTAGCTTAGTAGACCATAAAACTAAATGTCAATAGGTTAATAATAAGACATACGTCTTACAATATTAAAGTAAGTATTAGCAAACAGAGAACATTATTTAATTAATATTCAATCCTAATAAAAATGTTTCTTCTTGAAACAGCTAATTTCGCATTTAGAGGTTGTTTGAAAAGGTCTCTTCGCTCTTCAGTAAATTTTTCTACTCATTTCAAGGCAGCATGAATACTTTTTAAAACAGTTCTGCCATCTCAGTTTCAATAACTTCTTCTCGAACTATCTACATTTTTTAGGTTATTTACATTATCGTACCACTATGGATAAATTAGATTTTTTAAGATAATCCCACAAAAAAAATTCGAGTAGTCAGGTGACCATGGAGGCGATTTAATAATTTCATTATTTCCAATTTACATGTCTTAAAAGATGACGGGTTTGCCTATAATTATGGGTGGGAGCTCAACCCTGTTGAAATATGACATGTTGCCTACTTAATAAATCCATTTTTTTTTGGTGGAACGGACTGGTCCTTGGCTATTTTCAAAAATTGAAATACAAAACTCAGTATCTCTCTGAAGATGATAACTTGGTACTCGAAACGCGCTTTGTTTAATCATTCTTGGATTCAAGGGTCAACTTTTGTATTTCAAATTTACTTTATCTAAGAAGTTATTGTTTAAGACGTTTTGCATAATTTTCACATATCTTTCGCTATCCAGGAAAATGTCATAAATGAAAGGTCTAAAGACTCTAAATGAAATTATCCTCCGACATACCTTAAAACTAAAACGAATTTGAGGGTCTCATAGCTTAGTTATCATTCATCTTAGTAAAAAATTTATAATAATATTTTCTAAAATGCCATTACCTTTCGTGAAAACATAAAACATACAGGGTCTCCTATTTAAAAAATTAAAATTTTGTCAAAAATCTCAAAAACGCGATGTTCCATTGTTTTTTTCATTATGTCATCTAAATCAGCTTTAGGAACTGTACAAATTCGTTAATTTAACCAGTTTTGTAACTGTAATGGTAACAAAGTTAGCAATGCTGCCGACTTAATTTGGATCAAACTGTATATCAAATTTTTATTATAAAAGTCGATAACAAAGTAATTTCACCTTTTTTTTTTCTTAAAACTTTAGATTTAAATTTTGTTTTTTTTTTAAACTTTTCTGTTAAAACTTGAGTTATTTATAAAGCCTAACTTTTTCTCAAATACATCTTTTTAGATATTTTTCAGCTATGAAATTGAAAATTCTTGAATGTTTGCTTCAAATTTTGCCTTTAAAAATTAAAGTTTTTTCTTCTTCTCAAAATATTGTTGTCGATCTAGAAATCTTAAGTCCTTTGTAGAAACTTTGAGTTTGCTGCTGAAATAAACTTTTTATTAAAAATTTTATGCAGTTGCTCTCAACATTTTGATTTTGCTTTAAACATTTTGAACTTTTTATAAAAATATGCAAATAAGTTTCGATTTTAATTTTAAATTTCTTATTGTAGTTTTTTTTTACCTTTAATCCGAAATCTCTAGCAACAGTTTCAATTTTGGGGAAATTTAATATTAGAAAGCTCCTAATTTTGAGTCATTCAGAAAGTCGAAAAACTAAAGTAATTAAATATTTTTTTTTCAAAATTTGACTTTAATATCACAATTCTAACTTTATCTGGATATCATGAACCTTCGTGCAAAAAGTAATATAAGGCAAAATTGTTATCAAAATTATAAGTTTGAACTAGTACTTTTTATTTATTTATGCTTGAGTTTAAATAAGGTGTTTTAAAGATTTTAAAGGAATATGTATTGAAATTTCGTCTGAAGTCAAATTTACACAAGAGAATATAAAAATTGCAATAAATCTTTGAAAAAAATTACTTCCAAAAAACAAAATGTATTAACAAAAACACTCTTGAAAATCAGATTTCTTTTTAGAAGTTTTCAAGTTTTTATTAAAATTTTTGGCAAAAAAATTAAATTTGAGGGCAATATCTTTAAACTGAAGTAGAATGTTAAAGCTTTTGCAAAATATTGAATTATTATCAAAAATTCAAATGTCTTTTCAGAATATTTAGATTTAAGTAGAACCAGACTTTTATTTAAATCAGAACTTCTACTTAATTCATTTTTGTGTTCTAAATAGGGACTTTTAGAAAAAAGTCAAAATTTAAGGGCAAGGAAGTCATTAATTCTAGAAATTATAAATTTGGTTGAAATCAAAATTTCATAACAAAATATAAATAAAAGAATTGCAACCTTAAATTGGAAATCTCCAGAAAAAGGCGAAATTTCAAAAAAAGCTAAATTTAATACTTGAATTATTCCAAACAATTCGACTTCTCCTAAAAATGTTTAGGTTTGGGGCGAAATTTTCAGAAAAAAATCACGTCTAACAATAGGTTAGTATTAAATAACATCAGAAATATTGAAAAGCCTTTATTTTAATTTTACTACTGTTTAAAAAGCGGAGACTAAATATGAAGTTTTATTTTTGCGTTTAAATAAAAAATTCAGAAAAGTAAAGTTTCGAGAAATAAAGATTAGATAAATAGATAAATTCTGAGGTTCAAAGACAAGAACAAAATCATGAAAACTGTTTTTATGAAACTATGACATCATCTATTTCTAAATTTTAGAATTTTATTTTTAATTTTTTAGTAAAAATTCAAATATTTGAAAATTTTCATTATTTGATTTTTAAAATCCGAAATTTCGTTATTTATCTTATAAATTTTAAATTAACAATGCCCAGCTACTTCAAAATATACTGAGACTGAAATTTTACCGTAACCCTAAAAAGTCTAAGCATTCAGCATTTTTTAATGGTTTTCCAATGCACAGACCAAGAGGTTTGAACATTTATTAGATTCGAAGTTTGGAAACCAAATACCGGTTTCGATGTTGTTAGATCTAATGAGATCTAATAAGATCAAAACCGGTATTTGGTTTCCAAACTTCGAATCTAATAAATGTTCAAACTTATTGGTCTGTGCATTAGAATCCTTGTCTTCTGGGAACTTTTTCCTAGAGAGCACCCGCTTCGCTAGGTGGTAGTGTTTCAACTGTTCAGCTAGCTATGATTCACTATACACGCCCTAAGGATCGCATGAATTTGTAGTCTAGGTTATATTCTACTTACATATGAGTGGTTTTATTTCCCAGAATAACTAAATATATTTTTCCAAGTTAAGAAAACCTTAGTCGATTAAAATTTAAAATTAGAGAGTAAATTTAGAAATATAATAATTTATTGTATAGTATAAACTAGAGGTTTATTTCGAAATGTTGAATTTTTTAATTTCAAGTTGAATCTGCACTCTTTATTATTTCTTTAAAATACTTGTATTCCAAATTTGTACTTCTATTGGAGATTTTGGCTTTATGTATAATACATCGATCTTAATGCCGTTTTTTGTCGAAATTTCAAATTCAAGCAAGAAATTTTGACGTGTTTCTAGAAATTTCATAAACTTGATTTTTTATTTAACCTTAAAATCGTCGAAATCCAGACTTTTTCTAAGAATTCTAAAAGTTTAAACAGATTTATATCAGAAATTTGAAAGCTAGGAAATGTTTTTGGTGCCAGATATTTCTTAATATTTTGATTTTTCTAAAACTGCCCGTTTTAAAAATTTTTCTGAATTTTAACTTTGAAACAGAAATATTAAATCATATTGTAAATTGCGCTGTTCTTCACATTTTGTGTTTCGGTGTGAAATTCGAAAATTTGAATTTATTTAATTAATTTTTAATATTTAGTATTTGACTTTTGTTTAAAACTTTTTGGTCTAACACTAAAATGTCCAATTTTCTTTCTAACATTCGGATACTGAAATTGAATTCATTACAAATGTACTTCAAATTGGCTTGGATTTTAAATTTGTAATAAAACCTTATGTACTCTTTTTTCTGATCAGCTTTATTATGTAAAAAGAGTACGATTCACTACTAAATTGCTAACATTCTTCATTCACCATAATTTGGCATTTACTTTACCAAACAATTCTGCCACTCCCAAATTACGCCAGTGTTTTATACTATTTCTAAAAATTATGGCTTCTTTTACGCAAAATTTAAACTTCAACCTTTAAATTTTGACTTTTTGTCCCAACACTTCAGGTTTCAAATCAAACTTAAACAAACTAAAAATTAAAGTTTTATACTTTCAACACAAAAAAACTGAATATTCGACTCAGAATAAAGAACAAAAATTACCGCATCTTAAAATAAATATCGAACTCGAAGTTTTTTAAAAAAAACTTTAACTTTAAAAAAATTTACAAAAATTAAAATTTCAAAAATTTTAAACTTTTAGTTTATCAATAATCACTAGTAAAGAATTGTGTTTTCTAAATTTGTTTTTGTTATTCTATTCGTAATTCTGAGTCGAATTATATGGAATAATAAAACAAAAACGTTTAAAAGTTATAAAGTAACAGTTACAAAAATTTTAAACTTTTTGCTTACCAAGAATGAGTCTTTTAGATTTGCTATCTCTATACTGGTTTTTATTAGTGTACTTGCTATTCTCGATTGAATTATGTTACCAAACCATTGCAATCACAAGCGATACACTCAGGGCGTAATTATCTTTCGACCTGACTTTTATTCATGATATGTTTGTTTGAAAACTGCAGCAGCCTTTGTCCAGCCTCAAAGCAGTTTTAATTTTGTACTCATTTAATGCCCCTGAACATTTGTCGCTTGACCTAAATTTATCTAAAGCGAACCTATTCAAACACGATATTTTCTAAATTTGTAATTAGCACCGAGACCCACTCTTTAATTAAAATAAGAATGTTGTGGATTAGGCCTTCATAAATTGAAAGTTTAAATTGAGATTTTCCTAAAAAAATTGCCATCCCAAATTAACTCGTAAAGCTTCACTATTTCAGCTGTAAGCTAAAACATTAGAATACTTTAATTTTTTCATAACAATTTTGACTATGAAATTTCAAATTTATAGAACAAATTCAAACTATCGAAATCTGAACCAAAATTTCTGTAAAATAAAACCGATTGAAAACACAACAAAGGTTCCTCTAATCTTTCTTTCTTGGTTTCAGGGGACAAGATTTGTATTTCAATTTTTGAAGATAACCAAAAACCAGTCTGTTCCACCAACATTTAGGGAACATAAAAAGATAAATATATCAAAAGAAGTTTCAGAAAAGTCCCGACATTTTAAGAGTAATGGTGAGATAATCGAGTATTAAGGTAAAAGTTGGAAAAATAGGTCTAACCTTGGAGTTAAACTTGGCATTTTAAAGTAAGGCGACATTTTGCTGAAATAAATATTAAAAATCAAGGAAGAAAATATGAAATTTTGCCTTATAACCTCAAAATATTTAGAAAAATTATGGTCGAAATGAAAAAAAAAAGCGAAGTTTGAAGAGGACAGTTAAAAAATCCTTTGGTAGGCCTCGAAGCGAAACTATAAAAACGCTGATCTAGTTTATAATAACAATCATACAACATGTGCTTTATGTATTTAATTATTGAATAATCTAAATCAAACCGATTGTGCAAAGTTTGCCGATACTTAGTTTACTTTTAACTGTTTCTAGAACCTTGAAACCGACAAACAAATTTTTAAAAAAATCAGAATTTTGAAAAAGGTCGATGTTTCGAAGAAAGTGGAAATGGTTGAAATAACATTTTCAAAACATCCAAATTCTAAATTATCAATTCAAAGTTAAAAAAAATTGATATTACCAAAAAATCGAAATTTTTAACTAAATTTAAAATCTGGAGAAAAGTAGGGATTCAAATTTTAAGTCGAAATTTGCAAATTTCTTAAAAAATTTTTCAAAAGCTTCAAAATTTATAAAATGTCGACATTTTCAAAAAAAGTGAATATTTTTAAAAAGTCTAAATTTTCAAAATAGCAACTAGTAACTAGAAACTAAAAGATTAAAATTTACAAAAATTAAAATTTCAAAAATTTTAAACTTTGAGTTTATCAATAATCACTAAATTTATTTTTGTTATTCTATTTGTAATTCTGAGTCGAATTATATGGAATAATAAAACAAAAACGTTTAAAAGTTATAAAGTAACAGTTTCAAAAATTTTAAACTTGCCTACCAAGAATGAGTCTTTTAGATTTGCTATCTCTATACTGGTTTTTATTAGTGTACTTGCTATTTTCGATCGAATTATGTTACCAAACCATTGCAATCACAAGCGATACACTCAGGGCGTAATTATCTTTCGACCTGACTTTTATTCATGATATGTTTGTTTGAAAACTGCAGCAGCCTTTGTCCAGCCTCAAAGCAGTTTTAATTTTGTACTCATTTAATGCCCCTGAACATTTGTCGCTTGACCTAAATTTATCCAAAGCGAACCTATTCAAACACGATATTTTCTAAATTTGTAATTAGCACCGAGACCCACTCTTTTAATTAACGTATCACTTCAACCGGATCTTGCCTGCCAAAGGTCCGCCTGCTAATTACAACAAACAACGACAACACCTTGAGCTCAGAAAGGCACAATAACACACCTAGTCCTGGGATATTTGTTGCAACGCCAACGAGCGAATTTCCGGCTGGAAGATTGTTGTAATAACTCAGGTCCCCGCACATTTGCATCACTCGTGGAATAACTGAGGTATAAATAAGGGCTGAAATAGTAATTAAAACCCATAAAGGGCGCGTTAGTTGCATTACCTGCTTGCTCACGACCTTTCGCGCCTTTTTCGGTCTCTCTCGCCGTTCTAATTTGATTTCCACCGCCCGTAATAGAGGCGTTGTTTTTGGACCTTGTCGCTCGCTAATGCCGTAAAAATGGTTAAAAGAGACATACGGCTCCCGATTGCGATTTTTACGCTGGTGGGTATAGTTAAAGTGTCTTAATGCAATTTTCGGTTGAGAGAGGTTTTTTGTGGATCAATTAGTGTCCGTTTTGTTTGGTGTTGCCTGCTCTGGTTGCAAAAATTATTACGCCATGACGTTCATGTCGATCTGCGGTTAAATAATTGCGCTTTCAGGTCTGACACCGTTTCCCTAAACTTTATTAATTTGCCTTTGAGCAGGGGTGTTCCTACTGGTGTTTTATTACGTGTGAAATACGCAGGTGGCCACATTTTGGGGCCGGAGAAATTGGCACTGTATACAAATTTTAGCTGAATGCATGTGGGTCGAAATAAATAATTTTTGGCCAAAACTATGAAAATTATAAACTTACTTAATAATAGTTGGTAATTGCAGAAAAAATATTGAAAAAATTATCACCAAGAAATTAGGGTGAGTATCAGGGGTTGAAATTCTAACTAATTTAAAAATATGATTTGGAGATAATTCAATCTAAAAATAATATAACATTAGTAAAACAATTATGTTTTATGGAGTTGTTGTAGGGGGTTTAAAATGATATGAGTCAAATTGAATCAGTCGTTAACTCTTAAAGTGGAAATTTATCTCATCTGCATCATATGTTTAAACCATTATGGTAAAAGAAGGCGCAGCCAAAAATTGTAGAACATCGAAGCTAATACTTCATTTAATATAAAAAAAATACGACAAGGCTCAAGTTTGTTAAAGTAAATATGCAACAAATATAAATATTAATTTTGCTGATTTTACCCCACGGATGTCTGATGCATTTTATCTGATGATAGACTCTAAGTCACAAGGCGCATGTTATTTTTTAAAATGAAATATTGATCATAAATAGGAAATTTAACTTGTTCTATACGAGATATGGATAATTTTTCAAATAATCAAATTATATGGCAATCGCAAATTAACCAAATCTTGTTACGGTTTAAATTTCCATTGGAGATTGTTGCCTGTGATTAGGCCACCAATCAAACAGCTTGATAGTAAGCTGTTAGTTTTGAAAGCGCTGGCATATCATCTGTCAGTCTTTATCTGGGGGAAATCGGTCATTCTGTCTCTTGTCGTTCACTTGGTGTCATCCTTCACAAGATGCGGTTGCAGAGTCTTCAGAGTGACTTTTATGTGTTTTTCCCAAAGGGATTTACTGTAACCCACCTTTAGACGGTCTGGGGCTATTGTATTTCGTGCTAGTATTGAGTTAGAACTCAAGCCTCAGATGGTTCCAGTATTTCTGGGATAAGAAGTGAGGTGCTCCCAAGCACGCGGCAGAGCCGACCAAACATCCGAGGTATGAGCATGTGCCCCTCAATCCTCAGCATTTGGAGGGCTAATCAATTCTATTCTTTCAATCCTTGCAGGCTCTTTTTGGATCCCTTTTTAAGGATTCTTTTCGGATTCTTTTTCAAGGATTCTCTCCGGATTCATTACTGATTGGGTCCGGACGCGACTTTCATTTTTAGCTTAACTTTCGACCCGTCCAGAGACACGAAGTGTTTGAAGGGAATAGTTGTCATCCAGTGGGAGACCTCCCAAGTGTGATCCAGGAGCACATTCATCGGGGATGGCTTCGTCGATGCGAGATCCTGCGCAAATCTACCCGGTGGCAACGTGAGGTTGAACCATCTAGGTCATCCAAGAATTCTTCGTGACGCTCACTTAAGTACCATATTTGCATATTTGAAATTTTGTCAGCTTAGCTAGAACCGTATGTTCATTGTAAGATATTTTAAATTTTATTCCTATATTTGTCTCCATTTTATATAGTTCGCTTTTTTTGTTTTATTATTATTTTGCTATAAGCGTAAAAATATCTGTATTAATTTATAATTAAGAGGTAAAGCTTACAAGTTATTCTAATTTATTGTGACGAACAAAGTGCCGCACTTTCTTCCACCTAATCAGATTATGTAAAATTTAAGATAGGTAACATTTGATATATTTTGTGGGAGAAACTTTTACCTGATTGTTCTAGGAATATCACCGCCCTAACTGCGGGCTAGTTTTCAATGAATATTTTGAGAGAGAGAGAGAGAGAGAGAGAGAGAGAGAGAGAGAGAGAGAGAGAAAGAGAGAGAGAGAAAGAGAGAGAGAGAGAAGAGAGAGAGAGAGAGAGAGAGCGAGAGAGAGAGAAAGAGAGAGAGAGAGACGGAAAAATTCAATCCTTAGTTTTGGCCAAAAATTGCTTAAATTGATCCACTGTGCACTGGTGAAATAAATGTTTAAAAAACTTCTTTTTTCCAAGTAGGCAACAGTAATTTGCGAGAATAAAATTCTAAGTTTAACTTCTTTCGTCATTTTCAAACTTTGCAGTTCAATTTTTTCTGCATGTTTGGAATATTTTCCAAATTTAGACACATACTTTGTCAAAAATTAAAGAATTTGAGAGATAAAAGAAATCAATAAAAAGTCTATTTTTAAATGTCGAATATTTGTAAAATAATCAGACTTTTTCAAATTTCGATTTCTTTAATTCCCAAAGTTCCAAAATTTAAATATTTCTGAAAATAACTTTTTACGAAAAATACGTTTCGATAATTTTGATAATTTCAAATCCTTTTAAAACTTTAAATTTTTGAAAATTAAGACCTTTTGAAAATGTAAAGTTTTTTGAAAGGTTGATTTTTTCCAAATCTCGGTTTTATTTCAATATATATATATATATATATATATATCTTTCAAAATTTCTACTTTTCAAAAATTTGGCTTTTTCGATAATTTCGAGATTTTTTCAAAATTTCCAGATTTTTAAAAATTCGTACTTTTTGCAATTTTTTCAAATATCAAGTTTTTCGAAAGGTGGACCTTTTTTAATTTCACCTTTTCAAAATACGAATATTTGAAATTTTAGTATTTTTAAATGTTTCAAATTTCTTAAAGTCCATTTTGAAACATATATTTTTTCTAAATTTCGAGTTTTTTTGCAATTTCGACTTAAAATTTTAATCTATCTAATATTAGTTTTTTTTTGGAAATTCCTGCTTTCGTTTCGACTATTTTTTAAAATTTCAACGTTCTGTAACATTTCAGTTTTATTTTCTAATTTCGACTTTTTTCAAAGTTTCAGCTTTTTTTTTGATTTTTTTAAATTTCAAAAAATATTTAAAAAAACGACTTCTAAACAGTTCAGATTTTGTAAAATATTTCACCGTTCGTTCAAATTTTCTGTTTTTTCGAATCCAATTTTTTTTAATTTTGATTTTTTTTTCAGAATTTGGACTTTTTTTTTAATCATGACTCTTTTCACAATTTCAATATCTTTCTTGCGAACCAACTAAATTCAAGAACGGTTTTTTTTTGGGATTTAGACTTTTTCTGAAAATCTCGACTTTTTGGAAACTTTCGAGTTTTTTGAAAAATCGACTGTTTTCCAAAATTTTCTCTTCTAACTTATTTGAAATAACTTTCCAAAGTAGATTATTTTTAGTGATTTTAATTTTCATTAATATTTCTATATTTCAAAATTTTGACTTTAAAATTTCGATATTTTATAATTTTTAAATTTTTTTTGAAAATTCGACATTTTTGTAAATGTCGACATTTCCATAATTTCAATGTATCTATTCTAAATTAGGGCGACTTCAAACATTTGACTTTTTCGGATTTTTTTTTTTTTAAATCTAGAAATTTGTTCACCATTTTGCTATTTGAAATTTACAAATATATTTTTCAAAATTTAGGCAGTTTTCAAAATTTTAATATTTATTGAAACTTTGCACTTTTTCAAATCACAATCTTTTGAAAATTTTGTACTATTTTAAGATTTTTGACATTTTTCATAATTTTAACTTATTTCAAAATTTTCTAATTTTCTCAAAATTTTAACTTGTTTTTCTTTAAAAATCCCGTTTTTTAAAAATATTTTTCAAGATTTTTAATAACAAAAATTTGGAAGTTCTTTAAAAAATTCGTACATCCTTTCGTCATTCGAAATTTCAATCTCAAAAATTCGATTTTTTTTTAATTTCAAGCTGCCTACCAGCGTCTCAGAATTCAATTTGGCTCCGAACAAGGACGGATCAAAGTTGTGCAATACTCAAGTGCGAAATACAAAAACTTTCTATCAATATTTTTGATGAGTAAAAAAAGCAATCAATTTCTTGGTGGGACCCCTCAGTTGGTCTTTATTGTCAGGCCCAGATTTAAGGCAATGAAGCAATTAGGTCCAATCGGGCTCCGCACTTAATGGGGCTCCGCATCACTATCAAAATAAACAAAAAGGTATTTTTCGAAAATTAAAGCAATTTGATTTTGACGATAAAGAATAAATTATTCAAATAATAACAAATATATTTATTTTAAGTTCGCATCGATGGATCGGATTTAATATTGTTCATTATAATTAAAATACTACTTGCTATCCGTGACTTTGGCCCCGTGGAATTAAATAACTACTTTTCTAGAAAATATTAACATTTTACTTCCCCGAGCTTTGATTTTAAAAAAATAAAACTTCCCATTTTATGCATTACCCATTTTTCGGTGCAGTCATTAATTGAATTTACTAACCAAGTTTAGTTTTCTCTAGCCAGACATTTCCATTTGAAGCAAAAAATATTCCCGAGTTGGAAGGTTGTCAAAAAAGAGCATGGTAGATGGCGGAGTGATATATACAACGCAACAGCCTTTCCCATTTATAAAATTTGTTCAGATAAGTGCAATAAAACAAGGGGGTCTAAAGTACTACTTAAAAAATCAACAGAAAAACAACATACTATAATCAGATATCCAAAGTTACAAAGAATATACACAAAATTATAGTTTGTAAACTGATAGAAATCCGTAAGTAGGACTATCAAGCAAGTTTATAACAACAAACACTAATTAAAAACACTCTAAAATCGAAACTTTTTAAAAAAAAATTAAAAATTTGCACTGTAAACCTAACATTTATACCTTATCGAAATGCAAATCTTACAGATCAAAATTTTAACTTTATATTCCACATCTGAGAAAAAAAGTGGTAAGTTTGATTTTAAATTCAAAATATCAATATTTCTCATAAAATTTCAAGTGTTTGCGCAGAATATTAAATGTACTCTTGAAGTCTCAATTAACATTTTAATAATCTTCAAACTTCTATTTCGATTTTAAAATTTCTATTTTTTCAAACTAGTGGTTTCAGTAGAAATTTCTAGTTTAGTCTTGAAAAAAAGGACTTTTTTTGTAATTGCAACTTTGATTTCAAAGTTTTGCTATTTAATTTGATTTTGGGAAGAAAGTTGAATTCTAAACTCGAAATTTGTACTTTTTTACAAAGATTTTAAATGAAAAATTGAATCTCAAAAAACTATTTCTTGGAACTTTGACTATACCTATTCTCAAAACTTCTACTACAATTTTGAAATTTTGACCTTACCTCGAAATTTCAACTTTAATCTTGAAATATCTACTTTAAATTTTAAATTTCAAACTTTATCTTCTACTTTTTCTTAAAAAAAAGTCCAAAACTCAAGTTTAATTTATAAATTTTGTTTATCTCAAAATTTTGATTTTTAGTTTTAATATTACATTTTTTAAATTCTTTTTTTTGAAGCATTCTAAGTTAAAGTTTTTGGTTTAACCCCTAAAGATTTTTTAAATGTGTTAGCTGAATAATTTATACTATTAAATTCAAATGTTTACTTTAAATTTAGAGAAAAATATTGTATATTTGAAGGTCAAAATGTTTAGTAAAAACTGCGAATTTTTAACAACTCTGGATTTATAAAATGAACATGTTTCAAAATTTTAAAACTTAAGATTTTAGAAAAATAAATCGGAGACATTTAAACTGGAAAATTTGAAATAACAATGAAGTTTTAATCTGACATGTCCAAAAAAAAAAGTTAAAATTTCATATTTAAATATTTAATATATAGAGGGCCCCGCAAAAAAATCTAATCGGGCCCCGCACTTATTGGATCCGGTCCTGTTTATTGTGTTCATATTAATTTTAAAATCTTTTGTGTTTACAACACATTTTATCACTAGAGAAACAGGTGATCAATTTTTTGTGGGGGCCCCTGTGCAGTGAACACCCCTAAAAGTGCCCCCGGCTCCTGGCTAGACCCTTTTTTAGAAAATATGAGTTAAAATTAATACCTATGAGATTCGTTTTCATAAATTTCCAGTTTAAAATTTTGTTCCTGGAAATTCTGAAATTGTATCATCAATGTTGTCTATTTCTCAAAAATGTTCACAACTGAAAATATCGACCTTTTTCGGAATTTGACTTAATGTCAAAATTTCGATTTTAATTTTGAAATTTCGACTCTTTTGTTTAAATATTTTATTCTATTCACTCCTTAACGAAAAAAGGTAACTGAAAACTTAGACCTCTGGAAGAAGCAACTGTTGAAAAAAATGCCACTCAACAGGAATGAAACTATTCACAAAGACTTAAGGTTATTTTTAATATTAATTTAAAAAGTAAAATTTAATAATTTTAATTTTCTGAAAATTCATATTTTAAATTTTTACTTTTTTTAAAAAAAAAATTTGATTTGCAACTTCAAATGTTGGCTTCTTATTGAAATGTTATTTTTTTAAAATTTCGACCCAAAATGTCGGCTTTTTTGTCGAAATTTTAAAAAGTTTTCTATTATTGTGTTTTTGTCGAATTTTCTTTTTTCTTAAAATGCATTTTAAACATTGATTATTGTTTCTTAAAATTATTGTAATTTAAACTCGAAATTGCAACTCGGGGATTTTAATTCCATTTTTTCCAATTCCAAGGTTTCTACTTTTTTTTCGAAATTTGGAGTTTGAATTTAATAATCTGCTAAAAATTTTTCGTTTTTGTTAAATTTCAACTTTTTCCAATAAACTCAATTTTCACTTTTTGAATTAATTTTGATTAAATATCGAAAAATATGAGGTAATTGTTATTTTAATATAAAGTGGGAACTTCTTGACAAAATTTTGATTTGAATTTTATATATTATTTATTTTTCGTACAGTTGTTGGTCTCAGAAACTCAAATTTTCGTATTTTTGTAAATAGTTGGATTTTTTCTCATATCAAGTTTGCATTTTTATTGTTACTTTTTTCTAAAATTTCGATAGCAAATGGTAATATCTTGTCCTAGATTTAATATAAACATTTCGATATTTTTCTCAAAATTTCAAGTTTAGCCTCGTTATTGCCAGGTTCCTTTAATTAAGGTAAATTTTAAGCTCTAAATTACCAAACGTTGAATATTTTATTTATTTTTAAATTTGAATTTGAATTTTGCAATGTCGCCCTTGTTCAGCAAAATGTTGTGTAGTTTTTGTTATAAATATTAAATACCTTGTGTGAAACTTTGACTGTCTCCATATTTCATCAGGGCAACCAAACACATAGGCAGCTGAAAATTCAGGAACTCCCCTGCCTTTGAGATATAGCTTATGTCGACAAATCAAAATTTGGGTTATTGTTACATGAGAACACCGTTGGCAGAAATATCCACAACTTTCCTAAATTTACAAAACTCAAAACGTTTATAATGATCGTTGGAAAATGTCTCTCTAGTATTAGTTATTTCATAGGCGTGCCTATTTCTTTTCAAAATATTCTGAATTGTGGATTTCACATTAACTTTCTCCTGCGTTTCGTTAAAAAAAAGCAATGAATCCAATAAAATCTTCAGAGCTTTCAGAGTTAAAATTATTACTTAATGGTTCGCATATTTCCATATTTCAACCACAATATATTAGCAATATTTTGTTTCTTTCAGAAATTGAAGTGGCGCTGTCACAACCACTCAGCACCGCTAGAATTCAGTGGTAGCCCGCAGAGACAGCCTCATATTATGACTTGAAAATATTTCCTTGTAGAGCAAATATATGTATGTAACTACTACATATCTAAAAAAAATAACAATAACAATTACGCATTCATTGTTCTCTAATTTTCTTACAATTAATGACATTATGAGGGAGATACCCTCTATATATTTTAAAGCATTAATCCGTTTTTGTTAAAATATATTATAGCCATGACGTGTTATAAAGCCAATTTAGATCTTTGTGGAATAACTAAAACTTTCTAAGGAACAGCATTTTTCGCGAAACATAGCTGCTTTCTGCAAAACCTTATTCCTCCTTACCTAAAAGTAAAGTTTATTCTTCTGTCATCGTGAAATCCTCTATGTATCATCCGGCTCTACCACTATTTTATCAACTACCACAATAATATATCTTTTATGCTCTGAATATTATTCATCTCCAAAGTAATCTTAGTGTTTGTGTACTTCGGTGTTTTTCAATTTTTATTTCATTCAAAATCTTTACCATTAGCTGGTATTGCCTCTAACGGTGACGTCGGTTCTTAAACATAAGATTGACGCTAACATATAAAACATACCAAACTGCTTAAAAAAATCGACATCAAAAGATTAAGGCATACAGTTCTAAAGCGTAACGAGGATATGTAGATGAACCTAATTTTTATTAATGTAATAATCTAATGCAAGAACCTTTAACGTTTTTTGTTTGTAAAGCACACATAATTAGATTAATATTCCTCTCTGTTGGTGTATAATATTCCGGGGAAACGCTCAGGGGCATTAAACTGCACAGCGCGGTCGAAGCTAATCCCCAAGATGATGTGTTGTATTATAGCGGATATTATTCTTTCATATTCTTGTAGGAACTCCATTGCATAATTTAGTTAAAATTAATAAATTTGATCAGTTACGCAATAAATTAAATTATTAGTGTAACAAACATTAAACCAATTATGCGTCAAATATATATACAAAAATAATTAAATTTTATTTCAATAACTTTTTTTTATTGCGTAAAACAAACTTCATTATTTAATTCACAAAAATAAATTGTTGGCGGAACCAAAGGTGCACACGCTTTTTTAGACGATTATGGTAGTGCAATTCAGTTCCTTATATTCAAAAATTGTGAAATTTACATATTTATTTGTTAAATTTTATGTTAAGACTAGAAGTGTACCCGATGACAATTCTTATTAGTAAATGGTAAAATTTCAGAAACAATCTGACTTTTTTCAAACCACGTTCCCAATCTCAAAAATGTTGGAGTTGCCCTACAAAGTTTGTCCTTCATTTTACCCCCTTAGTAATTGAATTTTCAAAAAAGCTAATGCAACTCCTACTCTCATTTATATACAAAAACCTTTTTCCAGTTTTATATTTTATTCGAGTAAAATTTCTTTGAGGTACGTTCAGATGGTTTCCTTTTTACTGATATTTCCCTGGAGGAAGTACAGATAAGAGACGTGCACAATGAATAAATGATTAAGAGAGACAAACATTTTAAAAACCCACCTATGACATTAAAAATTATGAATACAATTATTTTTTCAATTTGTCGAGAGCAAGCAATTTAGAGACCAGTAGCGTACCTACGAGGAGACAATATTGTACGGTACATAAGGGCTCTTCTACCCTGTCACAATTTTTTCTTAGACCCAATTTAAACTGCAAATTTAAAAGCTGCATAAATGTCCCGATAGTCGATTTGAAACCGTGACACAGTGGGCGATTTCGAGAATTTAACTGGACAAAAATAAGGAACTGGACATTTTAGTTATGTAGTCAATGAAATGTTGTATTTTGAGGGTTTATAAGTATATGTAACATAATTATTACCTTACTTCTTATACTTTTCAAAAATCGATATTATCTTCAGAGTCTGAACTAATGGGTTCGACATCTTCAGAGGTAACACTGCTGGAGACTTCTGGGGAGATTAAAAGTTGAAGAACATCCGGCAGAAAAGCGCTACTTTTTTTCACTGGTAGGCGTCTTTTACTAGAAATTATAGGATCTGATGTAATTAGCAGGAAGTTTAGTAAATCTTCATTTGTTTGGATTCTAGATGCTTTTCGAGTGTGATGCTCCCGATAAAATCTGTAATCCTTATTCCTTGCTTCTTGAGCATCTTCTGTAAGTTGTCCAATGGGAAGAATAGAACTTTTAATAACATCAGCGCCATGTATTAATATTTTGTGTACCGAAACTGGTATATAAAACCAGTTATAATGTCGTATATACAGCTTTGCCGTGTCAAGTGCGTAATTGTCGAATTTTTGTGCATCTATTTCATGTCCGCTGTTAAGAGTGCTTAAGATAACACCAAAACGATATATGAGATCTTTGTCTATCCCTGTAATCCTTGCAGTTGTTTCAGGATCTCTAAAAAATCTGCGGGCTGTATTTCCATCATTACTAGATCCTTGTCCTTGTTTTGGTTTGTCTACTATGAGACCCGTTTCTTTGCGAAAAAGCTGTATTATCTCTTTCTTTCTACGCGCAAGTTCGGTTTTGTCTTCTTTGCTTCTTATCTGCCATTTTTTAATATTGATTCTATATGAAATATGCAGTAAACATTTAAAGAATCTTATATAAGCATGAAGAGGTGACAGGCCGAAGGAATAAGTTGTAGGATCACTTGTCCTCTGTTTTACAGCTTCTAGGTTATTCATACTCTTTGGAGAAGCCCCACAAATATACCACATTCCTGTGATGAAGTCTCTGTGATGGTATTGCAAACCTTTCCGTCCACCATTGTCATAATTAAATGATGTTTTATGTGCAATTCCACTCCCTTGATAACCACTTTAGTTGGTTGAAGGGCTTGAATTTGTTCTTCGATATGTCTGACTTCATGTTTTGTAGCTTCTGGTGTTTCTTTTTGGAAATGAAAATGAATTGGTCGGCAATATTTTGTTGAAGACACACGAGGATTTTGTCAAATAATAGTTTTTTCACTATTGTTATAAGACGCGTACAATTGTATAGGGACAAGGGATGTAAGTAATAAGTCAGAGTCTGAAATTCCTTTTTCCGTGAAACGCTGTTTGATGTTCCGTCTAATCCCCATTTGTAAATCAGCTCAACATTGTCTAGTGGTAAATCGTTAATATATTGAACTAATACTTCTTCTTGTACATTGATAAGTCTAGTTACGGTTAAGTCTAGAAGTTTCTGTAGTTGAACTTCAGCAGATGACTCTGTTACAGTTATACTACTTTTAGGTGGGTAACATTCTGCTTTCGCTCTCTTCACAGCTTCGTAACTTGGATAAATATTAAATCCTTTTTCCTTTGCTCGTTGTCGTAGAAGTATGTATTGGTTTTTCGTCAATTTCAAATTAACAATCATGCCTAAAGCTTCTTCGGGAGTGAAAGTTTCCTTCGCTGCTTGTCAGGAAACTTTATGTGCCTTTTTTACTTTAGCTGCTCTCTTTGGAGTGGTTTCTGTTACCTCTTTAATGATTGTTGCAGCATGTCCTTTACCAGCAGACCTCATACTCAATCGAGCCGCAAAAGATAACTCGGCTGTACTATGCGACTGCAATAAATTTTGTACTCTTCTTTTTTTACCTCGTTCGTCGAGTTCACTAAAATTTTTGATGGGCGACCACGACTACTACCCGCTTCCGGTTTCTCTGGTGCATGGAATTTTCAGTCGTAAACTGTAGCTGTGTATTGAGCCAAGCCGGATGCTTATGAAGAAATTTTTGTAAATTTCGAGAACATTGCGACCATTTTTTTTGAAGATCGGAGCAATAAGAAAAAACTTTCGTTAAAATATCTTCTTCTACTGTTTTCTCGGGATTTGACAAATTTAACTTTGAGAGTATAAATTCCTTCAGAAAATTTCTCGAGCGTGCCTTTAACGGATGGATTTCGCCCTTTTCTTTCAAAAATTCAAAAAGTTCTTTCCTGGTTATAACTGTAAATATAAAATATCCGCTGTAGACGCAATTTAGCGCAAATAGATAAAGCATATTATGAAAAAGGAATGTTTTCCCTATTCTCTGCTTACAAAATCAGGGATACCATTTTTTACCATTTTTTTAAATTTCCCTGTATAATTAATATTACTCCTATTTCTTTAGATTTGTCGTAAATTCACCTAAAAAGATCAGTACATAAATATAAACTTACCAACACTATCACAAGACATTATAATTTGCAGATACAATGAACAAGTCCAGTTTTTATAAACACATTATACATTTAGCAGACCTGCTTACAAATACTGCCGCGTAACTGATAAGGAGTCGCATCTGTTTGGAATTCATTCCACCCTTAACTAGTGGAAACGATGCGTCATCAAACGGGTGCAGATAGGTTAATAGTTTGTTTACATGTCGCTATACTTAAATATTCCAAATAAGAAAAAAAAAATATTTTTGTCCAGTTAAATTCTCGAAATCGCCCACTGTGCGTGAGTCCATCTAGGAAAAGGCTTCCAGCGGCTTGGCCACAAAAACTCGAAACATATAAGAAATGAATCAATTTAATAATTTTATTTACTACTTCTGCGACCCAGTTTGGAAATACTTAAATTTTTAGTAATGAAAGTTGATAATATTCTAAAACATTTTATTTTTTGATATATAGCTACGTGATATATAAATTTTTAAAAGGTTATCTCATGACAGCTGACAAAAAATAGTGTAACGAACCGTAGTGTAAAATTTGTATTAATAATTGTGTAGTGTAAGTAACCGTCTGGAAACATTTGTTAATGGGAAGCGGCCGCTACGGCCACTACGGCAGCTAAACGCTCTAGAATTTTCCGTGAGCGCGAATCCGGTCTGTGCGGAGATCCGTTCTAGAACCCGGAACGGTATAGATACGCAGTCGTCTTTCCCTGAAGTCAGTCAGTCAGTCATATAGTCAGATAGTTAGATAGTCAGATAGTTAAGTGAATCATAATTGTTATGTTCTAAAATAGGTTTAAAATAGTGTTTACAATTCCCAAAGTTTTAATTATCAAACCGGTAACGCACAACAATAGGTTAGTTTATTTAACATGGATTAAAAAAAATTGAAACAAAGAAACCAAAATTAAACATGAAAGGTATTTTAAATGAATTATGAAAATATTAAAAATATAAAGCATTGAACATCGTTCTCATTTGAGCCTATCAGCAAAGCATACCCAGGAAAGAAAACAATAAAGGACTTAAAGTACTTAAAAATAATAATATGAAATCCTACATAAAAACTTTATAACATGAATAGACGTTTCATCAATAATTTAGGGTGGTACCATGAAAAATAATTCAATTAAAATCTTGACAATTTGGAAAAAATGGTGTTAAAAAGTAAGTTGGAAAAAGAAATTTAAGGAAAAAAAGCATAGAATTAGGATTTTGAAAAAAAAATCGAAAGCGTAGAAAACTGGGAAATTTCTAAATCATTTCCTTGAAACTTTGAGCTTAATATAAAAATCCTTTAAAATGTGCATAAATTTGAAGCTTTAAATAAACGATAAGAATCAAAGTTTTCCTTTAAAAAAATCCAATAAACGAAAAGCTTTCAAGCGGCAAATTTGAAGTTTCAAAAAAAAAGAGAAATATTAAATAAACTGATGGAAAGAAAATGTAATCTCTCTCGGGTTCATTCTTACTTCAATTTCCATTTTAAATGAAAAACCTTGTTTAAAAAAGTAGAAAATTGATAGCGAATGCGCGAAGTTTCGCGAAAATATGCCGAAAATTTAAAATAAGAATCCATATTTCAAAAGCAGCAAGAAACTTAAATAAGACGAATTTCAAGTGTAAGGTGGAATTTGGAGGGAGAAATCTGCAACTTGTGCAATTGAAATTTTGAATTTTTTAACAAATTTTCGAAATAAAACCTAAAATTTCGAAAAAAAAGACAAATTTTGAAAAAAAATTAAAATATATGAAACATTCAAAATTTAGAATGCAAATCAAGGATTGAACAAAGAAAGGAGTAAAAAGTAAAAGCATTATGTAATCTTAGCAGGAAATTCAAAATTAAAAAGTCAGAATTTATAACGGTTAGATTCAAAATTTTAAAAGGGAAAAATTAAAACTTCTAAATTTTAAGAAACAAAATACAAAAAATAAATCTTTAAAGTCTAAATATGAAATTTTGAGAAAAATTGGGATATTTCGATATTAAAAACAAAGTTTAAAAGAAGAAGCGAAAAAATTTAAGTCGAAATTTTCATGAAACAGGCATAAATTGAAAATTTAATCGAAAAACTTTGGAAATTTATTAATTGCCTGTAGACCTCAAAGTTTTAGAAAAAATATAAAATTATTTGTTAGCAATCGAAATTTCTAAGATGAGTTAAATTAGCAAATAAAAGTATTAAAAAAGAGACAGCAATCAAAGTTGTGTATTTGGAGTCATGGAAAAAAACAAAATTTGAAAATCAATCCAAAATTTATAAAAAACTGGATATAGAATTCAAAATTTTAAGAATTGAAAATCAAATTAACAAAATTTGCGTGATCATCATCAGGGAAAATGCAAAGAAAATTTAGAAACCGCAAAGTTAGAATAAAACCTAAAACATCAACAAAAAAATTTCTTGATTAAAAGTAAAAATTTTGAATATATTGCATCAAAACCATTAAGAAAAACACAGCCTTAAGATGCGAATTAAAATCCCGAAGGATTGAAAATACTGAAATTGTGCTTCCAAAATTTTGGAAATAAATTCCAAACTTCCAATAAAATCCCCAAATTTAAAATAAGTTTAAGTTAAATCTAAAATTTTAGAAGAAAAAAGGTTAAACCGAAAATTTTATTAACAAAAGCCACATTTCCAAAAAAAATTTGAAAATTATAACATTATTTTTCTAAGATTTTGACTTTAAAGGGAAAAATTCTAGAGTTCAAACTCAGTAAAAAGATTTTTGTAAAAAACTATAAAATTGCAAAAAAATTTTACAAACTTAAAATTGTAGTTGAAAAAAATAAAAGTTAGATATATGGGAAAGAAAAATAAGTTTAAAATTTTTGTTGAAAATTTGGTTTAACAGGATTAAATGAAAATATGAACTAAGATTTAAACGAAAAACGTAGGTTCATTTTTATAATAATTCGAAAATAAGATAAACATTTTTTTAAAAAGACAAGTTTTCAGATTTTTGAGGACCTTTATGACTGTTAATTAATTTTATTTAACATTTCTGCGACCCATTTTGGATATAATTAAGTTTTTAGTAATAAAAGTTGACAATATTCTGAAACATTTGTTGAAATATTTTTACGTGATATCTAAATTCTTCAAACATTATCTCATGACAGCTGACAAAAATAGGTTAGTTTATTTTAGACAGATTAGGAAAAAGTATGAAATATAGAAGACCATTAGCCATGCACATTTTTTAAGTAAATTATAGAAATATATAAACTTAAAATTTCAGGGAAAAGGATGAATTAAAGTATAGAGTTGGAATTTTGAAAAGACAAAAAAGTAATTTTGATGAAATGCAAAGAAATGTTCACGAAATTTTTCAGCTGAAATTCAAGAAAAAAATTATATTGATGTTAAAATTTGTAAAGTGAAGATCTTCCGAAAAAGACAATCCTTGGTTTATAAAGTCAAACATTTATAAGAATTTTGGAAGTAAATCAAAATTTAAAAGTGGACACTTTAGCAAATATTTTGGATAAAACTCTACAAAAAAGTAAAATAAAAATAAGAAGTTAAAATAGACAAATCTTTGTGTGTTATTTGAACAGTCATGAAAAAGATAAACTCGGAATTTCAGATGGAAATTTCGATATTAAATTTAACATTTCAAATTTAAACTCAAAATCTCAAAAAGAAAATCCCTAATTTTGGAATGTCAATATTCTAATTTTTGAATCAAAAATTAGGAAATAAAAAAATAAATGTAAAATTTGAGAAATTTTGTTATTAGAAACTAAACGCAAAAAGAAAATCTGCATTTTTAAAATGTCAAAATTTCAAAAATTAAGAGAGAAAAAAATTTCCAGAGAAGGATTGAAATCCTGCTATTGGAACCGAAATTCCGAAAAAAAGCAAAAATATTGTAATGCAATGTAAATAGATGAAATAGGATTTAGAATAGAATTGTAGAATTTAGTAAATAAAAAAAGTTTCTAGAAGGTTCTGATAAGGGTAAAGCGGCCGCGATAACGAAACAAACGGCAGATAAGCGTTTCAGAAATTTCGGCATTCGATAAGCCCTATCTACCGAAAATTCTGGAAGCCGGAGGCCAAAACTATAAAAAGGCGGTCAGCTTTCCCTCGAGTCAGTCAGTCAGAAGTCAGTGTAGTTAGTGGGTCAGCAATTAGTAAATAAGTAGTGACTTCCTGTTCAGTTGAAGTGTACCGAGTTAATTTAGTAATAAAGTGGGTCTTATTCGATAAGTGTAATCCATTCGAACCGATAACGCACGTAACAATATCTATAAATATTGAAATTAGCAGAAATATGCTATATACCTGTTTTTGGCGTTTAAAGTAAACATTTTCTAGAAAAGCTTGAATATTATATAAGACATTTTTCAGCGTAAATTCTAGCTTTTCAGATTTAATAAAAATTAAAAAAATCAAGACCTCGGAAAAGTTGAAATCATGAAAAGGTTGACATTTCTAAAAAACTGAATTTATTGAAATATCATGTTTATACTTTAAATTCATAAAAGAAACTGCGAATTCTATAAATAAGGTCAATTTGGAATAAATTGAAAAAAAAAAATTAAAAAACACAACAAAGGTTGCTCTAGCGCGTTGCAGGGGACAAGATTTGTGTTTCAATTTTTAAATAAAACCAAGGACCAGTCCATTTTACAAAAAAAAAGAAACCAAAAAAAGTGAATAAAAATAACATAAAAATGTTTTTAATTTTACTATCTATATTTTACCAATAAATAAAAACTAAAAATAAGTTTTGGATTGTAAGAAAAGTTGAAATTAAAACAAAAAGTGTAAAAATATGTCAAACAAAAGTACAGCCTTCTAGAAATAATCAAAATTAGGAAAGATTTTAGAAATAGGAGGCTTTGAAAAGTTTATTGTAGAAGGGTTTATTGGTTCTTAGCTACGCTATTGGCGGAGACTGATTTATTGCATGTAAAATTTGATACACATCTTCACCCCATAGGGACTGAGTTTTGAAAAGTCCTGTCAGTGCTCGACTACGTTATATGGTGAATTTTTGTGCAAAATTTTGCGGCTCTAAAACCACTTAATTAGGCTGTGCATTGTCTTTCAATCAATGTATACAGTTATTAAGCAAATGTGTTGATGAATTGTGCATATTGAACTATTTCGTGAAGTACCTAAAGGCTAAAACTGCATAAGTAAAAAAATATACTTATTGTATTATCAAGAAGGAAAAAGACACTTTGGGCTACGAGAATGCACTGTTTTAGATGTACTTTGATTCATTTATTCCTACAAAAATAATTTTCATAAACTTTGAATGCGAAGATCCAACAGATATAGTAGGTTCTGGCAAAGTCGTGAAAAGTCTCAAACTATTCTAGTGCGCAGGGGCAGCTTGGAATATTAATCAGATTCGGTAAGATCGACAAAGGCTTCAAGTAATATAATATGAAAAACCACTAAAGTTATTTTTCAACTTCCATAATGAAACCGTATCTTTTTAATTATCTGGCAACATAGAGATGTCGTATATGTATGTGAACTATAAGGTGGGGAACTGTGGAAGGCTTAAACTTATTTAAACCACTGGAATTTGCATTAATCAAGAATTACGACACCAAAAAACTTCGTTTATTTTTTGTTAGAATTGTCGGCATCAACAGTAAAAGCGAGAATGCTCCCCCAACAGTCGGGCATCCTATTCAAACGAAAGCATATAAAATAAAACGGCCCGAGAAAGCTGGCGAATCGCGAAAATGCCTGGGGAACAACTAGAGAGTGTCCAGTAGTAAATGTTAACACGAGTGGGGTAACCTTTTCTAAAGTTCATTCTGACTTAAATATCCGACCGTTCGCGAAACAATCGCATATTATTTTTCCCGAGGGCCCGACATTAGGCGCAAACTTTTACGAAATTATTACCCAAATGCGAAAGTTTCAGGTGAACGGTTGAATTATGGCGCAGATGCTGTTCTAAATTCACGCGGCGAAGTCCAGCGAACCCCGGGGGCTCGTAACGCGGCTAACCTGCGGGGAGGCCTCTTATTGAGGAGTTATTTTTCTCGCTCACCGTGAGGGATTATTGTTTCTTCCCGAAAAGGTTGCCCGTCGTAACGAAATTTATAAATTTATTGTCGATTTTCCTTGCGGACATATTTACCGAATCGTATTTTATCTTTCTGTGATGAAATAGCAAAAAGGGGCAGAATGTATTCCTTGGTGTTTGCTAATGTTATACCAAAGAAATAAATGAGTGGATTTATATTCAAAACAAGAAAAAATATTTACTTTAAACAAAATTTAAATTATGTTTCCTTAACCGATTCATATTTACAGCAAGTTTAAATTTGTCAAATGTTTATGTTGTCTTAGTTCTAGTGCTCCGAATAGTCAACTAATTTCGATAGGAAAAAAGACTTGGTGAAATTTTTGTCACGGATGCTAAAATTATCAAAATGTGGTTAACCTGGCGCATCCGGCAAGAGGTTTCGCTAATTAAAAGAAATGTCTCGAATAATTTGTGTATAGACTGATAGATAAGCTTTATATTTACCCAACAAAGGCCCTAGTCTTTGCTTGTCTGTCTTGACACAACTAAAAAATTCAATTTCCTTCTTTTAATCTATGAATATTTATTATATTATTTAGAAGCTTTCTATTATTCCCAGTTACCTAGTTATTTCAATAACTCACAGAAAACTCAGAGAAACCGTCGTTGAAATTT
This sequence comes from Dastarcus helophoroides, assembly GCA_028583605.1. NCBI lineage: Eukaryota > Metazoa > Arthropoda > Insecta > Coleoptera > Bothrideridae > Dastarcus > Dastarcus helophoroides. The sequence goes on along the minus strand of CM053337.1, from coordinate 26,680,314 downwards.
AATATATTATTATTCTTTAAATATCCGTGTAGTTACTTTTATTTTTAAACTATGCAAATATTTTGGATCAAAATGTATTTTATCGGGTGAAATTCTCTGAAATTATTAAAATGAAATAGGAAATACATCAGTTAACGTAACGGCTGTTAGCAAAATCCTTATTTGAATTGAAAATTCGTAATAAAAGAAAGAAGATAATACCGAAGTGAATGGAGTTCACTTGGAAAAATTTTTAATCAGCAAAACTAAACTTGTTTACGAAAATAAATATTTGTTAAATGAAAAAAATTAAAAATAATGATTGTTACTAAAAATTTTTGTTTCACAAATTATTGAATGAAATTCTTCTCTCTGAATTTGACTGTCATTATACATAGAAATCAGATTAATTTCAAAAATGAACAGGTATGGGGACTGCCGACAGAAATAAGAAGTTAAAACTATGATATAACAGTGATTTTTTAACTTTTCAAATTGTAATATCTAAACTAAATATCTCCCAATTTGTAAATTAAAATTATTATTTCTACTTATCTCTAATTATCTAGTTATATCTCTAGTTATCTTTTATACTTGTATACGATCTAGTCTTTGTTGTTTATGTCTTTGTTTGTTGACTCTGTGATATTGTGGGAACGAGATTTTTGTTATAATCTCGCATTTCAAATTAAAACACAATTTAAAGAATGAATAATGTACACGCTTTCCAGTAATAAATTCAACGTATACAGCGCTAGTCTGTAAATTGGAATAAACTCAGTAAATCAAAGAAACTTTCTTTCCGGAAAAATACTCGGACATGTCGATTAATATTTTAATTTGCGCTCTTTTTGATGTGAGACAATTTTATGCAGAATGTCTCAAATTTAAGATATGACGTCATCGACAATTTTTTTAAATGGCAACCCTAATTTTTTCTTGACTATTCTTAAAGGATATATTAGGTCACACATGCGTATCAAATTTTAAGTTTAAATTTTATGTCATTTAAAAGATATTTAACAAACATTAACTAATTAGCAAAATCAAGGAATCTAATTTAACTTAAAAACCTTTCTTCAATAAATGTTCAAAATGTTCTTAATTTAGTAACTGACAATACCCCAAACGGAACGGTTGTTTCTTGGTTAATTTGTCTTTTGCCTCAAAATTTTTACTTTTTCTCTTAAAAGTGTTTTTCCTAAAATTTGCCTTTTCCTCAGAATTTGACTTTTTATAAATTTCAATTTTATTGCCAAAATTTTACTTTTTGAACTCACTTTTGTTTCAAAAATCGCTTATTTATATATTTATATATCAAAATATTCTTATTCAATATTTCAAAATTCCGCAATTTTTCTTAATATCTGTCTTTTTCAACAAATTTCTTTATCTCAAAAAACGTGATATTTTATGGTTCTGAAAATGTTTTCTCTACAAATTAGACCAAAATGTTAATAAAAATGTTGAGAAAAATATTTTTGAGGATTAGAGAAAAAAGAAAAAGAAAAAGAAGTTTTTACTGAATTTAAAATTTTGAGAATAATGTTCATGGAAATTGGGATTTTTTCTCAAAATTTGACTTTTTCACAAAATTAGACCATTAAAATTTTAATTTTTTCAAAAGTTGAACATTTTTTGAGCTTCTGTAAAAGATTAGGTGCTTGTTTTTATTATAATTTACTGAAAATTTACTAAAAAATCCGATTTTTCCAATTTTTTTTTCTCGAAATTTATCTTTTTTGAAGTTACTAGTTAATTTTCAAAATTACAATTTTGATCCTGAAATTGGATTTTCTTTTTGGAAATCTGAGATATTTTCTAGAGAATGCGATATTTACCTCTTAATTTCTCTATATTGTACGTATTTTGTAAAAATGGTGATTTTATTTTGAAGTCCGTTTTTTGTTAACTATCTGTTTATTTTTAATTTTCTTATTAAATTTGATTCCCAGTAATTTCAAATTATTGTTCAAAACTGATATTATTCTGCAAATGTTAACTTTTATCTCAAAATTCTATATAATCTCTTTCTGAATTTTTTTTGAAAATTTCTTAATTTTTAGAAAATTCATTTATTTTTTCTAAATTGGATTAAAATTTTAATAGAAATCAAATTCTGAGAACAATATTTTTATGAAATTTTAAGAAAAAGATTTGATGTAAATTTCAGGAATATGTTAACATTTAAATAAAGTAAAAATCCTGGGAGAAATATTTTTGAAATTCCCCAGTTCGTGTATTTTTTAAGTGAACATATATTGTAACGCAATGTAAATAAATGGAATTGAATTTTGAATAGAATTGTAGAATTTAGTAAATAAAAAAAGTTTCTAGAAGGATCTGATAAGGGAAAAGCGGCCGCGATAACGAAACAAACGGCAGATAAGCGTTCCAGAAATTTCGGCAAACGATAAGCCTTATCTGCCGAAAAGTTTTAGAAGCCGGGAGTCAAAACTATAAAAGGCGGTCAGCTTTCCCCCAAGTCAGTCAGTTAGAGTCAGTGTAATTATTGAGTTAATAGAAGCCAACAATAAGTGAGTTAATTGTTCAATTGTCGTGATCCAAGTTGAGTTCAGTAATAAAGTGGGTATAATCCATCAGGTGTAATCAATCGAACTGATAAGCCCGTAACATCTGGTGTCAGAAACGGAATTTTTATTGCGCTTTATTACGAAGAAAGAAATTAACCAAGTGTTCCCGCGGTTGACTTTATCTCGGACCTTTTAAACTGTTAAATAGTTATAAGAGGCGCGTCAAGTAAAATCTTGAACATTCAGATACGCTTTATGGATACGAGATTAAAATCGGCCAAAATGGAATAACAAATGCAAGCGTTATTCGCAATGTTTAAAGAACACGATGAAGAACGAAGACGACAAGAGAAAGAACAGGAAGAAGAACGAAGACGACAAGACGACGAACGACAAGGCGATAAATTTTAAAAGCTTTTTGACAAGAACAGTATTAATCCTTATCAAATAAAAAAAGGTAGTTAGCTAATAGATATAATGCAGATAAAATTTATTCTTTGCATTATTTTTTTAAACCGCTACTTTAGGAAATGGAATAGGTTTATTAATTAGGACCAATGCAATGCAGAAAAACTAATATTCACAGAAGAGATAGACAATCAGTGTAAATTACAATAAATCGAATGAATTACCAATTAAATATAATTAATAAAATCATATTGCGATACATTTCATTTTTATCTTCTACTAAATTTAATATTTTAATTCCGAACCAACCACTACAAAAATCGACACCAACGAGCCCGGAAATATTGTTTTTTTCTAAGAACTATTCTCTATTTTTCCAAAAGATACATTTATCTACAGCAAAGTGACCTATTCCCAGCCGCTGACTGTTTTAAAGAAATGTGCCTACGGTCAAAGTTCTAATTGACAAAATGTGGAAGTTTGCAGAGATTCTAGGAAACGATAAATCTTATTAGTCTAGTCTTATATTTTTGGCAAAAAGCGTACCAAACCGAACGCAATGTTATGATTAATCAGTTGATGATTGATTTGAATTAGTTACTGAAACTTATCAAAGTTCAGTCTCCTACAGATGAAACAGGCGAAGATTGCGTGTCATTGCAAATCTAGTTGTTGCTTGTTACAACCCCTTAAGAAGTATTAGTAACTGAATAATTAACAATAAACAACTACGTCCAAAGAAGGTTTCACCCCTCTACCACATCGGCAATTAAATAAATAATTACGCGATACGTATTTCGCCAGCAGAACTGGCATTTTCAAGTGCACTAATCTTAAAAGATTAGCAAAAGATGCATCGACGTCATCTGCATTGAGATTCAAATCGATACTGGCGGTCTTTTGCTTTCTTTCCTATTTCTAATTGTTTAACAAATCTGGTGCATGCAATTTTGACCTGCCACAAATAGCCTTCAATAAATTGGAGGCCGCCAATGGTCCTTTATCTCCGTTAAGGGTAACTGGCCTCTGATTGATATAAATTGTTTCGTATGCATCAAGTTCTCTGCTATTTGTGACCGATCTTAACAATTTTAAATTTTCAATGTTAATTTTGTGTCCTGTATTTATCATATGTAGGGCGACACTTGATTTTTCTTCTCTATTGTATCTCAAATGAGCGATATGTTCTTTAAATCTGGTTTTAATGGATCTCTTGGTCTGTCCAACATATGATAAATTACAATTGTTACAGCTTATTTCGTAAATTCGGGAATTCTCAAGCTTGTCCAATTTATCTTTAGCATTACCCAAATTATTGCGGAGACTGTTGTTGACTGTGTAAACTACTTTTACGTTGTTTTCTTTTAAAACTTTATTAATTTTATTGGTGATATTTGGGTAAAATGGTAATTTCACAACGGTTGTTGGAGTGTTATCTTTAGATTGGTCAAGCTTAGAGCAATCCTGAATTATTTTCTTAAATCTACATTTTCTTAACATGCTGTTTACTGTTTCTACGGGGAAACCATTAAAAATCGCAACATCTTTAATGTAAGCTAATTCTTTTGTATATCTGGATTTACTTAGAGGAACATTTAAAAGCCTGTTGATTAAAAAACGTATACTTGCTAATTTCTGTTGTGGACAATGATTAGAATCAGCTGTGATAAAGCGATTTGTATTGGTTTCTTTTCTGTATATATCGAACTCTAAATTATTTTTATTTCTGATAACCAAGATATCTAAAAACGGTAGTAATCCATTGGTTTCTTTTTCAAATGTAAAGTTAATTGAATTGTATTTTGAGTTTAACTTATCAACGAAATCTTGAACTTCATATTTACTGGTGTCAAAAACTGCAAAAATGTCGTCTACGTATCGTATCCAAATTCGAGAAAAGTTTATTAATTCATTTTTGATTTCTGGTTCAAAATTGTCCATGAAAAGATTTGCTAGAAATGGACTTAATGGATTTCCCATGGTGGTACCATTTGTTTGTTTATAAAATTTATTGTCAAACTGGAAGACGTTCTGTTTCATGCATAATGAACTTAGAGTTAAATATTCTGAAATTACTTCTTTGTCTATTTGATTAAATGTCAAGAGTTCTTCTAAATAATTTAAAGTTTCGACTATTGGTACGCTGGGAAAAAGTGAAGTTACATCAAAAGATACCAGAATTTCTGTGGGTGACAAGGTCAAATCTTTAATTTTATTTATAAATTCAGTGGTGTTTTTAATTGAAAATGATGCATTATTATTCTGAAGTTTTACGAATTCATTGTTAAGCCATTTTGCTAATTGGTAAGTGGGTGCGGTTACACCTGAAACAATTGGTCTCATTGAATTTCCCGGCTTATGAATTTTTGGTAAACAATACAATCTGGGTATCGATGGATTACTCGAGTTAATTTTGTATTTTATTGGGTTGGTAATAAGATTGTTGCATTTCTTTATAGCATCTTTGAATTCTTTAATCATTTTTGGTAATGGATTCTTTGCTATTCTCTCACATGGTCCACTTTTAATTAAATTGTTTACTCTATTGTTATAATCAGGTTTATCCAATACAACAATCTTATTGCCTTTGTCTGCTTTTAGATAGTAGCAATCTTTCTTTTTTAAGTTTTTAATTATGTGGTTCTGATTACTTTTAATTCGATGTTCTTTGTTAGTTTCAATAATCTTTTTACTTTGTTCTCTAATTATATTCTTACTTGGTTCATTTAATTTTGAAATTCCCGATTCGATTCCGACGCAAATTTGTTCGATGGGTGCTTTTACAAAAGGTGTATTGAATTTAAGTCCTTTATTTAAAAGTTCTAATTCTTTTGCATTAAACACTTGTTTAGAGAGATTTACTACTATGTTAGTGTTTTTCGAAGGAGAAGGCTTATTACTTTGTGTTTTGTACTTTAAAATATTTTGCAGTTTTCTTTCATGAATTTCAATTTTCTTCTTGAGTTCTTCTTTAGTTCAGTGCTTTAGTAATAAACAACTACGATAAATATAACTCATTTTGTTCAATTATATCAGTTATTATAACTAGGTATTTCTGTATAGAAAGCAGCTCACAGAGTTTGAATGCATTTTCAATCGAGTCCTTAAAATCAAATTGGTTATCCAGTGCTTTGGGTAATACTTCTTTATAAAACTCCTCGAGTGGCTTGCAATAGAATGACGACCACTTTCTAAACTTTATACCTAGATTTATAAGCTTCTGATATATTTGGAGATTCCAACGTTTATCCTACAGTTCCCAATTATTGCATTCCAAAGCGACAGCTGTGGGATATTGTATCTGATAATATCGTTATATTTTAATTAATTTTTAAGATAGCAAGTTAAATATTAATATTCATCAACAGCATTTATTAATTCAAAAGAGACTTTTACTATCTAATAATAAATATACGAGTTACAATTGTGAATATTACTAGGTTATATAACAATTTAGTTACTAAAACAGTTTGAGACTTTTGCATTTTATCACGAAATACGGCTAAAGATGCTACTTACAGGTATTATTTTAGGAGAAGTTGTCTAATTGAGCTCACCTGTAAAAAGAAAAATACATCAGATCTTATTTACTGTATCAAATATCATTAATTAATAGCAGACGAAGTAGCAATATATTATACAAGATGATTCATTAGGAATGGGCAATCTCTGAACTGGAGATTACTACACACCAAAATATGGTGATTGAGCTTAACATGCCTTATACAAATGTTGTAGGTTTACGGGGTACCGGTTGTTCAAACTTGGAGTTTTAATTTGAAACTTCTTAATAATTTTGTGATTTTAAGCAGTATCGTCTAGAAAATTGGCAACTTTATGTTTTTTTTTTGGTATGAGAATTACGAATTTAATGCTGAACTTTGCACTATTTATACAGGGTATTAGTTATACCCTGTTACTTAAGTAAATTACATCATTTCTTTTTTGCCTAATAAGTAATGGCTAAAATGACTAGAAAATCTAAAAGGCAGTTCAATTTCGAAGAAAAAAGGTGTTCCTGCTTATTTCATGTAACTCTATCAGTTTTTGAGTTATCTACATTTTAAATATTCAGTGTAAAGACTCCTAAGGCACCGTTATTACTTAGACCTTTTTCAAGTAAGCACTTACCAATTTTTCGTGTAAAGTAATATTTGACAGTTTTACTGTCACTAAGTAAGATTGTTTATTGTATTTTTCTAATTTACTTAGTAATATATATAAAATAAGAAAATGCCACGACCTAATAAATTTTCTAACAGTGAAATGCCTAATATGATTTGTCTTTTTGTTTAGTCAAATTATAGTGGACTTGGTGCAGCTAGAAGGTATCCAGAATTATACCCAAGTCGAAGACAACACAATCACAAACTGTTCAGACGTATTTACATCCGCCTAGGCGAACAGGTTGTTTCTGCCCTAAAAGCTTAAGTGGTACTAGAAAAACTATCAACGTCGATGATGAAGAAGAGGTTTTAGTTCGTATTTCGGAAAACTTAGATATCAGTACCCGTCGGTTAAGTGCGGCAACAGGAATAAGCCATTCGTCTATCTGGAGAATTTCAAAGAAAGGTAATCTCCGTCCATACCACTATATTCCTGTCCAAAATTTGTTACCTCAAGATTTACTAGTTCGCCTACAGTTTGCTCAATTTATGCTAGGTAAGCAAACCGAAACCCAGGATTTTCTTAATAACCTTCTTTTCACCGATAAGGCAACGTTTACTAGACGAGGTGTTTGTAATTGAAAAAACAATAGTTTGTGGGAATCCAAAAATCATCATGCTCTAAAGGAACGATATTTTCAGCATGAATTCAAGGTAAATATTTGCTGTGGTGTGATATCTGGTTTTTTTATTGGTCCTTTTGAACTTCCTCCTAATCTAAACATTCCCCTCTATTTAAACTTCCTTGAGCAAAATTTAAACACACTACTAGAAGATGTACCACTAGCCATAAGACGGAAGATGTGGTTTATGCAAGACAGGGCGCCGTCACATTTTTCTCTGCCAGTACGCCAATACCTGAATGAACATTTTCCTTACTGATAAATTGGGCGTGGCAGTGAATTTGTTTTGCCACCTAGAAGTCCAGATTTTAACCCTCTAGACTTCTCAATATGGTCCCAAATGAAGAACATAGTTTACAAAGAAACAATTCAATCAAAGAATTACGACAGAAAATTCAAGAAGCTGCTAATATTATTAAAAATAATCGAGAAATGTTATTTAATATTCAAAGGTCTTTAAGGATACGCCTTACAAAGTGTATTGAAGTGAAAGGTGGTCATTTTGACCATTTACTTTGAAGTTTTCCTTTATTACTGTTAGTAGGAGTAATTTAAAAGAATAAATTCATTTTACAGCAAATAAATTCATTGAATGTTTAAAATGCAAATAACTCAAAAACTGGTAGAGCTACATAAAATAAACAGGAGTAAGTACCTTTTTCATTTAAAATTGAACTGCCTTTTACATTTTCCGGTCGTTTTAGCCATAACTAATTAGGCAAAAAAGAGATGTTGTAATTTATTCAAGTAACACGGTGTAACTGACGCCCTGTATAAAAACTGTAAAATTTAGCATTAAATTCGTAATTCTCATGCAAAAAACATAGAGTTGCCAATTTTCTAGACGATACTGCTTAAAATCACAAAATTATTAAGCAGTTTCAAATTAAAATTCCAACTTTGAAGACCCTGTACCTCGTAAACCTGCAACATTTGTATAAGGCATGTTACGCTTAATCACCATATTTTGGTGTGTAGTATCTCCAGTTCAGAGATTGTCCACTCTTAATGAATCACCCTGCATATTATGGTTGGGTTACATTACCCCAAGTGAGATTTGATTTTATGGTGAATGTGCATGTTTATAAAAATATTCTTTTGTACAATGTAAAAGGAAACTTGATAAAAATATGAACAAAATCATGCTTCAGTAAGACGATGACCAAACGTAACATAAAATCAATCAAGCAACGAGTCGATGAATGGTTTTGTAGTAGGTAACAGAATTACTCATAGTCCGACAGGAAAACCCAAACTCTGATCATTTTTAGTTACCCATGTCTATAATTTTACTACGGAAAAATTGGGAAAAACTTAAATTATAGCATTTGATATTTCACAGAATCTGACAGTGATCTCTTCTTGCCAAATTAATATTGTTGCGTGTTACCGGTTCGATAATTAAAACACCGTGAATTGTAAAGATTTTATTTGAAACTTATTTCAGAACACAACAATTATGATTTAGTTAACTATCTGACTATCTAACTATGTGACTATCTGATTACCTGACCAATTGACTTGAGAGAAAGACGACCGCGTATTTATACCATACCAGTTTCTAGAACGGATCTCCTTACAGATCGCTCTTGAGCTCGAGGAAACTTCTAGAACGCTTGTCTGCCGTATGACATATGTTTCCAGAGAGTTCCTTACGCTACACAATTACTGATACAAATTTTACAACAATATTTCGTTACAATAACTTACAGAATTCCATCGGGTCTGTGTCACTTGATATTTAATTTCGTAAATAATAGATATCTTCATGTTAATCACATCTTATCTGAGATATTTATGATTGTTGCAGGTATTCTCCAGGGGGTTTTTTCTACTCTGCTTCTAATGAAATTAGCTGCTATCATTCGAATTCACAACTTTAAATAGAACCTGCTGTTTTACTATTTGGTAACACCAGTCAAACTTTTGAATGTCGTTGGGTAAAAACTGTTGTTGTCGCCTTTACGGCTTTGTAACTCATTAGCCGAAATAATAGAAATAAAAATCTCCCAAAGACCATTAGAGTATATTAAATAAGTTTACTGACCCCATTATATGATATGAAAAAGTCACCATTTAGATCGCGGGCGTTGCGCAAGGTGTCACATGTTTCAAAAATTAAAACATTCCTGGTAAACATCATAGCCAAAGTCAAGTAATTTTGTGTTGTTTTACCCAAAATAATTTTTTTTATTATAACTCATTTACGCTGATAAAGCAGGCATATTCCAATATTGTAACGAAATGTAAATTGCAGAATTTAGTACGTAAGAAAATTTTCTAGAAAGATGTGATAAGGAAAAGCGGCCGCGATAAAGAAGCAAACGACAGAAAAACGTTCCAGAAATTTCGGCAAACGATAAGCCTTATCTGCCGAAAACTTTTCGAACCTGAACCAGAGATCTGTATAAAGGGGCTCCAGTTGGCTTCCCCTCGAGTCAGTCAGTCAGTTCGAGTCAGTGTAGTTAACTAGTAAGTAAGTAGTTAGAAGTCAATTATTCGGTTGCAGTGTTCTGAGTTTAGTTTGAAAATAAAGTGGTTATAATTCACGTGTAATAATCATTTCGAACCGATAGCTCGCAACAATATAAATGAAATCATTAATAAGAGCGACAGATACTACTTTTGGCCCAACTAGTAAAATTTCAATTAAATGTTCTGTAATAAAACAGTGTCAACGCGCTAAAAAAGTTGAAAGGGTTTACAACTACCATACTATACTGATGAGGTCAAGGAACGTTGAAATCGGTATATGATTGTGGTTGTAAAAATTTTCAATTTCTAGCACGTTCGCACTTTTTTATTACAGAACATTTAATTGAAATTAGTTGCTAAATTTAACAAATCTAAACGCACGTCTCGCAGAGGGTGTTTGTATTCAATGGAATTTGATGTGATGCAAATCCATAATATAACAAAATTAAAGTTGCCTTACACAGTAACCTTTGTAACCCTTTAAGATTACATCATACTTCGGCCTTTCACTAGTCAACCTCAATTAAATAAAGTCTTGTAGTTCCTCTTTGAATAAAAATGTTCACTCTAAAACTAACAATAAAATTAACTGAAGATGACAAGCTTCCTCAATTTAAATGTGCATGTCTTTTAAGATAAATTTCAGATTCTAGATAATTTTAACCAACTGTCACTTACAAAGATTATTTCGGCTGAACATGACAGAAAGTAATTATGCTCAATAAAGCTTTGTTTCTCCGGAAAGGTATTATTCAAGCTTTAATACGACAAATTGTTCAATTTCCCATTACGAATGGGAAAAATGATTCTCGGCTAAATAACAAAATTGCATGATAAACTCATCGTTAATATTTAACATCGAATACGTGGAAAGCGAGAAAAGACACCTTTCGCATTTGCCATCAAACGTTTTCCAGCTCGAACCCTCTCGAACATTACAGCATGTAGGGCGGTAGCTGGGAACGTGCAAAAAGGTTTGCTAACCACTTTTACGAACCTATGCTGAAAACACTAAAAGTCTAGACATGTCTACTACATCAATGCGATCCAAAGAAAGAATTACGACATACGTGCTCTCGTGACGCTGATTTTGTCGGCGCTCTTTGTCAAGCGATCTTAATTTCGAAGCCTAATTTGGCAGAAGCTTCGGGCTTAATTTGCAAGCTTTATGATCAATTTTTGGTTGAACGTGACAATTTTTGAAACCTTGGCCTCGAACACGGTCGAAAAGCGGCCTGAAATCGTAACCGAGAGACTAATCTATAGCGAGGAGAACGATGCATGTTATGGCCAAAATAAACAACGAAAATCTAAAAGGAAAACTCTCGACTTCTAAAAGGTTACTTTCCGGTGAATGGCGAAGATCAGACAATAAAATGCCCTTGAGAGAAAATACTCTACCTTTTTCTATAGCAGCACTTAAAGATAATGAGAATTTTCAATGTTTAATAATATGGTTATAAATTTTTGAGGACTTGTTGACGTTATCTTTGAAGCCATCAACGGGTTTAAAATTATTTCATTAATGTTTAAATTAAGTGGGGCTTCGGATAAAAACACTGAAACATAACAGCTTGAAACGAAGTTATTAAAAGCCAAAAAAAAAATGTTTGCTTTTGGAAGATAATCACAGGAGCTTTAGTTTTGCCTTTGACCACATACAAATGTATGTTCATAAACTGTAAAACTTTAAACATCAAAAATAATGTAAAACAAATTGATAAATTTCTTAGGTATTTAAAATATCTCCTTTTTCTCGGCTTGGATAATTATATCCAATTTGATTTTAACTAATTACTAACTAATAAACGCTGTACACGATAAATACAACAACATATTGTAACAAAATGTAGTTATAAAATTGGAATTAGTGATTGTGTAAGGAATTCTTTAGAAACATTTGATAAACGGAAGCGGTCACGAGAATGAGTCATACGGCTGATAAGGGCTCTAGATGTTTCCGCAAGCGATAAGTCTTATCGGTACATCCGTTCTAGAAATCGGAACGATACCTATAAATACGCGGTCGACTTTTCTCCAGTTAATCATTTAATTGGTCGATTGGTTAGTTAGTTAGCCAGATAGTATCGTAGTTAAGTAAATTATAATTGCAGTGTTCCGAAATAAGTTTGAAATAAAGTGGTTACAATTCACGAAGTTTTAATTTTCGAACGCATAACCCGCAACAGTATACTAAAAATCCCACCACGTTTCTATAAATATTTGCTGTGACCGGACAAATGTCAATTAATAAAACATTTATTTTCTGAATCTTTAAGTAGTATAATTGAAGACGAATACTGTAAAGTAAGTCATAAATTGTGTTGGAGATGGTAGTCAGGTGTTGAATTCAAGTTGAGGTTCGAAATAGCTTCCCACCAATCATGATTTCGTGAATTCTTTGGCAGTTTTTAATCCAGAAGAGGTAAACAGTAGCATCAGGAAATTATTCAATACCACTTTCATAAGAATTATGGATTGAAACCCCAATTTTTAACTCGAGGGCTAAGAAGGTCAGAGCCTGCACTTTATAATATACTAGCATAGCTTGTGATCGAATTGCGATGCATAGCAGATGAATATTTTATTCATATTCTTAATCCTTACGTTGACGATTTAAGGAAAGTAGTAGCAGTGTAATCATGTTGATTCTTTTTGAAAATTTTGATTATTATCGACAATTAAGTCTTTTTTGAAAATTTCGACTTTTTTAAAATTCACAATTTTTTTTTTCAGAATTTCGATTTTTTTTCAAGAGTACTTTTTTTGGACAATATGAATTTTCGTTGTTGAATTTTATGGGAAATTAGAAGTTAAACAATTAGAATTGCCATTTTCCTACAAAAGTCAACCTAAGAAAAAGGGAATTTTTAATAATTTCGACTTTTTTTTCAAAATTTAAACTTTTCTAAATTTTCAGTTTTTTGCATATGTCGACTTCATAATAAAATCCTTTTTTTTCAATTTGGACTTTTTCAAAAATTTCGACTTTTTTGGAAATTTCAAGCACTTAAATGGTTTAAATTTTTCAGAGAATTTCGGGTTTTAAAAAATTCTTCTTCTTAAAAATGTCTACTTTTTAAAATGTATTCGAGTTTATTTTTAAAATTACCTGCCGATTTATTTTGAAAATTTAGACATTTTAAAATTTCCACTTATTTGTCAAACTTTTCGTTTTTTTTAATTCATACTTTTCTAGGAATTTCAATCTATAATCTGAAAATTTCAACTATTTCAAAGTTTTTACTATTTTTCAAAATGTGGATAATTTTTAAAAACTCTTATTCAAAATTCCGACTTTGTCTCAAAGTGTTTATCTTGTTAAAAACGATTTTCTTTGAAATGTTTTGCTTTCCTGAAACTTTTAATGTTTTCAGACACTGAGACTCTGAAAATTTTGACTTTCAAATTTTCGACCATTAGAAAATTTAAATTTGTTTGAAAAATTTTTCTGTTTTTTCTTAAAACTTGCTTTTACAAAATTAAAAACCTTTTTAAAAATTACGATTACGATTTTTAAAAATTGTCACATATTTAAAAAAATTTCGATATCTTTAAAATTTTTATCTTACTTGAAAATTTGAATCTTTTTTTGTAAAACACTTATTTTATAAAAATTTAAACTATCGAAATTATTGAATACTCTTTTTGCGATTTTTGAAATTTTCACTTAAAAAAAATCACCTTTTTCTTTAATTTTCCAACTTAAATTTGAAATGTTTTGCAATATTTTTTGAAAATTTCGACTTTCGGAAGTATTGACTTTTTTCCAAGGTTTAACTTTTATTAAAAATTGTGGGTGTTTAAATATTTTCACTTTCTTAAAACATTTAAAAATTGTCCATGCTTTTTTGAACAGTTGTCCCTTTTTTGTATGCAGTTTTATTGGCTTTTTCTTCGCCGGTCACTCCTTTCACAAGAGGAGTGACCGGCGAAGAAAAAGCCAATAAAACTGCATACAAATATGAATACTTCGCAAATAAATTACAGAGAATAGTTTTCCCTTCTTGAAGATTTTTACTTATTTAAAATTTTCGATTTTTTCAAAATATTGTTTTTTTTTAAGATTTTCAGGTTGACCTTTTGAACATTTTGATTTCTTTTAAATTAGATATTTTTTGAAAATTTCCTTTTTTATACCCCGACTTGAGAATTGTAATTCATGTGAGAAAATTTTAAATTTTTTAGAAAATTTCAAATTTTCCAGTTTTTACAAAATTTCTACATTTTTTAAATGTCAACATTTTCTCAACTTTGGACTTAGTTTAATTTGAACCATTCAAAATTTTGACTTTGGCATTTTGAAATTATAACTTTTTTCAAAATATTTTTATCGATATTATTTTAATTCTTGTGTACATTTTTATTTTTGAAAATTTTGACATTAAGAAAAATTTTTACCTAAATGAGTTTTTAAAAACTTTTACTCAAATTTCTTTCTACATTTTACATTTTTTAAAATTTTTGATTAAAAAAATGTTCGTTTTTTTTCTCAAAATTGTCCTTTTTTTGTGAATTTCAAATATCTATTGTACAAATTTTATTTATTTTTTCTATTTTCAAAATATCGACTGAAAATTTGGATCTATTTTTAAAATGTTGACTTTTGTCTCAGTTTTTACTTTTCTTGAACACTAACTTTTTTAAAAAAGTAGTCTACTTCTTTTGAAAAGTTTTGCTTTTACTAAAGACGTTTATTTGCTGTGAAAAATTTGACTTTTTCAAAAGTTTCAATATTTTTAAAATTTTGACCTTTTTTAGGATTTTGACTTTTCTCAAAAATTTCATCTTTTGTTTAGAATTTCGAATTACCCTAGAAACTTATACTTTATTTGGAGAATGTTCTAAAGTTTTGATTTTATTGCAAAAAATCGACCTTGAGAATTTTAACTATCTCTCGCAATTTTCTTTTTTTTGAAATTTCCACCGTTTTTCAAAACGCTAAATTGTTCACCTTTTAAGATTTTGGCCTTTAAAAAATTTTACTCTTATATAAATTTTATCTTTCAAAATTTCGACTTTTCTTAGAATTTAGCCTTTTCATAAGATATTTCCTGTCAATTTTAGCAATTTTGAAATTATTTTATTTATTTTTCAAATAGTCAACTTTAAAAATTTCGATTTTTTTCATAATTTTGAATTATGCACAAAATTTAGCTATTTATTGGAGATTAGATTTTTTTTTGAAAATCTGATCATTTTTTAAAATGTCGACTTGAATATAAATTTCGACCCTTTTAAAATTTTGATTTTTTTTGAAAATTTTATGATTTTTTAAAATGTCAACTTTCTCCAAGTTTCTACTTTTTTTGGAAATTTGGACTTCTCAAAGTTCTGTCTTGTTGAGCCAAAATAGTTTTCAGAAACCTAAATTTAGGCTTGTAAAAAAATGCGAATTTTTTTAATATGCAATTAGCACACTTTTTCACCCCTTTAGGACTTGATTTGTTAAAATCTACCAAGTTACGTGTTTAGTCATTACTTGCATATATTTCCTAGGCAGAGTTTTAGATTATAAACCGCTTTTCTTAATTTTGTTGCATTCAAAGTGCGATATCCCTTTCGCCCCCTTGAGGGTTAATTATTACAGTCGGCTAAAAATGGAGACAATTATTTCTTTAATAGATTACCTCTAACAAAGTTTGGATCATAAAACGCATTATTTACTCTGTTGCATGCCAATTTCAAAACTCAATTTTATCACCTTTTACCCTCTTAGGGGTTGAATTATTAAAATAGACCAAATACCTATGAAATACTTTTTCTTCACGAATTGTTTACAAGAAATTTTAGGTTATAAAATGCAACAGTAACTTCGTGCCATGTTAATTTTGAAACATTATTTCACCCCCGTTTCACCTTTTTAGAATGCAAATTTCCATAACATTTTTTTTACTAATCACCTTTACCATAAAAGGAACATACTATCCAAATTTTTTGTATATGATTTCAGTAGTTTCGGTTCTGCGTTGATGAGTAAGGTTTTCAGTCGATCAGAAGTTTTATCTTTAAAATATTGTACGCAAGCACAATGCAACCTAGACTACAAATTCATGCAGCCCTCCAGGCGTGTATAGTGTATCATAGGTAGCTGAACTACCAACAGTTTTGAAATACTGCCACCTAGCGAAGTGCTTGATCTCTAGGAAAAAGTTCCCAGACGATAAGGATTCTGATGCAAAGATCAATAGGTTTGAACATTTATTAGATTCGAAGTTTGGAAACCAAATACCGGTTTCGATCTTGTTAGATCTCGTCAGTTTGTTACATCAAACTCGAATGATAACAAATGTTTCGACAAGTAAGTACTAAAGAATTCACGGACGTCAAACGTGTGACTTCATAGTACTACCGTCACCTATTGGTCCATATGGCCGTCGCCAACAATGTCGTATGCAAGCAGAATGCTACCTAAATTACAAATTCATGCATTCCTCCAGTCGTGTATAGTAAATCAGAGGTAGCTGAACTACCAACGGTTGAAACACTGTCACTTAGCAATGCGGTTGCTCTCTAGGAAAAAGTTTCCAGAAGACAAGGATTCTAATGCACATAAACATTTCTTGAGATTTTGAGCCAACTCAAAATCTCAACCCAAGTTAGGTTTTTATTTTTAATAGAATTTATTGAAAACATCAAATGTTCCAATTTCCCTCTCAGAATTGAACATTCTTTGGAAATTTGAAACATTTTCCAGAAAGTTCGATATTTTTCTGGAAATTGCAAAGTGAATTTCAAATACCATGTTTTTTTTCGAAGTCTGTGTTTTTTATGTTTCATTTTTAATTTGATTCGCGGTAATTTCAACTAATCCAAAATCCACCTTATTTTCCAAATTTTGACTTTTATCTCAAAATTCGATATTATCTGTTTCCGGATATTTCCAGATTTAGACTTTTTCACAAAATTCGTTTATTTTTTTTAAATTGGATGAAAATTTTAATTGAAATCTAAAAATCTGCAAACAATATTTTCAGGAAATTTTGAGAAAATGATTTCTCGAAAACTTTCAAGAATATGGCAAAATTGAAATAAAATAAAAATTCTCAGAGAACATTTTTAAAAGTTGCATTTTTTTCTATCTGAATTCTATTTGTTTACGAAATTACCACCTTTTTAACAAAAATTGACTTTTGGAAATTTCGTCTTTCTTTCATTTCCACTTCTTAGAAATTTTGACATTTCTTAAACTTCTTGGAAAGGTTTTTTCTTAACATTGGGCTCTTCGAAATTTCGATTTTAATGTAAAAATGCGATCTCCCCAGTTCTGTAGTTTTTAGTGAAAATACACATTATTCAGCCACAAGGTTTTCTTTTTTGTGCATAAGTTTTTTAGAATGATTGCTGCCGCTCCCTTAAAGCAAATCCTGCCTACTCTCATGTCCAAAATATTTCATAATTTTAGCATACCTGGTTATTTTATTAGAATTTTGGAATGTTCTTATTGTGACATTTGATCCTTAAATTGGTGTTTAATAACTCTACTGATTTTATTTGTGTTCATTTGGAACTGTTTCTGTGTCTTATATTAAATGACTAAGAAAATAATACGGAAACTACGAGCAATTTCTTCGGATCGAAATATTTTAAATCTCGATTCAAATTGGTTTATTAAGTTTTAAATTTCCTGGCCATATTTACTTCTATCTGAAGGAATTTGATTTTTCTTTCAAATGGTAACTTTTTTTTGTCAAACTATTTGACATTTTCTTTCCAAAATTTGTATGTAAAGCAGTAGAGCTTAGGCGGGCCACATAAAATTGTTAGGCGGGCCGCATGCGGCCCGCGGACCGCGTCTTGCTGGTTTAAATAGTACCGTATCGTATCTTCCTTTTGAAGCTGAGCAAATAAAGTAGCTTACCACCACCTGTACTTACAGGTGGTGGTAAAATTTTATGGATCTTGTGGAACCCCTTCTGCGCTGGTACCTGGCGATTGAAGAGAATGTTCAGTGGTTAGTAGTATCTAAGACTTCTTCTTGAATTGTCAACATACCTTGTCACCCTTTCTTTTGTGATGTTTAGAAATTCGATAACACTGGTGTATGATTCATTTCAATTTTAGTCCTGAATATAATTCCTTTTATTTTGGAATTATTGTTGCTGTTGTATTTAATCTTCAATAACTTCTTTGAATTTAGAATGTTTCTCATTATTCGTAGGTTCATTGGCTTAAGCAAGATAACGTAATCTCTGCATTTACCTTTAGCTGTTTAACATTTTATCGTCTACACCTCTATATGATTAGCATTAGCACCATTACTGACTACTTTCTGAACTTCACCAAACCGCAGGTTAAGTCTTTAGCACTTATTGTTATTATTTATGGTTTTGCTTGATGACGATTTCCTTGCTTGGTTGTTCGACGTAACTAACAGTTTAAATGTAAGAAAATAACTTATACTGAACGAGAAAACACATAATTTTTGCAACGGTTTCTGCCTCTAATAAGAGCAAGGAGTGTGCTCCATGGGTTAGGATTAAGTGCAGTTTTTATCCCAAAAATCTTTTAAAATCAAATATTCGTAGTAATTATTTTTTATAGTAGGACTCTTCTAATATATGTTACTTCCCTCAGTTATCAATTTATTAATTCATAAATTTAATTGTTTTAAATAATCCTTAAAAACATTATTTAATGCCTAGAATATTGTAAGGAAATATCTATTTCTCGGTTTGATTATTTTGTGACGATGCATTGGGATTAACCTAAATTTTTCATGTAATTAGCAATATTATCAAATCAAGAAGCTCACCGCAATCATCACTTTTTAATTCAACATATGTCATACTCCCAAAAAATGTCTAGAAAATGAAATATTTTGATTTAACGGCTGCCTTCTTTCTAACATATATATTTGGCCGGATATGTCATTAAACGCAACAGCGCAGATAGGAACCGTCTATTTTTTTTTTATTTTTCCGCGTCGCCAATTTTACGACTTTCGATAATTCATGTGCCGGCCCAAGGAAGGAGCCGCGATAATCTCGTATTAGGTTAAAGTTTTTACGAACTCGATGCGGAGAATTCATTCGTGCCCGTGGGGTGACCTACTTAGGTCTTCCTCGCTGTTGATTACTGTTGTGCGAGGGATGATGACCGGACGAGGTCCCGACAGCCGCATTGGCGCCGTTATTAAAATTTCATTTCCAAATAAATATTTCCGGCATTCGACGATTCGACGGATTTGATGCGAACGGTTCGAGTGACAGAGATGGACGTCGATGAGGTTTATTACTTGTTGATATGCGAAAATGCTTTGTGTGAAAAGCTTTGTGATTTCAGCGATATAAGCGAGCCAGCTATTTTCAATGGAAAATAAGGGAAACTCGGCAACTTAATTTAGTGTTTCTATCATTTGGCGCATCACTACATATCATGTTCGAAATCAATTCGAAACTGTCAAGCTTTATTGGACCAACTTGTATCTACCTTTGATTTATTCGTTATTCCTATAATTACAACAAGTTATAACCATCGATCTGCATCTCCTACTCGCAGAGATTCAAAGGCATGTATGGAATGTATTTAAAATTATCATGACTAATATCGTCAGGAAAAAAAATAGTGCAAAATAAAATAATCAGAAATACGGACGTAATCCTATGTAGAGGTATTCAGCGCCTACAGATTCTGAGGTGAAATCATAGAGCAAATAAAGTAAGTATACAAGCACAAAAGAAACACAGTTTTATCATTTCGTAACACTCCTATCAAATCCTCGAATTTCGAAAATTGTCACGACCGAAATGAATTCTGAAAGACTCCATCAGAAGAAGCTTCTTTAGAGAAGCAGATTAAACACAACTCTACTTCAATATGTCAAGAATACAAGAAACGACATAAGATTCTTTTTGAAAATATTTCAGTTATTTCTAATATTCCGTTCGGAGAAAGTCTCAATTCATATGGGGGATTTTAAGTTCTGGAATAACGCAGTCATCGTAAACATTTCCACCGATGGGCTAAAGTGTGCACCCTAATTAATCCCTGAATTTTGTAGTCAACGTTTTTGATATGACATAGAGCTAGGCTTAGGAGGGAGCACCAACGCCTAAGATAAGTTTTATTATCATTTCGAAATAATTTACCAGAAACACTAGCGTTTAAAATTTATATTTGCGTGTTATTTTTATTATAAATAACTTGTAGTTAGCACACATTAAGTGCGTTTTCATTCAAATAAGATATTGGACTGAAGTGGGGATTTTTTAAAATTATTTTTCTTCATCCCCACTATTGACAATGCTCGTTGCATCGAAGCGCTAGGCTACTCCTCATTAATGAATTATCTCCTATGGTATAAAAGTAGCACCACGGTCTTTGTCACCACTCTGCCATTCCAGTGGACATCACAAGAGTAACCGAAGCAAGATCTCTCCAGCTGCCAAATATTTCCAATCTAAGGTGTCACCGACAGCTGACCAAAGTTTCTGCGTAGCAAAATTGGTTTTCGCTTGTGTTGCAAGATGACATTGTCAAACAAAGTATTTTTCAAAATGTTTCAAATTCTCGTTAACTTGCTGTCACACTTTTTCGTCATCCGACGAGTCATTGTCTGTTCTCCAATCCTAACTTGCTCTGAACTTCGATCGGTGATTTTCAACCCGACCAGAACATTAGTGCTACTTTGCAACACTACTCAAAAACTTTTTCTGTTACGAGGTCTGTTCAAAAACTAATGTGACTTTATATTTATATGAAAAAATATTTATTTATTCATCAATATTCCTTTAAAGTAATCCCCCTCAGATACAATGCACTTGTGC
This sequence comes from Dastarcus helophoroides, assembly GCA_028583605.1. NCBI lineage: Eukaryota > Metazoa > Arthropoda > Insecta > Coleoptera > Bothrideridae > Dastarcus > Dastarcus helophoroides. The sequence continues at coordinate 26,659,360 of CM053337.1, read as the reverse complement.
CAACGCTTTTTCCAATCTTCAAAGCACTTCTCATAAGCACTTTTTGATATAGCCTTGAGCTCCTTTAGCGATGCAGTTTTTATTTCATCAGTCGTTGCAAATCTCCGTCTTTTCTAGGTGTTTTAAATTGTGGGAACAGGAAAAGTCGCAGGGGGCCAAATCCGGTGATTATGGTGGTTGAGACATGATTGTCGTGTTGTTTTTGGCCAAAAAACCTCTCACAAGCAACGATGAAAGAGCAGGTGCATTATCGTGATGCAAAAGCCATGAATTATTTTTCAACAATTCCGGACGTTTTTTTCGCACTGCTTCTTGCAAACGGCGCATAACTTTAAGGTAATACTCCTTACTGACCATACGATCTTAGATAAAAACTCCTGGTGCACTGCGCCGTGGCAGTCGAAAAAAAAGTGAGCAAAACTTTGACATTTGATCGAACTTGGCGTGCTTTTTTCGGTCTTGGCTCTCTTGGGTTCTTCCGTTGGGACGATTGGTTTCGACGTCATAACTATATACTCATGATTCGTCATCAGTTATGACCTTTTAGAGCAAATCAGGATCATCACTGACTTCATTCAAGAGCTCGTGAGCGATGCTCATGCGACGGTTCTTCTGATCAAAATTCAGTTTCAAAACAAATTTCGCGGACACACGTCTCATGCTCAGAACATCCAAAAAAATTGCATGACACGAGCCGACTGATATGCCAACATCCTCAGAAACTTCTCTTATGTAATTTGACGATTTTCAAAAACAATTTTCTTCACAACTTCGACGATATCTTTTGTTGTTGATGTGCTGGGGCGTCCAGAGCGAGGTTCGTCGTCGGCTTCTTCTCGGCTATCTTGGAAGAGGTTGTACCACTTGTAAATATTTTTTTACGTTAAGCAGACTCACCATATGTCACTGCCAACATTTCAAGTGTTCTAGAGCACTTGATTCCATTTTTCACACAAAATTTGATGCAAATTCTTTGCTCCATTTTTTATAATAGAAAAGCGCCGAGCACAACAAAATACATCTAACCTTTTTATCTGTCAAAAATAAACTAAGTATGCTATGTACTTGAAACTGTGAACGTATGTTCGGGACATGTGTACCAACACAACAACAACAACAAATCGATAATCGAATGTACGTTACCCACGTAATTTCATTATTTATATTAATTTTGATTTTTTTGCCCTTTTTTACCATTTTATTTAATTTGCAGTAAATTTGTTTATTCTTGTATGAAAGTGCGCCAAATTTTATTTTGCCTAGGGCGCTCAAAACCCTAGAACCGCTCTCGCCAATCTGTTTGAGTTGGCCGCCATCTTTCTTGTTTTGCACCCATTAGATGCCATTTTTTTGTTCGTGCACGCTTGGCAAAAACTTTCTGAAACTAAAATAACGTTCTGAGTCTAAATTGCATTATTTATGTTTAAACTGGTCGTTCCTCTCGGTCAAGCTTAAGGTCGATGCACATACAGTGTGTTCCAAGATGGAGTACTGGACAGGAGTATCTTTTTTATTTGTGGATTTACGTGAAAATGTCATTTCTTATAAAAACCCTTGCTAGATCTTAAAAATAACATTATTTTGTTTATTTTTTAGAGAGGGGGTTCAATTATTTAAAAATTCTGAAAAATGACCTGAAGTAAACTGTCGTTGTTTTTGAAAGTAACACAAAATATTCTTTTAAAATATGAGTTAGAACAACAAAAACCTCTTAAATTTCAAATTTTAATTTTTTTTCAGAAATTTTTACAAGTAAAATAGACCTAAACTGCAAAGCGCAGCCCTCTAAACGTGGGCATTATTGCACTCTGGTTGAATTTTGCTTGCATGCCAGTTGTTGAAACTATTCCATAGTTTCTTCTAGAGACAGATAGGTGACTCTATACCTAGAAATTTGTGGTTGCTTCATAAAACACCACAAAAAATGATTCAAAATATTAAAAGAAAATTTATTCTGAATCAAACTTGACAAGGAAAATGAAAACCTAAGTTCGTTCCTTATTAATACAAATACAAATAAAAAATAATATGTGTTGTGAGAAGTATCACCAAGAAGATTTTTTAATTCCTATCACAGTAATCTTTTTTTTTCTGTCCAGACAACACAGAAGATTCAGTGACGGTACAAATTACATTTGGCAACATTCTTAATTTTTTAGTACATACTTTCAAACGCAGCATTTGTTAGGTTGAAGATGAGTATGACAAACTAACGAAATCTAACAAGATCGAAACTGGTGTTTGTTTTCCAAATTCTAAATTGATAAATGTTCGCACCAATTGTTCTCTTCATTAGAATTCAAAATATAATGCTGTAGATACGAAATGTCCAGAAAATTATAGAGTAAAAACTTACACAAAAGCAAGTGGTAATACCTTTAAATGACGATGTTTTAGTTTATTCACTTATTGTTATTTCCAAATAGGTACCTTTTTATTTTCTGGTGTCTAACCTTGATTTGTAATTTTTTTGGCTTAGGTTTTACACAATTAACCAACATTTCGTTTTTGAGCATTTTTTTGTCATTACAAATTACATTTCTTTTTAACAATTTTTGATATCGTCAAAAATAACAATTTACTTTTGGATACTTTTTAAAATTTTCAAATAACTGAATTCCCCTTAGAAAAAAATTTGAAAAAAATTTCATTTTCGGCGATTTAAGATCAAGCAGAAGTTTTTATAAAGAATGACTTTTTCTCATAAACCCACAAATAAAAAAGAAATCCCCCTTCAGTACTATATCGTGGGGCACACTGTATGATGCACGCTACGAGATGGAAGGCGCCGGGAATCAAATCTTGCTTTAAATCTCGCCGCATTTCGCTTCTCACAAAAGTGCGTTACCACACAGCATTAAATATAAAATGGTACGCTAATCAATCCATCTATAAGGTTGTGATCGAAAGGGCTACACTTTACTTGTTGGTTGCCTTCACGTTTTGGCTGCATAACGGAATTGCGGCGCCGCGATATTGTCATCTATTCGCGAGTGTCCTTACCTAGTTAATTTTTCAAAACAATCGCGAGGGCTGGTGGGTGTGACTTTTCTAGGTTGTTTCTGAAATTAGAAAAATGGGGGACTTTTCCCACTGAAATTAGTTTTTTAGGTTATTTTTTTCAGTTGACTTCCCGAATCGTATTGTAGTTAATTATATTTTGAGTTCGTCACCTGATTAGGAATAAAACTGGCTTATTATTAAAGCTCTTTAGCTGTAAAAGACATTATTAAAAAAGTACACATTTTGGACTTAGACAGCTCCTGTCCGTTAATGCCTGAAAATATTTATAAATGTGGGCAAACTTTATTTTCCGATTTATTTAATAGCCTTGTAGAAATTAATTACTTTTATTTTAGTAACTTTTTGAAATCAATTACTTTGATTATGGAAACAAAACAAAATTCATTTTTCAGTTTGCTTTTTAACACTTGTTGGTGGCTTGCGTATTCCTTTTTTCTCCATTTCGCGATTTATTCGTGTCAAGAATTATTAGAGGCTGGAATTAGAGAGGCAGAAAAGGTGAGTTTGCATAGTGCAGTTAATCAGGTGTCACTTCAATTTTAGTTGTGGTTAGAAATGACCACTAGCGAAAGTAGCCTAAGTAGTTAATTTTCTTTGGCAGTTTTTTTCTTCAACATATCTGGCCTCATTCAATAGTGGTGCATAGGTAATCCATGTGCTGCTTATCAATAATTGAAATACACATCTTGTCCTTTGAAACCAAGAAAGATTAAAAAACACAACAAAGGTTGCTCTAACCCGTTTCGATGGCCAAGCTATCATCTTCAGAGAGTTACTTATCAATGACTTCTTCTGCTTCTAGCAAAGCCCACCATTCCAAAAGGAATTTTATTTTTTCCTCAGCACTTTATGATTTGATACAGACTTATTTGAAGCCACGCAAGATGGTAAAAAAGGTTACCACTGGTGTTCCGAAATTCAGCCTGAACAGACAAGTATCTCATGTACCACCTTTACTGCTAGCAGGCAAACGTGTGAGTTCTTCATGCTTTCTAGTGGCATTAACATGATTGGTTGCTTTTTATTTGGAAGACTCTGATCATAAGTGATTACCACTAGGAGATTTACGATTACATGATGAATGATATATAAAGTGTTTTTTTATTATTTCGATTAAAAGTTGTGTCACTGATTTGGTTAACATACCCAGTTACCCTGCTGTTCTGTATTAACTCTTAACCATTCTCTATTAACCCCATTCCTTTCCCTTTCTTGGCACACCCATTTTGGAGAAATTTGGCCTTTGTAAAACTTACTGTGCTCTTGTTCCTCGTATTTGATTAAATCCCTTAGTAATTTATTACTGAAAAAACATGCTACGATGGCGGGAGAAAGGTCAAACTTTCAACAGTTTGCTTAGATAGTCGAATCTAGGAAGAAGTATACCTTTTACTAACTATGATCATGACCATGGATGCCTTGGTAATCCATAAATTTAATGAAAGTGTACGAAAGCACTGAATCCAAATTGCCGTTTATGATTTTATGTAACTGTAACTGTCATTCGCAATTGAAATCTCTTGAAGGGTGATATTCCTTTTTAAATGATTTGAGTGAACTGTTTTTTTTTTCGCAAAGTTGTTGGGATATTTCCTAAACAATTGTCGGAGTTATAGCATCTGGCTCTTTTCTATGCATGTATAATAGAAATGAGATAATTGAGCAATCTGCACACATTTTTAGGTCAATCGGATTAATAACTAACAAGCTGCTTGTTGCCTCATGCATAAATTCAACAATTTCCAGAATAGATTGACTCGTTTATGATGTTATATGCTTGTTATAGTTGTAAAGCGAGAAGTGGGTCTATTTAAAACGATCGCAGATGTTTCCCGATAAAAATGGGAGTGTTATATCGGAGATAACCCACACAATTACTTTGTTAATAAAGGCGAAAGTGGAAGGCTAGAACTGGCAATTTTCCTTGCCGAAGGAAGTAGATTTCACCTTTATCTAGATCCTTAAACTTGTTCGGAAGAAAAATGAACAAAGTGAAAAATCAATACTCCTAAATTACAACAGAGAAATTCAAGAGCTTAAACTTTTCAGTTCATACGTTGACTTCTTTGTTATTTCAGAATGTAACTGGGTTATGACATTATTTTATTCTTTTAGCATAAAGATCTACATTTTTAGAGCATTTCACACGTCTGTAATAAGATTATCTTTATTTAATTTTTATCGCACTGGTGGTTGCACTCATATAGATCTATAGAAGGCAAACTAAATTGATTAGTATTACCGCATTTGAGCTAAATATTTGATTTGCGACAACTAAATAGTTTAGCCACAAACTGCAATTGTAACATGGTATTAAAGCAACTTCATAAATAAATTTTAAATGAAATATAAAAAGCAAATTTGTTTTTGTTAAAGTTGTTTTATAATTTGTAATTAATATTTCTTTTAAAAATTGTTTAAATTTGAAAGTCTGTTAAAAGATTCCCATAGATGAATGCTTTATACATGCAGTATTATACTTATTTGTTTTATCGTAAACATCATTATGGTCACTTATGCTAGAATATTTATCAGAGTAGAGAACCGAAGACTGGTTTCGACCTTAATTAATCTCATTGGGTTGATATGATGAACTCCAGTATCATACCCTGTCTGGAGATAACAGAGTTGTTACCTCCAAAAAAGTACACCATCTATATATCAGTGCTGATATATCATGAATTCACAAAGCAATCTACAAATAAATACCACTCTAGATTGCGATAATGCAGTCCGCACGCTATGAGGTCTATTAGTAAATCGAAGGTAACACAATTGCCTTAAAAGCAACTGTAAACCTCTAACCGAATGGTCAAATCCAATAAAGCCTTTTCTATAAACTAATGCACACACATAGCTTAGAAAACTTGTATTAGATTGAGTGTCGAGACCAGTTTCGATATTATCTTATTCAACACAGAGAGCAGCAGAAAAACGTCTTTTTATTGGGAAGTGATATTTTACGTAATATTGGTACACATCTTTCAGACTCAGAAAAAGAGAAGTAAAAACTTATTTATTGATAAAAGTAAAACAAAAAAGTTTACATTTTGTATCAGGCGATAAATACAATTTTTGTTCTGACTTACGTGAACGATACAAATAAATATGTTTACATACCTAACAACAACACAATTTCCTATCAAGCAACTAGTGTTAATAATGCTGACTTATCTTACAAATAACTGACATTTTTAACTATTACTGTGTCTTCAGAAATAAACATCCAGAGAGTTTAAATTTTGCAAAGCAACTATTAGAAACAAACGTAAACTTACAAGCACGAACACAGTAGGAGCCGACGATGCTGAAAAGCGAAACCTGGTTCGGTCATATCAAAAATTTGTGAAACATCCTGGAATATTTAATAGTTATTGATGTATTTATTCTTAATACACTATAGGAGTTATAATACCACAATTATGACGTTAAAATTTGGTTATGTTTCACAAAGATTTTGTTAGGGTTAGTTTCCAGAGCGTTCAGTGTAAGAAAAACTAGAAATAGAAACTTTACTGCAGTAATTAATTTATCCTACACAAGGAAATGTGGGTTTATTGGATTGCAGTATTGACGGATCAATGCATCTCGCCCCAACTGAATTTTAGACGTTATGAGACGTTTGAAACTAATGTCAAAATACTATCGGCTTTTAACTGCCTGTGGAAATGACTTCAGAATTATATAATGTTAATTGAAAAGTTGGAACAAAGTCGGAGAAGATTTTAAAGCATAGTAGCTGCAGTTATAAAACAATATCTCGAGATAGCTTCGTAATAAAATAACCATTAAATTTTAACCCTTAAACGCTATCGCTTTTATAAATCGGTTTAGGTGCAGAGCTACATTACTGCGCTTTAATATCAGGTCTTTAAAGCGTATATATCTATAAATTAAGCATTATCAGCAGTTTCAAGTATTTTAAATCGTTAAGAGCAAAAAGTGAAAGTGAAACTGAAATATCTTTCATTTTTTTCTTGATATTTAATAGCTTTCTGTAATCATGAGAAAACTTTAGCGGTATCTATAAAGGCTAATCGCATCAAATATTTCATTAATTAGATGCTTACTTGTGGCCTATTGTTGTTTCTCTCTTCTTATAATTATTTGCAACAGTTGATTGGCTAACTGTACAAAAACATTGTTATGCATCATCGGTTTCATAAAAATACGTCATAAATTTTAACACATTATTTAACAGGTGACTAGGGATTGTGGCCAAAAAATCTTCGACAAAATCTCGTACCGATCGCTTATGGACTTCCATCGGGTCTCTGTCATTTAATATCCAGTTTCTTCGATGATATATCTCTTGAGGACGTCGTTTGTGACATCTCATCTGAGACATTTCCAATTAGAGGGACTCTCAGGGGTGAATTCTGTCACCTTATCGGTTTCTGTTTTACATAAACGATTTCTTAGCTTTAACTCCAATCCGATATGTGCAGCTGATAGTAGGCTCGTGTGATACTTTTTCTCTGACAAACTATCAAACTATTATCCGTTGCTGAGTCAGAGAGGTTAAGGGAACAGCAGACACAGATGGTTAATCGGGTTCTTAAGCCTGTTCTGGAATGAGAAACGAAAAATTTGGTTGACCTCAATACCTCAAAAACTCAGGCCAGTGTTTTCTCAAAGGCGTCAATGGATAAAGCAACTAATATCTTTATGGACGGTAAAATCCTTTCTATGGGATCCCATCTGTATATCCCAGGAGTAAATGCCAGCACTAACTATTCTTGTAAACTCACTACGAAGCTTAGTTAGGCCAACAGTCTTCTCAAGTTTGGAGTTCAGCCCCAAAAGCACACTTTGGTTTTTTCTTAATTCAGTTCGAAGAGCGATGCACCTGATTGATGACGAGAATTTAGCTAATTCTTTTGAAATACTGAAGCACACACAGATGCATGGTTGGTGATCTGCCCCTTTTCTAAAAGGACTTTCATGAGAGATGCTCGCAGGACAGGAATTTCCGTGCGGGTTCAGCTTGGCATAGTGGAGACTTCTATTTATGGATATTTTTTTTCTGCTGAACTTTGGAGTTACCAAGCAGAATTTTTCCCGACAATTAAAATTTATTCCTAGTTAAAAGGGTAGTTTTGTTCCATCTATCTTCATTACTGCTTCCCACTTGAAGTGTTCTAAAGGCATATTATTCGTACGATATCGAATTTATGGCTAACTCTTTAGAAGCGATTTCGAATTTCGGTTTGCATTTTTACATCCAGCATTATATAGTTCCTTACAATATTAAGAGGAAGAGGAAGAAAAAAAGAAGCAGGTTGCGGAGGGAAGCTAGTATTCTAGTAAATCTGTTAACCTTCTTTGATATTGTCTGAAAAATAAAACCCAACACTAAAAGGAAGTTCCAATAATCGCAAATTTATTCAACATGGAAAATTCGATTTACGGTAAATCGTATAAAATGTGGGTCTGTTTTATTGTTAGCTGGTTGTAAACATAAAGTTCCAACATTACTTGTCCATATATTTTAATCAAATGTACGGCAAATAAAGCCTTTCATTCCGTTCTTCCTTGCATTTACTCAACGAGAAAACCCTTTTTGATATTCAAGAAGTAAATTTCGACCGCCAGTCACAATTTTTCCAATAAACATGAACGTGGATGTGTAGGGACGGAAAAGAATGAGAGACATAAACGCGAATGTCGACCAGACTAAATTCTGTCGCGTCAGAGATTTTCAGGTCAGCTTTTCTCACCTGCGCATTCGACATTTAATCTTAGTTGATTCGGCATATTGTTAGGGATCACATCTAGTTTTTTTTAAGCACAGAAATGGAAAGATCACTTCAATAATAACAAACAAAAAGTGCTTCTCTGTAATATGAAACGTGCTGCCATTTTTTATTACGTACGTATATTTTCATGGAATTCGACTTTTATCAATCCATGAACGTAGACATGTTGGCACAAAGTCAAGCCTTTGCCAAAAAATAATGATGTTACGGGCTTATCGGTTCGAAATGATTATAAAACACCTACTGAATAATACCCACTTTATTTTCAAACTAAACTCGAAACACTACAACATTTTGACGTTTAACTACTAACTACACTGACTACTTGACTCTAACTAACTTGAGGGAAAGGCGACCGCCTTATATAGTTTTGGCTCCGAGGTTCCAGAAAAATCCAGCAGATAAGGCTTATCGTTTGCCGAAATTTCTGGAACGCTTATCTGCCGTTTGTTTTCTTATCGCGGCCGCTTTCCCCTTAACAGATCTTTCCAGAAAATTTTCTTACGTACTGTATTCTATAATTTACATTTCGCTACAATAATAAAATAATAAAAACGAACTGATGTCATAGAAATTGCGAAGCCTTAACGTATCGCGATGACTCATATGCAGATGTCTTCTTTAAAATGTAGTAAAGGCTTCTCGTGATGTAAAACATCCAGATTCAAAAATATACGCACACCTCTCTTTTGATTAACACGTAACACGTATCGATATTATCCCAAGAAGAATTTTTTAAAAAAAATTTTGGTCTTTGTATCAAACACTAACCTTTCTTTTTCTCAAAACCTGAATATTAATTCATAAAATGTTCACCTTTTGATAAAAATTTTGTCCCTTTTTAAAACCTGCCTTTTTTATTTTTCTGCAAGTTTGACTTTTTCTAGAAATGTCGATTTTTATCTCAAAATTTTACATTTCAACTTCTAGAATTTTTGAATTTTATTCAAAATTAATTTTTTTTAAAAAAGGTTAATATTTTTTTCTTAAAACATTATGATTTTGTAAAAAAGAATAATAATAGCGCCAGAAATGTCGACTTTTTTCTTAACATTTAATCTTTTATGTTTCTAAAAATTTCAACATTTTCCTTAAATATCCTCTAGCCTTGTTATCGAAATTTGACATTTTTCTTAATATTCTTTAGTTCCACTTTATTCTCAAAATTTGCTTTTTTTCCCCAAAATTTCAGTACCCCTCTCTTTTTAAAGTTCGGTCATTTTCTGGAAATTTTGAGATTTTCCTAAATTGGATTTTATTTTAAATTAGTCTTATTATGTAAGTCTATCTGTTGTGAAAATTTCTCTCTTCTCAAATTTTTGACTTTATTTCCAAGATCTCACTTTTCCAAAAATTTAGTTTTTTTTTTGGCCATTTTCAAAATTTTGGTGGAACGGATTGGTGCTTGGAATATAATTGAAATACAAATATTGTCCCCTGAAACCAAAAAAGATTAAAACACACAACAAAGTTTGCTCTAACGCGTTTCGATAGCCAAGCTATCATCTTCAGAGAGATACTAACACCTAATCCTAAAATTAACCTTTATATACTAAGAATATTCACTTCGTGCATGATCGACCGCATCCGAAGGCGCATGCGCATCTAATCATGCACATCGCAGTGTCGCAATTCCTGATCTGTCAACCTTAACTATCCTTAACAGAGATCAGTGGCCTAAAGGCCCAGCGCAACCATTCATAAGGTTGTCTTCAGCCTTAAGGATTGCTAAGCTTTTACATGCATTTAACATAGAACTCTATTTACCACCCTTAACAGTTTAATATTATTATCTATCCTATGATCTAAATCCAAAGCATGTCGACCAGATCTCCTTGAAGCATTTGGCTCATTTGAGGTACGGAAGTACTGAAAAGTCAAGTGTGACAATCCATATGATGACAAGAAAGTAGCGGTTGATCAGAGAGCTCTCCGCAACAAGGGATCCTCAGGACATTCTCACGAACTTCAAATATCCAGTTCGGAAAACCAATATTTTTAGTTTTAAATAAAGTAATGATTCATGAAAGACTAATTTCTAATCTTATTCGGGATCCCAAAATGAATTCACCCTATACAAAATGAATGATAGGAACAGCATACGAAACACTAGTGTTTAAAACCACTATTAGGACCCTTAAAGCACATTAGAATCCTGAAAATAAGAGGAGGCGGCTGTCAACTTCACGAATGAAGACGAAACAATCATATGCCTTTTTATTTGGTGGTGTGCGGTTCCATAGATGCAGAAGCACTATGTCGCAAAAATCGACATCACACGTGGCCCGCTTTATGCGGGACAGGCTACGGAGTAGTGACATTCTGCCAAGAGAGGACATTCAGATGATGTGATGGTAACAAATGCACGCAACGGACACTACTTCTACACAATGGAAATAACCCAATCTTAATGACTTGACGAACCTGTTATACTCATAGATTTTGACTTTTGTAATATCCTTATTTAGTTGATGCCTATGTCGTATTAAATTTGACAAATTTGACGTTTGTATACGATTTAGTATAGTTCGAAATATTTCATAACAAATGAGCCAGTGGTAATTTGAGTTTTTATACAGATTTCAGATATTTCACCCACGCATTATCAAAAAAGATTAATATTATGAAAATATTTATTAATATTGAATTAAAAGTATTTTGCATGCCATATAGTATGGATTACATACTGATTAACATTATGATTTACGATGAATTTTTGTCTTGAATTTTGGTATTCAAGTCACTCTTCTTTCTCTAGAAAAGTTTTACTTCTAGTGTCCTTGATATTCTGAGCTACTTTCTGCATCAACTTCACCGAGCGACCTTCATTCGAAAAGAATTTTGGTAAGTGGCACAATAAGACTTTGTTTTTCAATTTGAATTTTCACTTTCCAGTAGAAGCTCTCTGAGATGGAGTCCGAAGCGTCTAACTGTTGAGTAGAAAATATTTATTACTCAACAGTCTAGGATTTCAATAGATCCTTGATAGAGTCCATTTCCAGAGGAAGTATATCTTTTACTGACTTTGGTCCTGGAAGCTTTTGTAATAAGAATTTTTTCATAAAAGAAATATTATAACGCAGGCTTTCAGGTTCACACATCAATAGGACTATTTGTAGTGACAATCGAACGTTTGTTGTTTACATTAGTTTCAGCTCGTAAACAACGGTTGCCACTGAAGTATGATATATTTTTATTGAATAATTGCATATCAGAGTAACCGTCATAAATTGATGCATTAAAATTCTTTCCATCAGTCTAGTTTTACTTTGAAACGTTGCATATATCTACCGTATCCGATGAAAAATAGGAACTAATTTTCACTGTTTGGAAATCGTGTTTCGCAACTGAATCAACAATGTACGTGAACAATGCTTAGCATATATTGCATCAATTTCGTCGCTGTGCATAATTCAATATTTAATTAATTCTGCCATTTACCAAGCAGCTGAAAATATTCCACAACTGGCGACATGTTGCATTTTCCGATAAAAATTTCCTTTTCTACGCGAGAAAAGACAGATCGCCGATATCGATTCATGCACTGCATCAAATTTTATTACAGAACTTTAAATAAAGCCGGAGGAAGCGCCGTACTTTCGGCTGGGAGAGCAGATCGAATATTTATGACATGCAAACTGTATCTCTTTCGTATAAGAATTGGCCGGTGATAGATGAGCGGACATCCAGTAACCCATGCATTATTCATGCTGACTTTGAAAATCGCACTTTGGAGACAACGACAATACCAAGGTTAGGTCCAATGACCGTGTTTTCTTATTTTAATGCGGCACAAGACGCTCAGTTTGGAGAATTTCCTAGATTTGGTGTCACTTATAGTGTAGGAGCTGCAACATTATTTCCAACTTGACACAAAGCGTCTGTCAGGAATTAAGTTTTGATTGGTTTCAGACAGTTAGTCGATTATTAAAAACATACCGTGGTATTGAAAATTCGTAAGGACAGATAAAGATGATTATAATAGACATTATTTCACGGTTTCATAGTTCGTCAGAGATGCCTATGTTATGTTATTATGACTGTACCCTTTCATAGGTGCATATTTTTGAAGGAAGTAACGGCCTACAAACTTCAGTGTTTAGGGGACTGGAGGGAGACATGGGTAGATCACACTATAGTTGGAGACCTCAAGAAAAAATTGTTTACCTTAAGACAAGATCCCACTCCCAGTAAACTCTGTTTGGGAGAGAATTATAAGATTCTGATCCTGAAAAGAAAAGATTTGTAAAAACCAGCCACCTGGTAGGCCAAAGAAATTACATCTGGTTCACAGATGGATCTAGCCTTGGCGGAAGATACGGAGCTGGGATCCATAGACCAACCAATAATAACATAAATAGTATTTCAATGGGAGAATATGCTTCGGTCTTTATGATTGATGTATGGCCCGTTCGAGAATATGCAAATTTCCAAATGAACATGACGCCTCGTCGTTCAATCTACATCTGCAGGAAGAGCCGTATAGCGTTAAACGCGCTAGAGGGGCATAACATCAGTTCGATCTTGTGTAGAACTGTGTGCAAATCCTAATAAACTGGGAGAGACCAACAAGAGCACACTTGTTTGAGTGCCGGGCATCCGTACACGACAACGAATTCGCCGACTAACTGGCAAGAGGGGGCTATGTGGCAGTTTCCGTCGAACAGACCGAAGATGTGCCTTATGCTGTAGGCAAAAACATCATATTGTAACAAATTGTAGTTGCAAAATTTTTATTAGGGTTGTGCAGTGTAAGGAATTCTCTGGAAACATTTGTTAATGGGAAGCGGCCGCGAGAATAAAGCATACGACAGATAATTGTTATAAATTTCTCCCGCTTGCTCGAGCCCGATCTGTACGGAGATTCGTTCTAGAAACCGGAACGGTATAAATACGCGGTTGTCTTTCCCTCAAGCCAGTCAGATAGTCAAATAGTTAAGTAGTCTGAGAGTTAAGTGAACTATAATTCTAGTGTTCCAAAATAAGTTTGAAATAAAGTATTTACAATTCACGAAGTTTTAATTATCGAACCGATAACACGCAAGAATATTAAGAAACTTCTGACAAGCTGATTTGAACCGGTGGAGGGATATGACTACCTGCAGGAAGCAACACTGCTGATAGAAAAACCTTTGCAATCAAGGGCTAATTGCATTAAATAAAAGGAGACTAATCAAAGCACTAGGTCTGCTGACAGGCCATGGGAATTTTAAAGAACACCTGGTTAAACTCAACCTAGCAGAACAGATGTTGACTGTGTGGGACCGAAAAGAAAACAAGTTTATACATTGTCTGTGGTTCTTCAAACTTTGCTAGATAGAGATACCGGGATATCAAAAATTATCTTGGTCAAGGGTGGTTGTGGAATGTAAAACGTGTGTCTTACTTTAAATTTTTGAATATGTTTTGTTGTGTCAGAATCTGTCAAGTCATTGTGCTAAAATTTTCCAATTCAGTTTTTGAATCATGGATTTATCACACAGCCCAAAATTTTCATGAACGGGTGTGCTAGTTAATGGAAATTGGCAATGCAGTCAACGTTTGTGTTTGGACAATTTTTGAGAACACTTTCCAAACGTGGCAATATTACCGGACAATTTTTATGCTTGCCTTACAAATTGTGTTGAAGTGTTTCGCGAAACTGGTTGTGTGACTCATAAAAAAGGTGCTGGTAGACCAAGAGTTCTAGAAGAAGTTGTCAATGATATTCTTCAACGTATGGAAGAGGAGCCTGAAAAACCTTTGAAACGTCTTTCTCAGGAAATTGGACTTTCTTATGGAACATGTCAGAAGATTTTAAAGAAAGACTTGAACATGCATCCATATAAGACGCAAGCTCTTCTCCCTGCAGACCACTACAGACGCCTTGCTTACTGCCATTGGTTTGTCAATAATTTAATGAATAACGATCTTCTGGACTTAACTTTTTTTTCTGACGAAGCGTGGTTCCACCTTTCGGGATACATCGATTCTCAAAATATGCGAATGTGGAGTAATGGTAACCCTCATGTTTTTACTGAATCGCCACTACATGCTCAAAAAATTGGTGTTTGGATGGCAGTTTCTCGCAGAAGAATAATTGGGCCAATTTTTTTCGATTTCACCGTCAACGCAGAAAGGTACAGACCCAACTTTTTGGCTGAATTTGTGCAACAGTTAAACGATGATGAACTTTGGTACGGTTATTTCCAGCACGACGGTGCAACAGCACATACTACATGAGAAAATATTGCTTTCCTCCGCGAGTTTTTTGATGATCGGCTGATAAGTTTGCATACAGAAGTTGAGTTTCCTCCGAGATCACCTTGTTTGACAATTATGGACTATTTTATATTTTCTTACTTAAAAAACAAGATTTTCGTAATTCCGGTAAATAATTTTCAAGAACTGCAACAAAGAATTGGTCAGTAATGTGCAACCATAACGCCAGAAATGCTGCAAAACGCCCTTCACAGCATGAGGAGGCGCGTCAACTTGTGCATCTAACAAAACGGGGGACATTTCCAACAATTACTGTAATTTAATTTTTCTTGTTACTAAAACCTTTATATTATAATTTGTTGTTATTGTTTTACAAGTGAAATAAATAGGTATGAAATTTGTAGGTTATTGATGATGTCAGTGTGACAGTGACATAATTATTTCAAACGTAAAGTAAGACACACGTTTTACATTCCACAACCACCCTTGACCAAGATAATTTTCGATATCCCGGTATAATCTTAGTGGCAAAAAACCTTTAAGACTATGTTTCATTATCCAATTAACGAAGCCATCAGAGATTAATTGTTTATAGGAGTTTTTCGTCAGCAGCAATCACCTCCTGAAGTTTATTAATGTACTTCTGAATCACTCCGTGTAAACCTTCATACATTTGCAAATATTTTCAGTTGTTATAAACTTTTGTTTTTTAACGTGTCTCATTAGCTTTCCCTTTTCTGTTAAACAGTTGACATTTATGAGAAAACTGGGGTAAATCTTCATAATATATTTTTATTATTGGTCCGATAGACATTAACTTATGAATTATGACCGTTTAAAAGCCAATAAGTAGACCGCAAATAATAAATTTTCCAGAAATATCGATCCATCCTTTTGCCATACGATCGAGGCAATAAAGGTTACAAACGGTCCAATAATTGTCGAAAATGCTTCATATATACACTATAGCAAAATTGGATTAAATTCCATGCCCCACCATACCCCAGAATGATTTTTATTGTGGATTTTATTGCGCCGGCGGCGTATATTTCAAACCGTTTGTCCATTTTAACTACTGTAATTCGCAGTAACATACTGCTTTAGTCGCCTAACAGATGGTATAATAAAATTTATATCCGAAACTTTAAACATCTACATGATAAATTAAATATATTTCATGGATGAAAAGTGATTTAGAAGCTGCATATCTTTTTCGTATAATAACATAGAAAACAAACTATTTTGTTTCAAGATATACCGGAACATTTTTACGTTACAGATTCAGTTGCCTGACCATTTCACTTCAAGAATTTTTTTAGAAAATTGTATCAAGTTCGAACTTTTAGTTCCATAGCATTGTAGTCAATTCAAAATTTTATTTCAAAAATATTTACCGTTTCAAGCAGTGGCGGCTGGTCTTAAAGAGCGCAAGAGCGCGCTCCCTTCGTGAAATGAGCGATCTGTTCTTTTCTGTTTAATGCAAAAGACTTGGAATTATAACATTTTTAAACCCAAAATAATGATGTTATAATTAACTAATAACACTTGTGAGTGACTTTGAAGAAAGTACGCAAACGTTTGATTTCATTATATTATATATTATTAGGAAATTTAAATAAGTTGGTGCGCGCAGAAATATGCACCTAGCGCGGCTGCCGTGCGAGGCCTATCAACGGCCTCCACAGGATACAGAGAAATAAACTGCAGAACACCACGTTAAAGCGAGACCGGGGTGCGCCGCTCCTCCTATGCGATATTGCCAAATGGTGAGTACGAGTTAGAGTTTGGGGTGTATATTTACGATTTATGATGCTAAATGCATAGGTGCCGGCTGATCTGATTGCGATTGCTAATTGTACCGCTTACAGGCCTAACTACATATTCACAAAGAGGCAGCAGCACCCGTTCTAGAGTCTAATTATTAATTTGTAAGTTTGGATTTAAACAATTTTGATGAGACAGTAATGAATACTTTATTTCTTTAAAAGATCGTAGAGCGAATTTTGTTTAAAAAATATTTTTTGTGTGTGTTTTTGCAGTTTAATTAGAACTTTGTAATTAAATACATTTTATTTTTGAATGCAGTTTTCATGAAAAAGTGATATAATTTAATTCCTATGAAAACAAACAATTTTAATTAAGTAACCAAGAGTCGCAACAACGTGCAACCGTACAGAGTACTTTACTTTTTTTTTGTACTTGATAAAAATAATTTAGAGATGACAACCCAAAAATATTTTAGAGGCTATAAGATGTTAATTAAATTTAATTTGTAAAAATACTATTAAATATCACACCTTTTGTATTACTTTTATTTTTCTTGAATCTAATACTATGCTATGGCACTGGAGTCACCTAAACTCTTTACCACTAATATTTTTGCATCTGCGCACTCCCTGTCAAAAAGTCACCAGCCGCCACTGCTTTCAAAACATCATTTTATATTGATTTAGCCTAACGTTACCCACCGATGCTGGTTGAAAGTTATTCATGAGCGAATTTTACTTCTCATTACGTGACCGTTTGAATCCCGTGACCTTCAAGCCCGTCTATCGCGAAAGTGCCAGTGCAGTAGAGACGATAAGGTTCTCGATTTTAAAGAAATAGAGTCCGGTTGTACGTCCAGCTCTTGGACCATTTTCTTTAGAATTGACTTATTATATTTCGTTCTATCTATGTTAATGCAGGATTTAATTCTTGAAAGTAATTCCTACAATTTCTCAAATATTATCAAAACACAATAATTAAAATAATGTGCGTTAGTCCTATGTAAAAAAGCTGTTTATAATAATTCGAGGTTACAGGCTGTCGGCATCGACCACAAACGTATAAGGCGAGAGCTATTTTGTCCATCACAACGTTTCCCAAATAATGGTTCGTGACCCGGCACCGGGCTACCAAAATAAATTACCAGGTCGTCTAATTACGCCGGGTAATAATTTGAAAGACAATTCTGTTGAGTTTGAATTTTGAGCTGCTTTAAATAGGCATGCTGCTTTCAAAAGGGTCAGTTTTTTCTATCACATCAAGTTTTTTCTCTACGCCCTATGGGATTAGCGCGAGACGTGTGCCCCTCTGGATAAAGTGAAGTCATATATCTAATACAGTAAAACCCCGCTTAAATCGAGCGTTATACGAAACAGCGTTAAACAAGGTCGTCTCTTCATGTACATAATGGGGTTAGGGGAAAACGGGTATAAAAAGCAAGTCATCATTCATGTTTAGATCATTCGGATTCTTCTGTCCAACTTTCCGCTTTCTCATCAAGAAGGCACCTAATGTCATTTGTATTTT
Source organism: Dastarcus helophoroides (assembly GCA_028583605.1). Lineage (NCBI taxonomy): Eukaryota > Metazoa > Arthropoda > Insecta > Coleoptera > Bothrideridae > Dastarcus > Dastarcus helophoroides. Next base: position 26,641,082 of record CM053337.1, on the reverse strand, counting down.
TCTTGAGTGCCTTATAAGAAGTTATGAACATGTGAGAAAGGCATCCATGGCAGTTTGTCTTGCCTTTGAACTCCTATGAAAATCTGCTTCATTTTCAATAAATTGGTTTATAATTTATGGTTTAGTGACTAACCTGGTTTTTAGAAATGGCGTCGAAAATTATTTTTGTTCTTTAGAATCACTATTTTCAATATTTTTGTGTTGTTCTTGATCCAATATTTCCTTGAACTCATCATCAACATTTCTTGGAGATCTTTCACACGTCTAAACCTGTTTGTTTCGCTAATTCGACTATTTCCTTTATATCAACAGAGTTTCTAGTGTCAGCGTCCTCGTTTAGATCTTGCCAAATATTTTTACACACTCCGTTCAAACCTTTTTTCGTAACCTCATTAAAAAAATTATATATGTATGTTGTATGTACTTTAAATTTAGGGGAAGCCCAATGGTGCCTGCAATTTTCAGGTAATCTCAGTATTCCAATAAAAAAGCGTTAAACCGAAACAGCGCCAAACGGAGCAGCGTTAAGCGGAGTCTTACTGTACTTATATATGGCCAGTTATGAGTTTTAGGTGGGAAAGACTTCTCTTTCTCGCCAGGCTTCAAACGGGTTGATGAGTCGCAATGCGCATATGTTAGAAATCAGCTGTGCACGGCCAAACGTACACACCGGTTTAACCCGCGCGTAGCGATTGGTTCATTTTATTCATTCAAGAGTAATACTCGCCAACAACCCATGTTCCATCTTTATCGGATTTAGTCAGAGTAAACTCACGAAGAAAATGGGGAGCTGGCCATATAGAAGTATTACAATATATGGGTAAAATGCATTCTGACATGGAGCACGAGCTTCTGTTTGTATATATAAGCTAAGCATTGTTTATTTTTTTATTTATATACCGAATTGAAACCCTTTATTATGTATGCCTATGTTAGTTCGGGTCATAATTATTTAAATAGCCCTTCGTTTTAGGCGAATCGTAGACTGTCCCTTTTACGTAGTAATTCCAATTTCGGCGTGAAAAAAAACGAGTTTTTTTTGCAGTTTTTTTAAAAACTATTTTATTTATATCAATTGAAGTATTTTTCTATGGCTGCTTTTGCTACTTCGCGTCGTAGGTGCATAAACAGTCCTGATTCGTTTTGTTATATCAGCATTCCTAGTCAAAGGACAAATATTTGTCAAGTTTATTTTGCCTATTTTAAAGTGAAAATTGGTGATCAAGATAAATTATGGGCTCTCATAAAGTGTGCAAGCAATGTGTAGAAGGTTTGCGGATGTGAACGAAGAAAAAACGTGATAAATTTCAATTTAATGTACCTGTGATTTGGCAGGAGCCCAAAGATCACTCAAGTGATTGTTACTTTTGTGTTGTGTAAACATCACGGTAAAGCAACAAAAACAAACGTAAAATATAATATCCTAGTTCACCATCAGCTATACATCCAGCGACTTATTCAACTAAAATCCCAGTTCCAGTTTTCAAAGAATTGCCGTCTTTAGAAATAGAAGAATACGAATCTGATGAAGATCGAAGTGACCCTAACGACAAAGATTTTGACGTTAAAGATAATTCCGTTCGTAAAGGATTTGAGAAGCATGAGTTGAATGATTTGGTTCTAGATTTGGGAATATCCAAAAAAGCTTCTGAATTTTTACCATCAACATTGCACGAAAAAAAACTGCTCGAAAAAGGAGCTAATATCTCATTTTTTAGTCAAGAGAAAGTGCATTTCTGCAATACCTTCGAAGTGATGATGGATTTGGTCATTGCCATAACCTCCATGGTTAAATGAAAGAGATGAAAGAGTTGGAAATTTTATTCTACAATGCAAACGAATGGCGATTGTTCATCGACAGGTCAAAGAAGAGTTTGAAATGTGTTCTTCTCCACAATGGAAATTTATTTTGCCACGTCCCCATAGGTACCTTATTTTAGTACGTAAAGAATATGAAGACATAAAAAGAGTTATTAATTTGTTGCAATATGACATGCGTCGATGGTTCATCTGTGTTGATCTTAAAATGGTCTGCTTTCTCCTGGGTCAGTAACGCGGACATACCAGGTATCCATGTTAATTGTGTATGTGGGACAGCAGAGCTCGTGAGAAACATTGAGTGCAGTCGAATTGGCCGCCTACATCTGATCTGGAACACGGTGATCCAAATATTCTACATCAGCCACTTGTCGATAGAATAAAATATTATATTTCCATCCCTACATATAAAACTAGGTCCCATAAAGCAATTTGTGAAAGCTCTGACTGTGGAAGGAAACTGTTTCAAGTATCTAATTTTGAAATTAGAAAAAGATAGAGGCTGGTGTGTTTAATGGTCCACAGATTCAGCAGCTTATTAAGGGGAACATTTTATCAGAACAATAACTGAACTTGAAAAGAATGCTTGGTTGGCATTAAAAAATATTGTAAAAGACTTTCTTGGAAGCACATTAGCACATAATTACATTGAATTGTCCAGCAGCTTCAGAATGCTTGGTTGCAACATGATCATCTGCCCGAAACGTTAAAATTTTAAATAATCTTGTTGTTATTTATTTTTTACGTCGTTTAAATTTTAATATAGTTTTAAGTGTTTTTCAGTGTTGAGTCCCAAACAGCGATTGACAAACCAAGATCCAACGCAATCGCTGTTTGCGGCAATCTAAAACAGATTGCCATTCCTTAATAGAAGGTACTGAAATTTAGGATTGTGAAAGGAGTGACCGGCGAAGAAAAAGCCAATAAAACTGCATACAAATATGAATACTTCGCAAATAAATTACAGAGAATATCATGATCATCTAACTGCATTTTTTACATCTTCTTACTGACTTCCCTAAAAATCTTGGTGAATTCAGTGATGAAGTTGGTGAATGATTTCACCAAGATTTAAGGATTATGGAGGCACGGTATCAAAGTAGATGAGATGTACACATGATGGCTGACTATTATGGGAGCGTTAAACGATAATGTCCACAGATTCAACATTGTAGAAGAAGCTACAAGCGAAAATTTTTACCTCAGTATGTAGTTTTACTTTTCATTAAAATGATCTTATATTATTTGTATAGACATAATATAATTTGTAATAAGTGTATATAAACTTAGTATTTATAAACCTATTCTTTGCAAACAGTTTATTTGGCAACTATTCACACTAGTTTCCTTCATATGCACATTTTATATGATTTTTGAGACAAAGAGGCGGTATCCTGTAGCTTGAAAACTTGACATATTACGCAAAAACTGAGGTTATTTTTGGATTCAGGGGCTAAAGTTAGTCTAAAATAAGTCACAGATCCAAGACAACGAAAATGATGTTCCCGAATGTTATCCTTCTATTTTTTAATCAAATTCATAAAATTTATAAGAAAAAGTGATAGAATTTTTGGTGCTTTTGTAACCCTATAAGTGTGAAGCAAAAGAAAAATTGGAATTTGTTCACCTCGAAATTTAAATATGTTTTGGTTTAACGGGTAGTATTTCCAAGCTGTGTGGAAATCGACTTTTATTTTCAATTTTCGATATCTTTTTTAAATTTCGATTTTATTTAAAAATAGATTTCCAAAATGATTTCTTCTAAATTAAGATTTCTCTTTGTTGAATATTTCGACCTTTGTAATATATAATTAAAATTTTTGCAAGAATTTCATTGTTCCCTTTTTCCCAAACCTTCGATTTTTTCCTGAATATTTTAACTTTATTTTGAAAATTTCGATTCAAGCAAATTTCCACCTCTTTTAAAATCGTTACTTTTTTGGCAAATTCTGACTGAAAACCTCGACATTTTTAAAAATTTTGACTTTATAAATTTAAAAAAAAAATGTGTTATTCTGAAAATTTTGAAATTAAAAAATTCAACATTTAGAGAATTTTCACTTGTTTCTAGTTTGTTTTTTATTAAAAATTTCGCCTTTTTTTTAAACTTCGATCTTACAAAATTTCTTTTTTTTTTCAAAATTAACACTTTTTTAAAGTTTGGAGGTTTTTTCAAACTGTTGTTGTTTTTTCAAAATTTTAAAATACAAATCTTGTCCCCTGAAACCAAGAAAGATTAAAAACATATCAAAGGTTGCTTTAACGCGTTTCGATAGCTTCAGAGAGATACTATTATTTTACCAACTTTAGAAATTTCTATACTTATTTTAAAATTTCGACTTTTTCGCAAACTTTTGAATTCATTTTAAAGCTTCCAGGGTTTTCAAAATATAGATTTTTTTAAGGTCATTTTATTTTCTTTAAAAGTTGTGACTATCTATATAAGTTTTACCTTATTTCTTATTTTTAAAAAACTTCAGTAGTTTTCTAAACTTTTACTTTGTTCTAGAATTTCCAATTTTTTGTAACTTTTGAAAACTTTTTAATTTTTTTATAAAAATTTCAACGTTTTTCAAAAAGTGAATTTTAAAAAAAATAATTCTGCCTCTTTACGTAATAATGGTTTTCTAAACGTTATTTTTACCCTTTTTTAAAGAATTCGATTTTTATAAGAATTACGACTTATTTGAAAATTTCTACAAAAGAAAAGTTTCACTTTTTTAATTGCAGTATTTTCTCTAAATTTTGACTTTAGATTTTCTACGTTTTCACGAAATCCTGACTTTTTTGGTAAATTAAACTTTAAAAAGTTCGTCATTTAAAAATTTAAATTGAGAGTTTTAACTATTTTGCACATTTTGACTTTCTGGAAAATTACGTTTTGCATTATTTCACTTTAAAATATTTTACTTGTTTTAATGTCGACTCGTTGTACTGTAAAAATTTTTTGTTTGAATTTCAGCATTTTTTAAAGATCCGGACTTTCAGAACTTCAACGTATCTGAAATTTTAAATTTTTGAAAATTCCGGCATTTTAGAAAAATTTTTTTTAACTATGTTTTCAAAATTTTGACTTATTTTAACAATTTTGATGATTCCACTTTTGATATAAATTTTGACTTCCTTTAAAAAGTAAATTTAAATTTTTAAAAAAATTTATCATAAGTTTTTAAATTTTTCTCAAAATTGCTTCTTTGAATTCACAGAAACTGAAAATGAAACATTTAAATTTGGAGTTTTAATAAGGACTGAAATATTGGAGTGAATAAAAAAGCTAACATTTTACATTTAAACTCGTTATTTAAAATTTACATCGACTTTTTTATTTAACATGGAAACTTTGAGAGAAATGGTAAAAAATTCTACGAAAAACCAAAACCGGGTTTCTAAATTTCAAAAATTTTCAAATTTCTAATTTAAAGTCGATATTTTAGGTTTAAACATTTTTCAGCTTTTTCTAAAACTTTGAAAAAAACAATGTCAATCACTTTCAATATTGAAAAATGTTCCAAATATAAATGACTTAAAGGCAAGTTTAAATTTAGACAAAAAGTTCCGAAATAAAAAATAATAAATAAACATTTATGTTGAACAAAATAAAATGAAAAGGACAATTTAATCTTAATTAACAAAATATCTGAGAAAGACCTTATAATTTTTAAAATCAAAATTTTTCTAAAAACGTCGAAATACCAAAAACATAAAAGTTGAGGTTAAACAAAAAGTTGGAAGTTTAAATTGGGTAGTTTTTGAAAAGCTTTACCATTTTCTTATTTCATGTCAAAAGTTTGATCTTATTTTCAAAATTTGGGCATCAAGCTATACTATTAAAATATTCTACATTTTTTCTTAAAAATTTGACTGAAATTTAAAATGGAAAGATTTTAACCGAAATTTTTGGAAAAAAATTCTATACTTTAATGTCGACTTTTAAGAAAAATCTAAAAAACTAAATGTATTAGAAAAGGTATCGAAATTTTAAGAGAAACTCGCCGTGGTAAATAGAAACAAATAATAAAGAGAACCTGAAACTTCGGGAATTCGATGTTAAAATTTTTGGATCGAATTTTGAGAAAAGAAAATTAAAAAATCCTAGAAAAAGAAAAAGCAATTTTGAGTTTTAACTTCAAAATGTGGTCGAACTTTTGAGAATAAGACCAGGTGTTAAGATAGTTTGAAAATCTTTTAGTGGGTCAGGAAGGGGAAACATAAAAATAACAGTCATGATTAAAAGGTTTGGGAAACGCAGATCTATCGGATAGTAATCGCATGAGCGTACTGCGAAGTTAATCTGAACGCGTTTATCTATCTCGTTACACCGATTTGAAAACTAAGAAGGAAGTACGTCAAACGCGAACGAAATCCCCTAGGGGACGTCGTCTGTCTCTGGATTTCGTTCGCGTTTGGCGTACTCGAGTCCTTTCTTCGGAGCATTTTCAGTTTAGGCTCTGTACTTTGAAAAAGAAAAAATACATAGATAAGTGGATTAAGTTTAATTTGCAGCCTAAGATAAAAAACCTAGGGAAAAACAAAAATGAGAAGTTAAAACTTGAAACTTCAACAAAGAATTGAAATTTTAAAAAGCTTTAAATTTGTAATCAAATTTAAAAATCTCTTGAGAAGTTCCAACGAATAAAAAATTAAAGTTTTGATTTGAAACTACCATTTTCAAGTATTTTATAGCAATTTTAAATCAATTTCTGCTCTAAAACCCAAAATTTCTTGTATTTATAGTCATAATTCGCACAAAGTAAATTTCCATACAAATGCAAATGTTACCCTAGTTTTTAAACTTCATTCCAAAGCTTTAATAATAAGTTCCAAATTTTTAGTCATTTTGCCATCCACATTAAACACGAAATCTTGTCTCCTTTATAATTTCGATTATATTTTTTGCAATCTTATGCTTGCGATTTAAATATTTATTTTTTATCTTGAAAGAAATGTTGATAAACTCTGGACATTTTTAATTAAACCGTGACACAAAATACACACTTTGAATCAGATATTTGTGAAAACAATCTGAAATTTTGTGCAACTCTGATTTGGTAAAAAAAGTTTCTTAAATAGATATCCAGTCTAAGCTTCGTAATTATAACAGCTTTACAACAAGTACAAGGATTTTATTTATATTTTTATTATTTAATAAATATTCCATCGCAGAGAAAGATTGGGTTATATTTTAAGATATTTATTTCTGTAAATGCCTTATAAAAAACCAAATTATGCAAAAAATATTTTAATCCATTTATTTGACCCTGTACATTCTGCAGATACTCGCCGAGGTAATAAAGTCTTGGAAAATATGTGGAAACGTGTCAGATATATCAATTTGAGGTTGGCGTATAAAGTTTTGACAGGTCGATATGTGAAGTATGGTAGTCATTTCTTATATCCTGGCTGCCTCTAACTGCTCACTATATCATTGGAAACTGGGTTAGAGCGAGTTTAACTCGTATGAAACGGTATATTGGCTTAGCATAAAAAAATCAATTTTCCCACCCCATTCGCGTAAATATACATGAGATTTCTTTTTATTGGAGAAATAAACATGTCATTGGCGTATTTAAATGTGGCAAGATATACACCTTTGTGAATTTTTCATTAAATGGGAGATCTTCCGGCGTTTGTAACCCTCAATGAATACTCGAAGTGATGCAGGAAGAGAAGCTTTTAATAAATCTGTATTAAGGAGAAAGTAGAAATCTAAAAATCTTTCGTGCGAAAATATAGAGGTAGGATGGCGTGAAGCCTTAACAATGGATGTATTTCATTAAAATATTGATACAATCGTGAGGTTTTCTCTATACAGGGTGGGTCATTAGTACAGAAAAGCTCTGCAGCTTCTCTTCGCTAACAAAAATGTTTTTGGTAGGAAGGTACATCAGCATAAAGTGCACATTCTAAAATTATTTTTAACTATACAGGATAAACATATTTTAACAGAATGTAGTTATAAAATTTAGTAAGGAATTTTCTAGAAAAATTTAATTTTGGAAAGCGGCCGCGATAATAAATTATACGGCAGATAAGGGCTCTAGATGTTTCCGTAAGCAATAAGTCTTACCTTTATGTCCGTTCTAGAAACCGGAAGGGTACCTATAAATATACGCGGTAGTCTTTCCCTCAGTTGGTTGATTAAACATTGTTAGTGAGTTAATTAGTCAGTTGGTCAGTTAGTAAAGTGAATTATAATTGTAGTGTTCCGGAATCAGTTTGGAAATAAAGTGGTTACAATTCACAAAGTATTAATCTTCGTAACGATAACGAGCAACAACTGGCGTCAGAAGCGAGATTAGTTTTGTGGATTGCGCTTTCTTTCTCGGCGTAATTCGTGCGACGTTCCGAAATATTGCGTTAGTAAATCGCAGTGATAACTTAATTAGACTTTATCTCCGAACTTATAAACTGAAAAATAGTTTATACGGGGTGCCTCAAGAAAAATCTTGAACATTCTGAAACGGTTTATGGAAACGAGATTGAAATCGGCCAAAATGGAAAAGCAATTGCAAGCGATATGATAAAAAATGAAATGATAAAAAACAAACAGGAAAAGGAGGAAGAATGGAGACGATAAGATGAAGAACGAAGACGACAAGAAAAAGAAGAAGATCCAAAATGAAGACAAGACGAAGAACGAAGGCGACAAGGAAAAGAATCAGATGAAAAACGAAGATGACAAGATGAAAGAAGACGACAAGAAAAAGAATAAGACGAAGAACGAAGACGACAAGAAAAAGAACAAGATGAAAAACGAAAACAGCAAGATGAAGAACGAAGACCACAAGAAAAAGAACAAAAGGAAGAACGACCTGATGAAGAACGAAGACGACAGAAAAAAGAACAAGACGAAGAACGAAGAGGACAAGAGAAAAAAACAAGATGAAGAACAAAGATGACAAGAAAAAAGAACAAGATGAAGAACGAAGACAAGAAAAAGAAGAAGAAGAAAAAGAACAAATATGGAATGCAGACAAACAAGAATTGCATAGTCTATTACCAAATCTAACAGAAAAGATGGGAGTAAAAGTTGCAAAAATGAAAGCAGAAATTACCCAAATGAAAGATGAGATTAACAAAGTTAAAGAAGTAATTGGAGAAGTAAAAGAAAAATTCAACAACAAGCTTCTTGATCTGGTCAATGCAACACAGAAAAAGATCAACAACATCGTAAATGCCATGAAGATGTTACTAAATGGGCAATCCACACAACATGAATCCGAAAGTATACCTGCTATTTCTTCCCAAAAAGTGAAACCTCCGACCTATGATGGAAAAACATCCTTCCAGACTTACAGAAAACAGTTTGAAGCTGCTGTTAGGGCCAGCCCGGTGGACGAAAGACGAGAAAATGACCTCATTGGTGGTATCCCTGCGCGGAGAAGCTCTGAAACTACTCCGAACACTATGTGATCATGAACAAGCTAACTATGAAGATCTAGTTAGAGCTTTGGAGCTCAGATTTGGAGACCATCATTTGCAGCAAGTTGTTCAGTCGCAACTGCTAGTAAGAAGGCAGAAAAGTCGTGAAACGCTGCAAGAATTCGAGGCTGACGTGAAAAGACTGGCGTATGTCGCCTACCCAACATCACCAACCGACTTTCTGGAACTTTAGTTACAGTAAAGTTAAAATTTTCATAGAAGGAATAAGAGACCCATAAGTCCAGAGAGTGATACATTTGTCAAACTTCCGAACATCAAGGGAGGCACTGATTAGAGCTTTAGAGGTTGAAGCTGCTTATAAGGTGTCAGGGCCAGCAGTGTCACGCAGAATAAGGAAATACGTCATCGAAGAGGCTACGAATTACCCTGATTTCGTGAATATAAAAGCCAACCTGAAGCAAATTAATGCTGACATGAAGAAAATTGACGCGAGTATCCAAGAACTGCCGGGAGCTCTTAAAAGTAGATCCAGCAGAAGCACAACATGTTACAGCTGTGGCAAACCGGGGCACTTCAGGAGGGACTGCAGGTCAGCTCCAAGAAGTCGATACGTCCCACAGCAGGAAAACTAAAATCAGAGGGTGAGAAAGGGCACTCACTGGCCGGTGTTGGGTAACCATCCACCAAAACTCTTTTCATCAAACAGATAAAAAGGACCATGGAAAGTTTGGCAGTGGAAGCCAGCGTATATGGAAGGAATGTACAAGCAACAGTGGACACCGGAGCCATGGTTAGTTTAGCACGCAGGAACATTCTACCGTCACAACCGAAGGCACTGTCGCAAATAATGCTCCTCTGAACAGTTACAGGGTTGGAGAGGGAGAAGGACGTGAAATTAATCACGGACACAAAAGCTAGTAAATATCGGTAATGGTGTTACTCAGACGAAAGTACGTAAAACATTAATTAGATTTTTGAAACATTTATCAAGGCCAAATACAGTATGCAAAGAATTTTACCCTGAAAGTCCTTAAGTGCGTTACAGTGTGGGCGATATATTGTCTGATAGTATTTATTTTCCAAAAAAATGTTTCTCATTTTAGCTTGTTGTACATAATGGGGGCAGTAGCTACTCATCAAAGTAAATTCAGATTATCCTTCTTGCTGATTTTCTGTGACAAATTCATTGGGCATCTCAAATAACTTTCAAGGACCAAAAAACAAAATGTACAATATATAAAGTATTCCACTCTAAAAATCTTTCATGATCAAAAAAAAAGAACAGATCCTGCAATAGATCAACAACTAAATGTACCTCGCCAATCCGATTTAAAAAATCTATATTTAGATTGAATGGGGGCTATTTTGTATGGTAGTAAATTACATTCTGGTAGATAATCAAGCAACTAGTGAGCAGCTTGTTTCGTAGGCAAAATATTAAAATATTCTTGCATTATTGCATATTGTGCAAACCCTGGATTTCAAAGTGAAATTTCTAAATAATTAATTACGGTGCACTCAAGCTATGGTATCCAGAATATTCACGAGTATGTTGTGTAAAAAAAACAGCTCATCAATAAATTCGCCTTTTAATAACAGACCAAATAGTCATGGTTTGCCAAATTTCCTTTTGCATCGTTGACTGTACAAATGTTCGTATTGAAAAGCCAATCGAATCTGAAAACAAATATGTAAACAGAACAGTTTTTAATAGTTTGAATGTCTTAAACTATGATATAATTGCCTAGCGTTAATGTCATATTGCTTATGTCACTTCATGACTCTCGTTTAATATGAAAAAATATGGTGATGTGTGAAGTCACGAAAACAACAATAAACACAGGTTTAGCAAGAGACAGTAGATTCAAAATAATGCTGTGTCTAATGAGGCCCTAGCAGCGGCATGTCCGTAGAAGCACAAGAGCACGTGCCCTCCTGCCCTGACCATATTAATATGCAAAAAAAGTGCAAAAAAAAAGAATATTTTTACTTTTTCATAGCTACGGATTCACTATTTTTTTTTAAGTTTAATCCACTCGCAAAGAGTAACCCCATTATGCTTTCAAAGCACAGCGAATAGGTTGCGGAAACAAAGATAGATGGCGATGAACCGCCTTCTTAGACAAGGATAGGTTGTAATTTTTGGGGAAAATTCCTTTCGGTAACAAGTTCCATAACTTGAAAGTTCTATAGAAAAAAGAGTCTCTGTTAGCACTGCTTCAATACAAACACGTACGATAAATCTACAAAACAATATAGATTGATTGTATATACAGTCAATAAGTTATATTATCTGCCCTTACTTGGATAATATCAATGTCAGCGCTATATCGATGTACGCTGTGAGCTTTGCTCCTGCAAAGCAATGTGAAAGTACTTTGATTATGTTACATCGGCCGAATTCCTTCTCTGAGTAGTATGATTTTTAAGCAGGCGCATGTTTCTCTCGTATTCGGCACACTCGCTTAGTGCCAATTCACCGAGCTTGCCGCCTAATGTATTATATTAGCGATAAAAATTCAGCAATTGAAATTCAGTGTATTATTATTGCGCCTGGTTTTGCCTTATCAAATTTGATTTTCTTTTACCCTTGTTATTGTGTTATTGTTATAATGTGGACATTTCCAATAAAATTTACCTGGTTATTCGACTGTGGGAAAAAATATACTGCTATTTAGTTTCTTTGTCGCAGCCATTTACAATAAAGCGGTTTTTAGCTAAAAGCCTAGGCAATTTGGTAAACGCCGCCAAATAAAGAAATTATAAAATATTTTGCCATTTGACTGGGAGAAATTAGTTGTTTACCTAAAAGACACTACCCTTCAGGCGAATAAGTAAAACAAATATTATTTTTCTATATAATTGATATAAATTACTCATTTATTTAAACCACGGATCTGTTTGGAAAACATCGGATATACATGCACTTGCGCTATAGACAGTTGCTATCTTGGAAATAAATAGGAATTGTAACTATGTAAATTATAAAAGAGATTTATTGGAAGAATAATCTCTAAAAAGAAAACAAAAAATTTACCAAATCCAGTAATAAAATATTCAAGGAGACAGAAAAACATCAAAAATCCGTTGAAAGTGTTCCTGTAACATGGACGAGAGCCCAAACGATGTATTAAACTAACTAAGCCTTTTTAACTTACTCTCTCACCTCCAGCCACCACAACAAAGTAATCTTAAATAGCAACCCTGTACTTGTGGATTGCAGTGGATTAGAAGACAATGTTCTTTTAAATGGTTACCCCCAGCAAACATTTCTACAATGGTCCAGCATTGACTCTGCACTGACTAGCGGCACAGTGGTACTGGCTCAGCGCTGGCAACCTGTACAGGCTCAACGCACAAAAAAGAATCATGCCAGTACCAGTTCAGCGCAGTTTTGCCAGCACTGAATAAGTACTAGCTAGCAACACTCAGTGTGCATTAGAAAGTTAGTGACGTATGAGCGCTTTTCAATCAGCTGTGTGGTGATAAAGGTTTTTAGCGCCGATTAAATACCGCCTGAACAACAATCAATAAGAAAATTCATGGCATTAAATTCTGAGCATCGGCGGTCAGTATTGTTACTCTGAAAGGTTGCTATTTTGGAAATCACACGCAGTGGTGAACCTATTTAAACATATATTATAGTTCAATTATAAAATATAATTTACAATATACTAATTAAAACACTTATAGCTATCGTGCAAATAAATTCATTTAGGTATACACCGTGTCCAAGATTATGAAGGCTAGTATGGGCATCTCGAAAACGACAAGAGATGCAGATTCGGTTGGTTGGATATGGTATAAAAATTACTGAAAAAAATATTAAAGTATTAAAAATGTTAATCAAAATATGCCGAAAATCTAATAATTTATAGGTTTACTTACTTGCTTGTCATTGTTGAAATAGTCTCTGCATCTCTTTTTTCAGTATGAATTCCTAATGGGTTTTACCCCTCATTACGATTGTGAAATTAAATTAAGTATTGATTTACCACTATTACGAGATCGTTGGCAGTTTAAAATATATGAAAAGTACCTTATATAATAAGCGATTTTACTCTCTTAAAAGAGGGAGTAAAGTGGGTCTTTTAATCCCTAGGGCAAAAAGTGCAGTCAACCTAATTCATGAATATTTTATTATATTTATTTAATATTAATATTTACATTAGTATTAGAACCACCACTAATACTAAATAACAATAACAATTCTGTATTTAACCATTAATGAAGCATTACAGGTTTACCAGCTTTTGGCAATGCTGGTAATCCTGCATTCAACCGGTAATGAACCATTAGAAATTTTCCAGTACTGACAATCCTGCATTCAATCAGTACGAACCATTACAGGTTAGCCAGCTTTTGCCGATACTGACAATCCTGCATTCAATCAGTAATGTAAAATTACAGGTTCACCAGCTTTTGCCAATAGTGGCAATCATGTATTTAACCAGTAATAACTCATTACAGATTCGCTAGCTTTTGCCGGCATTGGCAATCCTGCATTCAATCGGTAATGAACCATTACAGGTTTGCCAGTGCTGGCAATCCTGCATTTGGCCAGTACTGCTTGGCCGTTGTCCAATGTTTGGTGGACTTTAATTGACGGACTTACCGTCACTCAATTTATTTCTATGGGATCAGTTAGAATCTGTTCTTTTTTTATTTTTAAAGAGTAACAAGCTAATAGCGTAACTGCAGATTGCAAGAAAACATATTCCAAAGTTGCCGCGTTACCTTATTCAGAGAAATACTTCAAGTGTATCGTCAAAAGTATGAACACAGGCATTATTATTGTATGCAAAACGATAATTATCATCTTTATTTTCAATATCTTTTGAACTAACAACCAATACAATTCTTTGATAAATTTTGTAGATATTTTTTATTACATTGAAAACTACTTTTAGCTCTATAAGGTGTACCATTGGAAAGCATTTTTTTAAGGACTTTGAGATAGGCACTAGAAGTAGAGAGTTGCCGTTTAAAAGCATTTAGTAGTGGTGGCTGAGGTTAAGAATAAGTTAGTTATAACATGTTAGTTAAAAACCTCGTTTGGGTTTACTCATTATATTACAAAAAGTTTCAAGGAATTTTTGATACCTTTTTTTATTCCATTCACCTATGTGAACGGAGTAAATGGCTATCCATTGACCTTACTGTTGCGTCAATGCAAGTATCTGCTAACAAAATAAACCACAAAAATATATAAATTTACCTATTTGAACAAGATCATAAATTGTGACATTTAGAACTGCGTAATTGGTCATAACTTTTACAGCAACATTTTTTGTGAATGATTTGTGCAGAGATTGAATATAACCCTGTTTTTTAAATTTAGTATATATATGGAGAATTTAGGTAAAAAAATTTACTCCAGATTAAATTTCAAAGGCATTTCATAGTAACCAATTTTTTAGAGTTGCAATGAGCAATGAGGCAATTTTTTTGCATGGTATTTTTTTAATATCCAAACTTCCGTCAAACTATTTTTGTAATATAGTGGTCCAGGATTTAACCTTTGGTAAGCACGTTACCAGAGAGGAATGTTTCTAACATTTTTTCAGCACCTTTCTTTTGACCCTAGTCGCATTTTATATCTTCTTCTTTTGTAGCCGCCATTTGATCCGTCGTTTGAGTAAAATATTAAGTCACATAGGAAAATAACATATGTTTTGCTTATTCGCCCGATACATAGTGTGTTTAGCCACATGACTGGTTTAAGCCAGTCAAATGACATAATATTTTATTAATTTGTTATTTGCCGGCATTTGCCAAATTGCCTAGGCCTTTAGCTAAAAATCGCATTTTCCTAAATGCCCCCGACATTTGCATATGAATGTATTACAACATAAATCTAACTGATGTAAAAAGTGCTAATAATAATAATTTTTGTGTGAACCTCCTGCCTTTTTCACCACAAGCTGCCACTGGGCCCTACATCAACTCCGAGGAGAAATATAGGAACCTGTATCATATTTGAAATAGCATTTATTCTTTATTTTACACTTTTGTTTCAAAATAAATACAGTAGAATTCCGGATGGTCCGATCCTTCGTATCTTCATCTTGCTATTAAATAAAACTAACACCTTTGAATCTCTAACTTGTGAATTTTTTTCTATGTAAACTTTGTAAACAAAAAATGCTTTTGAAGTGTCTAAATGTTACGTTTAAAAATTGATATTATGTTTTTTTGGTGTCCGTTCTGTGATCGGTGTTAATTCGTGGGATGATGTCGCTCTAAATCAGCTTCCCGGTTGTTGTGGCTATTGAAACTGCGCGGTGGAGACCGGTGGAAAACGTAATGTCCGAAGAACGTGTTGTGTGTGGCAACATAAATTTTGAATTTTGTAAATCATCTTTTATGGGAATTGGTTCTCGTTTCCTTAAATTATTTCTTGTTCCCTCAAATTGAGATTTTTGAAGCTAACTTAAATTTTGCGGGTAGTATTTTTGGATTTAGTGCTCCAAAAGTCGAACTGTAAGTAGGATTTAGGACAAGTTCTGTGGAACAATCGTACGAGGTACGACCTTCTACCTGTAGTGAAAGTTTAATGAAACAACAACCCTTTTCAAAGGGTAGGTGCCTAGTTTCAATTATTACCATTATATTCTTTTTTTTATTATATGATGCGTAATTAGTTATGTTAACAGATCAGACTGATCAAAGCTTTGTGATTAGCGATGTTTCCGTGACCAACTGCGTAAGTCGTTAAAAAAAAATAATAAGACCAGCTGAGAAGTCATCCTCGTTAAGAATTATTGCTAATCGATTAGGTGACTTTTTCTGTAACTTTCTCAAGATGGGTTTTCACTGAAATTTAAATTACTTGATATTTCCACTCTCGTCGAACAAAAAAAAACAATAACTTCAAAATAATATGATAGTATATTATTGTTATAATTGTCAAAATTTATTCCAATTTACTTTAGAATTCTTAGGGTTTTTATTTTCTGGTACATCTTCTGGTACCTTTACAATATTACAGCTAATAGTGAGATCGATACTTGACCCACTTGGACTCTGCCGTCGCTGACAGCATCCTCCCATCTTTTCCTGACGATAGACCCAAAACAAGGGAATAAGTTAATACTCCAGGACCGAATTGTGGGCCGATTGGTTCATGTTCCTGACTGGAGGGTGAATCGCGAAGCACATAAGTCCAAATATACCTTTTTTTTATTATTGTATTTCCACTCGTTGATTTTGTTAGTTTCTGAAGAAATTCTAGATTTAGGTTTATTGCTTATTTAGGTCATGTTGCTTTTGGGATATGCTTTTCCTTATTTAATTGAAAGTTCGCTGTTTACATGCATATGTAGTTTACTTTCTTTATAAGAAGTAATAGCGTAATGGTAGGTGTCCATTTGAGAGTAAAACTAGCGGAAGTAGCTCACGAGAGGGTTCTCGAAAGTCGACACATGTTTGCCAGCATATGTTCGAGAGTATCAGTGTCACTATCAGAGAGTTTTGTGTCGATAGTAGCATGTCAAGTGTATACTAATTCTTTTCACTAGCGGAGACTTACTTGCGAAAATCAAACCCATTTCGAATTTTGCGAGTTCTCGCAAAAGTATTTTCAAAATGATCGGCAAAAAAGAATGGTCGAAAAATGAAATTTGAATTTAATCCGCAAATGCTAGTCCCATAACGACGGATTTTCTCAATAAATATTAAGAAAATCCTTTGTTATAGGACTAAAAAAATTAAAATTTTAAGCTGAGAAAGAAAAGAAGCCAAATTATTTACTTTTAGGGATACGTACTGCAAACTGGAGTACGAGTCACTTGAAATAAGTTTTATTAATAACGTCTTTTTTTCTACTTATTGCTAGTATGATAATGTATGCTTTCCTGATGCTAGAAAACGCAATGTTTCTATTATCCGATCATGAACAGAAATCGCATATTTTTTGTGTGTCCAATTTGCCTACTTATGACCCGATTGAATCAATGATATATTGAAGTTGAACTGCACTCATTCATATAAAATTTCGAAATTGCTATGCATTTTCAATTTTTAGTTTACTTGTCAATATAGAGCATGCCCCAAATTTTGCCCTTTATTAAATCCATAGCTTTACCTAACAGCTATGTTTTCTTGGCTTTTTTAACAAAGCAAAAGCAATAATAACCGCTTGCCGTTTTTCACTATTCATTTTTTGATCATTTTTACTTTTGCCTTTTGCCACAACCAGGATTATACGGGAACTCGCAGAAACTGATCGCTAATAGCGGATACGCTTTGGAGAGTGTCTTTCCACTAGAGCCTCCTCAGAGAGTTTCCCGTACCTTCCGAGAGTTAAACTTTCAAAAATCGTCTCTTAAATAGCAACTCATTTTCTAATAGTATCGCCAGAGACTCGGGCAAGTTACTCTCAAATGGATGCCTACCTTAAGTTAGGGGCTGCGGTATATGCGGATTGCTTCCATATAACCTCTTTTCTCTGTAAAGCGTATGCGCCATGCGCCTGAGCTCAAGCGACGTCAATTCATATCTACATTTATAGAGAAATAGTTATCGTTGTCGTTACTTTGCTTTGAATATTTGAAAGCTAGCCAGCAATTTTCTCTCTACTTTCTTGAAAGGTAGCACGACTTTTAGACAGATGACAAAATATCCGCGACAAAATATCCCCGAAATAATATCCACAGACAAAATATTCAACAGACAAAATACCTGCAGACAAAATATCCGCTGGCAACAAAATATCCAATCGATAAATTTTCCGATGTCAGAATAACTAACTGACAGGCAAAATATCCGGTTTATAAATAAGATGTGTTAATTTCTTTTGATCGATCTCCTAAACTATCGTCAAACATGAACAATGATATATTTTTGAAAAGAGAAAATATCTTTCATTTCAGACTTTTTTATACTTTTGACTTTGCAAAGGACACTAATTTTTTTTGATATGTCTAAAAGATAATACATAAAAAATTGTTTAGCTTTTGTATTTACATTTATTTTGTAGCTCCTTAAATAAAGTCGCCATTTATGTACATATGTTTATTATTTAGCTGTACCGTACAGGTAAACACTAGAGTTTGCATTTTTTCTAAAAGTTGAGTTAATATCGTTTTCTCCAAGTAACTTGTGGCAAAAGATAATCTAATAATGCAATAATTCCACGAAAGGCAGAAAATAATGGATTTTGTTCCATATATTTACATTTTAAGAAATAAATGAATTTTTTTCATACCTGAAATTAGTTCACTTAGAGTTTATCTGATAAGTTTGTATTGTTGATTGGAACATGCCGTGTTACCATTTTATGTTATTAGATAATTTTTAGTAAATATTTTATTCATGGAGATTTTGTCCGTTGGATATTTTGTCTGCGGATATTTTGTCCGTTGGATATTTTGCTTGCGGGTATTTTGTCTGGTGGGTATTTTGTCGCGGATTTTTTGTCACAGATTTCCGGTCGTCGGATAAAAAGTCGGGGTACCTCTTGAATATCCCTAACTTTTCACATTACAGATGACCCCCGTTATTTACATATTTTTGTATACTAATATTGCATATTGATATTCACAGTAACTTTTAAATCCAATAAGTATATATATATATATATATATATATATATATATATATATATATATATATATATATATATATATATATCAATGCATTTAATTGTATTCAACCTTGTCTAGAGTGAATCACTTTGTACTTGTTTCGGATTTCATGGCTTGCCCATATGATTTATAACAGTTTCTTACTACAAATCATGTGGCGCCTATTTTAAACCTCTTATATGAACTTACCCTTCTCCTCTGCAGCTAGAGGCAAGCAGGATACTAAAAAAGAAAATTAAGTGCAAATTTGTTTTCCAAATTTTTCTTGTTTCATTGAATCAGTTTTTTGTGTTATTTTAACGCCACTTGAAGCATGTTGAACGACATCTCTACTTCTTACCTTTTGATACATTTAAAATATCGAGTGGGTCGCAAAAGTCGGAAAAAACTTTAGCTTTCTTTTAATGTTTATATCAAGAATATTACATACATATGGTTTGACGACATAAAATGTATTATATTAGGTATAATATGTAATACGAAATTTGGGGAATATGTTTTTACTAAATTTGTCTTAATTTTTTATCCTTCGCATGATCAGACTATTTGGCGATGTGACCTACTTCTTAGTCCTGTCATGGTCGGATTATCTGAGTTCTACCGTACTTTATTTTTATAAATATTCAAATTACCGTCCATATTCCGAAATCACCATTTCCGGCTGCTGTCGAATATTGTTATTAAATAGGTGCGGTTCCGAATCCTAGCTTTAGGTATACGTTAAATTGATATTCCATATTATATTAGGACGTAGTATTCTCTAAAAATAGACTGATGCGACTTGACACGTTGGTTGCGAAGGCGAGTGGTCATAATGTGATAAGCTCCTCTATTAAGTTATCAAATCGCGAAACAATGTCCACGTTAATCATTTATTATTGGTGCTTACGGATGTCTAATAATAATCTTGTTCTTTACACATTGACTAGAGCAGTCATGTAAACTTTATTATACTGTATATAGTTTTTTAAAGCAGTTAAGGTATTTCAGTAGTATTTATGTTTTTAACAAAAACTTTATTTTCCTCCCTTCTTCAGTTCTTGCGGTTTTTATGTTATCAAATTAGTTTAACTTAGGAGTGAGGTAGACACTTCACAATTTAAACATATTTCAGCATCGTTAGTTTTCCTGAAATATGACCATTATTTTTCACAAGGATGTGCACATTATAAATGTGAACGTTCATTTTTGTAACTAAATAACGTGACTCAAACCTCGCATGTATCATGGCACATTCCTTTGACTCTTTTACAAGACGAAATTGCGAAATAAAGCATCAAGCCGCAGCCTACAATGTTTATGACAACATAATCAAAGTGCAAAGTAATAAATCGCATCTAGGCAATGGCTCTGCAGAAAACTGCTACTGAATGTGGTCCACAAACAGTTGTTATACGTTGTAATTGTAGGAAAGCATCTGTTGGAGGCACGTATCACGAACTTAAAACGTGACTGCTTTTATGAATACCGTCAACTGGTCCCCCTTTGGCTGCATGCAGCGAACGGCAACAGAAAAACTGATGAATCAAAAAAAAACCAACTATGACAAATACTATCAAATATCAGTTACTTCAGTAACTAATTGGTGTATTATAACACTGAACATGGGAACTGGAGCGTGATTAACGCATAGCAACTATTAATGTGTTTCGTTTGTTCATTTTTAAACTCACTCGTTTTATATATTTCCATTCTTTTGTGACGTATGGCTAACAAATGTAACGTCTAGCACACAGGAAGCCATTTTCTTATATCGATAAAAAGTTTCCGTACCTGGAAAACTTTTATCAAAACGAAAGTTATAAGTTCGCTGCTGCAAAAGAGGATGATATACTTTGAACCGAAAGTATTCTTGAATATGCGTAGGAGAAATATTTTCTTTTCATTTTGCATATTTCTTCCAGACGGCAATTTAAAAAGTTTACAGAACATGGAGCTCGGCTGACCAAGTGAACTCTATCCCTGGAAACCTCATATTGGATGCTACATTTTGTTATTAGAGTAGGTTTCTTTTTATTGAGTGCTTGGATCTAATATGCGATATATGATTTTATTCTTTTGGTTACTAATTTATATCTAGGGAAGAGAAAGGATTCTAAGACCCGATAATCTCGTTAATTGATATATTACAAAGATTTAAGGTAGGATGAAGGATCCAACGTGGTTCGAATCAAATTCTAAATGTAATCAGACAATGTAGACCTGTTAACTTTGTTTATAGCTTGACAAACCTCAATACAATTTTTTCAGTTGTTATCTCATTTAGCAAATCACCCGCTATCTAATAAATAAACAGGTTCACCTTAGACACTTTTAAATTCATAACAAAATGGTGGAACAATTGGGAAAAAATCATAAAAAGGGGTAACCTTTCAATGAATTTGAGTGAATCACCCAAATTTTGACCAAATAATTCAATAGATTTCTAGAGAATTATGTTACACCCAAAAATCTAAGAATCAAAATGATGTAATTAGAAACTTCATCAGCTAAAAACAAATAAATTTTTCTTCTCTAAATGATTACATTGGACATACGACACTGTACTGATCCTGTATTTTGAAAACTAATTCATTTGTGACATAGATTTGTAGGTACCCTTCTGTTTAAAATAAACCAATAAGCTATCCCTTTCAATGTAGTATTAAAAACCTATTGTAAGTTTCGTATAGTCGTTTGAACAATACAAGCGCCCAATTTTGAATTGGGTTGTTATGCTAAATCCTCATTTAGTTATTTTTAAAGTCACGCTACCCGGAGATTAATTTTACCTAAATGGTAACGTTTTATAAGGAAGATTTTCTTTTTCCGGCAATTCATAAGGGAACTCACTCTCCTGTGGCAGAGTATAAATGCAACAGTCAACAGGAAGGTATATGTCACTAAAGAAAACAAAAATAAGAGGAAAAAGCTTCGTTAGCGAAACAAAATAACCCAGGAGGATATAACGTATATCGTAGAAAAATTAAATTGTCTGGATTTATTGTGGTTGGAGAATTGTTCATGTAATCCTTGCTCTTTTAAATCATTTCCCCGTACATTTATCAGGGCATTTTCAAAATCAATTGGATCTTTGATTTCCCTAATATTTTAATCAATTTGCCCCCGCATTGCTCAACGTTTACCTACACGGGAATTTTATCGCCCGAGGCTGCAGGAAATCGTACGTATTTAATTAGAGTTTGACGCGAACGGTTAAATCTCCCAGGATTATTATTGAAAAAGTGTCGTTCGCCTTCGCACGTAGCGGACGATTATTGGAAATCGGGTATAGCGGCGGATGTGCTGCTCTTTGTGTGCAATCCAATTAACTTAATCGCAACTCGTCACTGAATGGCGTCAATTAGGCGACAGCCACCGCAGAGCCACGTGATTCGACAATCGTGCCATTCGTTCGACCGTCACCTCACGCCAAACAACATAATCTACCTGAATTAGAAATGAACTACTGGTTGTTCGCTGTTGATACCTGCCACGGCGTTCGATTCGATTTTAAAACCGAATTTGCGTGGAAAACATGACAGGTTTACGAAATCGTAAAATATAACGTTTGTACCAAGCAGGAAAACATTAGTGACTATATTAATCTAATTTGGCTTGGAAGCCACATTACAAATTTACCTCACATTGTGAATGTTGCTCTACTTTTATGATTCGTTTCAAATAAAAAATGGGTCCTTAAGCTTAATTTAACATTTATGGATCGCATGCCTTAAATCCACTGGAAAGGAATCTAATATTTCTGAATTTACGCACACTCGCAGACAACAAGTATCCTCTTGTTTTACAACTCCTGCTATTTGATAAAACATATTTTGGTGTGGTAGTGCCTGTGATTCACTTTAGACACATATATGGTATATCGAATTATTTAGAAAATTTGCTGAATTCGAAAATGAAAAAATCCATTATGGCGATCATAAGACAAAAGTATGTTTCCGTCAGTGGCGGCTGGTGACTTTTTAACAGGGGGTGCGCAGATGCAAAATATATTAATAGTTAGAGTTTAGGTTGACGATATGAAAATCTATTTTTCATTTCGAAACAAAATTAAAACACAAAATTTGTTAAAGAAATCTTAACACATAAACCATAAATACACACTTCAAACTCTGTTTCGTATTCATCATGTGGCAACATGATGAGCGAGCGGCGTACTGCGCTAACTTTAATGCGCGCTCTGTAGTTTATTCTTTCTTCGTACCTCGAGGATGCCGTTGATTGGAATCGCACGGCAGCCACGCTAGGTGCATAGTTCCCAGCGCACCAACTTATTTAAATTTTCTCATAAAACATATGGACACCTTATTCCAAGTAACTCACATGTACTAGTTAATTAAGATATCATTAATTAGTACTTAAGAATGTGATAAATCCTAGTCTTTTACATTAAATAGAAAAAAATCAATCACTCATTTAACGAGGTGCGCACACTCTTGCGCTGTATAGAATCAGCCGCTGCGAGTTTCCATAATTTTGTCATAATTTATTCTACAAGCAAATTAATTAACTGCGTCAGGTAAACTTCTTGGGAAACCAGGCAAAATTGATAAAATATCTTTTTTATCAAACTCCATGGAAATTTCAGAAACATTTGGCAGAGCCTAGTGTCGTTAAGTTAACATGTTATGGATTTCTATCACTATCACTATCTGTCATTTAAAATCAAGGTTTCTCCCTGACAGAGCACTTCAAGTCGTTGTTGATGGCTTTTTATCTGAGATATTTGCCATTAATGCAGTCTTCCACTGTTTCATACTCTGTTTCTGTTGCACATAAATGACATCTTAGTTGAACTGTCAATCCGCTACGCAGATATAGTAGTCTAATGTCTTCTCTTTTCTCCGACAAACCATAATGCTTTTGTGCTTTAGATAGGTAAAGAGAATTAAAATACAGAACTTGTCCCCTGAAACCAAGAAAGATTAAAAAACACAACAAACAAAGGGAGCAACCTTTGTTGTGTTTTTTAATCTTTTTTGATTTCAGGGGATCAGTTCTGTATTTCAAATTTTGAAGATAACCAAGGACCACTCCATTGCACCCAACAGGTAAAGAGAACAACAGGTACAGATGATTCATCGAGATATTCACATCAAACTGAAGGGGGGAAAGAGACGTTTGGATAACATTAATGCCTAAAAAACTAAGGCTCTCTACAAAAAACATCAAAGGATAATGCAACCAACATCCGCATGGAGGTAAAACCCTCCCTATCGGATCTACCTATCCTAGGAGTAAATGCAAGCAATAACTTTTGGAACGACCATGTGCATGCCACTGTCAATCCAACTATCAGAAACTAGGGGTTTTTAAGCCAAAAGGTACTTCACATTTGATCAGATGCTTGCCCTTTATAAAGCTAAAGTTAGGCCAACAATAACATTAACTGGTCTGATGTTTGGAGTTCAGCCACAAAGCACAGTTGGACTATTTTGGATTCAATTCAAAGAAGAGCGACGGGTGTTACTTTTTAAATTGTTAAAATTACTGGGCTGCCCGATAAAAACTTTTTTACCAAACGTATTTTCCTAAAATGTCTACAAAACAAACAATGTCTACCGTAAAGTGACTGTAATATACACCATAATTATCAATTAAATAAATTTTTCGATATACGAACATTGAACAAGCAAAATTAATAATAAACATGAATATTCCAATTATTATACAGCTGAATCCACAAATACAACTATTTACAATAACTCTAATCACCTCATTTCATGCAAATTATCAACGTGTCATACCATGATACATAGACTTACCACGACCGCAGTGACAATGAGCTAAATATAATAGAACAAATAGCTTTTACCATCAGTTATCATCAGTAATATCTTAAAGAAAATAGTAACATAGGGTGTTATTAATAAGTTTGAATAAATTTAAGTGGTAACTCTACTCCAAAAATTACCAGTAACAACTTCACTGTTTTTAAGGCAAAAACTTTCTCAAAGTAAATAAAAATATATTTTTCTTAAAACTTTGAATCTGAGGCTAAATATTCGAATCGGACTTAAAAGTTGTTTCTTGAAGTTTCGAATTTAATCACAAAATTTCAGTTTTAATATCGAAGAAAGTAATCTTTAAATTAACATTTGAATTCCTGAATAGGCTGAGATTGTGAAAAAATATAAAAATTCACAAAAGAAAATGCAAGCATGATACTTATCACTTGATACACTGTTTTTTAATGGTTTATTTTTTTAACTTTGTGAACTTGAATCCTCAAATTTAGATCTCAAACTCGATTTTTGTATTCATAAAGAAAAGTAAAACAAAATTTGTAATATTAACGTCTGTATGCAAATTCAAATGCAACCACATGTTTTATTTGTTAAGAGCAGGCATAACCAGGAGACCTATTTATTGCATGTAAAACTTAAAACACATTTTTACCTCCTTGGAGGCTGCGTTGCGAAAATTCGTTTCTTAACGGATGCCTAAGTCGTATAAGAAACCTATATAAAAAACTTTAGTTTAGTAAGAATTGCGGAAATTTTGTTATGAGGATTTGGTACCTAGGTTCTATATTATGGATATATTTCGAAGAAAAGTAGCTTAAATTTAAGTAACAACTTAAGACAGCGCCACTCCCTAAACATATATTTTGCCCAAAACTACCGCTAATTGAAAAAGGTTTTTGGCAATGAAATATAACATTGGGACTCAAAATTAAATTCTGAACAACTTTTTTTACATATATTTTTTTTATAACATTAACGCGAAATAAAACATCGAGATGACGTCCAAATTGGGGAGCTACGGTTTTTTTAATTCTTTAATTTTTATTTTATACACTTATCTTGAAAACGTTTTACAATTAGTTATCGAATAATAACAAAAATATTTGATTATCTTTATTTTAAATAAGACACAAGGTATTACCAAAATAAACCTTTGCAAAATGTCAAGCTTCTAAAAAAAAGTCGTGGTATTCCTGTCTCCAATAATGAGATTGAATGATAATTTTTCGTACCATTTTTCGGCTGATACGAGGTTGTCCCTTTAGTTTTGCATATAGCCACACAAAGGGGTAAGTAACGAAATTCAAATTTTGGAAGTTACCTTCAACATTACATTATTACGTGTTGAAAATTTCATCAAAATACAAGTGGTTTATTCACAGTGAATTTTGGAAGCTAATAAGGCGTTCAGAAACATGAACATGAATCGAAAGCATTTCCGAGCGATAATTTTTTATAACTTTTAAAGAGTTTTATCGCAATGAGAATGTCTTACCAAGTTGGTTGCTATTTTTGGTAAAGAAGCACCGCATCAGTCGACAATTTCTCGCTGATATTCTGAATTTAACCGTGGACGCACAAATCTCAGCGATTACCCTAGGCTAGGTCCATCAAAAACAGTAGTCATCCAGAAAAACATTAATGCTGTGCGTGGGACAATAAATGATGATCGTCACGTAAGGGAGGTGAAGAGTTTGTTGGGCATTGCTAAGACCTCAATCCAAGAGATTTTACACGAAGACTTAGGCGGAAGAAAATTAGTTTCTCACTGCATCCCACGTCTGTTGACCAAGGAGCAATTGGCAGCTCGTGTCAGTTGGTGCCGAAGAACTCTAAATTGTTTAATGGGGGCAATAAGTTATGTGTTTGGGGGTTTCAAGATGAGTAGAAACCAGTCAAAGTCATCCGTTTCTGCAGTGTGTCCAAAAAGATTGTCGCGACCTTTGTGTCAAAATCCGAATATGTTGCCATAATTCCTCTAGAAGATCGAAGAACGGTAAATACGGATTGGTACGTAACCGTTTGTTTGCCAGAAATCATTTCTAAGCTAAGAAAAAACAACCCACATCCTCGAATCATCATTCACGACGATAATGCGAATGCTCACACCGCTCGACAAATAGTTGAGTTTTTGGGCCAACAAAACATTGAAATGCTTTTTTTGTGTATCCCTGACCTAAGGCCCAATGATTTTTAACATCTCCAACCGTCAAGAATGCATTGCGTGGAAACGGTTTCAATCGCCTGAAGAAGCTGTCATGCTTTACAAATGGGGATTTCGAACATATTCATTGAAGAGTGTTGCTTTAGCAACTAGCCTAAGAGAATGCAAAAGTGCATCGACAGTAATGACAAATAAATTGAAAAAAAATAAATATGTATCTAAAATCTGACATATTTTTTTTATTAAGGCTATATGCAAAACAAAAAAGACACCCCTCTTACTTAATATTTCTGCATTAATTTATTGATTTAAGACATGTCATTATAAACGATAAATCAATAAATTACAATATTCAAATAACAAAGGCAATAATTAATTTAAACATCCAAAAAAGCAAACAATTGTCAACGCATTGTCACATATGTTAATTTACTCCTTGTCTACTTAAATTTGGATATCAACTGCAATGACAGAAGTAGGATCGCACGTGATGGCTGATTCTCGAGAGCAAGGCGCGGATGTCAAATTTTGTTTCCTGTTGGGGAAATCGGCCACGAAATCCATTTTAATGCTGCTTATGGGGATGCTGTCCTAAGTAAAACCAAAGTCTACGAGTGGTCTTCAAGTTATAAAAATGGATAAATGTCAATTAGAGACCTACCTCATTCAAAACGTTTCTTAACGTCAAGAAGTGACGAAAACGTTGACAAAATCCATGCTTTCGTTGATAAGGACCATCTCCGAACCACTGATTAACTCTATGAGATATCTGGGATACCATGGAGTTCAATTCAGAGGATTTTATCCGCAGATTTGCACATGAGAAGAGTTGCAGCCAAATTTGTCACTTGCTTTTTTACAGGCTAGCAAAGAGAGCGTCCACTTCAGGCATGTTTTGAACTTCAAAATCAGTTTAAAAAAGACCGTGTACTTTTTGCCAAGATGATTACTGGTGATGGTTTGTGGTGCTATGGATACGATCCCGAAACAATGCAGCAATCAAGCCAGTGGAAGACACCTGGTTCATCTCGTCCCAAAAAAGCTCGCCAACCAGAAGCTCTACTTATAGGATTTCAATAGATTGAGGGAGAGTATCCGCAAGAAAAGGACAGACCTTTGGTGCACAAGCGACTAGTTCTTCCATTCTGAAAAAGCGCATGCCCACATCGCTCCCTCCGTGAAGCCGGTTTTGACCAAAAATGGGCTGACACAAATTGTCTACCCCCCCCCCCTCCTTCTCACCGGATCTACCTCCAGATGATTTTGTTTTGTTCTTTAGACTCAAAAGGGACATGAGAGGAAAACGTTTTGGCGCTGAGGAGGAAGTAAACTGAAAATTGCAGGAAGGTCTAAAGAATATCCCGAAAAATGAATTTAAAAAACGTTTTGAACAATGAAAGGGTCGTTTGCAGAGCTACGTTATGGTCAAGGGAGAATACTTTGAAGGAGATCAAAATTTGGTGTAGAAATATTAAGAAATAAAGAAGCTATGACGAAATCCCTGTTTTTTTTCTTTGGGCTCCCTCGTATAAGCATAGGTGAGTCAATTTTGATTTTTATTTTTATTTAGAAGATATTTGGATCACTCAATTAAATTAAAACACGAATCGTTGGTCAAGCTCAAAGTTCACATTTTACCAGTTAGTTTTAGAGATCACACCTGAAATTACGACTTTTTCTCGAAGCCTAAAGCTTGAAATTTTTACCATAAAACTTTAATGAAGACTTCAGCTAAGGCGAAAATCCATGTAGAAAAAACAGACCCAACTTCTGTTGTGAAATGCTACCTAATCATTCGCCTCGCTGTTGGAAGGAAATTTATGAATATATATGAGATACATCCCAGGTCCGAACACTAAAAGATATCCGTGAGTCAAAGTCCTACTAATTTTGTTTAACCCGAGTTCGTTTTAAAATCTACTTAACATATTACGTTGCATCAATCAAGCTAAACCCCTGGGAAAATTACCCGGTAAATAATTTCGGACTATTTCGCCTATTTACTCTCCAGAATACCACATTTTAGGGGTGCTTTCAGCAAAGATTCACTGCAATTAGGTATTTTAAATATTTTGATGCATAAGTAGTTATACATATTTAAAAATTGGAAATGCATCTTTTAGAGCAAAAAACGAACCAAAGACACATCATTACTGGGAATATGGACGTTGCTAATTTTTAATGCATATTCCGACCCAGGATCTTGCATGTCATTTTATTGATTAAATTAATTATACTTGGGGCAATTGAAATCAGCTTCAAAATTTCATTTTGGAAAGAAGATATATTTTTAAATATTGAAATAATTTAATCTTGTTTATTAATTTTGATTGCATCCAACTCTATCATTAAAAAGTGTACCTTTATCAAATGGCATTTCTTTTGTACGTACTTAAGTATGCAGCAGGTCGCGTTGGTCGATTTTTTGGTCCATTTTAATTTGTAAAAGAATAGGGGCCTACCAATTTTGGAAATGATTAACAAAACAGTTTCACAGGTTCATCAATCAAAATTTCATTCCAAACTTACTTAGCAATGCTTGGAAAACGTTAATATTTCAAAATTATTTATAAAATGAAAACAAAAACCATATCTAAATCAGGAAAGCTTCAGTCCAGAATTTTAATTTATTATTCGAAATTTTGTAAAAAGGTAAACTTCTTGGGGTTAAAATTAAAAAAAAAAACAATATTTCAAATTTGAAGTATAATTTTAGGGAAAAAAATGTAACCATTTCAAATGTAAACTCGCAATTTTGTGGAAACAAAGATCTATTTAAAAAACCAGCGGCAAACTTTCGAGTCTAATTGACACCTATCTTTAGATTTGGATTTTTTTTTAAATTGTAAAGTTTCGAGCCTAAAAAACGATTTTGAACTTACTTAGTTGTGAGATTTTAATTCTTTCTCGAAATTTGACTTCTTACAATTATTCCGGTCTTTTTTGCTTTTTATAAAATCTTAATTAACTTTGAAATTTATATTTTTTATAATTATTCCGGTTTTTTTTGCTTTTTATAAAATCCTAATTAACTTTGAAATTTATATTTTTTACAATAGGTAGATCTCGTGCCGGGTTCTAGAAGAATCCCGTAGATAAGGCTTATCGTTTCTGGAACGCTTATTTGCCGTTTGCTTCATTATAGCGGCCGCTTTCCCTTATCAGATTCTTCTAGAAAATTTCCTTAACTAAACTTTATAATTACATTTCGTTACAATATTAAAGAATTCTACGAAGGAGGGATTGGAAATATCAATTATGTAAAAAAAATACTAAATTGTAAGAATAGGTTAACTTTAGGAGAAACTGAACATTTTCAAAATATTATTTTTTTTTGAACTGTCGATTTTCTTCTGTAGACCTTAATATTTAAAATGTTCATATCCTAATCTCAAAAATGTTAAAAAAATCTCCCAAAATCTTTTAATAAAAACTCTCAATATTTTAAGAATTTCTTTCTCTTTAAAATTCAAAGCTAAAACTTTTTTGGAACTTGGAAGTTTGACACATATTACCAATGTTATGTATTTTCATTGTAATTTAGACTTTTTTAAACTTCTTGGCTAACATTTTTCAAACTTTTGATGGGAATGTTTTATTTTTTAAATTTATTGATTGTTTAATGGGAGCGCTAGTAAAATTTGCACAATGGCTGCTAATGGGCACTGGCGAGCCTATTAATAACTTACTCTCGTACAATACTAATTGTAAGGTTTCTAGTGCGAGTAAAAGTTTCCTAAAAGTCCCTGCATGGTAATCAACATCTATCTGCCTCTATTCCAGTGTCTGAGAGAACTGACTTACATTCTCATCAGTCAAAAACTCAACCCATCAACCATAAATCAATCGTTTATTCTGAACTGAATCCAAAAAGGCCAGTGTTCCAGACGCAGGAACAGTATCAAATGATGGACAAACGTAACCTTTAAAAAGGATTTAATCAAATCGAAAAGGATGCGTACTTCAATCTCTTAATTATTAAAATGCCCGCAGCTTCTGAGATAAATTAATATTCCTTAGGAATTCAATACAGTAAGCGAATATTTTGTTGTTTTCATGAATATGAGTATCTGAGAATTTTTCAATAAATAATTAATTCCTATGTAGAATTCCAAGTCCGATAATTTCTTCTCCAGTAAAATAATTAAAAGTTAGATGCTCTAAAGATAATTGAATATTTTCCAGATTAATTAAAGCGCCAGCTTAATTTAAAACAAAATAACAAGTTGCTTTGTAGCATGTCTATTATCTGTTTCAAAGACTATACGTTCTTGTCAGCAGAAGAATTAATATTTTGAACGTAAGTAGACTATAACTTAATTTTTTATTTTATGTACCTGGTTTTAATTATCTTAAGCATAAACGTATGGATAACTCCGAAAAAGAACACCTATGCAAGAATTGAATTTCTTTTTTAAATTCTATCCCACGGAAAATTCTCTATTTATTGTATAGAATTTAGTGAATTATAATTATCTTCTCTTTCTCAAACCACGGACACACACTAACAAGCCTCTTTGTAGAAGCAGTGGTGCTTAACCTTCAAGTTGATTGGAGCCACATCACAAGATCACAATTTTAGGTGATCGGCAATGGTAGAACACCTTTCCGGTTTCTAGAACGGATCTCCGTACATATCGGGGTGGCGCTCGCCGAAATGTCTAGAACGCGTATCTGCCGAATGATTTATTCTCGAGGCCTCTTCTCATTATCAAATGTTTCTAGAGAGTTCCTTACACTACACAATCACGTGAGGTATTATTTGAAAGAGATTCCTGTAAGGATCCTAAAATACTTTCATTTTATTTAGGAGATAGTATACAAGTTTATTAAATTGCACGCAATGCAGTAATTGCGGTTGGAATCGAACATTTTAGCGCAAACGGAGGCGATCCTGTAAAGTATGTTAGTCATCCTTTCATTGCGAATTACGAATAAATGCTCTTTATCTAAGACATTAACAACACATTTACCAATTCCATAAATATTGCCAATGGTTATAGAAAAAATTTTGTATTTGAAAAGAATTTGGTTGGTTTTTAATTTAGAGACAATTTGTAATTCATACATAAATTAAACAATTTAATTTAGTCCGCTCACTGTATTTCGTCAGTCATCAGACTAAGTGCGGTAGCTGACACAATTTGCAAAATTGTTTTACCAATATTTCTATGTCTATATCTCGTCTCTTTCATCTCACAAAGTCGCGTACTTGTGACTATAATATATACCCCAATATGAGGTATAAAAGATAGTCATAACCAACATATCAAGTTTGGATCCATCACACCCCTTGGTTTGATGATAATTTGACCTATGTTGCAACGATATACTGATCTACGCATGTGCAGTGATTATAAGAATGCGTGAAGAAAACAACAACGCAGCAAACATTGATAGATTCCCAAAAATAGAGCCCCACTATTATCGTACCAGCTAATCCAAACTGTACGTTAATTCGAACTTAACAATTGCCAAAATGCATTATTTATTTGTTAGTACACTGCAGCCAGTAGGTCAGTATTTTTCCTATTGTTACTATATGGATATAACTACATGTAGTCAAAGGATATTGTTCGGGATCACTATCAGGTCTTGATAGCTCTGATAAAAATGAAACGCGTTTTATGTAAACTTAACGACGTTTATTAAATGAACTGACATCGCCGAGATCTGGGATGCAATTCTTTTGTACAAAACCTACAGACTACTTCAAAACACCAAGTTTTACCCCACATGTGTTCTATTGTTCTAATAGAGTCGCTGGTCAGGCCACATGCTTCCGGTGGTCAAGTGGCGATCTGACCATTTCTTACACTAAATATCTTAGATAACTAACATATTGCCCCCCTTGGAACCAGGAGGCTTCCAACACAACTACATAGAAAATATAAAACAAACCTACAAAAGACATTAAGATAGTTGAGAAATTAGCAACCATGAAATATTACAATTCTTACGAACTATAGAGACATATAATAAAGAAATCACAAACAACAGTACATGGTACACAGAAATAAATAAAACAAACATGTATAAACACAAACATTCAGTTCAACAAATTTCTGTTCGTGTTTTCGCAAACGAAAAACTAATAAATCATACGTTACACATATGTCAATTTTTGAGCAAACGTGTCCTTGCACTATCATTTTTTATGAGAACTCATTTTTACCTTCACTCCGATGAGCTCACTCCAGGTAACACGCACACCTTGGAGACTGCCCTTTTCACTAATCCGCACTTTGTTCGCACTGTGACGACGCGGATAATGCCGTCTCTGCCTGGGTGAATTTCCACGATTCTTCCAAGCGACCATCGAATTGGTGGTAGATTTTCATTAATTAAAACTACCATGGCGTCCAGCCGAACTGGCGATTGATCAACCGGTTGTTGCCACTTAGTTCGAGCTTGTATTTGCTGAAGATATTCGCGGGTCCATCTTTTCCAAAAATGTTGACGTAGCTGTTCCCTTCTTTGCCATCGGGAAAGTCGGTTCAATTTTACACATTCTAGATCGGGTTCCACTGGAGCCATTAGCGATTCTCCAATAAGGAAATGAGCCGGTGTAAGGACTGAGAAATCGTTGGGATCGGAGGATAAAGGGGTTAATGGTCGCGAATTCAAAATTGCTTCGATTTGGGTCAATAGAGTATACATCTCCTCGAAAGTGACAGAAGCATCTCCGATTGCTCGTTTTAAATGAAATTTGATTGAACGGACCCCTCTTTCCCAAAGACCCCCAAAATGAGCTGATCGTGGAGGATTAAAATGAAAATTAATTTGTTTCGGTGCCAATTCATCGATTATTTTGTTCTTGGATTCAGAAAATTTAAATAATTTATTAAATTCATTATTTGCTCCCACAAAATTGGTTGCGTTGTTACAATAGATATCGGAGACATGTCCGCGACGCGCTATAAATCTTTTCAGGCAATTTACAAAAGATTCCATCGTAAGATAACCCACAAGTTCGATATGCACGGCCTTAGTGGCAAAACAAACGAATATGGCAATATAAGCCTTAGACTTGGCCTTACCTCGCCCTCTTGTATCTTTAATCAAAATCGAGCCTGCGTAATCAACTCCGGTTCTTAAAAAAGAGCGTAAAGGCTCGGTTCTTGATTTGGGTAGATTTCCCATTTGTGGAACATGAGATTTGGCAAGTTCCTTTAAACAACGACTGGCTAAAAAGCTGGCTGGTTTCGCGCCATATGTCAAAGTGGCCAATCTGAATATTTTTTTCGGTTCACCAGCATTGAAACGCCAAAATATTCTTTGATAATCGGTATAGCACGCATTTATCGCAATCTGCCAATACATTTTGCCTATGTCGGCGGTCAACACGTACTGGTAGCACCGAAATCTCATTAAAATAGTGAAGAGATCATCTTGAACAACAGAACCGCAGAGTAAATTATCATTTAAGCTGCGACCATTTCTCGTTTTCGCGGATGCGTCAAACACCACTCTTAATTTTGTTGTTACACTCGATTCCTTCAAAATTACGTGGTGAGGGAGATAATGAGCTCGAGCATTATCAATTTCATTTAATGGAACCCTTTCCATATGACCTAAGTTTAAATAATCTGTCATGAAATCCGAATACTGATTCTTAAGCTTCGGATTTTTCTTTAGTTTTGTTTCTAAAGTAACAAATCGCTTTAAGGCGCCTTCTCTCGACGCACCTAAATCAATGTTATCGATAAATGGTAGTTTTACGACGAATCGACCATTTTTCTGTCGCTCGGTAGTTTTTCGGAAGTGGGTTTCACATGTTCGTTCCTCTTCTGTGAGAATTGTGTCGGTCCTAATTCCCTTAACGTTACATAGTCAAATTTTGACGAAATTATCTGTACAATAATCGCGTCCCACGAATCTACGCCTATGTTAAATGCCTTTAACGCCTCTAAGTTTAGGTTTAAAGTATTTAGCAACGTTCTCAGACTATTTCCGTTTTTTGTAACCGGTGAAATGTTTAATATTGCCCCAATGTATTCCTGGACAATAAGCCTGTCATTTTTGTATCGTCCTTCTAACAAATCCCAAGCTATTTGATAATTTGCCTCGCATATGGTCAAATTATCGACAGTTTGTTTAGCTTCGCCGTCTAAACATGATTTTAAATAATGCAATTTTTGTGCATCGCTCAACTTATTATTGTTATGAATTAAAGTTTTAAACAAATCAGCAAAGGACATCCACTTTGAATAGTCACCAGAGAATCTAGGTATTTTTATTTTAGGTAAATTGAAATCAATTTCGCTAGGCTGAATGATTACATTATTTGTCACTCCATTGCCATTCGCGGCAGCATTTTCTTGATTTTGACTCGCGGGTACGATAGGCGTAAGCCTGGCTAGAATATCGCGCGCGCGACCTGTTAGGCGATAGTAAGAATTTTCAAACTCGACACGATCTCGATGCCACTGTTCTGTATCATGTTCATCTGTGTCTGTTTGCAAATTCTCTATCTGGTCCTGTATGATATCAAATTGCTTCAACGTTTCCACTATTAGTGTAAAGCGTTCCTTTAAATCAGACAAATGAGTCGCGGATTCTCGGAAACTGTCTAAAAATGTTTCGAACCTGGTCAACTTTCCTTTAACCCTTCCACGCTCTACTTTTAATTGCGATAAACTCATTTTGAAATATTAAA
The DNA here is from genome assembly GCA_028583605.1 of Dastarcus helophoroides. Classification (NCBI taxonomy): domain Eukaryota; kingdom Metazoa; phylum Arthropoda; class Insecta; order Coleoptera; family Bothrideridae; genus Dastarcus; species Dastarcus helophoroides. Next base: position 26,605,724 of record CM053337.1, on the reverse strand, counting down.
ACTTTCGATACGAACAATCAAAAACGTCCTGCTTCTCCCAAAGGTATGCAAACTCAAATCTATCAAATCTGCTAATTTGTTCAACGTAACCAATTAACAAAAGGAATTCCAAGCATAAAGGAGGAGAATCACTTACTTGTTTGTTGATATAACTCGATCAATTGTTGCTACTGTGCTAGAACCCTCGTTCGGAGTTGCGCTCACAAAGTAACTGTTTCACGAACACTAATTAATTAAATTCTGTTCTGATTCTGATCCAACCCTACGTTCGAAGGTGGATCCGGCTCGAAGGACCAAATGTTCGGGATCACTATCAGGTCTTGATAGCTCCGATAAAAATGAAACGCGTTTTATGTAAACTTAACGACGTTTATTAAATGAACTGACATCGCCGAGATCTGGGATGCAATTCTTTTGTACAAAACCTACAGACTACTTCAAAACGCCAAGTTTTACCCCACATGTGTTCTATTGTTCTAATAGAGTCGCTGGTCAGGCCACATGCTTCCGGTGGTCAAGTGGCGATCTGACCATTTCTTACACTAAATATCTTAGATAACTAACAGATATAAATACGCAAAGAGGCGTACCTGCCTTTAATATTTTTTTTTGTCTCATCTGCTTAGATTTGTAATACTTTTATTTAATGAATATTTAAACTAAACCTTTACAATGTCTGAAAAAAAAATGATGCAGATGAGTACCGTTGAAACGGAGATGCGGTGCTAAACCAGTGATTATTTTTTTTTCGTTCTGTAAAATTTTATAAATGCCACTTACGCCACTTGGTCTGGTGACTGACGATGTGGTACAGAAGCTTAATTGTGAGAACCCGACTCACTCTTGATTATTTTTTTCACATGATACCAATCACTAAGTAGTTTGCTTTTTAAAATGTTGAGTTTAAATAAGTAATATTTAAGCTCTTTGAGTTAGTTTCAACTTCAAATGTCTAGAAAACTGAAAAAGAAAACGGATTAATTTTTCTGAAAAAAGTATGGATTAGAGGTTAAAATCCAATTTCTTAAAAAAATAACAACTACGGAATTTTGCAAAAAAATCAAAAGCAACAAAAAGAATTATTTTGCAAAATTTATACTTTTTCTGGAGATTTTAGATTTCGAAAAAAATTTCGAGAAAAAACTCGAATAATCGAAATTAAAATGTTACGAAAAAAATGAAAATTTTTAAATTTTTTATACAACAAATTTCTAGAGCTTCTTTATCAATTTCTACTGCAAACTTTCTTAAAACTGCAACTTCTACTCTCAATTTTTCAAAAAACTTAAGAGACGAAATTATGAGGGTATCTTCGAAATCTTATTGTGTTTTTATAATCCCCACTTAAAATTTTAATTAAAAAGAGCCTAACTTTTGAGAGAAAAAAGTCATCATTTTTGACCTTGTCTAAATTTTGTTTGAAAGTAAAATTTGTTTGCAAACACCAAATTTGTCAAAAAAAAAATCCTAAAATAATGGCTCTAATGGTGAGATTTCCACTTTTTTAGAAGTCTTGAATTTCTAAGTAAAAGCTGAAATATCCTAATTTTGTAAAAATTCCGAGTTGATGTTTTTAAACTCGAAAATTAATAAACATTTGTGACAAAGTTATCGTTTACAAAAATTTGAAAATCTGTCTGGAGATGTCTCGATTAGAGTCAAAATTTAATATTCAAGTGTGAATGTTGAGTTTAAATCTGAAATTATGCGATTGAAGTCAAAGAAAAGAAATATGGTTGAAATTTCTTGACTCAAATTATAATCTGATTAGCGTAAAAAAATTCTTTTTTTTCTAAATTTCAAAGATCTGACTTTACAACTCAACATTTCAAAAAGAGTCTACATTTTGACCCTAAAGTTGAAATTTTAGAAAAAAGGTAAAAATTTAAATGGTAACTTAAACATTTTGACACAAAAATTGAAATTCGAACAAAAACCAAAGAATTGAGAAAGCTTTTGATACGAGAGTAAATCAAATATGAATCGGAATTGGTTTTTAATAATTTATTGGTACAACATACATATATGAAAGTTATTAACTATTTTTCTACATAATCTCCTGATTTTGTTATGTATTTTTCCCAACGACTTGGAAGTTTTTTAATATCATCGTCATAAAAATAAGGGAGGCGTCTTTTTAGCCAATTGGGCACCATCATGGAATTGCTTACCTTCTAGAGCTCCTATTGGTAGCCCAAACATATGATAATCACATTGTGATAAGTCGGGACCATAAAGGGGGTGTTCTAATGTTTCCCAATGCATTTCCTTTAATTTTTGATGTGTCATATTGGTTAAGTCGGGATGGGGGGCATTGTCGTGAGACAAAATCACATTTTTGACCGAAAATTCTCGCCTCTTTCACCGATATGCACGTTTTGCTTCATCAATTAGCTGACAGTAGTAGGCAGCATTAACCGTGCGACGTTCATGCAGAAAATCCACGTGCACAACTCCTTTAAAATCTCAGAACACTGTCGCAAGAACCTTTCCAGCTGAGAGGCGAGATTTTGCCTTGACGGGTGCACTTTTCCGCTTTTCCTTTTCTTCCTCACCCCATGCTTGCTTGTTTAGATTCAGGGGTGTAATGGCGGACCCAAGTCTCATCACACGTAACGATACGCTGCAAAAAACCATCACGTTAACGCCCAAGATGGCGCTGAGAAATCTCCAGACGTGGTTGTTTCTAGTCCTCAGTCAAAAGAAGAGGTACTTACCTGGCAGAAAATTGTCGAAACCCCACCTCATCTGTAATGACGAATTGTGCACTCCCAAAGGTTATCGCTATCTGAGCTGCAATTTCAGCAACAGTTAAAAGGTGAGCACCTTCTAAAATGTGTTGAACAGCGTTAGTCTTCTCAGCAGTCATACTGTTCCGAGGACGACGGGCATGTGGTTCATTTTCAACTTGAGTTCGTTCATCCTTCCAAAAAATTTTTGCGTCATTCATACACTTGAGTATTCTTCAAACAAATATCCTTAAAGTCTGCTTCTAGTCTACGAAGAATTTCGGCGGGGTTTACACCTTCAGCGGCAAGAAATTTAATAACAATGATTTGCGGATGAACCTATTGTATTTACAACTGACGAACGGCGAGAACGGAATTCGTTTGAGCGCAGGAAGTCACGTGATATCCCTTTCTAACATGTATGCGCACATTCCCGGCGTCCTCATGGCGACATGCTAGAAATTCTGGTTCATATTTGATTTCCCCTCGTATTTTCGAGTTTAAAAATTTAAAATTAGAATAAGTAAAACTTAAAATTTGTGTAAAAGGGTAGGTTTTGGCCCAGAACTTTGAGAAAAACTAAGGTTTAAGCTAGAAATTCTTAGAAAATTTGTGTCAGCATGAAAATATATGTTTAAAAAAATTCGAAATTCCGACTTTAAATTAGAAATTTTGAACAGCTAAGCAAACAGTCGGATATTAGAAGTTTTATCAGAATTGCGTGTTTAATTCACATTTAGAAATTTATTAATTTGATTTACCATTTCTTCGTCCCAGTTTGGAAATATTTAAGTTTTTATTGTTTGTTGACAATATTTATTTAAATATTTTCAAACTGGGCCAAAGAAATGTTCAAAAAATTAATAAACATAATGTTTCTGGTCAATAAAAGTTTACCATGAAGAATAAACACATTTAGAAAGTCGAAAATTCATGAAAATAAATACGAATTCGTCTCGGAATTTCTCGTTAATTTGAAATTCATTTTAATCAATGTTGAGCTGTTCTAACCATTTCAGCTTTTTATTTAAATGCTTAGTTTAAGCTTAGTTTAAAATTTAAAACTTCAGGTCGATTTTTCGAGAAAAGAAGTAAATTTTGAAAAAAAATTAAAAAAAAAAATATTTCACAAAAATTTCAGATTTTACCTTGAAATTTTAGCTATTTAATTGAGTTTGAGGATAAACACGAAATTTTAAAATTTTCCCAGTCATTTCAAAATTAGCTTTTCCTGAAAATGAATTTAATGAATTTAATTAAATTTCTCTAAAATTTCGATGTAAAATTCGATATTTAATCTTCTTTTGGGGATTTTAATTTTGATTATAAAAATAAGTAGAGCAGAAGGTCCGCATATGGGCCCTGCATTTAAAGTGGGCCCCCATCAAATCATGCTAATTTTCTCAGTGGCGTCTTTGAGCAAATGCTTAAAACATGTCTAACTGAAGGCTTTAAATATTCGGTACCACATTCAGTTCTTGTTTTGCATTGTTGATAGCTTATAACAAAATTTTTATTTTTGAAAATTTGAGTGTTTTGTTAAGGTAAGATGAAGGTAAGATATTTGTTAGGTTTAAAAGTGAATATGATTACGAGTGTTGACAAAAGGGCTAATATTTGGATAAAGCTTTATTATTTTTTTTATTGAAATGCCCATACCAAACCTGTAAAAATAAATTCGAGTGTTTATTTCCTAATGATGATTTGTTGCTAATATGGACCCCTTGAAATATCATAATATGGAATGGGTCCATGGTCCACCAATATTTAAATTTTGTACTTAATCTGAATTAGAAATGTCAGGAAGTGGGTTTAAAGTGCCACTTAAAAATATCAGAGAAAATGGAACTTCCCAAAGCCCCAAAATTTAAAAAGATTATAAAATTGGTTTTGCCGTTTAATATTTTTCCGTAACATTTCAAAACAAAAGAAAAATCTAATTTTTCAAATCCATTTTAAATTCCAGTAAAATTTTATTTTAACATTTTAAATTACTTAAAGTTTTTGTGTTCGTTTCTACGGGGCCCATATTTCAAACATTCTGACCCTAAATTAAGAAATGACAACAGCTTAATTTTAACTTAATATTATTATTTTCTTTTACATCAAAAAATTCTAATGTGAAAGGATTATTCGTAAGTATATAGACTAACGATATGCCAATTTTCAGATTCCTACTATGTAAGCAGTTTAAGTACTTATAGAAAAAACAAAATGGGGGCCCATATTCAGCCCTTGTCATCTACCTTGATCTCAAAATTAAAACTTTTTTTCTGAAATTTGGTGTTAACATTTTAAAGTCGAGAATATTTTTGTTATAATTGAAGTTTACATCCAAATTTCAATCTTTATTATTTAAAATTTTTTAGTTTAAAAAGAGTTTTTAAAACTCTATTTAATAAATTTTTGTTTTTTTTTTTTGCATAAGGTTCGAGTTTAAACTTGAAATCTGAAAATTGGATTTATTTCAATAAATTTATTTCCAAAAATTTTGATGTTTTTCCTAAACTTCTCACTCTAAGGTAAAATTTCTAAATTTTTTCGAGCATTTTATTTTAAACTCGTAATTTTGACTTCAAGATTAATACGTAAATTTGTTAATTAAAATGAGATACCTCTTTTTTTTATAGTTTCTGCGAGCCGCATTAAAAGTTATCGCGTGCCACACGTTTCTGCCAAGCTAGGGTTGGGCAAGACTCTTTTATAGTTTTACTTTAATCCATTGTAAACCCGGAACCAACGTGGTGTGGTATGCTTTACTTTGTTACGGTAGAGTGTGCAGTTTCGGGTTTAGCAATGATTTTACCTTATCTATTATCCTGTAGCAAATAGTACTTTTTAGGGTTACTGTTATGAAGAGATTCTTTAATTAATTATATTTATTACCGCATTTTTATATTCTGTTATTGAGTGACCGACAATATTAAAAAAATACCTTCAAAAATACTTCCTAAGCTTTATTAAAGACGAAAATAACTCAAAAAATTAAATTAAGTATGAGACATGATTTTGGTGGATGCGCCAGATCAACATATTTAACGTTAAGGGTTGGGCTGTACGTTTTCGATTACGAATGTTTTTAAGCGTTGCTTTAAGACATTAAAATTAATTGGATTTCATGCCCATTCAAAGAGCGATCCCGAAATTTAAGAGGTCGAAGCGAACGCAGTAATTACTCGTTAAATAGTGACAATGAATAAGAATGGGATGAGCGCAAGAAATGTTTATCTTTAGAAAATTGCACGATATTCTATTCGAAAAACCAATTTACCTTCAATATTTAAATCGGAGAAACGGCTTCACTTCGGAAAATTACTTTTTCTCTAAAAGTTATGCTCCCTTCACTTCCGACCGTAAGTGTATATTATGGCTGTTTGTATTTTAACGTACGTTATATATTTAACTCCATGGAAGTTGCAGTTTACTTTGGTAGGATGAAACAAACGTATTGACGACGTCTCCCATTCTGTTATTTTCCAATTTTCTTTTCTAAATATTTAATGTGTTATAAAAAATAAAAAAAAGTGCTTTATTTTTTCAAACCGAGTAGTGCTTCTGATCATAACAATTTGATGTGTTTTTATTTTTTAGCTCATTAATTACCATCTAACGTGCTAGTTGTGATATTTTAATACTTACTTTGTGGAATTATTTAATATTATTAATTCAAAAATTATATTTAACAAGAAATATAACAAATATGAAAATACCAAAATATCTGCATAAAATTTTAATTTTTCCTAACCACTTTCTCTTTACGTCGGCGGAAATGGGCCATACAAATTTCAATTTTTGTCAGATATTGTGATTAATATTATTTCTTATATTCTGATTAAATTAAGCTTACGAAATAATTAGTGCTAATTGTAAACTTTTTACTGTATTAAGGCGGAAAACGATTTCAGTGCTTACTCAGAGGACTGTATCAAAAACCAAAAGTCCTACAGATAAATCGACGAAATGTGTTTCCCAGTTGAAAGACAATTATCCTTTTGTTTACGAGCGTAGCGCACGGGAAGCGTCACATAGCGTATTTTGCAACAACATTTTGCGGCATTACGTGAAACGAATTTTAGGTTTTTAGAGTTCTAGCTTACATAGTTATCTTTCACAATCAGAGCGTTAGTTTCGGCGGGCGGTAAAACGCGGAATAGATTCTATACTCGCAACTAGCACAAAGTACCGATGTATGCGAATTTCCTGCGCGACAAGCATACGAGCTTAATTTCCGGCGGGATTTACTGCACCTCGTAAATGATCGTAATAGTTTTTACTCTAAACAGCGACGGCGTGGCCATAAATAATAATTGTGCAGGGGAGTTTGAAAAAAATACATATGGAAGTTTCAACTACGTGGATGCGCCCCCAGACCCCTAAATAAAGAGGTTTTATACATTTTACCTTTTCTGCGTTTGCACCAAAGCTGGGCAAAATACATTTAAAAAGGAATCATTACATTATCCATTACTTTTTTCAGAAAAACAAATGAAATTACTTCGAATTATATTACCGTGCTTAAAAAGTAATTCAATTATCAATTACTTAGAAAAAGGAATTAATTACAAATCTAATTCAATTTCACAAAAAAATACAAACAATCGATTTTGTTTAATGAAAAATTTCAACTCATTGTTTAAAATTAAGATTTATTAATTTGGACTTTTTTGAGAATTCCGACTATTTATTTAAAATATTGAATTTTTGAGAATTTTTATTCCTTTTTTTTGCCTTTTCTCTTTTTTTTTTTCAAAAATTTGCATCGCTTTTAAACATTTTGACTTTTATTATTCGAAAATATCGACTTCTTTTGAATATTTCGACCTTTTCGAAAATTATTTATATATATATATTTTTAATAATGGTTTCTTTTAAAAATTTCGACTTATATTATAAAATATTGACCTTTTGAAAATCCCAACTTTTTTTAAAGAAGTCGATTTTGATTGAACAATTCCACTTTTATAATTTCAACTTATTTTCAAAATTTCAACTCTTTTGAAAATTTTGACATTTACAAATATCCACTTTTTTTGGAATTTCGACTTTCGATTTTTGAAAATCTCGACGGTCCAAATTTTGACCTTTTCTCGCAATAAAAACTTAATTTTGAAAATTCGGACCTTTTTTCGCTTTCTTCGAAATTTCAGTATTTTTGAATTTCGACTTTTTTTCAAAATTTAGATTAATTTTTGAATATATTGACTTTAGCTCGTGGCTTTGAATTTTTTGAAAAAATTTGACCTATTTTTATAGCTTTTTAAAAAAAAATTCTACATTTGCTTTTTAAAAAAATGTCTTTAAAAATTTGAATTTTTAAAGGATTTTTAGGTTTTCTTAAAATTTATACTTGACATTTTTTAAAAATCCCACTTCGATTTTGATTGAAAGTTTTTGATTCATCTTTTATTGGCTTTTTCTTCGTCAGTTACTCCTTCTACAAGTCTAGATTTGCTGTAAACGTCTGTTAAGGACTGCCAATCTCTTATTGATTGCCCCAAACAGCGATTGTGACGGATTTTTGTTTGTCAAAAGCGGTTTGTGACTCAATAATAATAAAAGCCAATAAAATATGAATAAAAATTACATTAGATTATATCGAAAATATTGGACTTATAGTTTAAAAATTTATAAATTCAAATTTTCCAATTTTTTTAAACGTACACATTTTCCAAAACTGGACTTATTTTTAAAATTTCAACTCTTTCGCAACTTTGCTTTTTTCCGAAATTTCAACTTTTTTCAAAATTTCCATTTTTTTGAAAATTTAGACTTTTACATTAATTTGTCTAAATTTTGACACAAAATTTCAAACTTTGCTCAAAATTTCGGCTCTTTAAAATTTCCTATTTATTTTGGCAATTGGTTAATTTCAATTTTTCGACCTTATTCCAAAAATGTGCACCTTTCTTGAAAATTATAACCTTTGGTCAAAATTTTGACTATTTATCAAATCCTGACTTTTCAATTTTTACTTTTCTTCAAAAAATTCAAATTCTACCTAAATTTAACTTCTTTTAATAAAATCAGAATTTTCACGTTTTCTGAAAATTTCGAACTTTTATCACGAAAATATCGACTTTTTCTTAAAGTTTTGACTATTTTCAGAATTCAAAATTTTGACTTTTCAGAATTTCGATTTTTATGAAAAGTAAGACTCTCAAAAATTTTAAATTTATAGCAATTTTCGAATTTTTATGAATTTGAATATTTGAAAAATTCGCTTTCTTTTGAAACAGAATATGACGTTTTTATTTGCGAATTTAAAGGTGCCCTTTTAAAAGAGAGCAATCCTTTTAAGATAAAGAGCTTCGAAAAATAATTCTGAATTCAGAAGAATTTTCGAGTTTAAAATGAAAACAGGAAATGACAGGAATAACTCCATCATTGTAATTGAATTACAAAGAGGAATTTAATTACTTTTAGGAATTTAATTCCACCATTACAACGTAATTTAAAAAAGTAATAGGTACGTGTAATTAAATTCTTTAAATGAGGAATGTTCAATTACTTATCAACAAATTACCCAAATTGCACATCACATTACAGTGTTTATCAAAATAATGCAATTACAATTACTTTTTTGAAAAATTTAATTTAATAATTAATGCATTACCTTTTGTAATGATTACGGCCCAACTCTGGTTTGCACTTTTTATTCATGCTTTTATCCCCTATTATAAAATCTCACATGGGGCTAAAAAAGTTTATACTTATCAATAAACTTATTCTGATATTTTGTTAGCGATTCCTAAATTTTCTTTGTTCTTTATCAGTTTGCAAATTAATAGCTTTAATTTATACGTTCTTAAACACCACTTGTAACCAAATTAACTTGATTATTTCATTTTTTTTAAGTATAATTCACTTACAAAGTCCAACCCAATCATTAAGGAACACTTTTGGGTGATTTCCTTCTCAAAATTTGATGTCTTTTTTTAAGTTCACTCTCATTTTTTCCTTTCCAAATTCAATTCTTTTGAAACTGACCTTGTCTAAAAATATCTATTCTTAAAATTCATCTTTTTCTAAACTTCTACGTTATTTTCAAAATCTAACCTTTTTTCACAAATTAATTTCCTAATGAGAAAATAAACTTAAATATTTCTCAAAAAGGTGACCACTTCCTTCAAATTTTGATTTGTTTAAAATATGTCCCTTTTCCTTAATTTTTGGAAAAGTTTGGCCTATTTTGGGAATGCAGACTTTTATCTTAAATTCAATATTTCCTTCAATTTCGCGAAATTTCGAAACTGCAAATTCGTCCTTTTGGCGAAATTTAGATTTTGTCTCTAGAATTAGATACAAATTTTATTAAAAACCCTCTTCTTATTAAAAAATGGCTCCTTAAATTTTGATTTTTTTTTCTAAAATTTTACCTTTTTACGTTTTCAACTATTGTGCTCACCCCACAAGTAGAGTTTAGAGTTTATAACTGATTTTTTGACTCTTTTTCAACATTTTAACTTTAAAATAGAAAAATGATTTTAAATCAATGGTTGACAAACTTTTATTGCAAATTCGCAAGCACTTTATTAATCGTCATTAATCGTCATTAAAATAATTATTGAAATACAAATCTTGTCCCCTGAAACCAAGAAAGATTAAAAATTAAAAACACAACAATGGTTGCTCTAACGCATTTGGACAGCCAAGCTATCAGCTTCGGAGATATACTGAGTTTTGCATTTCAATTTTTAAAGATAGCCAAGGACCAGTCCGTTCCACCAAAAAAATGGATGATTTTTTGGTATTTAGATTGTTGAAATTTTAACAAAAAAAACGAAAGTTTCCCGAAAAATATTTTCTTCGGAAACTTTTTATTTATTTACCGAAATTTGACTTTTTTCCAATTCGACTTCAGGGCTGTGCGGTAGATTTTCTTAGTGTGTAACTCATAAATATCGATTTCATCTCAAAATTTCATTTTTTTTTTAAATTTTGTATTTGGGCATTTAACTTTTATTTTTCCATTCTTAATTTTCCTGAAAGGGCCTTTTTTGCTTCTATTTGTGAAATTGAGTCTTAATTGCCCAATTTTTTTTTATATATGGACCTTTTTTTAAATTCCGAGAAGATTCTTTGAACATTCTCGACTTTGTATCTACTAATTTCCATTTTATCCAAATTTTAAATTATTTTAACAAAATCGCAAGTTTAAATTCGAAATTTTGTCCGTAAAGAATTGTAGACTTTTTTCAGAACTCATAATTCTAATTTTGTTGAAGCAGAGTTACAAAAAAAGTATTTATTTTTTAATTACATTCGGAATTTGAGAATAAGGTGAAACCTTAGGATTTAATTTTGGGGATTAAACTTAAAAATTGGAAAAAGGTGAAATATCAAGATTTATACAATAATTCAAAAACCATCACATTTTTAAAACTGAAAACTTTTTCGAAATCTACAGTTTCGTGTTTTTACTTGAAATTACTATTTTTTTCTTAATTTTAGGCATTACAATTGAAATTTCGTTATTTAAGTCGAAATTTAAGTAACCAACTTTAATATTTTAAGACCTATTCGACTGATCAGCTTTAAGACCAAAATTTTGTGAAAGAAGTAAAAATTTCGAGTTTAAAATTACAAATTAAAATTTCAAAAAGGTGGTCAAAATTTCTCAAAAAAATTCGGAATTTTGTTTAGAAACTTTTTAAATTTTTCAAAAAAATAGAAACTATTTTTTAATTTCGATTTCAGAAACAAAATGTGAAGAATAAAGTCAAAACTTTAAGAATAAAATCGAAATTCCAGGAAACAAGTTCAAAATGTTGAGATTATGAAGTCGAGAGTTTGAGAAAAATTGAAATACAAAAATTATCCACTGAAACCAAGAAAGATTAAAAAACACAACAAAGGTTACTCAACGCGTTTCGACAGTCAAGCTATCATTTTCAGTATCTCTCCGAAAATGATAGGTTGGCTGCCGAAACGCGTTAGACCAACCTTTGTTGTGTTTTTAATCTTTCTTGGTTTCAGTCATTATCTCTCCAAAGATGATAGCTTGGCTGTCGAAACGCGTTAGAGCAACCTTTGTAGTGTTTTTTAATCTTTCTTTATTTCAGGGGACAATTTTTGTATTTCAATTTTTGAAGATAACCAAGGACCAGTCTTTCACTAAAATTGAGAAAAAAATGTAAACTTCGACTAAAATGTCAAAATTTTATGTTATTTAAAGAGTTTGTTAAAATTTAGACTTTTAAAAACAAAATTTCGAGAAATGAGTTAAAATTCTATACTTTAAAAGGAAGGATATATTTAAATAAATTCTGAAAAAAAGTCAGAAATTTTAAATTGGAAATTTCCAAATTATTTTCTTAAAACTTAGACTTTGAAATAGGATAGAAATAAGTCGATGTTACAAGATTTCTAAAATGTCCATTTTACAAATGTCAATTTTTATTCATTTTTATTTATTTATTTTTTTCAGCTCGATTTTAGAATCCATATTTTCTTAAACTCGAATTTGGGATCCGGAATTTCAGATTTAAGTCAAAATTATGGAAAAAACTTTGAACAAAATTATGCCAGAAATTTAAAATTTTTTCACAGAATTTTGAAATTAAAAATGACGTTGCATGAATTTTTTCCAAATAATTTTTTTTGCCACTTTTTTATTTGATATGTTAGTTTACTTTAAAAAATAAGTTTTTCTTTTGCTATTTTCAATTTGTCCGAAAAGTAAAGGCTGAAAATTTAATTTTTCTTTCTAGTATTACAATTCCAAATTAAAATAAAATTTCAGATTTAAATTGGAAATTTTGAGAAAATAGCCAAAATTTTAAAAAAATTCTAACTGTTCACTTTAAAATTGCACCTTGAATTATGATACAAAGAACGATTTCATATTTGAATTGAAATTTTTGAAAAATGGCAACAGATTTTAAAAAAATGAGATTTATGTAAGGAAGATCTCGAGTTCCCATTAGTCTCACAACTTTAACTTTAAATTGAAGTATTCGATATTTTTGTCGATGTTTTCCATGAAATTTCAAAATCTCTGGAGAAATTCGAATAGTTTAAACTTTAAATTCAAAATTTCGAGAGAAAAGCTTAAAATTGGGCTACCGAATTGCAGACTTATAAAAAAATCCTTTGACACGTATTCCTTCTCTCAGTTCTCTAAGCAGGTCAAGTACATAATTAGAAATAGGTGACTTAAAAGTGCTTCCTTTTACCCTTTTTGTTTCCTGTTAATTCCTTTAAAATCAACATATATTTTTCTACAAAAATACGGAAGCACCATCTTTTCTCAAAATTACGAATTTTCTCTGAAAATTCTTCTTTGTTGGCACTAAATTGCCACACAATGTTTGCCTTGTTTTCTTTTAATTCATGCCTTTTGAAATGTTGCCATTTTTTTAAACTTCGGTTTTCTAATAATTTCGACTTTTTCTTTCTAATAATTTGAATTTTCGAATATGTTGACCTGGTTAGAATTATTAGTTCGTTCATCTTTTTAAAATGTCGGAATTGTCAAAAAAGCAGAATTTTTTAAGAGAAGTCAAGATCTACAACAAAATAAAAATTTTCTGAAAAAGTTGAAATTTTGACAAATTAGAAGTTCCAAAAATAGCACTATTTTAGAAAAAGGGAAAATTTTAAAATTGTTACAATTTTCTTAATAAGTCAAAATTTTGTTTTTTTTAAATGAGAATTTGAAATAAGTGGAAATTTTAAAATGTCCAAGTCGAAATCATTAAAAAGGTAGAAATTAAAAATATGAAATTCTTCAAGAAAAACTAGGGATTTTGAAAAAAAAGTCGAAATATTTAGCGAGTGTTCGAAATTTTCAAAAATAAATAAGAAAAGGTGGAAATTATCATAAAAATCATATTCCTCAAAAAAATTCATAATTTTCAAAAGTTTCAAGATGTCGAAATTGTGAAAAAGGTTGAGGTTTTCAAGCAAAAGTAGATTTTCAAAAAATTGTCGAAATTGTGAAAAAAGCCAACATTTTCGAAGAATTTGAAATTTTCAAAGAGCTGAAATTTTTATTTTTCCACGCATTTTCTCCTATCGTCAAGGTAAGAACTAAATATCTGCATGAATACTTATTAATTAAATATGTGAAAAACAATTTCGTTCTTTGCAGATACAATTGGTCGATTTTCGACTACAAGTAATGCTAGTAGAATATAAAATTTCCAATTTAAATGATATAAAACCAATTTTCCTTTTTTTTGCTTAAATCTGTCATGGCATTTCTTTACCTAAACAATTTATATTTTTTCAAAGAGTAATATAAAAATGTTAATAAGGAGAGAACAAAATTTTCCTAAACATATCAAAACAAAAACCACTAAATATTCAGTAAATGGTTGTAAGCTACAAATACTAAACAATTCATTTTACTCTCAAACTCTGGTAGAAAAAATGTTTTAATATTGTTTATTATTATTGTGATATATCTGCCGTGCTTAAATAAAGAAATATGAACCTGGAAGCTGAAGATACTTCGTTCCTTGATGACATATTGGGGAAGGGGCAAAAATTTCTCTGCTCCGCATCACGTCCGTCTCCGTACCCTGCCTCACCAGAGTGAAGGCAATCGAAATCTAAGCCCAATTTTTATGCCAAATACCGCTCTTCCATTTTACAAATGGTGCCTTTATTTTTCAACATTTTGTTTTCAAATTTGGAGAACCTATAAAGCAAGGATGGAAGTACTTTTTTTAAAATCCGTTTAGTTTCCGAGATATTAGCTTCTGAAAATAGGCAAAAAAAGGGACAAATTGTACGCCCATTTGTGAGAATACTAAGAAAAAAATCAAAAATCTGCTTCCAAAGCCCAAATTTCCCAACATTTCTAAACATTACCAAATTTCACTAAATCCTAAGCGATAGTATTGACGTACTTTGTAAATGGCAAGCAAAGAATTTCGACGTTTTAGAGTACCAGACCGCCGCCTTAATGTGGCCAAGTCAAGATCTACAACAAAATAAAAATTTTCTGAAAAAGTTGAAATTTTGACAAATTACGAAGTTCCAAAAATAGCACTATTTTAGAAAAAGGGAAAATTTTAAAATTGTTACAATTTTCTTAATAAGTCAAAATTTTGTTTTTTTTTAAATGAGAATTTGATGGAAGAAGCGTTTGATGGTTAATGAATTGATTTGGATCTATTTTAAAAATTGGAATACAATTTTTTTGTTCAATTTTCTGTCTGCTAAGTCTTCTGAACACGTAGTTAAAATTAATGCTATTATGATTGCATCAGCCTGTATCTACAAATACATAAATTTAACAAATATACTTGGAAAACAAAATTTATCCGGATTAAATAGAATGTTTTATAATGAAAATAGAAATTAACATTTGTTTGATCCTGTGTAGCAGAATACTATAATAAATTTATTTTATAAAAATCACTGGGAAACCGCATAATGAAAGCCACTCTGAAATGATTATATTGAATGAAATAGGAAAATATCGTTTTATTGTGCGAAATTGCATATATATCATTTATTATTGGCATAATTTTCTGCTATAATTATATTAATTCAACCCGCATTCTATCAGGTTTCAATAGCAGAGTGATTTTACAGAAATCATCGCTTCCAATAATTGTTTGCACGCATGTAAATAATGCGGTTCAGTTTCCTGACGGCTTTAATGGAAATCGTCGACTAAAAATGTTCGCCCATCTACCCCTATAAACTTGTTTAATGGAATAATATAAGGTTGTTTGGAAATTCGAGATGCAAAACGAGTTTCGTGTTCATTTGCAATTCTAGCTGTGATCCGCACACCCAAGTCTTCCTGTGCTAAACGCAAACTTCTGCAGTGCCAACTTAGAAAAACAATATATTACTATGCCGTGTTTTCATAACTTCAAAGAAAATACAGCTAGCTCTCGAATTGACAAATTGGCTCTGTATCTTAACGCAACCGGATGAACTTTAAGCAAACATATTATAACTTTTAAACACCATGAAAATACATTCACAGACTTTACAAATATTTTACCAAGGATGTAAAATGTTACACCAATGCAAGTGTTACTAGACAATACCATGAAATCAACTAGAATCTATAGTATTATGCAGTAAAAGTAAGTTTTAATTTAAAGCTTGTCTCTAGAACTTCATTTTTTCATTAGCCTTATATTTCATTACAGGATATACTTTTTCCGGGATTGGACCGCATCAAAGAACTAGTAAAAGTGTTCGACGTTTCGCCCACCATCGTAGGGGGCTTCTTCAGGAACAAAGAAACGAAACAATAAATAAAAAGGGAAATATAAAGGAATATGCAAAAATGAAAGAATGAAAAGGTCAGTTTCAAAACATCAGAGAACGGTATCTCAGTATGTCCACCATACCAGAGGCGAAGCTCTTCTGAATTGAAAATTGGTACAAAGGATAAGAAAATTTAGACAGAAGAGCCCGTTAACTCAGTATGTCCATCATACCAGAGGCGAAACTCTTCAGAAGAGTGTTAACGATTAAAAAGCAACAGATATTAAAAATTCCACAACCCTTTGATAAATATTTGCGCCGAAGCAGGTTTCGCATTATTGCATCATCGGCAGTTATACCTGCAATTTGTTTAGCCGTTTTGACGCTAACACGCTCGATGGATCAGAGTCCTACGAATATTTCGTCTAATCCGAAATCTCGTCCAAAGTTTCAATTAGAGGTGTGTTCGGAAAATCAAGCTGCTCGTTTATAAGTGTAAATTAGACAGTCATTTGAGACGATTAGAAAAAATTTGGTTCGTCTAAATCAAGTTTGCAATGAATGCAGACCTGACCCATGGATCTATTCCCAGATGTATAACAACGGAGATGATGGTAGCCTAATATCATCCTTTTCCTTCAACAACGTTGTTGCTTCAGACAAGCTAAGGGAACAGCAGATACAAATCGTAATCTCGAAATCGTTTTGAAATGGGCAAGGACAATTCTGGTTAACCTCAAAGCGTTAAAAACTTAGGGCTTTGATTTTTCTAGAAAAACGTCAAAGAATAATGCATTCGACGTTCTCGTGAACATTAAAATCCTCCCTATGAAATCTAATTTGTCTATCGCAGGAATAAACGTAAACGCTGCCACATTTATTTATTTATTTTAATAACTGTGTTTCCGCTATTATCAAATCTGCCTCACAAAAGCTGGGCTTTCTTTTTCAAGCTAAGAAATACTTCACAACAGATCAGCTCTTTACTCCTTACAAAGCTAAAACACTAGAGAACCGTTCTTGTGTTTGGAATTAGGCCCTGAAGCTCTCATTGACTCTTCTGGATTCAATTGATAATAAAATTATTACCGAATCTCTTCAGATACTCAATCACAAATGGATGATTGGTGATTTTTTTCTACAAGTTCTATCCTGGAAGATGTCCACAAGAACTGATAACTCTGAGCCCCTCAAGGGTAACATTCTTGATGTATTTAAGAAAATCGGAGACAGCACTATCCAATTCAGCTTGGTACAGTGAGAACTTTTATTTAGGGTAACTCTTTTTAACATTGGAAATGTTTATGTTGAGATATGGGGTGAAGTTTCGGGTTTTCGTTCAAGCTTGAGAGAACAAGGTGTCGCTCGCTCTGACATACTCGCCAGTCGAGCACTCTCGGCGTCGAGAGGCCGGCGTGAAAACTATGGGAGAATGTTAAGTTTACAGTTCACCGCAGTGCACCATATTCGGTTATTCCAGTGACGTTTCATTGGATAAGGCTATCAGCTATGGATATTAAGAGTATGAAAAATAGCGAAAAGTGTAAGACATATCGAGAGCGTAAAAACCGTTTACGAGAGATTGAAAATAGAGAATCTAGTAAGTTAAGTACGAAAACACCGCTAACAAAAACTGAACACTATAGGCGGTATCGTGAGCATGTAAAGATGCGCAAACTTAAAGGTTCTGAAGTTTACACAGGTTACCCAAGTCAGCGGCCCTTAACTGAAGGGTTATAATTCCATTATTATGCTGTAAACTCTTACCCTAAATCCAATTCACGTACTGTCTTGAAAACCTTGAAGTACTCAGTAAACGAATGTGGTAAAATATCTGCACTTATAATTTTTAGGGCTCAAATAGATGTAAATTACTTTTACAATAAAGTTGACAAATTTTTGCTTGTAGATTAAATATATTTTAATATTACATTGTTTTCGCTTTGTACTAAAATATTTCCTTCAAGAGCCATGAGCATAGATGCCTTAATATTATTTTGATTTAAATTATTTCGTAGTCTATTTGGTTATACGAGTATATTTCAATTTAAAAAATAATCTTTCAGAAGAAACTTGGCTAATGGAAACTGTCATTTTAGAAAAGATAAACATTGCAGAAATAGCCTTAAAAATAGAAAAAAGTCGAAAGAAAAATATTTGAATATTTAAGTTTTCACTCGAAATCTCAAGTCGAATACTTCGATATTAAGGTCGAAAATAAAAAAAAATAGCTAGATAAATAAAATTTTGAATTCAGAAAAGTTGCGAGAAAAACAGTAAAAAAGTAGACAATTTTGGGAAAATATTCCAGGATTTCAAAAAATTCATAATGTTCTAAAACTTCAAAACATGTCAACATTTTGAGGTTAAAGATAAAATTTTGCAACTAAATCAAAATCATTTGAAAAAAATTAAAATATTTTATTTAAAGTCAAGATTTTAAATAAATGACTTGTGTTCTTAAAAAAAGAGTCTACATTAAATTTAAAACCTTGAAAATAAAAAATTAAAGCTTTAACACTGGTTGAAACCTTTATTGGTGTTGGAAATAAGAGTAGAAAGTAAAGTTTGAATTTTGGGATTTTAAAATTTGAGGAAACCCACCACTCATGATTTAATAAAAAAGGGGATTTTAAATTTGGAAAAAAAGTTGACATTAGAAAATTTCGACAAAAAATCTTGAGTTTTCGAGTTTATAAATTTATAATTTCAAGAATTTTTTAGGCTGAGGTCACAATTTCGAAAATAAGTCAAAATTTTTAGAAATATTTAAAACTTATTATTTAACATGAAAATTTTAAATAAAACGTAAATATTTATTGACAGTTAAAGAAAAATTAATGACATTTTGAAAGGTTGAGGAATTTTGTGAAAAAGTCATAATTTCAAGAAAATACTCTATATTTATTTTTTTAATGCAATATCTTGGGTTAGACTCGCAAGACTGATGTTCAAATTTTGAATCCGTTTGAAATCCGAAAATTTAAGAAAAAACACAAGAATTGCAAGTTTAATGTAAAAATTTAAAAAATTGGAAATTGTGGAAGAAATTATTAAATTTCGGAAAAGCCCAAAATTTGTGTTTATAATTATTTTGAAAGCATAAGCGCATAATTTTGTAAAGAAGAGTAAAATAGATTTCTAGACTATTTTCTTTGGGTTAGAAACTTTTAACCTCTCTGGATAAATAAGACGTCAAAATGACCCTTGACGGATCAACCAAAATAATCAATAAGTAATCGTTCTCTTCTAAAAAACTTAAAGCACACTTGATGACTTTTTCCTTTGAACACCCGATAAAATTTTAACTGACAAATTGAAATTTACTAATTCAATCAGATTCACTCTGTCATTATTAAACGGCTCGAGACAATTAAATACCATATCTGTTGCTAATTTAAAGCCCTCATCGCTTCCCATTTTTGTTTTTAGATTCATTTAAGTGGTCAGTTCATTACGACAAGCGTATTTTTGATATTAAGAAATTTCATTTTCTTTGCGATTCTGTGCAAGGAGATTCAAGTGACGTTATTGAATCATTGTCATTATCAGCTAATTATTATTATTATTAATTAATTATGCAATAGAGTTGCTGCAAGACCGCTTTAAAATAAAAGAACGGGTCAGAACCGTCCTAAACATTTTTTAATTTACAAGAACCACACAACCCGGTTTAAGACAATTAATTAACTGTAATAAAGGTTTTAGAGCTTTCGGCAAAAAAGGGAATTACTTTTATTTATTATTCCCATAAGAGCGGAAAAATTAAACGATCATGCAAAGCGAAAATGGCAATCAGTACAACCAGTACAGCTCTAGTTTTAATTAGAAATAGGTGCAGTAACTTTAAACAATGTCCAGCGTTGTTAAATCCAGGGTGTCAAGCGAACATCATTATATCAGCATTAGTTAAAGAAATTGTAATTTTCTTTAAAATAGTTTGAAGTAATGTACCATATGAATCAAATCACATCTAAACGAATTCACGTGTAATCTGGAATATGATAAACAAAATCACAGAACCAACCTCAATTTTTAAGATTGATAAATTTGCCATTCAGCTGCCCTCTAATGTTTTTTTAGATGATCCTTATTTCAATGCGAAATAATCTAAACAGATTTATTAACTGAAACAAGTTTATTTTGGGAGTAATTAGAAATTCCATTGAAATCAGCAAACTTCATTTTCAAGAAACCGAATTGGGTTAAATGCAGCTGGTCATTTAAAAGTCCATTCAAAGAAACAAAAATATGACATGTAATTCAAAGACCATAAATTCTTGTCAGGAAGAACAATTACATGACCGGGGCAATAAATTTTAGGATCAAGAGGAAACTGAAAACAAAATACTTTTATCCCAAGAAGAAAAGGCCAGGAATAACACTTTCAGGACAATTACTACTTACGAGCACCCTGTGATCTATTCATTGTAACGTTGCCTTTCAAAAAGGAAAGAAGGCACATTCAGTGTCAATAAAATGATTCTTAAACTTGGAAAAAATAGGGATGACTGAATATCTAAGAACTACTTGTCGGAATGACAAATTTCTGAAATGTACTACTTATCCAACCAGGGGGTTTAAACAAACTGTGAAGGGCCATAAAGTTCATGTGGTGTACGACACATCTGCAAACACTTTCAACACAGTCAGCCTTAACGACATTTTAATCAAAATAAAAACTAAACGTAATACGTATTGTGAATCAATACATATTTTATGTAATTATTATTATTTACTACTTTGAAAATACATAGATAATTGTCGTGGCGAATTTCAAGGGGTGTCGGATAACACAAGGGTCGATGTCACTAAGATTCTAGCCTTTAATCTAAATAAAGATTTCATATTTCAACACGATCGGTAAAGAGGTTATGAAATTATTAATTAAATTATTTTTTATAACAACTTTGAAAGTCTGCAATTCAAAAAGTAAATATTTTTTATTATGTTTTGTTTCGTAATTCGTATTTATTTATCATTCCGAATCAACTGCCAAGCGTTGTCTTTGAAATTTGTAAATACCCTGTATAACCTTGTATGTTAAATAAAGTGTTAATTATGTTTCTATTTGGTGTTATCATTTCCAATGTCTCCGTTGGTCGCAAGGATTGCGAAATCTGTGAATTTTTTTTACAGAATTTTCAACTCTGAAATTCCTTTCTTTTCAAGCAAAAATTTCCCTAATAATAACAACTTATCGTTGTTTAAATCGGCAGTTTGTCGTCATCTATCTTTATTTCTGTCTACTACTCCCACTCCTCCAATAACACAATGCCCTTTGCGAGTGGATAGTACTTAAAAAGAATCCACCAATTGGAATGTAGCCCAGCAACAACCAATAACTAGCATTTTTAGACGCATCTCCCCAGGCCTATGTAAAAAAACGGAATCGTAAAAGCTTTGAAATTGTAATCATTTGTTGCTCTCATAATAAAAAAATACTTAGATCATATTTTAATCTTTACTGGGTATTCTAATTTATTTGTCAATAACTATATTATCTCTATACAATATTGTCCCTCGTGCGTGTCCATAGGTGTTACGGATGTAAGATGATTTTTGTCGTATAAGTACTGGGTTGGGAAGGGGAGCTAAACATATTCCGATTTTAAAAATATTTCCTATACGTGCATATTATATCATTAGAAAATATTTTCTGGCACAGAAATTTTCAAATTTAAATTTTGTCGCACTGATTTATTTGATTATGAAGCATATATAGCAGTTAGGTTGTTGTTTATAAAAAACTGTGTCAACGATAGCTCAGTCAGAATAGGTGCAATGTTCTTACATTAATACTCGATTGCCTCTTGTCCGAAATATTTGAGAATTGCCATAAACATAAACAACGCGTGGGTTAAAAAATTTCCTTTCCCGTCACATATTTTTCTTACAGGATCACAAAACTCAAAACATCGGAAAATAACATTTAACATTTGCATCCACTATGGCAAATTTAATTTATTACTTGCAACGTTGATACCAACGCTTGCACCCAACTTGGGATTTCACCTTCTTTTTGAGCGTAACTTTCTTCCCCAATTCGTTGTTCGTCATATAAAAAAAAAGAATCACCCAACGACGTTTTCGCAACCCTCGGTGCCGCCAGTATCATTTAATGATTTTCTTATTGACATCATTTACACATAACCAAGCAATGCCTTGCTAATTTAGACTTGATTGCGATGCCGTCACTTATTCTTTTTCTATTTATTTGGCTTTTAGAAGTTTTGGAGTCATTGGGAGCCGAAAAAAGGGTTTAAATTACGATTTTCAAATATTTTTTTCGGCATAACTATACTTGAAAAAATTGTTTGATCACGTATTTGTATCATAATCATTTTTCTTTATTTTTTCTTAAAATTAATGCCTGAAATACCCTGATTAGTGACAGTCGGTTGCAGTAAATAGTCCTCCCAAGAAATTTTGACAACTAGTTCGTTTCCTGAAAACCTAGTACTGTACTATGACGATCTGGAGAAATAAATTTGAGTTGTCTTCTATCAATGTACTGCTCGTTTTGGAAGAAACTTTCATTCAGGGTAAAGGTTGAACAAAAATTTTCAAATCAATATACAGGGTTAGTCTTATTAAATGGACTCCCCCCTTTATTTTCTTTATTCCAAATTATTCTGAAAATTTCAAAATGCAGCTCTACATATTTTTCTCTGATTTTTTTTAATCTTTCTGAAAAAAATTATTTGGATGTATTTATACAGGGTGATTAACACCAAGTTTATTTTTTTCTTAGAAAACACCCTATATATTTTTACATATTTCAATTCTCCTAGTTTTCCAGAATCTAAATATATATAATTGTTATATAGTATATTGACAAATAAGCGAATTATTTAAGATCAAGGAATTACTTTTAGAGTTTTAATATTACTTGATTTTAATGGGTATGAAAAAGAAATTGGTTAATTCCTATCAAAAATGTGTCAACGCATCGTTTAATTAATTATTTTATATTTAACTGTTACTAGAAATGTATCTTTCATGTCGAAGAACTAAGACGGCAGCACGACGACATTACATTTAAAGATATCCTGATCGAACCGCTCCCTCAAAAAATACATTCGTCAGGATTTATCAAAAGTTTTCTAATGATGCAACTATAAGAAATGCAAACCGACAAAAAGGTCGTCTAATAAATGAGCACCTGGAAATAAATATTATTTTATTTTTCATCGAGGATCCTGTTCGCTTGACAACCGAAGCTGCCCGATATTTACAAATTTTACAAAGTATTGTGGTAAGAGTTTTACATAAACATCATTACAAACCAAAAGTTAAATCCACAAGACTGTGAAGACCGCAGAGTATTTTGTGAGTAAATGATTCGCCGACATCACGAAGATAACAATTTGATAAAAAACATTTTATGGACCGACGAATCGAATTTTTCAACAAGTGGTTTTGCATTTAATAAAAGAAATACTCATCAATGGGCAATGGAGAATCCTCGAGCGGCCTTAATTTTGGTGTGGGATACACAATGATAGAATTATTGGCCCAATATTTATCGAGGGCAGTTTGACAGCGTGTTACGGTTTAAATTTCCGTTAGAAATAGGGCGTGTGGCTAGGCCACCAAACATACATTGGTTGGTTTGATAAGTGCTGGCATATCTTCTGTCAGTCTTGGTGTGGGGGAAATCGGCCATCTTCTCTCTTGTCGTTCACTTGGGTGTCATCCTTCTCAAGGTGAGGTTACGGGATTTTCCAAGTGCATCTTGGTTGCTTTTCCGGAAAGGGATTTAATGTAACCCATCTTCGGACCGTCTGGGGCGATTGTATTTCCTGGTGTTACCGAGTTAGGACGAAAACCTCAGATGGTTCCGGTTTTTCGGGAATAAGGAGGAAGGTGCTTCCCAAGCACGCGGCAGAGCCGACTAATAACCAAGGTATGAGCATGTGCCCCTCAACCCTCGGTATTTGAAAGGGTAAATCCTATTTTTCTTCACCCTCATAGGCTCTTTTTGTTTGGTTGGGATCCTTGACGGGATCGGTCAGGCAGGACCTGAAAAGGGACACAAGGAGGTCCGAAGGAGTGGTCATCGTCTTCTGGAGTGGGCTTCGAGGACTTCATTGAAGGGAGTTGTGTCAACGATCCAATCGCTACACGAAGTCTCAGCATCCCTCTCGACCTGGGACCCTTCATGACAAGCACATAAGTACCCCTTTTTATATTCTTATTTGGGGATTGTCCCAACCCTAGAGATATCAGCTGTTTGGCTGACAGCCTAAATTATAGTACCGTTTCTTTTTGAATTTTTGTTTTAACATACAGCCCATTTTCGGTTACTTACGTAGATTGTTTTTTTTTTGTGTCAATTTTCCCAGTTGTCTCATTAAATTCTTTTTCTTTTGGGTTCTAAGTTTTAAATTAATTAAATTAGCCTTTCTTTTACCTGCTCGTTTGTAGTTATCTTACCCGATATTTATATCCTCGGGTCTGACTTTTGAACCCTAGTGCCTGAATTTCGATAGCTTAATAATTTGATAATTTTCCCCCGCTCTATTTAGTGCTGAAACGAGACAGGAACCTAAAATTTGCGATAACGTTAAGATAGGAAATATATATTAAAGGGAACGGTTACCAACTTTTGTAATCAGCTGTACGGAACAAAGTGCGCACTTTCCTTCCAACAAATTGTGTCCGTAGTTTAAGACCAGAATAAATAAGTAGTGGAAGACACACGTACATTAAGTGCGTACATTATAAACTGTAAAAATATCGTGCGTACATTAGAACCTATTCTGCCCTTTGAAATATTTTGTTTTATTGCTTCGAGAAAGTATTTTCCTGTCTGTCTAAATTGTAAGGTTAGAACATAGATAGCAACACTCTAAGTAAGGTAGGTCCCAGAGAGAGTGGCAACAAGGACGAGAACTACGCCATCTAGGAGTAAATTGTCCAGCTTCCGTGGTTGAGTATCTTTTGGTGATTTTTCGACGTCTCCTTAGGTATATTGCGTGATTCAAAATCACCTGGCGCCCCCTTTTTGGTATTCTTTAGCCGTCGTGCCGCGCAATTACCAAACTTAATTCTATTTACGCGGAATCTGGGACTTAGAAATATTTTCACTCCCGAGTTCCGGACTTGGCAATTTTTGAAAAGTTTTCCCCTCCCTTGATTATCACATCGGCCCAAACGAGGGGTCCTCACGGGGTGTACGACTCCCAGCCTGAAACAAGAAGAGGCTCTTGCTCTTTCCCCAACGCTAGCCGGCGATAGTGAAGGAAATTATTTCATAGCTTGATAGTGGCACTTAGAAGAATTTCTTGGAAATTATAAATACTAAGCCACCCTTCCTTCACTGGGGAAAAATTCCGTAACAAGCGAATTATTTAAATATTTTGCAACACAATATTGAGGATCATTTAGAAAATATACCGGTTGCACAGTATCAAAGAATCATCTGGCAGCAAGATGGGGTTCCGCCCCACAATGGCAGAGTTGTCACAATTTTTTTAAATCAGAGCTACCCCCTTTGGATTGGTCTATTTGGGCAATTACGATGGCCGCCAAGAAGCCCAGATCTTAATCCCCCAGATTTTTACCTTTGGGGTACCATCAAACGAAGATTTTTTAAACATGGGGATTACGAAACTGTGCTGCAACTAAAAGAAGCAATAACAGAATATATGCAGTCTTTAAATTTAAATAAATTCGCACTTGGGGCTGTAAGGGACAATTTTTTGAAAAGGTGCTATAAATGCATCTAAAATAACGGTTATCTTGTAGAAAAAGACTTGTGATGCAGTGTAGTATGACATAGTTAAGGTTTTTTAGTTATAATTAGGTGCTAAGAGTTGTTAATTATCAGTTAATTAATTTTTTTACCGCGAATAAATCGCCTATTTGTGGATGAAATATATAACAACTATATATATTTGGATTCTGGCGAACAAGCAGAATTTAAATAAGTAAAAATATACAAAGTGTGCCATAAGAAAAAACAGACTTGACTTCACCCTGTATACACACAGCAAAATATTTTTTTTTAGAAAAACTAAAAAATTCCGAAAAAACTACGTAGGACTGAATTTTGAAATTTTCATAATAGTCAAGAATAAAGAAAATAAAGGGGGTGTCCATTTAATAAGTCTAACCCTGTACATTGCACTATAGGGTAGTATAAGGGTAAATTTTGACACACCTTCCATACTCTCGGTCTACTGCAGATATTCCCAAAGACGATCAAACTGTGATAACCACCTGTGCAGAAACTGCATAAGCTTTTTGAAACGAAAAAATAATGTTCTCTATTATTTCTTTTTTTGTTGCTCCAGCTGATTACAATGCCTGTAGCTACAAAAGATTTCCCCTGCAACAATAACCACTTTGACTGGTATAATTAGAGGAGATAGCCTTTCTTGTGTTTTTCAGGTTATATATTACAATTATCCTAAGAAATGTTCTCGGAAAAGAATAGAAAATTACATATATTTTGCACAATTAACAGGTACTAAGAAAAAATAAAATTACGTTTGTTATTCTTTGTAGAAACAAGCCAAGTAAATTACAATAACAATATTATCAATTTTATTTTAATATAAATTTTTTCTCAATCACACTTTCATCTATTTACTGGAATAATCTACATTTTGTTTTGCTTTTGAAATTCAATAATAAATCTTTAACAGAATCATTCTCTCAGACGCCATAAACTATAAACATTTTTTTTTCATAAAAGAAGAATTTAAAAAGCAAGGCGTAATAATCTGTATCCTTCTTCTTCTTTGTTTCACTGGCTTTGCTGGCTTTGCCAATCACAAAAATGTCTATTTAAGGGAACGCCAATGAATTACTTTCAGTAACCTCGAACTGATTGATTCAGAAACTACATTTCATGACGTAGAACTCAACTTTGGTGAAATAAGCTCTAATAATGTTTATTATCGATAGGAACGATCTAATATATCGTTTTAACTACAGAAAATTGATATTCGATAACCTGGATAATTCTTAGCAAACGGTTGTCCAATTAATATTATTGGATCACATAATACACTACTAACGAAAACACAAAAGGCCATGTAATAAATTTGTAATAACTAATAATATAAGCCCAGTTTAGTTCCTTTCTTACTTCAGGTAAAATTTACTTATCTTTCGTAGAATTATATCCGCAACGTCCCACCAAATTCGCAATGCAGCTAATCAAAGGGTTATCCATTTTGATTTAATTTACCTTTAAAATAACTAATGCAAATGGATTGAAACGAGGTCAGAGCTGTCCAATATGGCACAAAGTTATCATAGTCATCACCGCTGTCGATTTTACAATTAACGATTAAGATGCAAATGCTACCCTGCCATCGAATACGTTTGAGATTAGTTCCTGTGTTTGGTGTATTGCTGTGGGCACTTGTAACTAGTTCCATCCGGTGTATTCCTGTAATGGAAGAAGATCCTTCCTAATTAGAATTTCTATTTGTTTGGATAACGATATTACCTCAAACCAACAAGCAAAAATTGTGGTTTTATAAGTAACATAAGTTTATAACATACAGAAATATTGTACGTAGCTTAACTGAAAATGATGACCATATTAAAAATATCGTTCAAACTTTGGAAAAATCTATATTTTTAACAGTTTAAAACTTTAACGACTATGTATTAAAGTGAAATTTGTATCTAGGAGCGGATTTATCTAGGTACCCATTCCATAATATTCGACTTCTAGATAGGTTTGGAACCCTCACCTCGGTATAAATCATTTGACTAGCAAATTTCCTTTAATAACTTCTTTGTGAGTTATAATGAAATTCCATAATAACATTATTTAAAGCACTAAAGGGATCCATGTACGTCACGATTACCAATAACTAATTCAACATTACACACTTTGTTCAACATATACATATGTAAAGTCCGTTATTCGTGGGCGCAAGTGTTGAAACAGCGACATTAATAGGCCATCGATTTCGCACTGTAATCTGTGTTGCTTCGGTCATTTATCGACAATAATGCTCAACTTTTGCCAACTCCGCTTAATAAACTTTTCACTTGCTAACGTCCGATATCGCGAAGGGTAGAGCAAGTAAAGATAATCAGTAAACGGTCCCTAACATCCCACACAAAAGGTCGACCGCTGATGTCTATATAATGGCACAGTGGATGCTTTCATAATTTAAAACGTCGCATGATTTATGGTTTTCCAACTGCGCCGACGGAAAATGCCACATCGGTTTTATTTAAAATAAAATACAGATAGAAAATATCTCGATAGAATACCTGGTTGGTATAGTCTGGGTAAGTTTTAAGTCGTCTCCAATTTTTATTTTAAGTTTCAGGTGAATTGATATTTTCCACCATGTTTTTAATGGAATAGCTATTCTTGTAGTTTACCCAGATTAACAAGTTAAAAAACTGCCAGTTGTTTAGTTGAATTTCACTCACAATCAGTGCAATGGTTTGTACAGGGTCCTTGATTATAAATGTATCTCCCATTTATCTTTCAAAATATCATATATACCAAAAAAATATTAAATACAGAAATTTATACAAACCTCTTAGATTTTTATTTAAAATTAATTTGCGATATACCGGACATTACGTTTTTTTCCAAATCAATGCCAACTGAAGTGTTTTAAATGGACATCTCAATTATATTTACATTTTGAAATTCCCGAAAAAATTTTAAACATGTTTTGCAGTCCTAAACTCAACAGTTTTTGAAATATTTTTAGCTGAAAATCGTCACTATAATGCACATATTTTACTACGCAACTCTGTAGATTTACTTCATCTTTTTCATTGCCTTGTTAAAAATGTCAATAAAAAAATTTTGAAAGAGATTAAGTGAATCTAGAGATATTGTGTAGAAGCAAAAAAGGTCAAAATTGATGATTTTCAGCTAACAATATTTCAAAGCCTATTAAGCTTAGGACTATAGTGTATTATAAAAATTATGTTTAGAACTTTTAGGGGAATTCCAAAAATGAAAAAATAATTGGGGCATTCTATTCAAAAAACCAAAGTTACTTTGATTCTAAAAAAAACAACTGCATCTTGTATATAGCAAACATATCAAAAAAACATTTAAACGGATTCTAGCAATTTTTGTATTTAAAATTTATCCATATCTATTAAATTTTGAAAGTTAACTGGGGGGTGCATTTATATCCAAAGACCCTGTACATTAGCAAAATCCCACGTAGTTAATTTTCAATTAGATAAAGCAAACACTCTGCTACATTCAGAATCAACAGAAGTGCTGACGACTAATCAATAAATTGATTTCTTAGAGTACTGTTTCCAATGGGTGGGGCTCATGTTCCACGTGGAGGCAAACTGATTCTTAAAGGAGGCAAATTAAAAATAAAATCTTCCAGAGTTTAAGTCACTTAGTATACACGTACACATAACGTTAAGTTTGAATATTTTGTATAAATAGCATTTTACATAAAAATAAAACTAAAAAAATTAAAAAAATATTATTTTTGGCTGACCGATTTACACAGTAATAAATT
Organism: Dastarcus helophoroides; assembly: GCA_028583605.1. Lineage (NCBI taxonomy): Eukaryota > Metazoa > Arthropoda > Insecta > Coleoptera > Bothrideridae > Dastarcus > Dastarcus helophoroides. Next base: position 26,576,329 of record CM053337.1, on the reverse strand, counting down.
TAGTTCTTTCATCTGCACCAAATTATATATCAGCCCAGGTTGCTTTAAAGCGGAACCATTGGAATAATTTAACAAATCTAAAATGTTACGCTGCATTCGAATTACATAGACTATATCCATTGTGAATTATTTTACGAAAATCTAGGACAATCTAGGTCAAGATTTGATAAGAAACTGCTGTGACATTTTCCCCAATACACTACGAATGTTACAGCTTTTTCTTAGGAATCGTCACTCCACTAATAACTGGCTCCCACGCTGTTCTATTTTCATTTTATTTCCACATTAAACTAGCTCAGCTCGACTTTATTAAGGAAACACAATTACTAACATCGAGTTAGCACGGACGTTTTTCACCCACAGAGAAGTCAATAAAGTAAAACAGATAAAAGTTTTGTTTTGAAAACACTTGTCACTCCTGAGCCAATGTTCCGTTAAGATGAAAAATATTAAACGGATGTGACAAGGTTAGAGTAGAACTGGCACCAACGGCAAAAAAGCTTTAAGATATTATGGAAACTATTTCCTAATTTAAAAACATTTGTTTACCAAAAATATCCGAATCCTAATTCTTACTAACATACAGGGTGATTCAGTCATATTGGCATTAATTTAAACTACGTGTTTGGAAGGATTAGTAAAGACAAAATCGAAAAAAAAAGTATTCAACTTTTTAAAATGGACCCAAAAAGCCCGATGCCACTGACCACATTAAATACTTGACGGCAACAGATACTGATCACGTTATCATCTACTCACCATCTGCAATGATATGTCGATCTGGCGAGGGCGAAACATCTCTAATTAATGGGCAACAAATTTCTATTAGTTATTTTACAAATAAATATTTGTATTTTCATACATTTAAAACTTACATTTTTTTGTTTCGTTAATCAATCGATGTGATGAAAAGTAAAACGTAAATTCGAAAAATAAACGAACACAAACGACTCAAACTAAAATATTAATTCTATAAAATAAATAACGATACGACGCACTGGTTAATTTAATTTTGAAGCATATTAACGTTGGTTAGCAGTTTTGGTGGTTGTTTATAAAAGATATGTCAACGATAGCCCACAGTCGGAATAGGTGCAATGTATCTACATATTAAGGCACCCGAGAGCCTTTTTCCGAACTATTTTAGACCTGTCGGGCGCATGAAAAAAGTTATGATTCGTCGGTAAACTACAAGTGATCCTATCACGTAGGGTCACAGAAAATAAAACGTCGGAAAATAACCCTCAATTATTAACTACTTTTAACACTTGCACCCACAACAGCGAATTTAATGTTTTACTTGCAGCGTTGATATCACCGTTTACATCCATCTCGCGATTTAACCTTCATTTATTTTCGCGTAAATTTCTTCTGCAATTCGTTGTTACCCGATTTTCAAATAAAAAAGCAATCACCCTACGACTTTTCGGAACCATCGATGCCGACAGAATCATTTAATTTTTTTCGTATTGTCGTTTAGACATAACCTAGAAATATTTTGTTTATTTGTTTCGCCCGAGTCCCAACTGCGCAATCGTTAATTCTTTTTCTTTTTATTTATTTAGACCGTGTAGCTTTGGAATTAGTGACAGCTCAAAAAGGGGTCTAAATTATGGTTTTAAATTTTTTTTTTTTGAGTAATTATACCTGAATTTTTATTTTTAAACACGTATTTGTATTATACTCATTTTTCTCTATCTTCCATGAAAATTAATGCCATTATGACTATATCTCCCTTTACAAAAGAGAAAATGTGTTTGCCTGTTTGTCTGCTTTTTACAGCTCAATTACTGATGCGATTTTGACGAAAATTGGTATGGAAGTACTTTGCAAGACGGGATCGTTAGTGGGGTACTTTTTATCCAGGAAAACTGTTTCAGATGCTTACAAACTAATATATTCAGAAAGAGAAAGTAGCCTTTCCCTATTTTTTATGTAAATAAATAGGGCACAACTTTACCGTAACTTTACACGTAGGACAGAGACATCTAACGCGTGTAACGTGTAACTTTTTATCCAATATGTAAAACTGGCAAAACATCATTCAGCAATCTGCACCAATTTTTCAACGCTGTACATAGCTGATAAGGTTAATTTTATTACATTTATACAAACCAATTTTATAAATGCGAAAGTACGTTTCATCGACTCCACCATCTATTGCTTTCTTACAGCAATGATTTATCTGGTTCATAATAATATTAAAACCAGGGACAAATTAAAACATAAAGAAAACAAATTGATCCAACAATCTAATAAATTTTAAAACTCTCTTTAATTTTGGCAGTTTTGGCTCTTCATTTAAATTACCAAATGAAGTCACAGGTAATATCTAGTCAGAAGTAAATTAAAAGTTACTAAACATGAAAATTATTAATTTTTTTGAATACCCGAATTTTTTCAGAATTTCAACTTTTTACTGAAATATCGATTTGTTTTTAAATGTTATATTTTTTTATATTCGACTTTGATAATGTCGGCTTTAAAAAAAACTATTTTCGTCGTTTGTTAAAAATTTAGACCTTTATTGCAAATTTTAATTTGTTTGAAAATCTTTGTAGTATTCTTAAAATTTTGACCTTTGAAAATTTATACAATTTTAGGATTTCCACATTTTACAATTTTGGCCATTTTCTAGAAAATTTGACTTATTTAAAATATATTGGTTCTTTTATAAAAATGTCTACCTTTTTTAAATTTTGACTTTTTACCAAAAATTTCGACTTTTTTGAAAACTTTCGATTTTTCCAAAATCTTTGACATGTAAAGTCTGACTTTTTGCAAAATTCCCACTGTTTAAAAATCTTGTTTTTTTTTTAAACTTTGACCTTTATAAAAGTTCTAATCTTTTGAAAATTTTCTATTTTATGACAATTTAGACTTGTTTTTTAAAATTTCGACCATTGTTCAAAATGTTGGTTATTTTTGAAAATTTAGACTCTTTGAAAATTAAAATTGTTTTCTAAAATTTAGTTGCGACTGCTTCTTGAAAACTTCCAACTCTTTGAAAATTAAAACATTTTTATAAATTAATTTTCTTAAATCTTATGTCTTCAAATATTGTCTTTTTGAAAAATTCGACTTTTTTGAAAATTTCAAATTATATCGAAAATTTTTTACTTGTTTGAACATTTCAACTCCAAAATTTCCACTGAGAAAATTTATGTTATTTTTATTTTTTTCTTATTTTGAGTATATTTTTAAAATCTTTATTATTTTCAAAATTTTCGTTCAAGAAAATTAGGACTTTTTGAAAATGTATAATTTTTATAACTTCTTAATTTCTAGAGAAATTTTACATTTGTTAAGAAATCAGACTACATATTTGGACTTTACCTAAAAATTTAGAGTATTTTGAAAATTTCTGCTTCTCTCAAAATTTTGACTTTTTAAAAATTTATGCATTCTTTTTAAAGTTCCTATTTTTCCTAAAACTTTAGCTTTTTTGAAAAACTTGAACCTTAAAAAGATTCTACTTAATTTGAAAAATTTTTCCATTCAGAAAAAAAATTCAATCTTTGTTAGAATTTTTGACTTTGTTTTTAAACTGATTGTTTTTCAAAATTTTTGCTGTTCACAAATATTGTCACCTTTTTTGAAAATGTATACCTTGCTAATGATTTGATTTCCTCAAAATTTCTAATTTTTTAAAAATTAATTTCTTTTTGAAAAATTTGACTGTTTCCTAAAAGTCTCTAACTTTCCTAAAATTTAAACGATTTTGAAAGCGTCAACACTTTCAAAATCTGAACTTTTTGTCCAAATGTTGACGACTTTTTTGACGACTATTTGGACTTTATGAAACTTTGAAAATTTCAACTCTTTCAAGGTTTTCAATATTAACGAAATTTTTGAAATTTTTACTTAATGTTAAAATACTGAATCTTTCAAAATAACGAATTTTTAAAAATTTCGGTTTTTAAAAACAACTTTTTTAAAATTTTTTATTTTTGTAAATTTTTCTATTTTTGAGAAATTTCACGTTACGCTTTTATTGACACTTTTGACCTTTACTGAAATTTCGACTATTTTGAAAAAGGTTCTCAAAATTTTTCCAAATTTTGAATTTTTGGAAATTTTCACTATTTGAAAATTTTGTATTTCTCTTTATATTTTGATTTTTTTCAAAATTTTAGTCTTTTAAAAGATTGAGTTTTATTTGAAATAATCGGCTATTCTAAAATTTTAGGTTTGCCTTTGAAAATCTATACTTTTTACAGAATTTTCCCTTTTTTCCAAATTTCGACTTTTTTTTGAAAATCTAGATGTCATTTAGAAATTGATACTGTTTTAAGAAACATCAATATTTTTCAAAAAACAAATTGTCTTCCCCGAAGTTTTGGTATTTTGAAAATTATATTTTTGTCGAAAGAGCGAACTTTTCTCGAAATCTAACTCTTTTGAAAATTTGATTTTTTCTAAATTCGACTAAGACCTTTACTTCTTTGAAAAATTCAAATTTTTTCCAACATTTTCACCCCTTTGAAACTTTCTACTTTTGCAAAGTTTACAGTTTTTGAAAATCTTTACTCTTTTCGAAACTTCGATTTTTTAGAAAATTTTGAATTTTTTCAAAATTTCTCCTCTGTTTCATTTAGTTTTTTTTTAAAGTTAAATATTTTCTCAATGAGTGTTCTATGCATTTGAATATTTTTATTGAAATAGTCTTCTCCTTTGAAAACTTCGTTTTATTTAAACATTTAAAACCTTCTTTTGGAGAAATTGAAATACAAATCTTATCCCTTGAAACCAAGGAAGTTAAAAAACACAACAAAGGTTGCTCTAACGTGTTTCGATAGCCAAGCTATCATCTTTAGAGAGATACTCTATTCCAGTAGTAGAGTATCTCTCTAAAAATGATAGCTTGGTTATCGAAACGCGTTAGAGCAACCTTTGTTGTGGTTTTTAATATTTCTTGGTTCCAGGGCACAAGATTTGTATTTCAATTTTTGAAGATAACCAAGAACCAGTCCTTTCAACCAAAAAAATGCAGTTTCGACTTTTTCTCATTTTATATAAAAACTTTTACTTCTTTGAGGAATTGTTTTCATTTAAAAATGTTGAATTTTTTTGGAAACGTAGATGCTTCTTGAAAATATCTATTTTTGTTATAAATTTCGACTTTTTTCAAATTCTAATAATTTTCGTCTTGTTATCTTTTATGCATATTAAGACTCTGAGCCTAAACAATGCTCGGCTGTTCCGCTGTTCGGTTGCAATGAAGACAAAGACGAATTTCGATAAAAGGATGGAAGTTTTTAAAATATAATTTTGGTTTTTTCTATTTAAATTCGACATAAGCTTTAGAGCGTTGAAATTTTCGTAAAATATTTTACTCGAAATTTCCGAAGCAAAATGGTTTTCTTTAAATTTTACGTCTTATTAAGATTTCGATCTAAATATGAGAAAATAGCGGTACTTGTTGAAATTTTAAAGTAGGAGACAAATTTCGAGAGAAACTAGAAAAATTTTAATAAAAAATAATCAAACTTTGAGAAAAACGAAGAAAAAAACGAATTCTGAAATAAGTCGAAATTTTGAGTAAAAGGTGTTTCTGGGAGTAGAGTCGAAATTTTGAGAAAACACGAGTGCCAAGAATATATTTAAATCTCTATAAAAATACCAAGACCAATTTGAGAAAATTCAAATTCGAAAAAATAAAAAAATTGTAAAATCTGGAATAAAAGACGAAGTTGGATAAAAATCTACAAAAAACGCAGTATATTTAAAATTGAGACGAAATTTGAAAGCAAAAGATTTTGAGAATAAAGTTGCACTTCCTAAAAACGACAGATTTTGACAAGGAATGTCTGATCCTCCTCAAGGTTAACATTGTTGAGGCATATAAAACAGTCGGAGGCAGCAAATCTCTAAGCGGTTTAGTTTTGCACAGCAATGACTTCTGTTTATGGAGGTTTTTTTAATGCACATGTTCCAAACTTTGTAATTCGTTGCCTAGCAGAGTTTTCCCAGAAAATTACAACCCATCCTCACTTAAAAAGGTGCCATTTATCTTTATTTCCTCATCCTGCTCATATTGCTCCAAATGCACGAAAGGCATAATGATTTGCGAGTGACGTGTACTTGTAAAAAAATGGATTTTCTTTAAAAATTGTAATTTGTTTTTTAGAATCTGAAATAAAATAAAGGATATCTAAAATTTTAATTCGAAAGTTTGAGAACATTTTCAACATTTTAAATTTATTTAGAAAATTTTTCAGAAATACCTATTTCAGTGACAAAAAGTTTGAATGAATGTTTTACGTTTTTTTTTTTGAAATTTTCCTCGAAACTGAAAATTTTCAATAATAATTAACGGTTTAAATTGCAAAAAAAAATCTTTTGTCACGTATTCCTTTCTTTAATTATCTAAGTAGGTTCTTGGGGAATTGAAGTTAGCTTCTTTTAAATTTTTGTTTTCTGTACTTTACCTTAAAAAAAACAATTCCAGTCTACAAGGGAAGCATTGTTTTCCTATCTTCTAGAGAGCAGTGGTTTCGGGTACTCAGAGGGGTTCGCAGAAAATTGTAGGGAATACGCCACACTTCTGTTCATAATTGTTTTTATAAATATTGTGGACACGACATGAACCTGTTTTCTCTAATTGTTTAAAATACTATTGAAATGACATGGAAAATCTTGTGAATTTTTTGAACACGATGAGTTTTTTGTGCTATTTATCAAAAAATGCAATTTTATACTGTTGAGCGTTATCGGTTCAAAATTAGAACTTCGTGAATTTTAACAACTTTATTTCTAAACTGATCTCGGAACACTACTATTATAATTTACTTAACTGTCTAGCGGACTGTTAGTGAGTGTTAACTCACTAACACTGTTTAATTAACGAACTTATTCATTGACTAACTGAGGCAAAGGCGACCGCTTCCCGTTTCTAGACTGATCTCCGTGCTTGCGGAAATTTCTGGAGCGCTTATCTGCCGTTCAATTCATTATCGCGGCCGCTTCCCATTATCAAATTTTCTAGAAAATTCCTTACTAAATTTTATAATGACATTTTGTTACAATACTTATTTTCGTAACGAGGGTAAATGGTCAAAAATATTTTCATACCTCTGCAATAGAGAGAATGCCACTGTCATACTCCCCAGATTCCAAGAATTTCCAATAATTAAATTCTTAGTCCAAAATCGCCACAGTTTTCAGGTAACTATTTTTAAAACTTAAAATCCAAAATGAGGTATTTCTGCAGCTTAGTACAGCCAGGTGCGAAACAGGCGGTGTGTGGAGCATATGTTTCTATAGAGGCATGCAACTGAAGTGGTTTAAACGGTTTCAACTCGCTTGAAAGCTTGGAGAATCCGTAACGGCAATTATGCACCGTACCTATTCCAGTTTTCACATGCACGTCAGTTTCTCTGAGAGCAAAGGCAAACATGTTTTCCTAACTGCATTAGTTTCCATCTTGTGTCTTAGTGAGTGTGGTCTCGACTTTGTTTCGTATGCACCTGTAATTGGATTATTCCCCAGTTTGTTTTAGATGATTGCATTGTTTTAATTGCGACAACTCGGGCGTTTTGTTTCCGGGAGGCAAAGACTAATTTGAAATTTAACACTGACGTAATGCATGTTATATAGAAATGTTGATAAAGTCAACTCACAAATCGAAACCTCAAATAATCTGGCTAAATATGAGCTATTATGTGTGTAAGGTGTGTACGTTTTCATCACATTAAAAGAATTACCATATTTCCAAACAAATAAATGGAGTAGGTGCAAATGTTTCGGGTGATGAAATAGTTATAAAGTTTGTTATTGTTATTTGTTAGAAGAGGAGATGCGATTACTTACTGATTGTTTTACTTGATCTTGGAAGTATCTCTGTAAATCTTTATACAAAGCGGTCAAGGTATTTTATTTGTTTTTCAAACAAAACAACGTAGAAGTTATTTTCTTCGACGAAGTGTGGATTAAATCAAAGGGATACACAAATTTTTAAACAAAGAGTTTGAGACACTGACACTTCTACAAAAAAAAAGACTGTGCTGACCTAGATTTTTTATTCTTTCTTAAGATCTTGGAGCAGTGTCTTATTATTTATCAACATAGAAAATCTAATAACTTCTCACGGAGCGAAGGCTATTGTTTTACGCTTCAGACCGTCGAGAAAGTAAAAATGCATGGCAACCGGCAGACTGCTCCACTAACTTTCAATAGCCGCGCTCTATCCCAACTGATAGTAATGATCTTTGATGAAATCCGATAGACGTTGCAGGGCTACAGCATGGCGAGATCTTTGGTACTATGGGCATGGCTTAGATAACAACGTAGTGCAATTTTTAAATAGGTTCTATACCTGAAAGAGTATTAAGTATTGATTGTCACTTTTTGATATGTTTGTTAACAATGGTTTTGTCAATGCTTTTCATTAAAAAATTGTATTGGTTTAAACTACAACATATCCAGTAACCTAAATACAAGATTTTCTATTAAATCCACAGTTCCTTAAAGTTTATAAAAGTTAAGATATATTGGTTTGTGAGATTTGTGCAATATGCATTCGACGTGGTGATCGATTCATTAATGGGATAAATGGATTTCCTTTGCTGTGAAAATTTTTATTCATATTAACCTATTTTACAGAGGTAAAACTCTGCATTTGAAGCTACTTTCCTACTTTCCTTTCGTTCGCATACGTTTAATTAAACTTTTCTTTCAACTCATTAGTCACCTGCTTTGCAAAATGATATTACCTAATACAAAGTTTTAATTATTTCGTTTACTGATGGCATCAGCTTGTTGAAGTGCAAACACTCTCTCTGAAGTGTAACTGACGCAAAAAATATAACAAGTATTACTACTAAACAATAGTATTTTATATAACAAGTGACTAAAATCGTGTATTTTTACTAGTGTGGCGTTGACAAAATTGGTTACGACAATAATGTATTAATTTTTTCATAAAAACCAATAACAAAACAACGCAATATTCAATTGAGTGTTATAATGAAATTTTATTTCACTCTTAAGTATGAAATATATTCTTTATTTGATGCTTTTTCCTTTTTTTACACGTGTCAATAATGACATTGTTTTGATTCATCGCAACCGTTAAATAAATGTCATTTTGGGATATGGCGTTAGAAAAAATATTTTTACTTCAGAGTTTACTAGTTTTCGAATTTTATATAAATGTTTTCAATATTTTAATAATATTCTACCACAAAATAACACAGGGAATATCCATGTATGTTAAACCATATTTGAAGTCAATATAAGAGGGGTGGGCAAGTGTGGCTCTGACAGTATGTAAATTTTGGTTGCGTGCGGCTCCGATTAAAAAATTATTATTTTAATAATTTCAGAATCTTTTGATAACTTAGTTTTACAGTTCTAAACTGATAGAGCGAAAAAACGAAGCTAAAATATTTTTAAAAAATCTTGAGGAAAGAACTGAGAATTTCGCTTACATAAATCAAATCCTCAATTTTGTTAAAATAATTGCAAATGTGGGTAATATTCAAATTAATACAAAATTAACATGTATGTACCTTAAAAACTTATCTTGAAATTTCTAGAAAAAAATGTACAAGAAACTCTAAAGGGAGTCAAAGTTTGTGGAAATATTTTGAAGAAATATTCGAAGTTTTGGGAGGAAAAATAAAAATTTAAATTATAAGCTCGGAACTTTGTGACATGAAGGTTGTAGCTTTGAAATAAGCCATCATATTGGGCAAGTGTACAAATTTAGCAACTAAATCCGAAAATAAAAGATGGATCGTTTGGGGACTGCCGACACAAGTGAAAACTGAAATCTAGGAAATGATTGGTTTTTCTTTAATTCTCAAATTAACTGCAGTATCAGTTATTAAGACTGTATTATTTGTAAATTAAAATTCATATCATCTCTTGATGTACAAGACTACTGTACAACTACTATAATTCTTACTGTTATAATGCAGAGTGATTCGACAATTAAACATTTAAAATAATAATTTCATGTTACTGGAAAACAAATTTAAAAAAGAAATTAAGAAAAACCAGATAATTAACAAAATGGACTTCGAAAAAAATCACGATTTTTGAAAAATACGTACAATTTAGAGAAATTAGGAGAAAAATATTGCACTTTCTAGAAAATATTTCAACTTTTCAAGAGAAAATTAAATTCTAAGATCAAAACTGAAATTTTGAAAATAAACTAGTAAGTTCGAAAAAGACGAATTTCGAGGACAAAAATTTGAAAAAGCGGAGTTTTCAGTAAATTATACTAAAAATAAAAACCTACCCTTTTAAAGAAGTTCAAAAATGTCCAAAATTCGAAAGAAGTTAAAATTTTCCATGGTTCAATTTTCTGAAGAAGTCTAATTTTGAGAAAAAAATCGCTAATTCTAAAAGCATTATTCTGAAAACTTAAAATTCAGTAAAAACCTTAAATTTATAAGAAATGTTTTTCTCTATATCCTCAAAAATATTTTTCTATGCATGTTCATTAAGATTGCGATCTTATTTAAAGAGAAAACATTTTCAGAATCATAAAACATCACATTTTGAGATGAAAGTGGAAATTTGTTATAAAAAGACAAATAAAAAAAAAATTGCGGAATTTCGAAATAAATAAACGATTTTTGAAACAAAAGCTTAAAAAGTAGAGTTTTGACAATAAAATCAAAATTGCAAAAAAGTCAAACTCTGCGGAAATGACAAATTTTAGGAAAAAGACGCTTTTAAGGAAAAAAGTAAAAATTAAAAAAAAAGACAAATTTACCAAGAAAATATTAAATATCGGATATTGAGATAAAATTTAGAATTTCATGAAAAATAAACCAGTCGAAATTTCCCAAAAACCAGCTTCCAAATTTTCAAAAAAAAAGTCCAAATATTCAGAAAATTTTCGAAATTTGAAAAAAGAAACCAAATTTCACGAAAACTTCGAAAAGGACGAACAAATAAAAATTTTCCAGAGAAAGACAAATTTAAAGAAAAAAGTTTAATTTTTAAAAGAATAATCTACACTCTGAGAAAAAGATGAAATTAGGAAAAATGATCGAAATTCTGCGAAAAAGATCTAAATTTGGAGAAAAAGCGTTTTATCGTGTGAAAATTTGAAATTTTCCAGAAAGAATCAGAATTTATGGAAATTAAGAAAAAAAGGCGAATTTTAAGAAAAAAAAACAAATATGAAAAAAAATTAACATTTTATAATAATAATAATAATAATAATAATATATTTTCCATCAATTTTTACATGGATTGTCAGGACAACTTCTCGTATGTATATACAATAATATTCAGTTACCTACAATTTTCATAAAATTCATTAATATTATATAGTCTTTTGTAAAAAGATCTACTTAAGTCTTTTTTTAAACGAAATAATTGGTAGTAAATTATATTTATCTGGAACTGCGTTATATAATTTCAAGCTAATCGAGTTTACTCCTAGGGACGCTGAATGCAAAAGTATTATATGTATGAAAGTAATTATTCCGTAGAAACTTAGATTTGTTTTCGTGCATATATGTTCCACAAGCAAGTACATAAAGAAATGTAACAGTAAGTATATATAATTTTTTAAATAAATTTCTACAACTTGCTGCATAGGCAACTTTGGATAGTAGACGTACACATTTTTTCTGGAGTTTTAGCACTTCATCTATTAGTGGGCTATTTCCTCAGATGATTATCCCATATTTAATTCGACTGTGAAAATTCCCATAGTGTGCCAGATTCAAATGTTCCAATTTGCATTAGACGTCGCGCTAAATATACCGCACTGGATAAACGACTAGTGAGACTAATTATTTGCTTATTCCATTTTAATTTTGCTGAAAGTATATTCCCAGGAATTTTAGTTTCGCCTTTACGGACAAGGTATTAGCTGTGAAGACTATCGATTATGTTTTATCAATATTTAAGAACATCTTATTTGCTGCAAACCATTTTTCTGCTTCAGATAGGCTTGAAATAGAATTTAAGGACGCTGAATTATTATTAATTCCCTTATTCAAAATGCTTGTGTCATCGGCAAACAAACACACTCTAGAACATTTTATATTTTTGGGCAAGTCGTTCATGTATAATAGGAACATTTGAGGGCCTAGCACCGATCCTTGAAGCACCCCACAAATTAATTGCTTCATTTCCGCAGTACCGCCATTTAAAGTAACACTTTGAAAAACCTTCCTTCAAAATATGACTTCATTAATCTCCGGGGTATTCCTCTTATTCCATAGAAATTAGTTTATTTAGGAGAATCTCAATATCAAGAGAGTCAAATGCTTTGCTGATATCACAGGAATTCACGTGACGAATTGAACCTTCATTCAAGGTATTTAAAAGATATTCAGTTATATCAATTAGTAGTAGTAGATTTGGAGTTTCGAAAACATGTTGATTACTATCAAGTATAGTCAATTTTTCAAAGTAACCAGTAAGTCTCTGTTTTAAAGCTACTTCCAAGATCTTGGAAAAGATTGGCAAAATGAATATGGGTCGATAATTTGCTGGTTGATTTATATCTCCTTTCTTATGTAGTGGCTTTTGCTAATTTGATATTTGATGGGAAAATACCTTGGTCGAAACACTTATTTAGTAGCGATGTTAATGGGATTTCGATCGACTCTAGTATATGCTTTAGCATAATGGTGGAATATCCATAAGTATCTTTTGATTTTTTTTTTGATCTAACTATTGTCCGTACTTCTTAAAAATCTACTTCTTTGAAATAAATGAAATTAATAGCGAAATGTCTTGAATGAGACAAGTAATGATCTACTGTAAGCGTAGTGGGGGGAATTTAATTTTGTGTTCGAGTGCCAATTTCTGAGAAAAAAGTATTAAAATCTTCTGGGGTGATGTCTGGTTTTCTAACATACGATTTGCTCCTCGTTTCCATTTTTATAACATCCCAAATAGCTCTTTGTTTGTCTTCGGCATTCATGATGTATTTACAGTTTGCTTTCCTTTTCGACGTAGAAATACTTTGCTGATAATTTTTTTTTTGTATTTTTATATAAGAGACAAAGTTCATCATCTTTAGTTGCTCTCACTCTAATTTCCATAGCGTCTAGCTTGCCTTTTATTAATTTTAACTCCTTAGTGTACCAATTTAACGTCTTCTTATTATACTTCTGACGAACTATTAATTCTGGACAAGCTAAATTGAATCCATAATTAAAGATTTGAATAAAGACAGAGAATGCTGCATCTGCATTTTTTATGTCCATTATGTATTTCCAGTCGATCAGATACAAATTCTGCTTTAGGATATCCAAGTTACTTTCATTAATAACACGGTGTACTTTTAGAGTCTCTAGAGATGATCCTCCATTTTTCTTGTTATGCAAGAACAGTCACTGAGCTTTATGGTCCGAAATGTGAGGGTCGATAATTTCAATACTGTAATCAGTTTCATTAGAGAATATATTATCTATGCATGAAAAGGAAGAGCAAATAACTCTGGATGTCTCTCGGAAGCAAGGATATAAAGAAAATTCAGCCATTATATTTAAAAAAGTAATTATATCTTTTAGTAGTTCCATAATGTTGATATTGAAGTCACCTGCAATGTAAATTAATTTATTTTTATATTTGGTAGTTACCGCGATCAATAAATTTTCCATTTTATTGACAAATATAGATAAGTCTGCATTAGGGCTTCTATAGATAACTATAACTATTGCGCTAATTTGTACAATTTCAGTGCCAATGTTTCGACGTTTTTCGAGAAAATGTGTTGCTTTTAACATAGTTTGGTACATGTAAACTTTCCACAATTTCGAAAGTCAGCCAAGTTTCGATTAGGCAAAGAATATCTATTTTTTGTTGTTAATAAATATAGTTAATTCATAAAGTTTATTAAGTAGACTTTGACTGTTGAGGTCTGCTATAGTTATTTTATAATTTATATTTTGTTTTACAGAGTTATCAGATAACACTGATTGTCATTGCGTAGAGCTCATTTTGTTCTGAGCTCTCGATTTATTGAGAAAAAAAATTAAATTTGCGTACGAGAATCCCCTTTGGCCAGACGGATTCGCATGACATTTCCGATAAATTTGAAAAATTTACTCCTACTTTGAAGGAATTATATAATCCTTTACTTTGCAATTTGTCTACTACTAAGTTAGAAATATTGGTCTTTAGCTTTTCAGCTATATAATTTTGTATGATTGTTGTTTCTGTAACAGTATTTACTTTACCTATGTAGAACTAAGCGCGTTTCACGTAAGTAGATGAATATCTTGCCTCATCTTCGCTTGTGCCAATAATTGCAGGTGGTTGCTTTTTATTCCTTTGAAGTTTCCTGGTTGGGGCTTCTTCCCAGTTTGTATTGTGATTAGAAGATCTGGGTTAATAATTATTTTCTCTTGAATGCTTGACTGAGAAGAAGACAGGTGCCCTACATTGCCTCATGTGCGTCAAAAAAAGTCCATTATTGTGATACACGTCGAACAAAAGACAAACAAATTGAAACTTCCAGAAAATGTTTTCTTAATTTTCTTAGCAAAATTTTAATTTTCAAAAAAATTTACTTTTTTTTATCAGAAGATAATGATGGGGTAAGCGCCACATTCTACCCTATTCTAGTTACTTCTATAGTTATCTAGAATAAGTAACAGAAATAAAACTTTATGTAATTAACTATCCAAAATTACAAACAGATTATGCAATTTCATGGTTTGTTAAATTGAAAGAGTACGATTTGTCTTGTTTTACCTGTAAACTCGATAACAGACAAAGATTATTCTATTTTGACTAGCTGCTCAGCCAAAACCTAAACTAAAAAAAATAGAGGTCCCCGCAAAGAAAATCTGATCGTGTCCAAAATTTATTGGAACCGGGCCTGCTATTTTGCTTGCTATTAATTTCTTTTACAATAAGGATTTACAACAAAAATTTTTGTTCTGTAAGGGAACTTCTGCTTCCCCAACTTTCATAACGAACACGCTTCTTGAGCTTATATTTTAAAATTTTCATTATTTTGGTATCTAAACTCAAAATAAAATAAAAATGTCGCAGTCGCAAAAATTAAGTTGAAAAATATTCGAAATTTGAAAAATGTTTCCGAAAATATTGAAAAAAAATTATAAGGTTTAAAAATTAAAAAACTGTCAACATTTCTAAAAAAAGTCAACATTTTATGTTCAAAGTCGAAATTTTAGGAACAGACACAGAGTAGGAGAAATTACTTATGAGTTCGATACGTCTGTTAAACCTTTACAAGCAATTGGGGCTATTAAGGAGATTAATAATTGCTTGTTCCAGACTTTGAGAGATCGAAAATTCTAGTTAGTGTTAAATACCAATATAAAACCAGTAACCGCACCCAAAGTTCATCTGTTATAAGTTACAGTTATACGAATAAGTTATTAAGTTGTTCGATTAAACAAAAGTTTCAACAATGTTTAACTCTGTGAATAGGTAACGCGAAACAATATAAAATAATAAAATAATACGTTATGGAAATGTTAGAACAGATTGTACATTTATTCGTTAATACATGTAATTTTGATCACAGTCAGTGCCATTTGCAAAAACAACAATCGCAACAATTTTACATTTATAGATTCATCGTCGCACCAAAGATTAAACTCAACATTAAGCGCGACAAGCACTCAATTTTGTATCTCCTTATTTTGCCTCTCGCGCTCAGAGTTTGTTTGACTGAGACTGTAACTAACATAAACTAGAGCCACAATCGTAGGTTAAACGCAAAACTAACAAGCAGCTGACAAAATTCGCTAAGTTTGTAGTATAACTAGATATCAAGTTATGAAACATACCCCGCTGCGGCTGAAAACAATCCAAACTTTGCTCTGATATATGTAGTTACAGCGAATTTCAGGTTGTTTAATGTGTGCTATCCAAAACGGACATACACGAAAACGCAACATATATGTTAAATTGTCTAATTTGTTCGAATTACACAGAGAGTTGATTTAGGCACCAAGAAGCAATAAACGAGTATCAAGATTACCATTAATTACAAATTTCTAGTTTATATCCAAACAAATAAAAATTCCGACGGCGATCGCAACGAAAGTTGGCGTGAGAAACATCCGTTTCACATCTAATTAGACTAATTTGGTCAAATTAACGGGTAGATTACGCGCGCGCCGAACAAATAACATGCAGTTATTATGAAGTGAAAATGGGATTTGTGGTTAACAATTAACTTTTCATTAAGCTAATGTTTACAAGCGGCTGAAAAACCGTAATTATTCCGCTTATTACAACTTCATTTTTATGATTGAAGGCGCCCAAGGTTTTTTATTATTTTTTTTGTAAACTAAAGCTGATTAATTATCCATAGGGAGCGGGATTCTAATGGAAATGACCATATCTGCATATTTCAGCCAGAGGGGTTCTGCATGTAGGTTTCTATTAGTTTTAAAATGATAAATGGGAGTTCTTGTTGGTGTTAGTTCTCTCTTGTCTCACTTGGAACAAACTTTAAAATACGCCGTCGTTAAAATAGTTCGGATGCTTAATATATCAAAAACTTGAAATATATAAGACAATTTTGCAGCTGAAAGTTCTGGACACGTATCAAACTTTTTCGCTTAGCTCATATTCAATATCTAACCTGATTTAGTTAATGTTCATTTGCTCAATTGTAAATAATTAGTTCCTAATCTCTCCCATTTGGGGTCGAATGTAAAAAATCACTATTTCTGATAACACATGGGGCACCTATTGGCAAGTTTTAAGGAGTTCGAAATCTATTTCTAACTCGCCAGGTAATCCTAGAATCGTCTTTAGCGACATTCTCAAATCGTTACTTCAAACTTTTTTCACATTACCCAAAACAAACGGAACAACAGAAGGATAATACCACCAAAATTACTAATCATGAGACAGCTGTTATAACGAAAGTTGGGCTCTACACCACTGGCATCTCTACATTTGTCAATGACGTGCAAATACGTTCCTGTCATTTGCAACCGAATGTCAAAGTAGCCTGAGTTCGATATAACTACAACGTACCTTTGGATTAGATGAGAACTTATTGGTTAGGTGAAAATTCGTTTAGATTTGTTTAGTTGCTTGTTAGTTATTAGATTGATGTAATTTTAGTAGTGTACGTCCATCGGTCCGGTAGTTATTCTCGCGTTTGACGTTTAAGTTCAAACCACTTCAAAGAAAGGTCAAAATTTATATAAAAATAATTCTCAAAACATTTACTTCAACCTATTAATTTTGACCTTTCTTTGAAATTCTGACCTCAAAATATCTAATATATGTTAAAATAAAAAAAAATAAATAAATTTATTGAAAGGAAATCTTAAAATTCGATCTGTGACAGGCAAACTTCTACTACTTTTTGAAATATGTGGGTTTTGATCAAGGTACCGACTTAACAGTTATATTATTTAGTTTTTGAAGTAAAAAAAATGCTCCTATTTTTATGTAAAAATATAATAGTTGACTTATTCAAATACGAAACAAAACTTAGTTCAAAATCTACACAAAGAGGCATGCAATCTCTAGAACTTTTACTTCATTTGCTTTTGACTATTTATATCTTTTACGTAAATCACAAGCAACACCGTCCAAAACATCTGTACAAAGAACTAAACAGAGCGTAATCTTCGTGCGGCAGATTTTAATTAAAAAAAGGGCAACGTATATGATTTTGCTTTTTCAACTGCTAAAAAATGCTCGCAAAAATAATTAATTATACCTCGTTTTTAATTCATTTTGCGGGGAGCATAAAGAGCTGTAAAGGGAAAATTCCGTCAGATCATTAAAAAAAGAGATACATATTTTCAAGTTATTCAGTTTCTCTAATTGAGCGAAACTGCTGTTTATATCATCATGTTTATATCATCGCGTTTATATCGCGAATATTTGAACGAAATATATTTAAGCCACGTCGAAAGCAAATAGGTTTGTAATTTTTCCGCTGAAGTAGCGAATTAAAAAGAGTGTTTACCACTTCTGCAAGGTTTCTGTTGTTCATCAGTATTTATAACTCGACGATTAAATGATGGTTTATTTGGGTTGAAAGAAGTTATACAATTCAAAACTAATATAATTTATTAACAATAAATAAAATAATAAATATAAAAAATTCCGGGATGATTGCATGAATATTTGGTGTGATAGAACCAGATTTTGCTATTTATCATCGATTTTATCAATTGTTTGTTTGGTGGTTATTATGCTTACCATCTCCATCCCTCATCCAAAAGTAATTAAAGGTATCTTCAGAATATTTAGTTGCTTGTTCACAAGAAAAAATTGTCACTATTGCAAATACTTAAGAACTTTCATGGCCTCCAAAAAATAAGTTTTTTATTATTATTGCAAATGTGTAAAACTTTTGCTATGTTCCGCTTGTAAGTTAATGCCGTGTTACTAATAAATCCTAAATAAATTTGGAGGGAACAAGATGTTCACTGTACCTGCTGTGAAAATTACGTGATGTTTGGGCTACATAGACAGCATTAGACTCAGCAATTTAAAGAATAACTATAGAGAATCAAGACTTCCGCAGACTCGTCTAACGACTCAAAAAACTAAAGATGTCTGCTGTCCGATGTACAATGAAACCAAGCCAGCAAAGAACACGGCAAATGAATAACGGAAGAATGATAGCAAAAGACTTACTCGACACTCACACTCACACTACCCCACTAGAGAACAAAATAAATGTCACACAAAAGGGGGAGAAAGAAAAAGCTTTTTAAACAGTAGAGGCGGACCAAGGAACTGAGAATCAGGAAGACTCTCGAGCGCGAACGACTGATCACCCATCCGCTCTAAATTTTTCGAAATATGAAATCCCAACAAAGGTCACAAACTTATCAAGAAAAATTATTTTTGATTCAAGAAAATGAACCAGAGTCGGTTCTGGAATATTAGAACAATGTACGTCTCGCACAGATTAGCAAAGAAATGGATCGCTACAAGATAGACATATTAGGCCTCAGCGAAATTTGTTGGAGTGAGGCTTGAGAACACACGTTCGCAGATAGCAAACTTTTACTTTTCTCTGAAAAACCATCAGGTGAAAAGCATGAAAGTGGAGTGGGCATCTTACCAAGCGAAGCAGCTAAAAGGTCTCTGCTAGAATGGAACCTCTTATCGGCAAGAATAATTACTTCTAGGTTACAAACTAAGTACAGAAATCTGACGGTAGTACTGTGCTACGCTTCTCCAAATCAAGCCCAAATCGAGTAAAAATGAGCCTTTTACGAGCAACTTGAAGCGACTATAAGGATGGTTAAAGCGGCAGATATCAAAGGCATCTTGGGCAATTTTAACGCTAAAGTAGGTACAAATAACAACGGCTACAAACATGCTATGGAAAAACAGGGCTTGCGATCTAAAAATGAAAATGGCTGGCTATTTAGAGATCTATGCTCCAATCATGAGCTGGTAATACCTGTTTACACTGTTTAACCATAAGCGAGTTCACAAAGTAACTTGGAAATCACTAGATGGTCACACAGCCAACCAAATAAACCACATAGCTATAAGCTCAAAGTAAAAGAGCTCGCTGTTAAAAGTCAGAGCGAAACGAAGTTCGAACGGGGCAAGCGATCACTATTTGGTGGTAGCGAAAATAATAGTGAAGATTGCTATCCCTAAGAAGGGCAGTAACACGCATCTGAGAGTCAAATATAATACAGAACTACTTAAAAGTGAAACAACCTGCAAATTATTTGAAGAAAAATTCACAAGCAATATGTACAGGGAGAAAGCAGAAGAGAGCACTAATTATGAAGCCATAAGCAGGGCTATTTCCTTGACGAGTGTGAAAATTTTGAGAAAGAAAACTACTGCAAGAAAGAAGCACTGGATTACAGAAAACACCTGGGAGTTTATTCAGCACAGAGACAAACTTCATGATAAATGCTCAATTTCAATTCCAGTGGGGAAGACGACCTGCTAAAAGCACAATACAATCACGCTAATAAAAGCATCAAGAAAGTGGCCAGACGTGACAGATGATTATAGGCAGACCAACTAGCTGAAGCCGCACAACAGACAGAGCAACTCCAAAGAACTAAACAGAATTACTAAGACGTTGGCTAACGAAGCTAAAAGAAGCACCTATTCTATTTTATAGCATAAAAATGACCTCAACATTACATTGTTTCAGGAACAGCTAGCAAGATGGCAAGAATTTTATACTGAATCCTTATGCAGTAATTCATCCCTACCACATCATCCAGAGTCGGTAAACCCCAGAGCGAGCTTACCGATTTGCACGAGGGACCCTTCGGTAAACGAAATTAAAAACACCATAGAAAGCCTAAAATTAAACAAAGCGCAGGTCCGGATAATGTATTGCCTAAAATTATGAAACACTGTCCAAGCACGATGGCAGAGATTATTCAACCTGTGCTAAAGCGAGTGTAGAAGACCGAGAGATTCTCGGAAGACTGAGAGAGTGGTTTTATTGTTAAATTGTCAAAAGAGGGGGATAGAAGTGCATGCGAAAACTGAAGAGACATTACACTTTTGAACACCGTAAATGAGATCATAGTCAGTATTATAAACTCGTATAGAAAAAGTCATAGAACCGATTTTGAGGAAGGAACAAGCCTGAGTCAGAGCGAATAGGTCCTGCAGAGACCCTATGTATAACAACAGAACAATCTGCCGAGCACAACTCTCCTCTGTTTGTCTGCTTTGTGGACTTTCGCATGGCCTGCGATACTCTTCTTTACTCAGTTATATGACAGACGTTGGAAGAAGCCGGAATCCCATCTAAGATAGTAAGTGGTACAGTGGTACAACCAGCAGTCATGCACAAAAATCTTCTGTCCGACCCAATCTTAGTGAAAAATGACTTAAAGCAGGGCTATGTACTCTTACCATTGCTATTTGTAATAGTGTTATACCACGTACTAAAAGCGACAAACAGTTATGAAAGAGCTATCTAGTGGGGCTTAACAGGTAGATTAGGAGACCTAGATTACGCAAATGACATTTGCTTATTAACTCATACCCTCAAGGACATGCAATCTAAGCTGGAAAATCGAAAAGAAGAAGCGCTAAAAGCAGGGCTAGAAATTAACTTCAGCAAAACAAAGGAAATGCGCATAGAAAAGCTAAATAACTCACCTTTGCTTCTAAAGAATAAGATAATAGAAAGAGTAGTTGAATTGGGGAGTGCGAAGGCGCGGACAGAGACATCCATGAAAGGGTAAACAAGGATCGGAGAGCATTTGGATGCTGGAGGTCAAATCTCTACACGTTATTACTAAATTAAAACTGTTTAATACCAACGTTAAATTTGTGCTCCTATGCGGCTGCGAGACATGGAAGGTGACCAAGTCTATAAATAAAAAGCTGCAAGTATTTGTGAACAAATCACTCCGTACTATTATCAACATATTTTGGCCAAACCAAATCTCCAACGAAGGACTGTAGAAGAGAACCAAGCAAAAAGACATTGCGAAGGAGATAACCAGAAGAAAGTGGTGTTGGGTGGACCACATTCTCAGAAGACCGCGTGAAGACATCATGCGCCAAGCACTCGACTGCAACCCTCAAGGACAACGGAAACCAAACAAACCTGGAAGAGGAACATCATTGAAGAGGCACGATACATGGGGAAATCTTGGAGAGAGGTTAAGAACCTAGCTGCCAACGAAGAACAATGGAGACAATTTGCGGGAGCCTTAAGTTCCTTTAGGGAATAATGGGACATTATATGTAGAAAAGCAACTGACCGGGTGAATTAGCTTAATGTTTACATTAAATACGCTGTTTGGTTAGTTACACGTTTAGGTAGGACAGCAATTGAACTAACATCTTGTTCAATCATAGATAGTGATATGTACTTTCAAAACTTTGTTCCCTTTGCATAAAGTTAAAGCATACATTACTTAACCTGCAAACAAACTCCTAACAATGATGTGTGTTATGGGTGAGATACTAAAATATTGTTTATTATGTTTGCGTATATGCTTAATTATTCGAACAAACGATTCTATCCATTTTATAGATACGGAATTATTATTAATAGTGTTATTAATAAGCAATAATTTAAATCGGGTTTTGAATACAAATAATCTGAATATTATATAAGGTTAAATTGTTGACGGTCGAATAAAGCTAGTGCTATATTATAATGCAGTATTAGAATAGTTAATATAATTTCTAAATATACGTTGAGTATGATATGTTATATTTTATTTATTATAAGGTCCTGTCGGAAAATTCTAAGCTACTATTCAATGCAGCATAATTGTATAAAATTTGGCATTTAGTTGGCTAGATTTGAGTAAATATTAAATAGTAATGTGACCAATATTCGTATTCGCATTTGCGAATATTCTCATGTTTTGTAATATTCGCATTCGCATTCGCATTTATAGATTCTATGCGAATATATAGTAATTAGCAATAAAACGGGAAATTATTTATGAAATAACAACGCAATTGCTAAGGCAGGATCCACGAACTCTTGAGGCATCCATACCATGAGTGTTGGGGTCCATGGGTAGCGTACCTAATGGCATTTATTAAGATAATAATTAATTTAGTAATTTATCCAGTTTTATCTACTAAAAATTATTTAAAATTCCCTTGTTTTCTTTTCCTACTAGTTAGTTACAGTAGGGAAGGGTGGGACACTTGATCTCCCCTGGTTTGTACAGGCAACCGAAAATTTATATTCTTATCTGCGGGAATCTTTTCCAGAAATTTCCATTCTTTCCTGAAAATTAGTCTTTTATTGGGTGCATACAAACATATTCGGAGCTGCATACCGATAGCGTTGTATGTCCTCCTGATAACAACTTTCTGTGTAAAACTCATCTATATTAAAGGTACTTTCTAATGACTATAACTATTTGTAAATGAGACTTAGTTCTTCTGTCTTAAAAAATGAATGTCGATAAGGTTCATATTTTTTTTACGTTCAATCCACTCGCAAAGGATAACCTCATTATGCTTTCAAAACACCGCGAGTAGGATGCGAAAACAAGGACAGATTGCGATGAACCACCTTTTTAAACAAGGATAGGTTGTAATTTTTGGGGAAAATTCCATTCGGTAACGAGTTCCATAGCTTGGAAGTTTTATAGAAAAAGAGCTTCCGTAGACAGGAGTCCTCACTGTGTCAAGCTGGACCGCACATGAATTTGTTGTCTCCGACTGTCTTGGTAAGTTTCAGAAAACTTGACCTTGGGGGATCAATCCTATTAATTCCTGTGAGCATCTCCCATGAAAGTACTTGTAGAAAAAAGATAAATTACCAACCATCCGCCTGGGCTCTATTGTTTCGAGGGAATTGGTTAAACTCTCGTTATCAATTAGGCGAATTTCTCTTCTTTGAATTGAATCCAAAAGAGGTAAAGTGTGCTTTGGAGCTGACTTCCAAACATGAGATCAGTATATTTGGCGCATTTTACTTTATAGGTTTCGTCTACATAAATGGCATCAGAAGCTTACAGAAATATTTGTTCTGTATATGAGGAAGATCATGTGGGTTTTAGCACGTGTCGTGAATTCAAGAAACATTGGATAGACCCCGGTGAACCGACAATTTCCACGCCACAAAGAAAAATCCAGGACCTGTAAGTTCTGTTTTGCATCTGGTGGGCTAAGAAGGGTGTACTGTATTATAAACTGCTAAAGCCAGCGGAAACGGTTACTACTGTACGTTACAGCTTGCAACCTAATCGAGTGAATTAAGAATTACAGAAAAAAGCTACGGTTTATTGGGAATGGATCGCGACCAGTTGTACCCCTTCATGACAATGTTTTTCCGCACATCACTATGGCAACGCAAAAAACTAGAATAGAAATCGAATGAAAATGTATTTGCTTGCCCCTACTGACTACCTTTGGTTTCGATCACTGCACCACTATCTGAGTGGTTCAGGGTCCCACCCTTTAGAAAAGATTAGAAAATGTATTGGTGAATTTTTCGACTCGAAACCAAAGGAATTCTTCTGAACCGGAAATCACGAGTCCCCCTCAGGTGACAAAAGGTCATGGGAAAGCGAGAGAAAATATTTCAACTAAAATTAAATAGTTTGTATTCTTAATATCAATAAATATTTTTTGTGAAAAAATGCAAAAAACTTTTGTACCTTTTGCACACCCCGAATACTTGAAATTTCAATATTTTCTTGAAATTTCGACTATTGTTTCAAAAGCCATCTTTTTTTTTAGAAACTTTCTCCTTTTCTTTTAAAGTATCAAATTCGATCTCTTTCTTCGAAATCCCACTTTCTCAAAACTTCGAATGTTTATCTCAAAATTGGTCCCTCTTTTTTTTTCTCAAAATTTTGTCGTTTTTTAAAATTCGACTTTTTCAGAAAATTTTATATATTTCTGAAAACTTTTTTTAAATTCGGCTTGAAACAAACTTCAAATTGTTTATCAAATTTCGCTTTTTTTCTCGAAATTTGGTACATATTGTAACAAAATGTAATTAAAAAGTTTAGTTGGGAAATTTCTAGAAAATTTGATAAGGGGAAGCGGCTGCTATAATAAATCAAACGGTAGATAAGCGCTCCAGAAATTTCGGCAAACGATAAGCCTTATCTGCTGGATTTTTCTAGAACCCAAAACGGGATCTATATTTAGGGGTTCTGGTCGACTTTCCCTCGGTTACTCGGTCGGTTAGTAAGTTAGAGGTCAATGAATAAGTTAGTTAATTAAACAGTGTTGTGAATTAAAATTGTTGTTCCGAGTTCAGTTTTGAAATAATGTGATTACAATTCACCAAGTGTTAATAATTCGAACCGATAACGCGCAACAATATTTTGATAAGATAATAAAAAAATTTTAGAGTTAATATTAATTTATTTGGACCTTTTGAAAAATAGTTTTTGTAAATAATCACAAGACAAAAATTTTAGGAAATTCCAATTTCCACTTATTTCTCAAAATTTTGATCTTTATCTTAATAGTCAATATTTTCTGACGTCACGGGGGAGCATGGCCGTTAAAAAAAATATTCAATCGAAACGTTTCTACTTTTTTTTAATTTCGACTTTCATTCTGAAACTTACCTCAAAATACGCTCTTTATTTGAAATGTCAACAAAATTTGACCCTTTCTGAAAATGTCAATCTTGTCTTCGAAATTTTGATTTCTTTAAAAATCGATTTGTGTTTTCGAAAATTTCAATGTTTACCTTCGAAAACCGCCTTTTTATAAATATTTCAATATTTTTGCTGGAACGGATTGGTCCTTGGTTATCTTCAAAAACTGACATACAGAACTTGTCCCCTGAAACCAAGAAAGATTAAAAAACACAACAAACGTTCTATAATGCACAGACCAATAGGTTTGAACATTTATTAGATTCGAAGTTTGGAAACCAAATACCGGTTTCGATCTTATTAGATCTCGTCAGTTTGGTATATCCAACTCGAATGCTAATAAATGTTCCGACAAGTAAGTACTAAAACATTCACAGGCGTCGAGCGAGTGACTTTTTAGTACTACCACCTATTGGTCCATAGAGAAACTATGGCCATCGCCAACAATGTCGTATGCAAGAAGAATGCAACCTAGACTACAAATTCATGCAGCCCTCCAGGCGTGTATAGTGAATCATAGGTAGCTGAACTACCAACAGTTGAAACACTGCCACCTAGCGAAGCGGTTGCTCTCTAGGAGAGTTCCCAGAAGACAAGGATTCTATAATGCACAGACCAATAGGTTTGAACATTTATTAGATTCGAAGTTTGGAAACCAAATACCGGTTTCGATCTTATTAGATCTCGTCAGTTTGGTATATCCAACTCGAATGCTAATAAATGTTCCGACAAGTAAGTACTAAAACATTCACAGGCGTCGAGCGAGTGACTTTTTAGTACTACCACCTATTGGTCCATAGAGAAACTATGGCCATCGCCAACAATGTCGTCACTCGCTCGACGCCTGTGAATGTTTTAGTACTTACTTGTCGGAACATTTATTGGCATTCGAGTTGGATATACCAAACTGACGAGATCTAATAAGATCGAAACCGGTATTTGGTTTCCAAACTTCGAATCTAATAAATGTTCAAACCTATTGGTCTGTGCATTATAGAATCCTTGTCTTCTGGGAACTCTCCTAGAGAGCAACCGCTTCGCTAGGTGGCAGTGTTTCAACTGTTGGTAGTTCAGCTACCTATGATTCACTATACACGCCTGGAGGGCTGCATGAATTTGTAGTCTAGGTTGCATTCTTCTTGCATACGACATTGTTGGCGATGGCCATAGTTTCTCTATGGACCAATAGGTGGTAGTACTAAAAAGTCACTCGCTCGACGCCTGTGAATGTTTTAGTACTTACTTGTCGGAACATTTATTAGCATTCGAGTTGGATATACCAAACTGACGAGATCTAATAAGATCGAAACCGGTATTTGGTTTCCAAACTTCGAATCTAATAAATGTTCAAACCTATTGGTCTGTGCATTATAGAATCCTTGTCTTCTGGGAACTCTCCTAGAGAGCAACCGCTTCGCTAGGTGGCAGTGTTTCAACTGTTGGTAGTTCAGCTACCTATGATTCACTATACACGCCTGGAGGGCTGCATGAATTTGTAGTCTAGGTTGCATTCTTCTTGCATACGACATTGTTGGTGATGGCCATAGTTTCTCTATGGACCAATAGGTGGTAGTACTAAAAAGTCACTCGCTCGACGCCTGTGAATGTTTTAGTACTTACTTGTCGGAACATTTATTAGCATTCGAGTTGGATATACCAAACTGACGAGATCTAATAAGATCGAAACCGGTATTTGGTTTCCAAACTTCGAATCTAATAAATGTTCAAACCTATTGGTCTGTGCATTATAGAATCCTTGTCTTCTGGGAACTCTCCTAGAGAGCAACCGCTTCGCTAGGTGGCAGTGTTTCAACTGTTGGTAGTTCAGCTACCTATGATTCACTATACACGCCTGGAGGGCTGCATGAATTTGTAGTCTAGGTTGCATTCTTCTTGCATACAACAAACGTTGCTCAACGCATTTCGCGTATCTCTCTAAAGTGTTGTGTTTCTTAATCTTTCTTGGTTTTAGGGAACAAGTTCTGTATTTCAAAGATTTCCATACTTTTCAAGTTTTTCCAAAAGGTCAGGTTTTTTATTTTAAATTTGATTTTCCAAAAATTTCGACTATATCTTTTATTAGAGTTTACCTTGCCTAAATTACGACTTTCACTAAAAATCGTCCTTTTTCCTGTCAAAATTTGACTATTGAAAATTTTGAATATTTTTATAGAAATTACGGACATTTTTACGCAATTTTATCTATCGCGAAATTTCATCTTCTTTCTAAAAATTTATCTTATGCTCGAAATTTTAGGAAGTTTCTACTTAAAATTGGACTTTTTTCCAAAATTCTTTTAGTTTTTTAAAATTGAATGAAATTTTAATAAAAATATCTTGTATAACTGGATCATGGTGCACCCCTATTTTTCTTTATTTATGAAGATAAAAATTTTGGATCTGCTACACTTAATGTATTTATAAACCGTCAAAGTTTGACATAAAATTGACATTTCTATTGCTGTCACTTTCAATAAAACTGATACCAACTTTTGATTTTTAATGGAACACCCTGTATATTATTACATTTTTGGAATCTGTACAATTTTCTGGAAACAATACACATAATTTAAGCGATTTTTAAAGAATCGAAAATTATTTTGGTTCCATTTTATTTTTCAGCCTAGAAGGTCATGACTAATCCTAATTAAGCCTAGCTGACCACATTAGCGCTGCAAAATAAAACTTAAGAAGTTCCTTTTTCTTAATTTGTTTTCTATAGATATCCTATGTTTTTATACCGGGTGTTTTTTTTAGTTGGGAAGTTACCTTTATATGGAGTATCACTTATTATAAAGGCAAACTGACTTTGTCGATATGGCTAATCGGAGCTAAACTACCTTTCAAAAATATTTTCAACTTTCTACCACTTCCGGTTATACGGGAAGTAGACCTCAACTTTCTTATTTTAAATAGCAACCCCCAAATTTTATACATTATTTGGGTTTTACGTAAAAAAATAAGGTGGGTTTATGTATACATGTTAATTGCTATCTTTAATAGTTTTAAAGATATTTTAATTTTTCGAAAAAAACTGTCAGAAAAGAGGGTTATTTTGACTCTTTGTATCTTTTTTATTATTTGCAATAAAAACATGAAATTTGGGTTGAAGTCATGGAATATTATGGAGGCTATAATAACGTAATCAGGTTTCACATTTATTACACAGGGTAATGGAAATTTTATGATCTTTATTGTTTTTGTTTTATTCAAAAAAACTTTTTTTTTTTTAAGGAAACTATGTGTTTTTTAAACATTTTTGAATTCCTTACGTAAAAAGAAGAAAAAAGTTATATTACTAATTTTTTAAAATTCTGCACCGTTACAGAGATATAATGCAAAATAAAAAAGAAAAATATATCTTTTTTTTCTAGTAGCAACTTGGTAGTAGGCAACAAAATTTTCAAAAAAGAACATAACCACAAGGCCTAAAAATTTTAGGCAAAAGAACATTTAAAAGATAACCGCACAAGACGAATAAGTTTTTGGCTAATTGTTAGAATACTTATTGAAAAATGTTTAGGGAGCCACGAATGTATGTTTTGTAAAAATGGTTTGTTAAACAGACTTCTCATTTTTGGAGTAATGAAAATCAACAACAAATGTTCAAGAAAATTCGTTTACGTGTTTTACCTGTTATGCTGTTAGATTAGAACTCAGGAATTGTAAGCGTTAAATTTTACAATGAACATCAAAATGGAAATTTTTTAGTGATTTTTTTACGACTACTGCATGACAAGCATATTGCTAGAAACAATCGGATCTGCTTAAAAACGTTACTCAATTCGAAATCTTAAAATATGTCTAAATGTATTGAAACAGAAGATCGTTCTTGTTGTTCTTGATGTAAATTTTTTGTCAATTATTTTTGTTTCCTATTACTTACTATGATTAATTCTTTAAGCTTTTATTGCCTACAGTTAATTTCCTATTTGAACAAAAAAGAGATGTTTGATTCTTTTTATTTTGAGAATTATGTAAAATACCTCTGTAACGGCACAAAATTTTAAAAAATAAGTAATATAACTTTTTTCTTCTTTTTATATGAAGAATCCAAAAATGATTAAAAAACATATAGTTCCTATTTAAAAAAACAGAGTTTTCTTGTATAAAACAAAAACAGCAAAGATTATAAAATTTCCATCACCCTGTATAATAAACGTAAAATCTGTTTACGTTATTATAGTCTTTATAATATTCCGTGACTTCAACCCAAATTTCATGTTTTTACTGCAAATAAGAAAAAAGATACAAAGAGCCAAAGTAACCCTCTTTTCTGTCATTTTTTTTCGAAAAATTGAAATATCTTTAAAACTATCAAAGATAGCAATAAATATGTATACATAAACTCACCTTATTTTTTTACGTAAAATCCAAATAAATTATAAAATTTGTGGGTTGCTATTTAAAATAAGAAAGTTGATGTCTACTTCCGGTATAATCGGTAGTGGGGGGAAGCTGAAAATATTTTTAGAAGATAGTTTAATCCCGATTAGCCCCATCGACAAAATCAGTTTGCCTTTATAAAAAGTAGTACTTTATATAAAGGTAGTCTCCCAACTAAAAAAAACTCCCGGTAGAATAAATCTTCAAATAAATTGAAACCAAATATTTTCAATTTCTTTGGCTGTAATTTTAGTTCTATAGATATCACAGCAAAAATGACAATATGGTTAAATTCGCCATTAATTATTTTTTTGGTGGTACCACACCACCAATATGGTGCCATTTAAAAAAAAAATATGACATAAAAAACATTTTTGTTAACTTTATCACGTAATAAAATAATGAAATACTCCCGTTTTTACGTCATTTAATTTTTTTAGCTGTAATATGGTCCATTAGAATTAATCAGAATGAGTCATAGCCTTCTAAGTTGAAAAGTAAATTGGGAGCAAAACAATTTTCGATCCTTTTAAAATCACTTTATTTAGGTGCATTGTATTCAGAAAATTGCGCAGATTTTTAAAATGTAATAATATAACGAGTGCTCTATTTAAAAATCAAAAGTAGAGTCACTTTTAGCGAAAGTAACATTAGTAGAAATATCATTTTTATGTCAAAATTTGACATTTGATAAATACATCAAGTATAGTAAGTTTGAACATTTGATCTTCATAAATAAAGAAGAAAAGGAGGTGTACCATGATCCTGTGAAAAGCCGACATTCGCATTCACATTATTGAATGTTGCAAATGAATATTTGCATTCGCATTCGCGAATGATGGAAATGAATATTCGCATTCGCATTTGCATTCGCGAATATGGGAAAACTAACATTTGTTAAAATATAAAAAATAGACATAATTAAGTAAATAGAATTGTGCAGGTTACTTTTTAGGTTTTATAGCCTGTGAAATAACGTAGCTTGTATTTATTCGTTGCATACTGCGAATACGGACCACTTGCCGGATAATCGGTTGCCATCATTATCGACATCATTGCGCCTTTCATTAAAATAAGTGATGGTCACTTTTCAAATTAACATCATAATAATCCATTTCATTAAATACGTACGCACTTGGTAGTTTCAAGTATTATTGATGTATATCTAAATATTAGCATAGACATTATACTATGTAGGGCAAATATTGATTGAGTACAAAGATATTTAAAATACATTAGAAAAGAACAGAGTAGTTGACATTTCCAACCCTTACTTCATGGAATTTTTTAATATTCATAACTAGTTAACTTTATTAACGATAAAAACGCAACAAAATTTAAAAATTCCACAAAGTTTTCGATAAATATTTGCTAACACCGGACTAGGTTTCGCATTACCGCATCATCGGCGGTCATATCAGCAATTTGTTTAGCCGTTGTTATGCTAACAAGCTCCATGGATCACAGATTCCTACGAATATTCCGTCTAATCCAAATTCTCGTCCAAAGCTTCAATTAGAGGTGTGTTTAGAAGATCAAGCTGCTCGTTCATAAATGTAAGTTGACTAGATTGTAAATATTTGTGAATTTCTATGGCTTCCAAGAAATTAAGTTTTTTAGTGTTATTAAAAATATGTAATACTGTTGCGGGCTTATCGGTTCGAATTGATTAATACATTAAATAATGCCCACTTTATTACCAAACTAAACTCGGATCACTACAACTGAACAATAACTCACTTATGTACTTCTAACTTCTAACTCACTAACTACACTGACTCTAACTGACTTCTCGAGGCAGAGCTGGCCGCTTTATATAGTTTTAGCTTCCAGGTTCTAGAAAAATCTCGCAGATAAGGCTTATCGTTTGCCAAAATTTCTGGAACGCTTATCTGCCGTTTGCTTCGTTATCACGGCCGCTTTCTTTTTATCAGATCATTTTGGAAACTTTTCTTACGTACTAAATTCTACAATTCTATTCTATCAATTTACATTGCGTTAGAATACTTCTACTGTATTTGCGGATGTAGGCTTATGTCGTCTTTCTAATAGATACAAAACTAAACAAATCGCTGGTACCATCGCCGATGTTGGAGTAATGCGAAACCTGGTCCGGTGTTAGCAAATATTTACCGAAAACGGTGTGGAATTTTTAAATTTTGTTGCGTTTTTATCGTTAATAAAGTTTAATAGTTATGAAGAACAGAGTAACCAACAAAAATGATCCAAAATTAATCATTTGGAGGTATATAGTTTAAAATTTAGAGATTCTCCATTTAATGGTATATCAATAAACTAATGAGAATTGAAATAACATTTTGTCGATAATTTTTTATTGTGGAAAAATAACATAAAATAGTTTGCTCTGCATGGTTTGAACTTCGCCAAAATTCAATTCTAAATGTACACAGCTTTAGTCGCTCAATTTAAAATGTTTAGCTATATCAATAATTTGGAATGACTGCACATTTTGGTCGTCATTTGTAAATGTAATTTCAATTTGAATTAACAATTTTATCGTGTTCAATTATGTAACTATTAATATCATATCCTTTACTCACAGAATTGTTATTCGAATGAAATTGACATTCAATTTTAACGAAAGGTGCACGTGGTTCAGATAATAATAAGATAGACACATTAGGAAAGTCAAACACTGTCCATAGGGAAAATGTTAATAAGAAATTTACCATTGGAAGCTAATAGAAGGAATAGATGGGCGGCGCCTTGTATTCTCCTACACCGGTGTAAACAATTCAACGCAGAGCGCAGCGATCAGTACTGGTGGAGATTTCAGTAGTATGCCATAGCTTCTAACGTGTTTTGTTACGGGATTACTACTGGCAGGCAACAATTTTATTAAAATTTGCATACCACATGCTGTTTGTTCTTTTAGTCCGTTGATTTAATCAACGTCTGAGGCAAAATAAATTTAATATTCTTTGATAACCAAAATAAATAAACGAGATTTCCTAAACAAAATAAAAAATAACTCTAATGAAGAATATAACATAATAACATTTTAAATATTACCATATAAGGAGTTCAAATAGGCCGTCGGACTGTACTAAACAGTATTCTAGTCTGTTGTAAAACTCTCGACAAGTTTTTTCTAACACTAAACTGGAAGATACGAGCATGCTGCATCAGCGTTCAGCGGCCGTAGAAAACTATGGAAGGGACAATTCTTAGCGTTTTACATGGACAATGAAACATTTTCCTTATCTGTAGGTGTGTGGCAGCTGGGTTGCTTATTAGTAGGTGCGCAAGTGGTTCGGGCGTAAGTAGTCACACACCTAACACACTCACATTAAAAACAACGTCCGTGAATTGCTTATAATCTCACTCTCATGTCCGTTCCTCTGTCACAGAGATGATTTTCACGAGTATTACGTAATATAGGAATTTGAAATTTGACACAGAGTTTGTTCTCGTTGATCTTGATATTGCCAGTCAACGAATAGAAAAAGAAAATATTTTACAATAAAATAGGAGGATATACTTTGGTCCCCGAAAAATCGAGTTTTAATTAATATATCGTGGGAGGTATCATTTAAGAGAGCTATCTCTAAGGATCTCGACATATTGTTATTTTCTATAATTTTCGCTCCAGTGGTCTTGAAGATGCAGCTCAAAATCTGCAATAAATAGTCTTTGCCCTTGATCTCATAGTTTCTAAAGATAAAATTTATATTTTAATAAGATTAGTAGATATTAGGTCGTGTATTATAAAAGAAACTGAAGGTTTTTCGTTATTGTAATGATTGTTGAGAAAAAAAATATTTTATATAAAAGTAGGTGCTTGCTTCCCAAGGATTTTTGACGGATATTTAATAGGTTTTCTTTAAATAAAAACTTAACCTAACCAAATGCTATATTAAAGATCAAATTCGTCCTTTACATTACTTCATTTAGATTAATATTTTTGGAGTTAATACAGGTTTATTAATTACATGTAATACAGTAAATAGCAGACTGCCAGCTGAGATGTTAAAACAAAAAATTTTAGCGTGAACCGAGGCCTACATCCCGCAATTATGTTGCTCTGTGATAATAAATGACATTGCTTTTTACTTGAGACATTATAACTAGTCACTAGTTCCGTAAATGTTGCCATTGAATGTAAATAAGGCGGGTATTTGAAAGTACACAATCTCTTAATTTTTCATTAGTATTACACAAGAAAATTTGGATAAGATTTCAATAAATATTTATACATAGATTAAAGTGATTTAATTTGGTCTGTCGACTGCTAATTGTAGCAACTTGTATGGAACTATAATTCTGATAGCTCTTAATTGATGTTTGTTTTAGTAAGTTTAGACTTTAATTTCAGAAATTTTCATAATTTTGATGAATGCTTTTTTCTTAAATATCGACATACCTTGTCTAAATAATTGGACATTAATGTACTATTTGTAGCACAAACACACAAAAGTAACAAAATGTTCTCCCTTTATTTCATTTTTTTTTTTAAATATTGCCCGTAAAATATCAGTTTTTCAAAATGATAAATCTTTCTAAATTCCGAATTTAAACTTATAACTTTTTGTAGGTACATTTTGAACTAGAGATTTTGTTTGAAGTTTTAAATTTTCAAAGAAGTCCATATCTCGATATTACAATATTATAATAGAAAATAACGTCAACATTTTTAAGTTAAACTCGAAATGTGTAATACAACATTTTGGGAAATAGTCGAGATTTCGAAATTTGATATTTAAAATAAAGGCCATTTTAAGATTAACCATGGAATTTTGATAAAAATAGACTTTTTGTTTATTAATTTTTCTTAATATTTGTGCGACACAGTGTGGAAATATTTAAATTTCTAATAATGATAGTTGACGAACTTGTGAAACATTTTTTGAAATATAACTACGTGATATCTAGATTCTCAAAACGGCACCCCATGACGACTTATAAAGACTTTTTACTCAAAAACTAACAAGTTTTACAATATTTGAAATTTTAAAGTTAGGTTTAAAATTTTCAGAAATTTATTTGTCTTTATTTGGAAGTTTTTCTTTTTGCACGAAAATGCGACTTATTATAAAAATGTTTATTTTTTTCTTAAAATTTTGAAATAAAATACAAAATTGAAAGCACTAAAAGGTCAAAAAAATAAAATGTATTTAAAAAACTGGGCACTTAATGCTAAACTTGAAATTTTGATAAAAACTAGAATTTTCGATTTTTGTCGGTAATTGGAAGGTATAAATCGAAATGTTAAAAAATTGTTATCAGTAAATTTCGTTTGTTTCCTTCAATTTTTCTGAAAATTTTGATTTTTATTTCGAAATGTAAATTTTTATCCGAGATTGTGAAGTAAAATTCAAAATAAAAGGAACAAACTTATTTAGACTCTAAATTTAAAACGGAAGTCCAAATTTTAAGATTGGAAATTCGAAATATTTAAAAAAGTAAAGAAATTTTAAAATAAAATACAAAATTAAAAGCACTAAAAGGTCAAAAAAATAAAATGTATTTAAAAAACTGGGCACTTAATGCTAAACTTGAAATTTTGATAAAGATTAGAATTTTCGATTTTTGTCGATAATTGTAAGGTATAAATCGAAATGTTAAAAAATTGTTATCAGTAAATTTCGTTTGTTTTCTTCAATTTTTCTGAAAATTTTGATTTTTATTTCGAAATGTAAATTTTTATCCGAGATTGTGAAGTAAAATTCAAAATAAAAGGAACAAACTTATTTAGACTCTAAATTTAAAACGGAAGTCCAAATTTTAAGATTGGAAATTCGAAATATTTAAAAAAAGTAACGAAATTTTAAAATAAAATACAAAATTGAAAGCACTAGAAGGTGAAAAAAATAAAATGTATTTAAAAAACTGGGCACTTAATGCTAAACTTGAAATTTTGATAAAAACTAGAATTTTCGATTTTTGTCGGTAATTGTAAGGTATAAATCGAAATGTTAAACAATTTTTATCAGTAAATTTCGTTTGTTTTCTTCAATTTTTCTGAAAATTTTGATTTTTATTTCGAAATGTAAATTTTTATCCGAGATTGTGAAGTAAAATTCAAAATAAAAGGAACAAACTTATTTAGACTTTAAATTTAAAACGGAAGTCCAAATTTTAAGATTGCAAATTCGAAATATTTAAAAAAAGTAAAGAAATTTTAAAATAAAATACAAAATTGAAAGCACTAAAAGGTCAAAAAATAAAATGTATTTAAAAAACTGGGCACTTAATGCTAAACTTGAAATTTTGATAAAGATTAGAATTTTCGATTTTTGTCGATAATTGTAAGGTATAAATCGAAATGTTAAAAAATTGTTATCAGTAAATTTAGTATGTTTTCTTCAATTTTTCTGAAAATTTTGATTTTTATTTCGAAATGTAAATTTTTTCCCCAAAGTTATGAAGTAAAATTCAAAATAAAAGGAAGGAGCCAAATTGCGAGAAAAAAATTGGAGTTTTGGAAAACAAGTAACATTTTTTAGTGTAAACTAGGAATAGTTTGAGACAAGTCGAAATTTCCAGAAAAACATAAGCTTTGCATTTTTTTCCCTTTTGTAGGGAGATTCGTGTTTTCTTGCTTTCCATGGAAAACCTCTAAAACATGTACCTAATATTTTTATGTAATCGTATTCAAGAAATGGTTTCTTAAAATATTGAATTCTTTATTGAACAAAAATATCTGCGCAAGTAAAACTACTGGTTAATACTATTTTCTTCAGGTTATTTTATATGTTAACCTTTCAAGTTAATTCCACATTTTACACTCAAAACTCATTTACTCAAAATTTTAAATTAAAATTTGATCTCCATAAATTTGAAGTGTTTTGCTTTTTTGCAATTTTCAATTTTAACCCTCACGTTTGATATTGAACACAAAAATTCCCTTATAATAATTTATATTCGAAGTATGTACAGTTTGAACTAAATATAATTTCCACTACTCGTAAACTATTAGAGATTCAAGGAAGCTTAAATAAGAAAAGTGGTGCAGAATTTAATGCCTAACAATACTCCGCTGAGAAAAGAATTGTTGAGAAAAAAGTGAAAATACTTATTTTAAAAATCAGCTGTTACTTGATTATTTGACGTTCCACTGAAAAAATTTAAAAATTATAGTTAGTTGTTTTTAAGGCTTTTTCGTTGGTGTACATTAATTTTTTTCTAAATTTAACTGTTTGAGAGAAAATTACACCAAATTTATTATTTCTTATGGACGCCATATTAAATTTAATTATTTTCGGATTCAGTATATTTTTTTAAATAATCTGCTATACCACATGCCATAATTTAAAGGTGGCAAAATAATTTTTTTATTAATTTTAAACAAAAAAATTATATTATGTCAGGGAAATACATTAACTTTTAATGACAAAATTAGATTACCTAATTACATAAAATTAATTATTGAAAAACTAAGAATATGTTGAACAAACTATGCAATATTGAAACAGTTGTTAGTATAATCGTAAAGTGCATGCACCCCTTTAAATTGCGTAATTCTATGAAAACTTGTAGATGTTCTAAAAATTATGTGCGAAATGTTTACAATATTTTTTAATATTGATCTTTTAATATTGATTCGTGTAACGTGAGATATCTAACAAACTAACATGAGAAATGACTCTTATGTTAATGCACATTATCCGTCTTACAATACCTAACTTCTGGAGAAGTCTAGAATGCACACTTGCCTGTAAGACAGGGAAACGTCGCTCTTAGTAAATTTGTTAGAATGTTTTTAGAATTACCTGATTTAAAGGGAATCATACACGTTAGGATTATTAATAAATCTTTCAACATTATCTTAAAAAATTGCTAGAATGTTTTCAGAATAATGTTATTTAAAGTGTGTCATACACGTTAGGATTATTAATAAACCTTTCAATTTTTTTGTTCAATATTTCAATATTTTTGGTCTTTAATAAAAATTATTTCTTTTTATGGTTTGTATTTTTTATTATTAAGAGCTTCTATGATTTAGTTTTTTTATTAATAAATTACTTTATTTAACGCGCTTTGCGACATTCAAAGTATGCCATGACATATGTCAAATTAATCAGAAAAATAAGCTGAATTCGAGAACAAGAAAATTTCATATGGTGTCTATAAGAAATGAAAAAGTTGACATAATTATCTTGAAAACAGTTTATTTCAAGAAAAAACGTACAAACCAATAAAAGACCTTAATAAGGTTACCTATGGTTTTTGATTTTTTTCGATCGTTCTTTAAATAAACAAGTTACAATTGATTATCGGAAATGCCGGTTTTCAGTTTTTTCCAAATAAAATCAAGACGAATTGAGATTCAATTATTTTCTTAGCGAAATATTTCAGGGTATAAAGGCATAGAAGGAGACAAAGAGGCAGATAGACTCGTAAAAGAAGCCTCAATCACACCTCTCTTCGGTCCAGAACCATACTGTGGTCTTACAAAAAGCCATGTAAAAAATGAAATAAATACTTGGGAGACAAATCAAAGGCTGCCGTACTGGATGAAAACTCAAGGCCTAAGACACTCAAAAATATTCATCGCTATCTCAAAAAAGTCTGAGCAACTTCTCGAACTAAAAAAGAACGACTTAAGAATAATAACGTGACGTTTCATAGAACACTTTCCCGTAAAGTTTCATGTTAAGAAGATGGAAAAGTGGATGATGAAAACTGCAGATTCTGTAGCGCAGCAACAGAATACCTGCTATATGAGTGCATGGCTCAGTTCTGTAAAAGGCTCAAATGTCTTGAAAGGGTGACTGTGACACCCCAAGAAATTAGAGAAACAGCTCCTTAAAAGATAGTAGACTATCTAAAAAGTCCAAATATCTTGGACAATCATTAAAAAATTAGAGTCCGCACAAAAGATCCTAATGGATTGCAGTGCTGAGAGCTTTAAAGGATATACGACTCTATGTCAGAACTGTAGAACTATAGCGGAATATTGTTAAGCATTTAATTCTGCACTACTTTTCCTATTTAAGCTTTCTTGCATCTCTAATATTTTCGGAGTTCCCTGTAGTGGAAATCAAATTTGGTTTAACCTGTATATCTATCCAGATTAAGGTCGAAGTCTCAAAATAGAATTCGAAATTTTGATATTACAGTCGAAATTCTAAGAAAATATTCTTTGATAATGAACCAAAATGCAACATTAAATTTCAATAGAGAATAGAAAATTCGAATTTACATGTACGCGCGAACTCAGTTTCTTGGGTCTAAGATTAAGGTTAATATACGCACTAGTAGACAAAATCTCCAAATTGCAGTCTATAGACAATATTATGCCATTATCAGTAGACAAATGGAAAAAGATCAGCTGTTCTACAACTCACTGTGGATATTCCACAGGCTATTGTCACACTTGTACAAGACTAATATTATTCTTGTATCATGACTTGCACTGTATCTCGAGAATACTTCAACTAAATTGTGTAGATGTGGATGCAAGACAAAGACTCTAGCGACAAAATCTTCGACTTGTCTATAGACAGGAGCGTTGATTTGTTTACGAGTGACTGATATAATAAAGAAAGTTTTAAATAACTTAAGAAATTATATATACATAGGTACCAGGAAAATAAGCAATGAAAACTGAAATCAAAAAGAATTTCTAGAACTACATGTATGCAGCGTATTTCCAGAAATATTTTAATCTTTACTATAAAATGTTTATTGGTTCCAGTTAACTTAAGATACAGCTACCCCATATTTATATTATCAGTCTAGATGCACTTACGAGCGTTATGGTATATTTTAAAGTTTTACTTCGGCAGACTACCTGAAATAAACCGAAACAACCAAAAATTATTTGCTTCCTTGAGAGTTTCAGGAAGCAGTAGCGCTTTTAAAAATTTATGGAGCTTGTATATTGGTTTAATGATCCTTGTAAAACTTCTATTACATTTCTCATGAAAACGACATTAAAAAAAATAAAACAGCCTGTTTATATTTATCCTAGTTTGTCCGAAAGTACGCGTTTTATTGCTTAGAAATAAAATGATGAATTTTTCAAACAACCTGAAAACTATAATCTGAATTTTTCTATCGTAAAAAGTGGATGTTTACGACCGATGGAAATGGAAAAATGTTTTTTTTTAATTGAAGCAGCCGGCGGCCATGAAATAATAAAGTCGGCTGCGAAGAACGAGAATGCAGATTTACGAATCAGATGCCCCTAAACTCGTTAACCTAAAGTAAATTAAAACTTTCCAAGAGATTTACAACAAAGTAGGTAAAAACAATAATAAGGAGGGTTGCCCGGTAGCAAGCAAAGGGCGAAACGGCGCAGTTAATAGCTGCAGTAATCACCTCTAAAACAGGGATTAATATATCACCCCGGTAGTTTCAGTCACGGACCTATAAATTACAAAACATTAAACTTTTCCCAAACTGTCCAAGAAATAATTGCGACTGTAGCCGTGTAATTGGAACAAGAAAGTTTCTACCTATCTTGGCTTGCTCTCGTGCCCTCGAAAACTCCTTTAGGACTTCAAACGTTAGGCATTAAGTCGAAGGCGATACGGTGCTAATACTCCAAAAATTTACATCTTACAAGTTAAATTCTCATTAAATTGCCCCAAATCTAGATTACCCAGCACGTCCCATCGCAATAAGTAGGAAAATAAATCCCCATAGAATTGAGTTGAAATTATAAAAAAGAGTCTAGTTATATATTTTCTTTTAATTTCAGTAGTCTGAGAATTTTTTATTTATATATGGCGTAATTAGAATTTGCTTTTTACCAAGAAGACTTCATAAGTCCAAATGGCTTGTTTAATTAAATATGCTCCTTTACAAGTTATCTCATTTGTTTATTATGCACCGCTTTTATGCTATTTAATGGGACATCAGTATACGAGGGTAAATTCAATATGAACCGGAATTTCTATCATGTCGTCATGAGAGCGTCGGGGGTGTGCGCATACTCTTAGACATGTTAGGTGGAGATATCACGTGACTTTCCGCGCTCAAGCGAATTCCGTTCTCGCCGTTCGTCAGTTATAAATAAGTGAGCAAGAGGTTCATCCGTACTTTGCGCAGCGCATTAAATGTCTTGCCGTTGAAGATGTAAAGCCCGCCAAAATTCTTCGTAGACTAGAAGCACAGTTTGGGGAACCTTATTTGAAGGAAGTGTAAGAATGGCACAAAAATTTTGGAAAGACGAACTCAAGTTGAAGATGAACCCAGTGCCCGTCGTTCTCGGACCAGCGTGACTGCGAGCAAGATTAACGCTCTTCATCGACTTTGGGAAGGTGATCGCCGTTTGACTGTTGGTGAAATTGCAGCTCAGATAAGGGTAAGCTTTGAGAGGGCTCAATCCATCATTATAGATGAGCTGGGGTTTCGACAAATTTCTGCTATGAGGGTACCTCTCTTTTTGACTGAAGAACAGAAACCACAAGGTCTAGAGATTTGTCAGCGCTATTTTGGACCCTTTCAACTTGAAGGTGATGTTTTTTTGCAACATATCGTTACGTGTGATGAGACTTGTTTTCATCATTGCACCCCTGAATCTAAACAAGCAAAAACTCGCCTCTCAACTGGAAAGGTTCTTACGACAGTGTTTTGGGATATTAAAGGAGTTGTTCACGTCGTACGGTTAATTCTGCCTACTACTGCCAGCTATTGAATGAAGCAAAACGTGTATATTGGCGGAAGAGGCGCGAATTTTCGGTCAGAAATGTGATTTTGTTTCACGACAATATCCCCCCCTACTCAGTTAATCTGACACATCAAAAATTAGAGGAAATGCATTGGGCAACATTAGAATACCCTCCTTGTAGTCTTGACTTATCATCATGCGATTATCATATATTTGGAACACCGAACGAAGCTCTAGGGGGTGAGCGATCCCATGATGATGCTGCTGTTGAGACATTTGTGCGCAATTGACTGCGAACACGCCTCCCTTATTTTTATATTATATGATGGCATTAAAAAACTCCCCATCTGTTGAGAAAAATGCATATCAAATTCAGGGGATTATGTAGAAAAATAGCTAATAATTTTCATATATGTAACTTGTGCAAATAAATTTTTAAAAACAAATTCCTGTTCATATTTGATTTACCCTCGTACATAACGTTGCTTTAAAAAATTTAATGCGTAAATGAAATCTCTCATTAAGTCACGGCTACCCATCTAAAATAGTCAGTCCTGGCAAAGCACATCACATTTTTCTTGCAGTGAAAACTTCTTTAGGCCCGTTGAAACACTTTTGATAGGGAAAAAATTTATGATTCTTATATTAGCAGTATTATGCTATGAGAAGCATATGAAAAAATTGCGTGATCGGTAGCGGGGTTCGAACTCGCAACCGTCCTACGTATAAAACCATATACCCTTGCAAAAGACTATCCTTACTCGCTTGATAACCTATCCTTACGCCAACAATACATAAGTTAAATTGTAGAAAGCGTATAAACTACAGTTGTTTAAATTGTGCTTTAATTTCTTTATTTATTATTATTTTTATTCTCTCCCTACGTCAAAACTGCCTATGTCAGAAAAGTAAAAACGCTAGCAAATTTCGGGAGGGTGCCAGGCATCAATTCGAAATGTGGCATGCAAGATTAATACAAACAAAAGCATGTTTATTAATTTTATTTAACATTTCTTCGGCCCAGTTTGCCGAAGAAATGTTAAATAAAATTAATAAATATAATGTTTCCGGTCAATAAGAGTTCACCATGAAGAATAAACAAAAACATAATAAAATATTTGCAATGTTATAGTACTTCCGTTTATACCGGAAGTTGACACCAACTTCGTTATTTTAAATAAGGCACTCTATATATTTTTGGATTTTATTTGGTATTTTAATTCCACTTTGAATAATAAACATTGTTCTTAAAATTTATAATTTTTGAGAAAATTTGATTTTTATAAAAAAATTTGACTGATGCAAGGTCCCACTCAATTCTTTTCATTTTTTTTTCAGAAACCAGACATTCATTTTATATTTAATACTTGACTAGAACACATACGAAGCTACCTTGCGCAGCTTTCATAAGTTCAAAAGCATTATACCAAGTGTTAAATTCACGTCTGAACATTTAGATAAACTCAAACAGCGATAACTTGTTATTGCTGTTTGTTATCTCATTGTTTGTTATGTCATTTTGGTGCAACTAACTGGTCCTTGGTTATCTTCAAAAATTAGAATACAAATCTTGTCCCCTGGTTTCAGCGGACAAGATTTGTATTTCAATTTTTGTTATCTCAAATGGAACACCATATATTTTTTTGACCTTTGTGCAGATTTAAATTATCTTTCAGCTAATACAGCTCTTGAGGGTTTTTTTACAACTTTTAGAGATAATTGTAGTTTGAAATGTTTTGATGCTGGCCCCGAATCTATTCGTTGGATTCGACATTGGACCTGGGGTTCGCTTTTAAGTTTTGGTCTGTTTTGTTTTACAGTTAGAGGCTATGCCCTTGGGCTTTACTAATGCAGCTAAGCGGTCGTAATCAGGAGCATGTAATGGACAATAATTGCTGGGTTGTTCTAATTTTTACTAGACATGCAGCAGCGCGATATTAACACCCATTCGCGAGCCCTCTTTCGTAGTCAATTCTTAAGGACAATTGCAGTGTTGGCAGGTTCGCTTCCAAAATTGGGTATAACGCTCTGTTTAGGAGGCAATATAATTACTTCTTTGTCAATAAGAAATTCTAAACTTGTAGAAAAATTTAACTTAAATTTAGAATGTAATTTAATTTAATGGTGTTAATTTTCCAGAACATTAATCTGCTCCGTTATATATTGAATGTTTTTTATACTAGTCCCGTCTAGCAATTCTCCTAACTCGTCGCAGGCACGATATTACCGCCTTCAATTCCGAGAAGATATTAATTAAGAGCATATATTGGTGTAAAAATAATTACAAACCTTTTAGAATTATTACTGCTGAAACTTTGTAAATAATACTACGTTTATGTGTATCTATTTTTCTATTACAAGTCTGTTAGTAACTTGTGTGTCGGGTAGTTTACAGTTCACAAGTTTAAATACGATCCATCTTTTTCATTTTAATTTATTTGAACCTTTTGTAGCTAAGATATGGTCTCTGAAACCGATCACTTCAACCTTGGGGTTTGTTGATCTATCTAGGGATCTGTGAACGAGAATATTGTTTTAATCATTACTTTTTGGTGGTTCTGAAATATTGCTATACATAAGGAATGCAGCAAAACGATATTACCACCCATTCGCGAGCAACCTTGCGTAGCATATTCTTCAGGACAATAGCGGGAGTTGATATGTGTAACTCTCTCGAGATCGCTTCCAAAACTAATAAAATGCCCGAGTTTTCTCATATTCGTTAGTTTTAGAAGTTTTTTTTTACAATTTTCAAAGTACGGAAAGAGTAAAAATTATAACTTGCATTATAACTTTTTGATTCATTTAAAACACGAAAAAGGGACACTGAGTGTGGAATACTTTTTTAAAATATAAGCCAAAAAAGTTGTGGGCGATTGCTACTTTCAAACAAAAGAGGGACTGCCCGTCACTGCTTTCGCTAATTAATTTCTTTCGACCTCTATCTCGCCCTCAAGCCGTTAATGTGTCCGGGGTCGTTTCGTGTGATTTCTTTTAATAAGCAACGCCAAAACGCGACATGGCAT
Organism: Dastarcus helophoroides; assembly: GCA_028583605.1. NCBI lineage: Eukaryota > Metazoa > Arthropoda > Insecta > Coleoptera > Bothrideridae > Dastarcus > Dastarcus helophoroides. Next base: position 26,532,350 of record CM053337.1, on the reverse strand, counting down.
TAGGGAAAGGAAATCCCCACATACATCATTTGCGGTGGATTAGGCTGGTTCCGAAGACGCTATAATTCGAGGTTGCCGCCTGATGCTGGGGTCGAAAATGGACGCGGATAGACGCGGATCGATACGTGATCAGACTCAGGGAAACCCAATCCGCTTAATCTCTTACATACCATTTGTCCTTGGCGAAACTGTTTTTAGGTCGCGCTTAAGGTAGATCTGGAAATCGAGATTAATTTCCTACACTTATTTCAGTAGCTTCTTTTCAGAGTTTTCCTGCTGTTGCAACTGGATATTTAAATTAGTCTGACTTTTACCCGCGGATTATCCAAACAAGTTACACTGCGGTAGTTGCAAGTAACTAAAACTGATTAGTCATAGAAGAAAAGAGATGTAAAAACCTCTGAATAAATCACCTTAATTAATTTGAAATATACGAAGAACCACATCCGAGTTCCCCGGAAATAATGCCGACTTAATTTTGGCTTATTTAAAAAGTTTCCTGAAGAAAATAAGTTTCCTTCAAAGTGCTTATCAAATTGTTCATTCTCGAGTTGGCCAAGATGATTGACATGATCCAATTCCAACTTTGGGAGATAAGATTTTTCACCGGTTCTTAAAATCCTTGCTCCCTTTAAGCTAATTAATATCTTGAGGCTTCTGTCTGTGTAATTTATCTTTCTTTTGTTGTGGACTGTTACGCAGTTTTAATCTATGAGATTTGAAACAAATGTCCCATTAAAGCTTTAGATTTTGAGACTACTATAAAAGATAACGGTTGTTATTTTCTAAAATATATATTTTTTATTTTAACAAAGTAAAAACAGTGAAAGCTCCACAAGGCTTCATTGTGTACATTTATGTACATTTACACTTTAGTTGTCAAAACAATGGAACTTTCAGCCGAGCGATGGTACAGCTGCATTGGTTCAGACGAGTAGAAATAACAGGATGGTTCTGGCTCTCGACGGTCACCTATCTTTGATAGCTTGAGAGTTTAGTTAACAGGAACAGATAGTTCAATAATAAAGATACAGAAGCTGCTTCTATTTTCGCATTTGCTAGACTATCCAGGGCTGTTTACCTGTACAGGTAAACGTTTAATTAGGATTACCTCTAACTTACAATTTCTTGTCAAACTTTCATCCTAAACCTCAAAAATTGGATTTTGAAATTAAAATTTACTTTTGAATCCAATTTTAAGCAAAATATTTTGAAATTTAAAATTTCCTCCTTTGATGGGAAATAAACTCATGGTTTAGCGTCACTACGACGCATCACCCTCACAGCCTTTTTTGCTACCCACATGGTCAATGTTCCATAGCAAAATGGTGACGTAATTTAGCGTATTGCTGACGCAAACCATAAGTTTACCCCCTAAAAAAATCTGCACGACGACCCTAAAATAATTTTTGCTTTAAAAATGAGCAATCGGTAGCAAGGTTTGATTCCGTTACCTATCAGATCTAACACCGAAATAGACAATTCCCACCAAGAAAGCTGTGTTATTTCTGGATAAATTATTCTTTTGACTTATCTTAACCATGTCAATATGTCTTATAGGGTTTAGAGTTTAGTTGTAGAATCACTATACAGATTAAAAATGAGTACTATTATATTACTTTATACAAGAAAGAGCGAATAGATGTTCATATCCCACGAGAACGAAGTTTGAGCCGCAATCGCTGGAGTGTAGCATGGACAATTCGCTTGAGTTGTACAAAGTACTTTTCCTACGATCATAAACTCTAAAAAGAACAATCGTATTTAAGAAATAAAAAAATAATAAATAATTAGGATGCCTTTTAAATTAATTTGACAAATCTGTCATGTCTCAATGACCTCGTTGTAAATTGTAACAAGACTCATATTTTTATGCTTTATGTTAGTATTAAAAATAAAATAGTTATTGTATGTACTTCAGAGATGACGCACGTATAGTGTGTCAATTTCAAAAAGTACCGGTTGTTTTATAGAATACGGAATTAGGCAAATACACGTCAAATTTGTTTTCAAGTGGGACATCTTTTCAGCTGACTTAATTAAATTACATCAACCCTTGAGCTGTGGTAGAGACAACCCCTAAAATCCTAAATGGGAAAGGAAGTTGAGGGATACCTCATTTGAAAAGCCGTTCAGTTGTCTTTTTAGGTATACCACATACTTGACTTTTCTTTTCAGTACTTTTCGAAAAATCAGGGAAAACCCTCAAAAAAGTCATAGGTGTGAAAAACAGTAGATATATTGACATTATTTAAATTTGTTGTCTAAAATAGATAAGGTTGGAGTCAAATAGCCGTTTGCAGTTTCCTTTTGCTTTTTGCTGCGAAAGAATACATAAATGCTTGGTAGAAATAAAGAAGGAAATGATAAGGAGTCGGTACCAAATGTTCGGAGATAAAAAAAGCCTAGGGCATTCTTCAGTTTCTTGTTAATTTTTTTATTATTTACCTTCACTGTTAATTCAGTTTTGCAAGTTTAAGGTTGTGCGTTTTTTAAATTGTTTGCAAAAATGGTGTACATACGTCAAAAAAGAACAGAGATTATTTTTATTTATGGAGAATCTGGAAGATGTGCTAGAAGAACGGCAGCGATTTTCAAGGGGAGAAATCCCCTTAGTAATTTAAATGTCGTCGAATTAGTTGCAAAATTTACTGAAACCGGTTCCGTTTCCAAGAAAAAAAGAAAAAATAGACATGTTTTAAATAAAGCAGCTCAAATAGAAGTTTTAAGCACTTTCACTGCGGACCCGACCATCTCACTTCGTACTGTAGCTCGCGAATTAGGAATGTCACACGAAACAGTAAGGAAAGCGCTAAAATTAAATATATTCCATTCATATAAAATGCAAATTATGCAACAATATTTTGATGACGATTTTGACAGAAGGATTTAATTATGCGAAACAATGACAGATTTCATAAATAACAGCCAAAATATTTTGAACAACATTTGCTTTAGTGATTAGTGTACGTTTTTCCTTAAGAGGCATGTTAACAAACAGAATTGTCGATACTGGAGCGATGAAAATCCGCGACTTTTTATAGAAAAGATAGTTCACAGTAACCAGAAAAAATTAGCCTATGGACTGGTATACTTAAAAATACAATTGCTGGACCTGCATTCATGGCGGAAAACCTAACTGGGGAGCGCTACTTAAATCTTCTTGATGATAGACCCCTTAGTAACAGTTAATTTAGAGAATCAAGTTAAGGAGGCCGGTAATGTTGTTTTGCAAGAAGATCTTCTTCGCTTCTAACAAGATGAAGCTCCATTCCATTACTTTCATCCGGTTAGGCAACGGTTAGATAACAGATATTCTGGAAGATGGATTGGTAGAAGAGGAGCAGTAGAATGGCCACCACGATCGCCCAATTCAGCGTCTCTAGATTTTTTTCTATGAGGATACTCATAATCGATTGTTTATAAAACACTGCCTTGAGATTTGGAAAAATTGAAGGGAAGAATTACAGCTGCGTGTAGATAAATTAAAGTACAAGTTTTTCACAACGTTAGGGAGGCAATCGAGAGCAGACTATATCGCTGTTTAGAAAATAATAGACAACATTTTAAAAATTTAATGAAGTAAACTTCGTTTTACCAACCTGTTTAAGTTTCATTACAATTACATTTATTACCTAGCTTGTTTGGGAATTTTTCTTGATTTTTCAAAAACTATTGAACAGAAAGGTTAAGCCGTGGTATATTTAAAAAGGCAAGTCTAAGACCTTTCAAATGAGGTTTATCGCTCAATTCCCCTTCCTATTTAAGATTTTAGGGGTTAACTCGACCCTGGCTCAAGGGTTAAGGTAATTTAACTGAAAATCAGCTGAAAGCATGACCTTCTAAAATATAAAATTGACATTGTTTTGCCTAATTTCATATTTTATAAAACAATTGAAATATTAAAGGTGGTACGTTTTTTAATTGACACAGTGGATGTATGACTCTACTATGTATGATGTTGAACATTTCGTGTAATGAATAAAAAGAGCATAGGGTTTATAAGCGTATTTCATTGTCAATAAATAATAAAATCGTTCCCACACACTAATTCAAATATGAAGTTTCGAATTTTTTTAAATGGTTAGCTCGAAGTTTTGACACCAGATGCACAATTTGAATCCTACTTATAAAATTCTCGAGTTTTACCCCAAAACCATGAACAGAAATTAAAAAATTCAACTTTAAATTCGAAATTATTGTTTTCTTCTAGAAATTTCAAGATAGGTATGTGCAATATTTTGACGTTAAAGTTGAGGCGTTGAAATTAACATCAAAATTTACAGGAAACATTTTTCAGTTCAACATTTTAAGAGTAAATTTGAAAATTTTAATTTTAGTTAAGATATTAATAACAGTCCTAAAGTTTTAAAAGGTGAAAATTCACAATAAGGAGCTTACATTTTAGAACTAAATTAAAAATCTGACAAAAAGTTAGGATTGTAAAAAAAATAGATTTAAATTGTAATTTCAACTTTTTTGTCAAAGTTTAGACATTTTATGAATTTTCTACCTAAACCTTTAAATCTGAGATATAATCCCAATCCCTAAATATAATTCCCATCGAAAAAGTTTTGACCCTTTTGGATATAATACAAATAATAGAAATTTGCTTGACTGATAATGGATATCCAATTCAGTATCGTCAGAAAGTGAAGCAGGGGCACATTTTTGGCATATTGTACCTTTTCTACAAGCATTTTCATGAAAGACGTTTGCAAGAAGTGATAGGCTTAATTTTCGCAGTAGCGCCATTCTCAAGTCATACAAGACACTACTGTACGATCAGTAGTTACTGATCCTGACGGGCGTTTGTGGCTAGTCCTGCAATATGTTGGGTTTTAAAGGCATGTTGCAGATTGCTTGGTATTTGCCAAAGATCGTGGAAGTTGCTTTGAGTTTTTTTAAGTTTCAACTCCTAAAGATGAATTGTCCACATAATTGGAAATACTTATGAATGGTGTCTGGTACCACGATAGAGCCGCACACCATCAAAGGCAGAGAAACGAAATTACCTTACATTAATCCGTGAGATTGATCATTTTAATTTTACTCTTTTCATGCTACAAATGTGTATTCCGAATGTGGCTTTCTAATACGCCTGTGGTGGTCGCCTAATGGCATTCGCAAGCTACGTATTGTTTTATTTTTCATAATTTATTATCTTTTGTTTCAGTTACTTTTTCTTTATACCGTGTAAGTTGGATTAACAGTAGAGTATTGTTTCCATGTATGGAATTCAGCACAAAAACACACAATTCAATCTAGGAAAGGGCAATTTGTCTAATAATTGATGATGAAGCTATGAAAAAGCTTTCCAGATAAAGAAACGCAGGTGGATGTTTGACGACTTGTGTCTTTTGTATAAAAGAAAAGTAAAATTTTGTGCTCTTCAGCGGTAGGGAATTTTTTTTAAGTGACGAGAGTATAGTGGCTGTGTATATTTCATCCAAACTCTAAAAACTTTTTCCGAGTGATCAAACTTGTGTGTGTTTTCGCATTATCCTGTTGAAACACTTTACCATTCCTACTGACCAATTCTGGACTTTTTTCTTTAAGTAAATCATTCAATTTGTCCAACTGATCACAGTACACTTTAGAGTTGTTTGCTCGGTTGAAGCTCAAAATAAACGATTGCTTTGAAATCCCATCAACAGATAGCATAACCTTTTTATTTGATGAATCTTGGCTTTCGAACTATTTTGGGCCGGTTCATCTTTTCTACTCCGGGATCTTTTGTGCTTAGCATTGTTGAAGACAGCCCATTTCTCGTCCCCAGTGATAATACGCTTTAAAAACGGATCATTTTCTCGGCGTTTAAGAAGCATATCGCAAACATCGCGACGGCATTTTTTTTTTCGTAAGAAGATGAGGAACCTATGTATCCAGCTTTGACATTAAACCTAGCCGTTTTAAATAATTATAAACGGTCCAATTCGATAAATTTAATCTCTCAGCGATCTCACGAGTTGTTAATCGCCTGTTTGCATCAATCAATGTTTTTTTTTTGGAACGGACTGGTCCTTGGTTATCTTCAGAAATTGAAATATAAATCTTTTCCCTTGAAACCAAGAAAAACCAAGAAACCGAGAAAGATTAAAAATCACAACAAAGATTCAACCTTGGTTGTGTTGTTTAATCTTTCTTGGTTTCTTGGTTTTTCTTGGTTTCAGGGGACAAGATTTATATTTCAATCAATTAATGTCTTTATTGTGTCTTTATCAGCTTTAACTGGCCTTCCTGAACGTGGTGCAACTTCGAGACCAAAATTGCCGGTTCTAAATTTTGCAAACCAGTTTTGGCACTGGTGTTCACTTAACATATCTTCTCCATACACATCAGATAATTTTTTTCTTGCTTGAAGAGCAAAGGTATCATTCAAAAGTACTATGCAGAATCCATCGAATTTTTTCACAAGCAAGCTTTGCCATGTCAGGTGTCAAAATATGATTATGTGGCTTAAGTGTAAAGTTGGTTGTGAAAAAATACAATACAATCAAGTCCTCTAGTAGAAAAAAACGAAATTTCTTTCCGAACAACCCAATACTTGATGCGAATTAGCAACTTTTACTTCATTTTTTTATGAAAATAAAACTATTTAATAAATGTCATAAGATGGCGTTTGTAAATTTTTAAATATCGTATCACTCTTCGATAAAATATAGAATATTGTTTTTTTGTAGAAATATATCTGTTATTTATTGATGTAAACAAATTCGAAATGCAGAAAAAATATTAATATTTCACGTTTCGAGGTAACTTTTATCTTTTACAATGTAGATTTGTGAGTGAAAATGTTCCGAAAACAAAAATTAGAAAATTACAATTTATGAATAAAATACAGATAAAAGATCCAACATTTCTAATAAACATCAAAAAAATTTAAAAAATTAGAAACCTCTAAAGCTCAAAAAACTTGAAACTTTAACCTTAACGTCGAAAATACATTCAACTTTAAGTTTCAAAATAGTAAAAATTAGAATTTCCGAATTTTTTTACAGAGTTTTTGCTTCAATTTAAAATACAGAAATTTACATTTTATAAAAATAAGCCTTTTGAGGTTTCGAAATTTTGCCTTATTTGTTAAATGTTTGTTCATTTAAAGTTGAAATTTTAGAAAAAAAATTCGTACCTTTGAGTTCCAATTTAAAATTTTGATTTTTTCTGAGAAATTTCAAGCTGAAGGTCCTTACCAGTAATAAACAACGTCTTGCATTTCTGTACTAAAATTTTTAGTTAATCTCGAAGGTTTTAAATATTTTCAGAAATGTTGAATGATGTTTAAAGTTTCTCCATAATACTACCTTAATTCTTTAAATTATGAAGATTTTTTATTCGTTACTTATACTTAAACCTAATCTAAATGTTTACCACAATATTTTAAAATTTAGGTATACGTAGGTATGCATAATTAAAATTTTTTAAAAGGTTTAAATCTGAAATTAATGGAAAATTTGATAGTACAGAATAATTCACGTGGACCGTCCGCTAAAATTATTGAGTTCTTAAAATCGTATTAATGGAACATTTGCTGCTGCAAATCATTTTCTTAGAATCTCTATTGCTAAAAACAAAATCTCAAGAAACTAACAAAGTGTCACATAAGCCCAAAACTCTTAAATAAATATTGATATTTATCAAAAAATCATTTATTTGAAAAATTTACCGAGAAAAACTTCGAGGGTAAATCAACTATGAACCGGAATTTCTATCATGTCGCCACGGGAGAGTGCGTATACTATTAGACATGTTAAGGCGCGTACTGATTTGTATGTGCATGCGCTGAGTCGAAGCAAATGCACATTCGTATTCAAATCTGGACGTGCCATTCACAATGACTCGGAGCATGTTTAACTTCTCGCGAGCGACCGCGAACACGCATGGCCTGAGCCGACGGCTGTCGGTCTCTGGCTCCTCTCAAAAGAAATATATCGTGCATGTGTGCTCAGTATGGACGGATTTTTGTTAATCTGCAAATCTACAGTAGTCTAACGCATGCACCAGAATGAACAGTGTTCCTTACTGTGAAGAGTTTTTGACAAATAACAGTTTCAATAAAGACAGAATGGAGTAGTCTAATGAAGAATGCTTACAATTAATTGATTTGTACGATCAACATCCCATTTTGGGGGATGAAAAACATTCCTTCCATTCCTCTAAAAATAAAAAGGTAGATGCTTGGGATGAAATGGCCGATAAGTTAAATCGAGAAGACATGCACGAATGACCGGAAAGGAGTGAAACAACACACATGCGTGCGGGGCAATAAATGTCTACAAATGTTCTGAGTTGGTACACATGCATATGCATGTGTATGCGCTTGGACTCAACGCATGCACATTCAAGTCAGTACGCGCCTTTAGGTGGGGATATCACGTGACTTCCTGCGCCCAAGCAAATTCCGTTCTCGACGTTCGTCAGTTGTAAATACAATGAGTGATGAAGAGGTTCATCCGCACGTTGCGCAGCGCATTATCATTTAATTTCTAGCCGTTGAAGGTGTAAAGTCCGCCGAAATTCTTTGTAGATCAGAAGCACACTTTGGGGATACTTGTTTGAAGAAAACTTAAGTGTATGAATAGCATAAACAATTTTTCAAAGAACGAACTCAAATTTAAAATGAACTCTATGCCCGTCGTCCTCGAGCCAGTGTGACTGCGAACAAGATTAACGCTGTTCAAGCCTATTGAAAGGTGCATGTAGGCGAAAGAGGCAGGAATTTTCGGTCAGAAATGTGATTTTGCTTCACGACGATGCCCGTCCCCATTTAGCCAATGGGACACATCAAAAATTGAAAAAAATGCATTGGGCAACATTAGAACACCCTCCTTATAATCCCGACTTATCACCATGCGATTATCATATGATGTTTTTCTGGGATCTGTATCTTCTTAAGTAATTTATTTTGTATTAATTTAAATTGTTTTAAATCACAATATTTTTATCTAAAAAAAATTCATTCCATCCCATTATAGCTGTTCTATACGAAAAAAAAAATAAAATTGTGCATTTTATTCTGACGGTTCTCTATATTTGTAACATATTACTTACGTAGTTATTTAAGTATAGATCATCCTATAGGAAGCTGTTAAACAGGGCTCACCTGTAACAAAAGAAAGAAATCAGAGCCAGATCCTGTTACAATAAAACAGTGGGTTCTCAACTTAATTACTGTTGTTTCGGCTTGCCGCTGAATTTTTCCCAACCGCCGATTATTAACATCATCTGGTAGACGAGACTCTTTGTTTTATATCGCCACTGAAAGCGGAAAATGATTTCCCGTTTAATTGAAGTAGCTCTTCTGCCCCCAGGCTGCATTAGACGGTTACCAGAAAATTAGATACGTTTACTTAGTTCTCGTCTGATCGATTTGATCAGGGGACTATGTTTACCTACAACGTTCACCATAGTAAATAAATTTCAGATCGGATACTCAAGAGCTGACTAACCATAATTTCTGCTTGTGTGCGCAATGGCTAGTCTTAATTTAATCACAGACGATGGCATTAAATATAATACCCTCTAAAAATGTTAGGTAATTTGTAAAAGGTCGTCATTAAAACTTATTTTTCATTACGTTGTCTACGTAGATTTGGAATAATTTCAGGGTATATTAGAAATATTTAAATAATAACATTCACATAATAATTAACACTTAATACCTAATAATACATACTTAATCCCTAATACTTAGTACCAAATTCTTAATACATAGTAGGTAATACGTAATACCTAATGTTTAATTCTTAATACTTAATACTTGATACTTAATACTTAATACCTAATACTTAATACTTAATACTTAATACTTAATACCTAATACTTAATACTTAAAACTTAATACTTAATACTTAATACTTAATACTTAATACTTAATACCTAATACTTAATACTTAATACTTAATACTTAATACTTAATACTTAATACTTAATACTTAATACTTAACACTTAACACTTAATACTTAATATCTAATACTTAGCTCCATAGCTCAATTTACAGTTTATGGTATGACTCAAAATTTAACAATAAAATTCTAAGTTTCCACTAAAGTTAGCGTTTATACACTTAACTTTAAGCGTTTCAAAAAAATTTAGAAGAACACAATAAGTCAAAAGTTTGAGTCGAAATTGTGGATAAAATAATCAAATTCTGCACAAAAAAAATGAACTCCAATCAAGAAATGTAGAATAGAAGGTAGACTTTAAAATCAGAATTGGGATTTTGAAAGAAATTTAATATTTATAACAGTCGTTGATTAATTAAAAATTGAAAGCGTTACAGATTGACTGATTAGTATGGTCGTTGTCTGCAGCATTTTGTTCATCAGACAAGAACACATATGTCCTTTCAGTATTGTTGTATTAAATCTAAAGCGCCACTTAGAGAGGCAAAGCTTCTTTAAAGAGGTATTTCGTTTTTAATTTTTCCATAAAGCATCATCTGAGCACGTTGCTACATTCAGTACATTATGTACGACACATTGTAAATCGTATGTAATTATTTTTATTATTGGAAAAATAAGAAGGTTGAAACTTATTACATGTTTATGTAAGCGCTATTGCCAAAGAAATATGCCATTAAATTAGTTGCTTTGAGCCGTCTTTGTCAAAACAATTTCTAATATAAAATACTCTCCCTCCAAGTATCGACATCATTAAATTTATTTGTTTAGAAAAGAGCTGCTCTGTTATTTATTCTATTTAACGTAATGATTCGAATTAATACGGCCTTCCATTTAGAATTAAATAAATTAAGCGTGAGCAAACTGACTAAACAATTTCCCCATGTCGGCTCGAAACTTTTTAATTAAAAACTTTTTTAAAAGGATTAGTGCATCATCCATAACGTTAGGGCTTAATTGTTTCGCAAATCATCATCTGGCCCACGGGTATCGAAAGCAACCTAATCGAGTGTCGTTACAAAACGATTGATTTTTACGAGCGAAAGCATTCGACGTACTTGTACTTGCCGAAGGGCTCAAAATAAATGCCAGATTTATAAAAGAGCTAAATTAGAACCAATTTCAACATTCTCTTATAATATCCATTCGTAAGCTTTGGGTTATTTTGGACGTAATTATTTTCTCAATATGTTTGAGTCATATTAATTAGATCAACTACATTCCTGTGTGAAGTTTCAGTTTTAAATTTGAAGTTTCGAATTTTTTTTTCAAACATTAATAATTGAAATACAATACTTGTTCCCTGAAAGCAAGAAAGATTAAAAAACACAAGAAAGGTTGCTCTAACGCGTTTCGACAGTTAAGCTATCATCTTCGGAGAGATACTGTACTTAGTACTTTATACTTAGAGATACTTACTTAGTATTTCTCTGAAGATGATATCTTGGCTGTCGAAACGCGTTAGAGCAACCTTTGTTGTGTTTTTTAATCTTTCTTAGTTTCAGGGGACAAGCTTTGTATTTCAAATTTTGAAGATAACCAAGGACCACTCCGTTCCTCCAAAAAAAATAATTTAATAATGTTTAATGATGAGCTGTATTATCTAAGTTTGGAGCATAAAATTTATTGACAGCTACGTTGTTGCATATAAAAAATGTGTTAACGAAGAAAATGCTACCCTAGCTCAAATACTTAATTCGCCAAAATAGGTACAGTGCTCGAGAAATAGTGAAGTGCCTATTTTCCAGAATTACTTGCTATACTGCTATAAAAAAATACGATTGCAATTAGACTGGGTAAAAATATCTGACTTAGAAGGAAAATGTAAGTCAGTGATGTTTAATGATAAAAAGAAATTCAACAGAGAGAGGTGGTCCAGATGGATACAAATATTATTGGGCTGATTTGAGATCAGAACCTGAGTACGTACTATTCAAAAAATGCGATGAGTGGAGGCGCAGTTATCATTTGGACCTGTTTAAATTACAATTTTAAATTAAGGTTAGCTAACATTGGAACGAAAATAAATTGCGAAAGATGTATTATTATGATACGAACAAATTTACTTCCATTTATAAAAGAACTTAGCGGAGAATCACTAATTCTCCAGCAAGACAAAGCAGCGGTACACAAAAGTGCACTAAAAATGAGCTGGTTTAAAGCTGAAAATACAGATCTTCTTACATGGCTAGTCGAAAGTCCAGATCTGAACCCCATAGAAAACCTATGGGGAATATTTGTAAGAAAAGTTTATTAAAATGGAATGTAAATACACACCATTTCTGAGCTTAAAGACGAAATACTTAAATGCTGTTCGAAAATTGAAGAACAAACGTGCCAAAAATTAATAATTTCTATGGAAAATCGTGTTTTTGATTTTACTGAAGCTAAATGAGGATTTTATAGGACATTAAAATAATTAAGAAATAGGTTTTCTGTAATTTGGATGTGTATAAAAAATGTGTTAGCGGAACTCCTAATCTAGCTAAAATATTTAATTCACCAAAATAAGTACAGTGCTTGTGGAGTAGTACATTTATTTTTAAAATATTTCGCACTGTTATCGATGTCTACCCATTTCTATGCGAAAGAACTAATCATCCAACAACGTCTTCGGGGCTCTTGTATTCGAAAATACAACATAAAATGTTTTCAGTTATAGATTGGTATCTCTATTTTGTTTTAAAACTATTTATACTACTACTTTATAGTTTATAGAGTTATAAAATGGTTATCATAATTAGTAGAGACCATATTATATGCATTTGCATATTTGCATATGCAAATGCAGAATTAATCCATTTTCACCGGTTATTGCATTTTTGACCTAAAATTTAATTATGATACATAATTTCAATGTATTTACATTTATTTATAAGTAGTTCATGATTAAATTCTTACTAGGCTATGGCAATTTGTTAGTGTGGGTACATATTTAACAATTCTAGTAAAAATATCGTCTCTATGATTAGCAATCATTTTTGCCACATAAATGTCAGTATTAAGCAACTTGAAACTCAATTGGTCAAATAAACTCATAGCTAGACGTAGGGCCGCGTAAGCCTAAAGTAAAATTTGAAAACATTTTGAAAAATTACCAGACCCTAAAATGTTGCGTTAAATTGGACAAATTAGTCTTTTTATTTTGAAATTTCAAATTTGTTATTCAAATTTGACTTCTTTCTTATCAAAACCAAATCTTTTCAAATATTTGGATTTTTATGTAAAAATTATCCGCTTTTCTTTTTCTTGAAAATCTAAGTTTGTTAAAATTCGACTTTTTCTATAGATTTCTACTTTTTTAAAATCCGAATTTTTGCAAATTTTCACTTACTTTGTAAAATTTGCTTTTGCCTCAACATTTAGTTGATCTTTTGATAAAAACTAAAAACTGCTTCTATATATTTTTTTAATCCGTCTTTTCAAAATTCTTAAAATTTATGGTCCTGAAAATTTCAAGATTTTTTCTAAATTAATTTTTTTTTAACATGTAGATTTTTTCAAAGTATATTTTTTTATAAAATCTATCCTCAAAATTTGGCTTTCCAAAAGAAATTTAATTTTTTTCCGAATTTGCTTTTTCCTCGGAATTTTGATTTCTTTTTCAAAATTCGTCTTTTATTTAAATTTTGCTTTTAGTCATAAAGTTTGACTTTCTTCCTGAAATTTGTCCTTTTTACAAAATTTTCTTTTCCAATTTCAAGGTTTTTCTCAAAATCTCATCTTTTTCGAAGTTCCCTTATTTTTCTTTATATTGTTTTTTTCTTTTGAAATTTTGTAGTTGCAAATAATTAGAACTTTTAGATATCTTCATTGTTTGCTTAAAATTTAACTCTTTTCGAAATTTTCATGTTTGTCTCAGGTATATAATATTTTGATGCAAATTTTTTAAAAATAGGTCTTGTTTTCCGAAATTTCGATCTTTTTCTCAAAATTTCTTTTTGTTTTTTGTTTCAAGAGTTTTCGGAAATGCAGCCTTTTTCCTTTGAAATTCGTATTTTTCTTGTAATTTTGACATTTTTCTCAAAGGTGATCTTGTGAAACTTTTGATTTTTATGTCAACATCATAGCCTTTATCATCTTAGAAATTTGAACTTTTTCTTTGAAATTATTCTATTTTGTCTATTTCTCAACACTTAAATTTTTTTGTTCGCAATTTAATTTTCTGTGAAAAGTTTCTAATGTATTTTCGCAGTTTCGTGTTTTTGCTTGATATATATCTTTGTCAGGATTTTCGGCTACTTTTCAAAACTCGTTTATTTTCTGAAATTTGCATTTTATTTCAATATAAGAATATTTCTTAAAATCGACTATATTTGGAAAATCTCGAATTTCTTCTTAATATTCAACTTTCTTCTAAATTCATCTCCTTTTTTCGAAATTTTAATATTTTCTTATTTTTCCAACGTTATTCTCAAAAATTGGTCTTTTTATTCAAAAGTCGGCTTATTTGGAAAATTCGCCATTTTGTATTTTTATTATTATTATTTTTTATTAAAATAATAATTTTGAAAAAAAAAATTCGAGATCTAAAAAAACTAACAATTCAGAAGAATTTAAAGTATATAAATGTTTTATTTTGACAAAAATACGAGCTTTCCTTAAACTCTAAATAATTAAAAAATGTCAAATTTTAAAAAGTACTTTTAAACAATCAAAATTTTTAAGAAAGCAAAAAAAAATGAAAATATAAGAGATGGGCAGAAAAGTTCATAAAAGATCTAAATTTTAAATAGACAGACATTTTCAAAAAAATAATTAGTGTTTGAAATTGTTGAATGCGAGAGTGCGATGTATGCTGAGTGTCCTCGTTTTAAGTGCCATAAATAAAACGGGTGATAGAAAAAACAATTTTAAGCAAAAAGTTTTCTATGAACATGTATCCGAAAACTCTTAATAAAAAAAGATACAAGGGTTGAAATTTTAATTAAAACAAATTTTTCACTTTTTTACTTTTAAGTTTTCTAAGATATTTTAACCAAATTTTTCACACATGCTGTATGAATGAAGGATCACAAAATAAAATAAAATAAAACCAAGTTTCTATTTCAACGAGTGGTGGAATTACGAGTAATCTGTGATATTATTGTAGGATTTGCCACTGGTTGCGTCATGTCGTTGGTTTTGGAAAAAATTTAAATTCTGTCACAATAGTGACAAATATGAAAGAACGTTAAGAGTCAACTTTATCCAAAACTGTTAGTTCATTTCATTTTGTCCAGTGCCGTAGCATCTTAAACTTACCCCTCGTGTTAGTCGGTGATTATTTAAAGACCAGCATACACTCATTGTATTCGAACAGTTCCTACGTAAAACATAAGGTAGTAAATGCCAAGAAAAAGTCAAAATTAAACGCTTTATCCAAAAATTTTAATTTATTTCATTTTGTTTAGTGGCGTACTACTTTTTTTTCAAAACAATATCACAGATTACCCGCAACTCCTCCACTGGTTGAGATAGAAACGTAATTTCTCTTATTTTATGATCCTTCATCTACACACCATTTGTGCAAAATTTAGTTTAAATAACTCTGAAAACTTGAAAATGAAACAGTAAAAACTTTTTTTATTCAAATTTTAACACCTTGTATCTTTTTTAATAAGAGTTTCCGGATACATGTTCGTAGGAAACTTTTTCCATCACCTGTTTCATTTAAGGCACTTAAAACGGGGTCACCCTGTATAACGATATGATATGCAGTTTGCTCAGGTACATTTTAAAAAAGTAACAATTATAACAAAAAGTTAAATGTTCAAATTAAAAAAGGAGACACTTTAAAACTTGAAGTCGAAATTTTGAAAATCCGAAATTTTGAGTCCTAATTTTAAAAGTCACAAGTTAAAATTAAATCGGCATTTAAAAAAAAAAAGAAAAGACGAGATTTTCAAACACTTTGAAATATTTAAAATAGTTGAAATAAAAAAAATAATTTCGAAATCGAATTTAAAAAAAAATCAAAATTTTGAAAAAAGACCAAAATTTTCAAAAAAGTATATCCATTCTGAAATTTTTTAAAAAAAACTTAAATTTCTAAAACAGATGTAGAAATTTTAAAATAACAAACTCAGAACAAAACAAAATTCAGAATTTATTAAAACTAAATTCGGAAAATTAAATTTGGTAAACCGTAAGTCGCTATTTTGAAAATTACCATTTAGAAAAAGTGGTATATTTGAACAAAATCGAAATACCGAAAAAAATAAAATCAAAATTTTGAAGAAAAAATTGGAAATTAAGAAAAAATCGAAATTTTGAATTTTCTGTTTTGAAAAAAAAAAACGTTGGAAGTATTAAAAAAAAAGAATAAATAAAATACCAACATTTTTATAACGTTGAAATTTCGGAAAAAGTCAAAGTTTTGGACACAGGTCGAAGGTTTGATCACACAAAATTTTGAAAATTTGAAATTTGCGAAAAATCTTGGCATCTGCAGTTGAATTTTTGGAAAGTACGTCAAAATTTTAGGATTGCAATTTATATTATAGCAAATTAAAAACAAAAAAATATATATTTAAAAAACATAAAATATTGAAATTTCGAAATTCTGAAAAATTTTCCAATTTATAAAAAATTTGACCAAAAGTCAAAAATTCAAAACATGAAAATGAGCTAAGTAGGTTTTGGAATTTAAACTTGGGATTTCAAAAATTATTTTTTAAAATTTAAGATTACGAATATAATAAAAATCTCATTTTATAAAAACCAAATTTGGAGAGAGATGAAATATCGAGCATATAATCCAATTTTCAAAAAAAAAAATTGTACAAACATTTTACTGTGTAAAAAACATTTATTAAAAAAAAGGAAGAAACGGTTGTGAAAATTCAAGGTAAATTTCAAAAAAATTTTTGAAATCAAGCCTGAAACAAAATCCACGTTATTTTTTTCGAAAATTTTAAGAAAAATGTCAAAAATGTTACGATTACAACCGCGAAAATAGAGTTTTGTTGCATAAATTAAGCTTCCTTTGAAGTATGCTTCATATTTCTATTTTATTTTACTCACAACATAAATTTTGATCTTTATTCTATTTATGGAATAATTTTAGAACATTTAAGTTTAAATATTTTAATAGAAAACCCAAAATAATGGGAAAAGCACAACAAAACGAAATACAAATTTTAAGACGATTGTGAGAGAAAAAACCAAATTTCCAGAAAATCTCTTGACTTCTGATAGGCACATTCTAGTTTTTTAGAATTGGAAAGCAAATTTGATCAAACGGACAGCAAATTTATGCAAATTCGAAGCAAAGCTAATTAAACTGCAAACAAATTAATTCACAACTGTTAAACTTTATTAACGATAAATCTAGCCAATTTACACTTATGAACGAGCAGCTTGATCTTCTGAACACACCTCTAGTTGAAGCTTTGGACGTGAATTTGGATTAGACGGAATATTCGTAGAAGTCTGTGATTCATGGAGCTTGTTAGCTTAACAACGGCTAAACATTTGTTGGTATGACTGCCGATGATCAGTAATGCAAAACCTGGTTCACTGTTAGCAAATATTTATCGAAAACTTTGTGGAATTTTTAAATTTTGTTTCGTTTTTATCGTTAATAAAGTTTAATAGTTATGAATATTAAGGAATTCCACGAAGTAACGGTTGCAAATGTGAATTAAATTAGTTGAACAAATTTATTCATATTAATAGCAAGTTTAATCAAAGAATCAACTAGAAGCAAACTCAATGAAATTAAAAATTTATTCAAACTGGAAGGAATGAGAAGTAAATTTTGTCAAATTAACAGCATTATCATTTATATTTGCATATTTTGAAAATTTTTATACATATTTTAAATATTTTTCGTGCATATTTTAAGTCTTTTTGTTTGCATATAATCCGGTCTTTAATAATTAATAATTACTAGCCATGATTTATTACTTTTAATTTTCGTTATTTCGATTCCTACCCTTTGGTAGTTATAAAGCTACCAGGTTTTTTTCCTTTTATTATTGTTCTTTGTTTTTAAAAAAAGTTGCCTAGCAGTGGGAAAAATTTGAAGTAGTATCTTAATTGCTCGGTTGCTAATAATTTATATTTATTTTTCTAACACTGGGATCCATTGAACGGAGGAGTGCTCATTTGTTGGCCATACACGAAAAGATTAGGAAAGGGACGATGTAAAGATAACTCAGACGACAACAGCAATGAATCATAGCGCGGCCCTTAGGGCTTTTGTGATATTTGGTCACTTTCTCAAGGATTTCGGGCTGGGAGTTTATCTTAAGAGGAATGGCGAGTGTCAGCATATAATTCACTTTTGTTTTTAAAGTCCGAGGGAAATACATCAGAATGGAAAAGTTATATAAGATTTAAGCGAAGTCACGTAAGAGGGACTACATGCTTTTATCTTGATCGACTTAGTTTCAAGCATTTGTAAAATAAAATTAAATCCGAAGAAACTCTCCCAGATAATTGAATTTGTTCACGTAAGATAACGTTATTAGCTGCAAGAGATCAATACCTTACATATTATAAAGGGTGATACTTTCCACTGATTTTAGAGTCAATTTTTTTACTTCTAACCGAACGTTACGCTTTCTGTACAGAACTACATTGTTAAACAAGTATTTATTCAAAATACTGCACCATTATTTATTTCCTTTGATATTGGTATATAATAATATAATAGTATATAAAATATCAAATCTGCACAATTTGTTCCACTATCTTTCCATAAAGAGATGGCTGGCGATACTTGACTGGTCTCCTATGGCTGCTTCTGCAGAAAATGTTTGGATTTTTTTACTATGTTTCTGGATATCTCGAAATTTCGCCTAATTAAGGTATATATAAAATACATGCATTGTAATCCTAGTATATTTATGATTTGTTTTGCTTTACATTTTGTGTTCTGTCTGTAAAAATAAAGTGGTGGGGAGACGTCCAAAAAATCTTTTTTAAATGCCATTTACTTCAGTTAGCCTTAAAAAAGTTTAACAAATTTAGTCTTTATAGAAAGAGTGCTATTTAGTCTATCGACGGCACTTTCACCTGTTTTTATTTTAAAATTATTGTCGCTGCTACAGGGCGTTATATAAAATGGTAACACATTTCACCGTTTTTCTAAAAAAATTTAAATAGAATGATATGTTAATTTGGATATCTTAAAATAGAGAATTAAAGGCCTTAAATATCAGTAAAAATCACAACTCGATATCTTTTGTCTAACCGAAGATATTGACAAACAAAATTTAAGATATAAATCACATAGTTTGTCTACAAAACTGGTAAAGTGGCCCTTGAAAAAAGTTAACTGCGAAAATGAAATAAAAAAGTGCAAAATTTTAAGGTTGCAAATATGTTTATTACCTGCTCTTCTAACTGAATTGTTATTTCCGCTTATACAGTTCTTTATAAAATAAAAAATTGGCTTCAGGGGACAAGATATGCATTTCAATTTTTAAAATTAAAAAGATTTAAACAAATGAAGAAGCATTTGACATGCTAATTAACCATTTATTTCGAATGCAAGAAAATGCAAGTGATGCTGCTAAATCTACGCGTGCAGTATCCTGAAAAACATAATCAAAGTGAAAGAGTTTTCCTTCGACTGATACATCGCATATGCACCACAGGAAATGTGCATGTTGCTGTGTTCAGAATACAATGTAGAGGTCGCATCGAACAAAATATTATAAATGTTTTAGAATATGTGAAATTTAATCCTCATTTAAGTGCTAGGACAATACAATAGCTAATGACTTGGGGATATGCTGAAACACCGTTCAAAACCAGGTCCACGTGGCAGGTAAATACGAAGTGGAAGTAAGTTTTCTTGGCCATCCAGGTCCGCAGATCTGACTTGCCTTGATTTTAATTTGTCAGGCGAATAGAAGACCTTGTTTTTGCCAACAAGCCTACAAAAGAAAGGACATGATCGAAAGAATAAGAAACAATATTTAGAGGGGTAGAATGGTCAATGGTAAAAGTTAAAATTGCGGTGTTATTCATTCGTCAGAGGATTCACTTCATAAAAATGATGGGCTGCAATCAGTTTGAACATCTAGGGCTCCAATCAATAGAGGATATTAATTTAACATTTTTAATGTAATGCAGTGTCTTTTTTTTTACTTTTTTGAACATTAGATTGTTTCTTTGGTTAATTTTTTTACATTATTCACTGTAATTACTTATTTTTATATTATGTAAGACAAATTCTAAACCTCCTCTGATTTCGTATTCTAAATGGTAAACAGCGTCATCGAGCCTTTACGTTACTGAAATTTTATTTGCCAATATCTCCGGTTAGATAAAAGATATCGAGTTGCGGTTTTCACTGATATGTAAGGCTTCCAATTCTCTATTTTAAGATATTAAAATTGACATATCTTCCTATTTAATTTTTTTTAGAAAAACGGCGAAATTTGTTATCATTTTATATAACGCGCTGTAGCAACGACAATAATTTTAAAATAAAAACATATGAAAGTGCTTTCGATAGACTAAATAACACTCTTTCTGTAGAGACTAAATTTGTTAAATTTTGTTAAGGCTAACTGAAGTAACTGGTATTTAAAAAAAATTTTTTTCGACGTCTCCCCATCATTTTATTTTTAGAGATAGAAGAAAGAGTCTAGAACAAGAACATATTGAAACTACTTTAGAATTACAATGCATGCATTTTCAATATACTTTAATTAAGCAAAATTTCGAGAAAATCCTAATTTTTTATTTTGCTTCACGTATTACGCCACCTAGCGGTCATTTTAGAAACTCAAAAATATTTTCCAACAATTTTTCAGGACCATTTTTCTCATTGAAATTTTTTTCTCAAAACCGTGGGATGGTTCGTTGCTGAGATATAGCCGGCGTCCTTTCTTAGTTGGCCACCCGGTACAATTTAAATGTCCGTCAATATTTTACATTGTACCAAATTTTCAATTCAGAAGAGTTTCGCCTCTGGTATGGTGGATATACTGAATTACCGTGCTCTGATGTTTTGAAATTGGCCTTTTTTCATTTTGTATAATTATATTTCCTTGTATTTTATTTTTGTTTATTGTTTCTTTGGGTTAAACATCGAACACTTTTGGTAGTTCTTTGACACGGTCCAATCCCCGAAGAAGTATATCCTGTACTGACTCTGGCCGTGGAAGCTTTCGTTACCGTATAACTATTAGACCTTATTAACAATTAAAACAACAAGAGATACTAAAAATTCCAAGATGTTTTTATAAATATTTGATATCGAATATTGAAGAATTCCACATAGTAAGGGTTAGAAATGTCAATTATTTGAAATATATTTCTCGATAATTTAAAGTTCATGTCGAAAGGTTCAATTTTTCCATACAAATTGCGAAGCTAAAATTTCGCAAGCTATATGATTTCAGATTTAATTTAAATTTTAGACCCTTTTAGAGCTTAGACTTATCACTAAAATTGAGGCATTAATTTAAAAATTTTCATTCATTTTCTATTTAAAATTTTCAACTCATTTTCTAAACTTTAATATTTTTTCCCAATATCCTTATTTGAACTTGATTTTTATTCAGTTTATTTCAGGAATTTCTATTTTAAACATGACTTCTCCAATTTTTTATTTCAACAAAGAATTCATTGAGTATTTTACAAATTTATTAATTTTGTTTAACATTTCTACGACCCAGTTTGGAAATATCTAAATTTTTAGTGTTTGTTGACAATATTCTAAAACAGTTTTTGAAATATGACTACGTGATATCTAAGTTTATTTAAAACGTCACCTCATGACAATTGACAAAAAATAGGTTAGTTTATTTTACATAGAATAGGAAAAATGAAAAATAGAAGACCAAAATTAGATATAAAAAAAATTGTTTTTTTGATAAATTATGAAAATATAAAAATATATAAAAAAGGTTGTTGCACTGGACATCGATGTTTCGATAAAAAACATAATGTTTCCTACCAATAAGAGTCCACCATGATAACAATTTCTGTTTGTTTCTCGAAATTTTGATTTCTTAAAGTCAAGTTTTTTTTTGTCCACACAAAACTTGAAACCAAGAAAGATAAAAAACCCAACAAAGGTTGCTCCAACACGTTTCGACAGCCAAGCTATCATATCTCTCTCTCTCTCTCTCTCTCTCTCTGTCTGTCTCTCTGTCTCTCTGTCTCTCTGTCTCTCTGTTTCTGTCTCTCTGTCTCTCTGTCTCTCTGTCTCTCTGTCTCTCTGTCTCTCTGTCTCTCTGTCTCTCTGTCTCTCTGTCTCTCTGTCTCTCTGTCGAAACACGTTAGAGCAACCTTTGTTGTGTTTTTTAATCTTTCTTGGTTTCAGGGGGCAATATTTGTAGTTCAATTTTTACAAGTAATACACAGGGTGAGCAAATCTCGAGTCTCAGCAGAATGATTTATATGCAGGTGTACATCTCCTAATCACTAAATACCCCGAACATTTCCAGAAGGTTTGGGAACACGTGTTAGATTAAATATACGCGCTACCCTAATATGATTCATTTCAATAATTAATTTGTGTTATTCGAATTATCTATTACCTTCTGTTTCTTTATCCAATAATAGGGCAATTAAAAATTAATAACGTCTAACAATAGTTTTCTCACATTTTTTAAAGAATTCCTATTTGTTTAAAAATTTTGAAGTGTTTTTTTTAAAGTCTAGTTTAAACACGATTCTTAATTTTTTTTTAATTTAAACAGAAATATTGAATTTTATGACATTTTGACATTTTTAGTGGAAACCTGATTTTTTACTTTTCTTCCGAAATATTTACTTTAGATTAACGACTGGAATTTTTTCTCGAAATTTGGATTTTATGATTCAAATGTTTTAAATTTTTTCTCGAAATTGTTAGTTCAAATTCCTGATTGTTTTTTAATTTAAACGAAAATATTGAATTTTATCACATTTCGACTTCTTGCTTTTAATTTTCAGTGGAAACCTGATTTTTTGCTTTTCTTTTGAATTATTAACTTTACAATAACGACTGGAACTTTTTTCTCGAAATTTGGATTTTATGATTCAAATTTTTTTTAATTTTTCTTGAAATTGTTAGTTTAAATGTGCAATTCGTTTATTGAAACTTTCCATATAAACTTTGGTTAATGTTTATCTTGCAAATTTTAGGCATTTTTTTCATTTATAACCCATTTAAATTCGGAACGTAAAAACGAAACTTCAAATTTTGTTACGACATATTTATTTTCATCTTGAACTTTTTTCTTTTTTTAAAGATATATTTTTTTACAAAATCTGGTGAATTTTTTATTTAACCAAATTTTTATCCAAACCTGTAATAACTTATATCTATATATTTAATAGATTTAGTCCTGTTAGACTCTACCTACAAATTCGAACTTTAATAATTTGCAACGCTCGTTAGTTAGGAACTTCCTAGAATACATGTAGTAGGGAATTTTTAACAAGAAATTAGTTGTTTTGGTTAGCAGTGGAGGTTGATGTTTTATTCTTAATGTCGATAATGCAATATCTTAACTATTCTAATATCGATGTTAAACTATCTATGTTTAGTTTCTTATCATCTAGGTTTTGTTAGTCTTAACGAAGATCGTTCATTCTTAATACAGACAAGACGAAGGAACTTGATAAGAGTATTTGAAGTCAATTTGATGATGTTAAGGAAATTTAAAATTACAATATCTCCAAAAACGCAGTAAATATAATAACACCTCACGTGCGCAAATTTATCGTCATAGGCTTCAGACTGTCGAGACAACCGGCATAGCTTTCTGCTGCTGACTTGCAATATTCTATCCTCAGTAATTTTCCATCGTCGCTGATGGATTTATGTATAGTCATTGTAGGGCTACATCCAGGATGTCCGATACTACAGGCCCCGCCTAGATGACAACGGACTGTCATTTTTAAATACATATACACATACACATTTAATTTTAAATTAAGAGATCTAAGTGTGAGGAAATATTTCCTATTGATTGTCACTTTGTAAGATATTTCACAACAAACACTACTTATTATTAAATATATCATACTCTAAAAATTATTTTCAATTTTCGACCCACTGTTTCAATTTCAATAGTCTACTTTAAATAGTTACTAAGATGAAGATGCATGATACATAAATAGACAGATACTGTGGTGATACCATAAATGTTCCATTTTATCAATTTGTATAACAGAAAACTAAAGACTAATAAGAATAATAATATGTTAATTCAAAATTTGCCTAGGCAAAATCGCTGGAACCGCAAGGGGTAAATAAAGTGTGTAATGGAAGATTAAATATGAGAAAAGCTCCAGAATAGATTAAAGGACAGATAGATTGTTGTATTTATTTATTTATTTATTTTGTTGGAACGGGCTGGTCTTTTGTTATCTTTAAAAACTGAAATACAAATATTTTCCCCTGAAATCAAGAAAAATTAAAAAAACACTACAAAGTTTGCTCTAACGCGTTTTGATAGCCAAGCTATCATCTTCAGAGACATACCAACTACTAGATTTGTATTTCAGTTTTTAGATAGATTGTTGAGCCAAACATTATGTCTCTAGCTAATATTTTACTGCTCATGTAAATATCTTGAAAATAAATAACCGAGCTCTTAAATAATTTATTTTTTTTTAGCTACAAAAACATATAACTTTGTATGAATATACTTTTCGCAGACATGTTGTATAATTAGCGCTAGTTTCTAAATTAGCCAAAACTATGTGCTCGATAGTTACTGAGTTACAAGCCACAAAACTAAAGATCTGAAAAGATAAGAGTGGAAAACTTTAAAACCCTAAACTTGTAGTGTCTGTTTAAGAGTAAACTCAAAGAGTCCGCTTAACGGAATATTGTTTAACTTTCTCGTTAAAAAAGTGTTCAACTTTAAAATCCCTGCGCGGTAAGATGGAGCAGGAAAGGCTTTCAAGAAATAAAATTATCTTATTAAAAAGGAAAACCCAGTTTTCTGCAGGCACCTAAAGCTTAATATAATTAATTTCACTTGTTACAAAGAAATCATTATGAAACTTCACAAGTACTTCAGAGGTTATAATGAGGCTTCCAATTTGGTTACTGTAGTCTAAGGACATTAGGAAACTTTAGAAAAAGTTGGGAATTAAAAAAGACAGATAAAATACAGGCAATCCTTTCATCAATTTTAAAACGGCTCGTTTTATTGATTACCTTCCTTAGAATTATCCGGCCGACTTTTATATTTAACGGGTGCAATTTAAAAGATTTTCAAGTCGGATTTCTTCGTCGAAATATGGCGTTTATTATTTCAGTCGTCTATTTTTTCCCATTTTGAATGATTGCAGTTGCAAGTTGCCTGCTGCAGAAGCACGACAGTCCAAGCCTTTAAAGAAAACAAAGCAAAAGCGCAACTAACAACAGAGAGATTTACGAGGAAAATACATGTATTATTCTTAGATCTCGGCGGGAAATATATCCGCCCCAAGGAATAAAAAGGGTATTTTCTAGGGAGGCTTAAAGTTGGTATCGCGTGCGAATGGATAAAACCATTAGTTAAGTTCACGTTCTGGTAGTTTAAGGTTACCGTTAGCAATTACCTAAACCAGCCGTTAATCAATCATCCCTTCAGGAAACGACAGAAAATAAAAATATATTAGGTTTGTTTCAAAAACTGCCCGGATAACTAACTGGATTTGGAATTTTTTCGGGTCAAGATCTAAATTACGGCAATTTGTCGGCGGCGAATTCTATTCAACTTTTCGCCACTTGCGCAGCGAAAGGAGCTCGCCTGCTAAATTTGCGTAATTACGGTATACGCGCTTGGCTTTTGCATGTAGAATGCATGGAAGTACGCTTGACATTAAATTCTCGTTACAATAAGGTCTTTTGTAATGAGGCGCAACTTCCGACGCAATTCAAAAGCAAAACGAAACAATCGTCCCAATTCGACGCTTGTGCACGACAGCGAATAGAAAATTTGACGAATGCGCCGGATACTAATTAATTTTGAGTTAATTTACTAGTGCGAAAAATTTTGTTTGACGTAAGCAAAAAGCGAGAGGCGGGAGAATTAATGCGTTTGGTTCTCTTGACATTTCGTGAATTGCTAGAGATTTTCCGCAAAGGGATTTGCGTAGATTTTCAAGGGGGTGATCCAAAAATACTTTGGCAAACCTCAGGAGAACACTACTGGATTTTTTTAGCAAAATATATCTTTAGATAATAAACTTCAGTGGCTTGATTACAGAGATGCCGGTGATGAATTGTTATAATAAAATAAATTATTTTTTAATAATGTTAAAGGCACTTTTGTTTTATGAAATTCGGTTTTGAATTTTTGGTAACATTGATTTTGTTTTGCCATCCCAAGATAGTCCTAAGAGGAGGAATACTAAAGACAGTACCTCGCCGAACTATGAAGCCGCCTGCCACCTAAGGTAGGGAAGCAAGCCTTTCGCGTTTGGTATTTTACCAAACGTTAAAGAACCATTTATAAATAGTTTGTCATGATTGGCCCAACAAACCTAGCTGCCCAAAGATTAACTTGTTTGGCTGACAATAATTTTAACGAGTTTTTTTGATTTTTATACGCTATGGATTGTCTTCTTCTTGAAATGCTCATTTGTTCCCAATGTTGGCAACTAGCATGACTATTCTTACTTTATTGGTAGCTGCGAGCAACAATCCAGTTGTGGTCATGTTAAACCATTTTCTTAAATTCTGAAACCATGAGATTCGTCTTCATCCTGGTCCTCTCTTACCGCACACTTTCCCTTGCTGTATTAGTTGGAGAAGGCCATATCGTTGTTCGTTTCTTATAATATGGCCCAGGTATTCCAATTTGCGTTTCTTAATTGTAGCGGTAATTTAGGATTCCTTCCCCATCCTGCGTAGGACTTCGTTATTCGTGACATGGTCGATCCACGAGATTTTTATGATGCGTCTATCTCAAACAACGTTTCAAATTTTTGGATTATAGGATTATGGATTATATAAAATATTATTTACACACATACACTTTTAAATCAAACAACCTCATTTTATTAAACTAAACCTTAAATATGCTTCGAGAAAACGCATCACTAATCATGATATTTCAACGGAATGCCTTGTTTATTATATAGGACAGGTAATTAAATATAATTAAATAAACGTGTATTGCTGAAAAACAATTGGCTTAAAATATTTTGATTTTTAAATTTGCTCAGTTTTAAGTTGTAACCAAAATTTGAGTCATTTTTATTGAAACCTCTTTAAAAAGGTAGAGTCAAAGTTTTGAAAAGCTAAGACAAGAAATTAAAAAATAATTACATTTGCAGTTTAAAGTTAAAATTTTGGAAAAAATGAAAACGTCTTAGAAAGATTTAAAATCTTTGTTTTTTTAAGTTTAATACACTCGCAACGGGTAACCCCATTATGCCTTCGGATAATCGCAATTAGGGGACGGAAATAAGCAGAGATGGCGATGAACCGCCTTCTTAAACAAGGATAGGTTGTAATTTTTGTGGAAAATTTTATCCGGTAACGAATTCCATAGCTTAGAAATTCTATAGAAAAAAAAGTCTCCATAGACAGAAGTTCTCACTGTGTCAAGCTGGATCACACAGAAATTTGCTGTCTCTAACAGTCTTGCATGACTTAAAAATCTTACCTTTAAAGGAATCAATCCTATTAGTTTCTACAAGTATCTCCCATGCAAGTAGTTGTAGAAAAGAGATAAGTCACCAACCATCCGCCTGTGCTCTAGCAATTCAAGAGAATCGGTCAAACTCTTGTCATCAATTAGGCGTCTTATTTGAATTAAATTTTAAAAAGCCAAAATATGCTTTGCGGCTAAACTCTAAACATGAGAACCGTATTCTACTGTTGGCCTTATTTGAGCTTTGTACAGAGTGAGCAGCTGATGTGATGTGAAGTACTTTTAGGCTCTAAAAAGAAAGCGTAGCTTCTGAGAAACGGACTTAGCAATGGCACGCACATGCTTATCCCAAGAAGAGCTGGTGCTCGCATTTACTCCTAGAATATCGGGAGGATTTTACGGCCCATGAGTATGTTTGTTGCATTATCCCTTGATTTTTTCTTAGAGAAAAATTGCGGCCTGAGTTGAGGCATTGAAATTGACCAGATTTTTCTTACCCAATTCCAGAACGGTTTTGAGATCCCTATTAATCGTCTGTATCAGCTGTTTCCTTGGCTGCTCTGAAGCAGCGACGAATAATGGTATCTCGGGAAAAAAGATGACACCAGATTATTATCGTCTGTGCAGCTGTATATGGGCTTGATTGGAAGTTAATGCTAAGAGGTCATTTTTGTGTAGGAGACAGGACAGACCCTAAGGCATCCCTTTATTAATCGCAAATGTATCAGATAAGATGCCATCAACGACGACCTGAAGAGATCTGTCAGCGAGGAAACTGGATATTAAATGTCAGATTCCAGCAGAAAGACCACGGAATGTTAATTTGGCGAGAAGAGATCAGTGCCAGACTCTCTCAAAGGCCTTTGAGATATCCAATGTTACAACACTGGCCTTACTGTATTTTTTTACAACTGAATTACAGTTGTGATTAACACTTGCCAGTAGTTTGCCAGTTAAGCGATATTGTCTAAAACCTTATTCCTTGTCGGGGATAATTCAATTCTTTTCCAGATATTTAAGAATCTCGACGTAAATAACCTTTTTCATCATTTTAGATATAACGGGCAACAAAGATATAGGATGATGTTCTTAACCAACCAGCAGTCTGCTTCTTTTTAGGGACATGCTGCAACCTAGCCTGTAAGAAAGAGCAAACAATTTGTTTAGGACAGGAGTCAACTTTGGAGCGCACTTCTTAAGAATAATAGCAGGGATACCATCAAGGCCAGAAGCTTTCGATGAGTCGAGCTCAAGGAGAATCTTCTTTACGTGCGTTGTCTGAAAACAATTTCAGGCATCAAAGTGCCAATCTTGAGAGAAGTAGAGGTTTTTGCGTTTCGAGAATTAAGGTTGGAATTTTCAGCAAACATTAAGGCTAACAGGTCAGCCTTTTCCTTAGATATGTAGTCGCAATATTGCTGTTGTCGTCGAGTAAAGATTGAAAATTTAAAGCTGCAACATTTTTTCCAATCGACTTTGCAAATCCTTAACCGTTCGGAACCGTTCGGACAGTTGATAAGTCTCTTGCCTTATTTAGGATCGAAATCACTTTTTGCCTCATCAATCAAATGTTTGCAAAAATTTCGTGCATCTACAAAGGTGGTCCAAGTCCCTATTAAGGGATTACTTCGCGCGATATTTGCAGGACTCAGCCCGAGCACATTTTTTACTGAACCAAGATTTACCATTTGGGAATGAAAAATTGAGCATTTCATACCAACTAAGATAGTTTCGGTGATGAATTCGGTGACTGAGGAAGGGTTGTCTTAGTTAAAGCAGACTTTTTGCCATGGAAAAGATGCCAAGAAGTCTTTTAGTTCTTTCCAGTTCCAAATAAATATATTTCTTAAATGGCTACTAAACAAGTAAACAAGTACCTTCATGGAAGGTACTCTCAGGAACTAGTAGGATTGATCCCCCCAAGGGCAAGATTTTTGAGACATACAAGAGAGTCGGAGACAGCAAATTTCTGTGTGGTCCAGCTTGAGTCAGTGAGGACTTCTGGTCTACGGAGATTCCTTTTACTATAAAACTTCCAAGCTATGGAACTCGTTACCAAACTGAATTTTTTCCAAAAATTACAACTTAGCTTTGTTTCAAAAGGCGGTTCATCGTATTCTATTCTTTCTTCCGTATTCTATTCTCAGTGCGTTAAAAATATAATGGCGTTGTCCTTTGCGAGTGGATTGAACTTAAAAAAAAAGTCAGATGTTGTCGATTTCGTTTAATTCAAAAATCATTTTTTAAAGTATATTCATTCATTTGTTACATTTATAAATTTAAATTATGTAGATTAGCGGTTCACAACCTTTTTTAATTACTGTACCTCTTTTCAAGTCAGTTATATAGTTTGTACCCCTCTCTCCTCCGAACCATATAAAAATTTCTTTCATTTCGTTATTTTATGTTATGGGTATAGATTGAAATTAAAAGGCTTTTTATTATAAACGAAGAGAGTATATTTATGTTCAGATCTTATAAAAATATATGCAAATAAACAAAATTAAACAACTAAAATAACACAAATAATTAATAATTGTCTTTATTTCACATTTAGTGTGATCGTTGTCCTTGATTTGTGGCACATAATTTTTTATATCGGGTTTCACTCACGCTAAGTACAATCTTAAATCTGACACAGCATTCAATTTATTGCGGTATTTATTTTTTATGAAAGCATACGAAGAGAAAGCTCTTTCCACAAGCTCCGTACTGGTAAACGGCAACAAAAACTTAACTGCTTTATCGGAAATGGGCCCAAATTCATTGTTCATTGCTGCCCAAAAGTTGAGAAGTCCTTTCATTTTAAAATGGGATTCCAAAGTGGTGTCACTTTATAATTCAATTAATACCTCCTTTTCTTTTATTGACAAATTGGCTACTTCGAAGTACTCACTTTCGAATGGATTTAAAATCCAATTATT
Organism: Dastarcus helophoroides; assembly: GCA_028583605.1. NCBI lineage: Eukaryota > Metazoa > Arthropoda > Insecta > Coleoptera > Bothrideridae > Dastarcus > Dastarcus helophoroides. The sequence goes on along the minus strand of CM053337.1, from coordinate 26,501,989 downwards.
AGTGTTACCAGGTTTTGGAAAATACTTTCGAAATTCTGATTTTAAACCTTTCAAATGTTTAACAATTTGTTGTTTTATTTCTGGGGAGAGTCGTAGTTTGTTCTCCGACAGAAAATTATACAAATTTTTAAATACTTCAGGCTGACCCTTTTCAATACAAGATGCAAAAAAATCAATTTTTTTCATCAAAGGTTTAATTCTATCCGAAGTACCGAAGATCGTTGTTGGGTTATTTTTGAGTATTAAATTTAACTTTATGTGTAAGAAAATATCTGATAAGTACGCAAGAGCTTCGATCCATTTTTCGTCGTGCAATTTGGATGACAACTGAAAAGGATGATCTTCAAAAGAAATTTCAACTTCTTGCCTAAGCTCAAACAGCCGGGTGAGGACTTTACCACGAGATAGCCATCTCACTTTTGTGTGAAAGAGCACGTAGAATGAACACTTTCCACCTCGTGACTCAGAGCCTTAGAAAATCATAAGTTTGTGGGTCTTGATTTTATAAAATTAACCACTTTTACAGCTTCATCAAGTACAACTTTTAAATCACCAGAAAGGTTTTTAGAAACTAAATTTTCTATGTCTATGGATGCAGCAGAGACTCCAATTAATATTAGGAGCGACTCTTATGACATGACCTCGAATACTGGAGTAAATGCCTGACATAGATTGGGCACCGTCGGTACATAATCCACAACATGTAAACCAATCAATATCATTATCTTTGAAATATCCATTAATAGCATTAAATATATCTTCACCTCTAGTGCGTGCTGTCAACATGTGACAAAGTAACAAATTTTCCTCTGGTTCGTCATCGATCAAGTATCGTGCAATGACTAGCAAAATTGCAAAATTAATGAACATCTGTACTTTCGTCAACTTGAATAGCAAAAAATTTACTATTTTTAATTCTGCTAATAATTGTCTGCTCAACATCATCAGACATATCCTGAATTCTTTGTGTTATTGTGTTGTTCGAAAGAAGAATATTGTTTATTTTCTTTTGTTGTTCTTCGAGAATACAACGAACAACATCTTTTAGACAGGGAAGAATCAAATTCTCGGCAGTTGTGTGATTTTTGCCACATTTGGCAATAAGGTAACTGATGAGGTAACTCGCTTCAACAATGTTTTCGAAATCTTTATTTGATGATACTAAGAATGACGTTAAATCGGATTTATTTTTACTTTTCTCCAAGCATTAAAAAAAACTAGGGTCCTTATTTTTGTAGTTAGCATGTTTGGTATATAAATGTCTTAAGAGTAAAGCAAGTTTCATGCAGCCTTTGGATAATACGTCTCTACATACTATACATTGTGGTTTAGGGCAGTTCTTATCTCCTACATATGAAAATCCCATATTTAATATATTCTTCACAATTATTTCTCTTTTTCTCTTTTTGTTCTAATGGAAACTGTTCATTTTCAATTTTTTGCTTCTGATTTTAAGAAGAACTTGCCAATTAAGAACCTTCTACATTAGTTTGTAACTCTTTTCTTGTTCCGCTTGCCAACCACTTATCCATACCTAAGGATTAGGTTAGAAAATTAATAAAAATAATAAATAAATATTGAAAATAATACCGAACGTCAATAATTAGGGTTTGTGAACTAATATTAAAGATGTAAAGCCCACTTTCTCGGCAGTGTACAAAAGTTCATTGCGTTGACTGAGACCAGTGGTGTGATATCTGCAAGCGGCTCACGGGTTTTTTCCCACCACTCCGCTCTGAGCAGTTGCTCGTCATAGTGTGTTTCCTTACAAGTATTCACCGTCTTTTGGTGAGATTTAAATATATCATTTATTTCTTTCAATAAACAAAAGTTTAATGTTAGTAAATTAGAAAACACAATTTGGAATATAATTTATTTTCAGGACGACAATAAGATTTGTTTAAATAATTTTTTTTTAATTTTTTGCCGCCATTACAACTCTTTTTTTGGAGTACCCCTAAACAATCTACGGTGTACCCCCAGCGGTACGCGTACCCCAGGTTGGGAACCGCTGATGTAGAGGATATCAAAAATTGTTTTAGGTGGATTATTTGTACTCTTTTATAGAATTGCTGAGCTTCAGTTGTGATTATTATAATACCTTGCAGGAAAAAAAAACCACAATTATTTTAAACGATACAGAAGAAAAATAGTCGAATCAGAATTAAGCCATGTCAGCTTATTTCTGGACGTGCTTTGATCAAGTTTCCCATGTGAGCAAACAATTATGCAGAAAGAATCTTTAATAGTTCATTAGTAGAATACAAAACGGATGCTCTTTCCACCGTCTTACATTGTCCATGGGGGTGACCGTCGTGTTTTCGCTATTTTGAAGCACCTAGAGCGCTTTTAGGGCTCCTCGCCTATTCATTTGTCTCGTTTTATCCTATATATGTTTTTTATGAACACAGATTCGAAAGATGGAAATCTCCATGCCTTTCTGATCTGGATATTTGATGTTCCTGCTGGAGGACATCCGCTGTGGAAATCCTGTTTTACGTAATGTTAATTTTATCGTCGTGTGCCGCGTACAACATCTGTTATCGCCGTAGACAAATTCTTAATTATTATCTTGGAATATAAGGTTTTGTTTTTTTCTGCTAAAAATTATATTATCGGCAAATTCGTTCGGATTATTTTGATGCAATTAAGAACGATTTATTTCAGTATTCAATATTCTGCATTAATTAATTTTTGGATTCATTATTTATGGTGGTTTTGGTTGGTAAACCTTGTGTTTAGTTGTCGCTTTTATGATACGGTTGGTTGGCAATATTTACAGTTGGGTTATTCAGTCTTCATTAACCCAATAATATGTCTGATGCTGGCATCATTTATTGGTAATGTATATATTGGCCAGCATGATGACCTGGCACGTATTTATTTCGCGGTTAATAATATCTAAATGTCAACGGATTTAAATATATTATTGTGTGATTATCACTACCTTAGCTCTGATAAAGTCCACCAATTATCTTCGGCCAGCACAATTAATTTGTGAATTTGTTGTGTTGAAATTAATACTTACTTGGTAAGTTTTTAGTCGTTTTTTAGTTTAAGATTTAAGAGTAATTAGTAGTTTGTTAGGTCTTCAGCATATTTTTCACACATTCTAGTTTCTGAATTCTTATTTGGATTTAAGGATTTTTAGACATTTAATTTCGTAGTTTTTATTTGTTTTGAAGTCAACAATTATCTGATTTTCAGCTCTTTTAGTTTAATTTAAATTATTTTATGGTCAGTTTAAAGAGAAACGGTCATGTGCGATCCCAAGGGTATGACCTTGGGATCTATCAAACTAGCTGGAAGGGTTATGAATGGAAAAATTCGATCGGTTAGTACTAGTATGTGATTTTAAAGCTTTATGAGACGTGGGGGTTGCAACGATGCGACATTAATATCCATTCGCGAGCGCTTCACCGAAGTTCCCGATCTTAGTTTTTTTCGGATTTTTTTCATAGTTTCTTACAAAGTCTCAAATGGGCTTTTCATATACATTCTTCTAAATTTTTGTAGATGGAATTATGTCACTTAATGCATCCGTCATTAGATTACATCTATAGAGCCAAGTTTTCTGGTGTAATCATATACACGTTCTTGTTACCACTTATTATTGCAACATTTTACTGTGTACTAACAAGTACGTTGATGAATTTTGCTCCTTGAACAGCTTATAAGAAGTTTAATGTAGACATATTCCCCACTGATGCACTGTGTATCTTGGGTTGGATACAGTGAACCATTTTTCCTATTTTAAAAAGTTTCTAATAGTATCTATTCTATTGGGTATTGGGCCGAAACTGATACAAAACATAAAAATCAGATACATAACGCATCATTTGGCAAAAATAATTTGTTTTTATATCCGCATCCGAATGAATTATCAGCGACTGAATTTCTACTGGTTCACTGTTGCCCACCTTAACCTACTTTTTGTGGGTGAATTTTACTTTGAAAAAATTCACAAGGCAAGGCTATCCCAAACGATTAATAATTATTTTTTTAACGAAAAATGGGTAAACACAAAAAGATCAAGACTTACTAATTTTTATAATACCAAATTTTTTACCAACTAATTTTCCATAAAAATGACGATAGAAACTGAATTGTTCACTCTAAATCAATTGGTGCTTTCATTGGTTCTACAATATTAACAGGTTTTTCATTCTGAAATTCATCAGTATACAAAGATCAATTTCCGAAGCGATAAAACCGGTTCAATCCCACCCTTTCAAATGAATTCATCGAGTGCCGGTTTAACCTCATACAACGAAACACGTTTAATACTAATTTGCAGTTATTGTTGTGCCCGACAATTTTCCCAAATCGCGAGGAGAGAATGACATGCATCATTAGTGCCGCGATGGCACATCCGCAACCAACAGGGCGGGCAAACACAGACCACCACTTCCGGTTTCTGGGCGTTTGTCACTGCTCTCGTGACAACCGGCACTCGTTAAATGGATATAGATTTAATTTATTATTGCGACCTTTATAACCCAGGCACATTTACTAACTTAAACGAGATTGTTTTTTGTCCGAATACGCACACAAAAGGACCTACTCCTTCGCATAATGTAGTCTGGGAGATTCGCCGAATGCCCTACCAGTGTTGGCCAATAATGGTTTTCTGCCGTTCTGTTCTAGTACCTAGTGGGGTTTGAGCATATATTAATATATGAGTTTGAGTGAGTTTTTTTAGAATGAAACTATGGTTGAAGCTGAACTTTAATCTTAACATGTAGTGAAAAATTGTTGCAGAGCTTTACAAGCAACTAGTAAAAAAAAGCAGATAAACTTATTACTATATTAAATATTCATCATTTTTCATGTTCTGTAACCAAACTGAGAAGCGGGAACTTTTGTCGAATAACATGGATGTTTATTTGTGTCACTTTTTTAAAGAGACTATTTGACGAAAAAATCGTAATTTGAACACTTTTAGTAAGTACATTCTTACCTAATAATCGCATTGCTCTGAAAATGCAATAAGGATATCCTTTGCGAGTGGCTTGTGCTTATAAAAAGAAAAAAAAAATAGATTGTAATAACAGGCAATAAAGCGAATTAATAAAAACGTGTCAATAAACACTATCATAGAAAATGAATGTATTTATAAGCAGAAAATGAGCTCCTTTAAAATTTGTTAAGATCCAATATGGGGCTTTTCTTTGACAAGTTTTTATTTAGGTATATTGTAAATTATTAACATAAAAATGAGTTAGAAACATATTCTCAAGTGTCTCCAATTTGGAACCAAATATTTCAGTAGAACTATCGATTTAGCCTTGTATTGTTAATTTAATCACTTAAAGCCATCGAGCAATAGAATCATAGTCAAGAATGTGCAACTTCCTCATATTGGATAATCCTGAGCGAATCCCGGCAATCCTTTTGGTATTATATTTCTCGCATCTTTCGGTTCAGGTCTATGAATTTCCGGCGATCTTTTATAAAATTTCGCATGGAATACCCTTTACAAACACATTTCGCTTTCTATCTCCATGTCCGCTATTGAATTTTATTCAGAAAATATAACCTCGGGCGAGTACATTGCGTTCTGGGATGTTTCGCATTCTTAGACGATACAGAAGGCAGGCCATAGGTTCGACAAATCTGCGATCTATTTTGCAAACATGAATAAATTTCCCATCGTTGTCGTTATCGGGGAGGCTGTTTCGTATCGAATGCACCCATTCTGAGTTGGTTTTGTTTACAAATAGACAGGGTTTTTCAATACGTAATAACGCGACAATTTGGTGGATGATGCTTCTGATCATTCTCCTTTGGGTAACATCAAGGCTTCGATGATAACAACTTATGCGCTCTTGTGTCAAACATCACATTTCTTTGAAGCGCACAGCAGATTAGGGATCGCAGATGTTTACAAAACATCAACGTTGAGGGATTAATCATTGATGTTTTTAATATAAGATATTGAAATATGTAAAATATCCAGTATTCTAAGTAAGGAAAAATAAAAGAGGAATTCCAAAAGATAAATGATGTAAAAAGCCTACGAAAATAATTAACCCGCCGAAGGAAACTAAAACAGGAATTCTAAAAAATGAATAATTCGAAAGTGGATATCGCTGAACAACAAATTTTTAAGTTTTATGCCGTATAGTTATAGGTATTTCCATACACTTCAAAATAATATGAAAATAGTTGCGTCTATTTTAAATATTTGGTTTGTTTAGTCACTGGCCTAGCTAAAACCAAAACAGGAATTCTAAAAAAAGTAAATTTTGTACAAAGTATAGAGAAATAATGAATTGGTATGTCAGAAATTAAATAGGAATTCTATAAAACGCCCAATGACGTATCCACAAAACTATCCTTCAATATCCAAACAGCCGGATTAATTAACTCCGGAGCATATTAAATATTTGTTGGCAGTTAAGCTGTTCTTTAATAAAAATATCCCAATGACGAAACTTTTTAACAGCCCCAGCAATTAATTTCTCTGTGTAGGTACAATGTACTTGGAGGAATATTTAAGTACCTATTTTTTCTATTTAAGTGTTGTGACATCTATGAAGACAAAAAGCAATTTTACCTTTATGTTTTTATCAACAAGTGCTTTACAGACAGCTTTCCATGTAACTTGTAAGAATAACAAAATATTTTACTTGGCAACATAAAAAGGATACATTAAACTTCGATCATAAAAAAAAGAATGAAAAAATCTTTAAGCTGTTATTAATTTTCCTTGAAACTCCATGTAATTTAAGGATATCTCCTTCTCGCTTCAACTAAACTGAATTAATGCTCAAATATTGTTTTTTCATTCTTAAAAACCTTCAAAAGCCTGGTATAACCTCCGACTATACTAAAAAGCGAAACCAGATCCGGCCATATCAAATATTTATAGAAACATCGTGAAATTTTTAATATATGTCGTTGTCTTTATCATTAAAGTAAATGCTGTCAAACTGACCAACTTTTTTATATTTGTGGTTTGGTTGCTTGTAGTTGTGTGGAAAGGAATGGGATATTTATTTATAATGAAATACACTTATAAACTTTCTTTATTTAATTGAAGCACGTAATGTTCCTATCTTATTGGTATAGTCATCTGTCATCCCTAGAGCAAAAGACCACTATATTTTACATTTTATTTTTATGTCAACATAATATTTGGTTATAAAACACTGCATTTTCGAAAGATTCCTTCTGGTAAAATATGAACATCATATCCACTTTTGTTGTACAAAGTAATATGGTACTCTGTTGTACTGCACAGTAATTCTATAATGCAAATAGTAATCAATTTAAACAATGCACAATAATCAATTTAACTTTTAGTAAACCTGTAGATATGTTTACGATAAAAGGTAAACTTGTATCAGATTTGTCAACGACATTATCGTTTATTTGGTTAGGGTTGCTTCTTTCGCTTGACGTCCCTTGAGAGGACGACGGTTCAAATGGCGCTGCCCATCATGCCATTTTGAAGTTCAAATTTGTTCAAAGTTTTCAGCGATTTTTGGTAAGAGGTCAACTTATGGTTTCGCGTCATCTCCGCGCTACTTTACGTTACATGTCCTAATATTAACAGTATCATATACTGTTTTGTTTAGAGCGTGATCATAAAACGTAGTTGTGACGCCTAATGGTCAAGCAAAACCATAAGTTTACTTTCTATTCCAAATTGTTCAATACGCTTAAAGATATTTTTATTTAAAAAAAAAACACGAAATTTTAGTGTTCTCGAAATTTGATTTCACTCGAAAGAGCGTTTTCATTGCAAGTTTAAGTCCAAATTTCGAAGAAAAAAGTTGAAGTCTATAGATTTTGACTATAAGATCAAAATTTCGCTGAAGATGTTAAAGTTCGAGAATAATAAGGTTAGAAATAAAGATTCCTTGGTAATTTCAATTCTTTTGAGATTGAATTCTTTTCTTTGCTAAATTTCTTTTTCATTTTCTTCTTTTACTTTTTTGTCGAAATTTAAGCGTTAAATGTAAAAACCTCTATGTCGATTTTTTTGGCTAAGAAATTATTTCGAAATCTCGAAATTTTGAAAATCAACATTTTTCATCAAATTTAAGGTTGAAAAAAAATTTCGATCCATTTCCAATATAATTGCGGTCTCTAATGAAACTGAAATGAAAAGTGTAACATTTTTAGGACAATTGTCGGGATTTTTTTCAACTAGTAAGTACATATAATACACTCGGAATTTCGAGGAAAATATTCAAATACCAGATTATATATTTTTTTAAATAGAATCTACTCGCAAATAGTAACCCTATTATTTGTTTTCGGCATTATTGAAATTTAGGTTTTTTTGTAAATTTGGTTATTGTCAAAGACTCCAAATTGAACATTTTTTAAAAATGGAACTTTTTTCTGAAGGTCCCGATTCAACAGTTTTAATGACAACACAAAATGTAAAATTTTAAATTTGCATTGGAAATTTCAGAATTTCCTAAATTTAAAATTTGCACGTGTTTTTGAGAAAAATGAAATTTTTAGGATTGAAATAACAATTTCAAACTTTCAAAAATTATTTAAAAGTATCTCGTTTTCTTAAAATTTCAAAACTAAATTTTAATAACTAAACTTATTCAGTGATTAAAATCTAAATTTCAGGAAAAATATTGGAAATTAATAGAAAATGGAGTTACAAAAAACTGAAAAGTTCGAAAAAAGGTAAAATTTTTGATATGCTTTTTAAAACTTTAAATTCTAGATAAATTTTACAAGTTCGGATACTTTAACACTTATCTCAAAATTTGGTTATTAAAATCGAAAATTGAAAGTGTTAATTTTAAACAGAAAGAAGATATAAAATCAAAATTTCGAGTTTACTAAAGTCGTTTCTCGAAATAATGAACTTAGCCTTAAAATTTTGATTTCGTATCTTGTTTAAATTCAAGACTTCCAGATTTAAATTAAGAGTTAAAGTTGAAATTTCGAGTTTTTTCAGCATTTCTTAGATTTTTAGAAATTTGGAATTCAAAATCTAAGCATCGCCAGATTTCTTTTATACTTTTAGGTCATAGTCTCAATTTGCAGAATCATTTGAAATTTCAGCATTTCCTACGTAAGTTCCACAATTACAATTTCAGCCTCCATTTTAATTCTTAATTTCCAAATGAGAACCTACATTTTTTCGGTGCAGATTTTTCGAGTACTCTTTTCATTTCAAGAGTTCTTTCAAAATTTAATTTTTTTTCCAGTTTTAATTTAAAAATTCCAATTTAGTACTTTCAAACTTTCTGAATTCAAATCTAAACTTCAATATTTTTAAAAATGTCGGGTTGTTTACTGAATATAGGACTTTTTTTACATTTCCTAAAATTTCACATTTAAACTCGAGATAAAGTCAAAGTATGGAATTTTAAGTCAATTTTTTTTTATTGAGCTTTAAAGATTTGTCTCAATTCAAAGTTTTGCGATTAAAATGGAAATATCAGGATTGCAGGTCAAAATGTCTAGAAAAAAATAAAATTTATAAGACCCAACCGGTGGAAAAAAAACAGTTTTTAATTTGACCTGAACATATCAGGTCAAATAGTCAGTAGTGTTAAAAATAAAGAAATAATGGCGCGTTAATCATTCATACAGGTTTTTATTCAAATTTGCGGGCAAGTCAAAATATAAATACAGGGTGATCCAGTCATATTGTCATTAATTTTAAGGGAAGATAAAGAAAAATGAATATAATACGAATACGTGATTAAAAAAAGAATTTCAGTTTTAATAACGCTAAAATATGTTATAAAATCATAATTTGAACCCCTTTTTGAGCTGTCACTGGCTTCAAAGGTCCGAGCCCCAGATAAATAGAAAGAAGAAGAATTTAGGACTGCGCAGCTGGAACTCGGGCAAAACAAATAAACAAACCATTGCTGAGTTATATTTAAATGACAATAGGAAAACCATTGAATGATCCTGGCGGCATTGATGGTTACGGGAAAGTAGTTGGGTGATTTCCTTTTTTTATGTGAAAATCTGGTAACAATGAATTGCAGAAGAAAGCTACGCGAAAATAAAAAAGGTGAAATCGAGAGATGGATGCAAACGTTGATATCAACGCTACAAGTAATGAATTAAATTTGCTGTTGGGGGCGCAAGTGATAAAAGTGGTTAGTACTAGAGAGTTTTTTCCCGATGTTTTATTTTTTGTGACCCTCTGTGACACGGTGGAAATTTTTTAAACCATGTGTAGTTTGCCAACGAATCATCACTTTTTTCATCCGTCTGACTGGTCTAAAAGAGTTCGAAAAAACGCACTCGAATATTAATGTAATTAATTTATCCTTACTGCGGCTACCGTTGACATATCTTTTCTAAACAACAACCTAACTGCTAACCAATGTTAATATGTTTCAAAGTTAAATAAGCCGGTGCGTCATATCGTTATTTATTTTGTAGAATTATTATTTTAGTTTGAATCGTTTGTGTTCGTTTATTTTTTGAATTTGGGTTTTAGTTTTTATCAGACCGATCGACTAACGAAATAAAAAAATGTAAAAAATATTAAGTGTATGAAAACACAAATATTCCGGTTTATCATTGCAGCTGGTGAGTGGATGATAACGTGATAAGTGTATGTTGCCATAAAACATTTAATTTGGTCAGTAGCGCCGGACCTTTGCTGATCAATGGGTTGATTTGGGTCTATTTTAAAAAGTCGAATGAATTTTTTTTGTCGAATTTCTGTTTTTACTGAGCCTTTCAAACACGTAGTTAAAGCTAATGCCATTATGAATAAATAATCCTGAATAGAGGACTTTCAGCCCATTTAATGGTACTTATAGGATACTGAATACTAATGAACGAAAAAACGGAAAAATATAAATTACGTTATATTCAATTTATTTGAGGAACATTAAATGAACCATAATATATTTCTGTATTAAATAAACCGAATTACTAGTTAGTATTGTAAATTATAGAAAAATTATACTTGGGTTCATTCGACAATATAATATAAAAACTGCATTAATGTGAGGTTTGAATTTTTACGCCTTAAAATAACGGATATCTAGGCGAAGATTTTCTATGTAAGGAGTCTCTATACATATACCTTGTCTTAAACTAGCGACTCTAGTTCGTTTTTAATATCCTCTGATTTTTATGCGAAAATGTGAATCATAAAAGGACTTCTCTTGGCTCTCGAGGAGCAAAATATTACTTAATGTTTTGTATGTTGTAATCTTTCAGGCATAACCTAAACAATGTTTTGTTTTTGTCGATTCCCGATTGCAAGATGTGGTGCAGCTATCGCATTATTTAGCCGTTTGAAGTCAGTGACAACCCTAAAAGTAGTTTAAATTATAATTCGAAAATATCGTATTTTTTGGCAAGAATATATTTGAAAAAAATATATAAATAGTGCGACAAATTGTAATTAAAGAATTTAGTAAGGAATTTTTTTAGAAAAATTTGATAAGGGGAAGCTGCCGCGATAACGAATTAAACGGCAGATAAGCTCTGCAGAGATAACGATAAGCCTTATCTATATGGATTTAGTCTAGAAAACCAGAAGGGTATATAGATGCGGCCGCCTGTCCCTCAGAAAAGAGTCAATACATAAGTTAGTTAATTAAGCAGTGTTAGTGAGTTAATTAGTTGGTTGGTTAAGTGAATCACAATTGTCGTGTTCCGAGATCAGTTTGGAAATAAAGCGGTTATAATTCACGTAGTATTAATCTTCGAACCGATAACGGGCAACAATATAACCACCTACTCATATCGAACTCATCTTTCCATATCTTCTCTCAAAATTACTGACATCATAATTCAGACAAGCCGTATATTTCAGCACGCAGCAAATTCTTCAATACCAAAATATATTCCAAATCATAATAAGCTTCAAATTCAACAGAACCAACAAAAGAAAAAGTAGTTTAGTTTCGGCAAATAACACATTTATTTTCTTGTCATAGCTTGGCATAAATTTCAATAACAATATTATACGTAGTTGCATTAGATTACGACGTCAGTCTGAATTGTAAATTGCATTAAACCGCAATTTATACCCTCCGTCAACTAACCCACGTAAAATAGTTCAGTGATGATGTGTACCCTAAGTGCTATACAGACTAGATTCGGTGAATTATTAGAAACTGAGATGCTCACTCAAATCTAATTAGCATAATAGACCGGTTGCCGTTGCCTGATGCAGTATGATCGATTATATTATTATCCATAGCCAGTGGCGCGTCGTACATTTTATAACTAAAACTAATCTAATCTAAATATCAATACATTTCCTCTATTTGATGTTTCGCTGGCTATGAATGAGTAAAGCAAGAGATACTGCTTACCGCGGGTTCTAGTTATTACAAGCAATAAATTCTAGTTAATTTCACCAAATACTAAAGGATTTAGTAACGATATTTCGCGTAAATTCTATTAGAACAATGGCGGGAGGCATTTAATTACAGGGCAATTGTCCCGATGTGAACGGAGAGACTGAACGCTGGATAAATAAATACAAAACTTTTTTTAATTACATTACGAAACGAAAATGAACACGGTTAGGTCGAATACGACAAAATATTTATAACTGGAGTTAGGTGGAACGAGCGAAGGGTTAATTTACATTTCAATTTTGCATAACTGCATGAAAAATAATTAACGGTAAAGTAAGTTTCGATTCTGTTCGCCCATTGTTAAGTTTACATTAATTTTGGTTTTATAGCGAGCAATCAGTGACACGTTTGCGATGTGGGGAAAAAGATTTGATTTAATTCTATTTTTCTCAGTAAAAACAATTTTTAATATATGTAAAACAAACACAAAAGTAAACTACATTTCTCACTTATTTAAAAACTACTTGCAATGAGGGCATCGAATTGAAACTGAACCAAAATTCGAAAATAAAATCGTTGGTTTTTCAAAACAAAAACAAGAGGTGAACCAAAGTTTGTTTAGCTTCAAGGCCGAAAATCCGAGCACCCTTTCTCGTAAAATGAATGACTTATTGTTTTCCGTTAACTGTAAAAAAAACATCTTATGAATTGTTAAGTCCAAAATAATATCCTAGATATTTTAGTGAATTTTCGACGATTTGCAAGACTACAAGTTAATAAACAATATTAAAACTTTACGTAAGAATTTCTTCTTAAAAAACTTATTTTTTATGTATTTAAAACTTTTAGTTAAGTACTTAAACTGTTACGGTATTTTTCCCCAGGGGTAAAGGAGTTGTGGGGTAGTATTTAGGAATTAAGAAAAATCCTTCCAAGTGCCACTATTAGTGCATGGAATAATTTCTTTTACTATCGCCGGCTAGCGTTGGGGAATAAGCAAGAGCCTCTTCTTGTTTCAGACTGAGAATCGTGCACCCTGTGAGGATCCCTAGTTTTGGGACGATGTGAGAATATAACGGGTGAAAAACTTTCTGAAAATTTACCAGTTCGGAACTCAACGAGTGGAAAACTATTCTCAAGTCCAAATTCCGCTTAGAATGACTAAAAATCGCCAACTGCGTGGCACAACGGCTAAAAGAATACCTAAAAGAGGCGCCAGGTGATTTAAGATCACACAATTTACCTATCGAAAACGTATAAAAATCACCAAAAGGTAATTAAGATGGAAGCCAAACGAATCACTCCTAAGTGGCGTAGTTCACCGACATAAATTTCCAGAAGTTCTCCCTGCAATAGCTGTTCTAGTTGCCATTCCCCCTCTATGACCTACCTTGATGGGAGTTGTGATGCAATCAATCTATGTTTATAACCTCAAGATTTATAAAGGAGAGAAGAAGGTAATGCATAATTAAATAAAAACAAAATATTTCAAAGGCAAAAGTACAAGATGTATATTAAAAATTAGTCCGCAATTTACAACGTCCGCAGTCTGGGCGGAGACTTTCCCAACGTAATCAGGTAAATTTTCTAGTACAAATATTTCAAATTGCACCTATTTTAGCTTTTACATTATATAATCAGGTAGAAGAAAGTGCGGCACTTTGTTTGTCACAATAGAATTAATATACATATTGATGTTTTTCGCAATTCTATAAAAAAGTAAGTAAATTGTATAAAAACGGAAAACTACATAAGGGAAAAGATTGACTGACTTTAATTATAGACAACACACGACGAAGGGGCCTGCAAAAAAAAATCAGGGCCCCCAGGTAAACTTGGCATATAACATTAATATAACTTAAAGCAATCAAATCCGAAACATATTAAAATAAATATAGTGTTTTAAATAGAAGATTAAGTATTCAAATAAGGTACTTAAGTGAGCGTTGCAAAGGATCCTAGGATGATGGGGACGGATGTACCTCACGTTGCCACCGGGTAGGTTGTGCAGGATCTCGCAACGACGAAGCCAACCCCGCTGAAGATGCTCCTGGATATCCTCGATGGCCCCACTTGGTGAGATCTCCCACAGGATAACAACTATTGCTTAGGAAACACTTCGTGTCAATCGACGGGTCGAAGGTAAATTGAAATTAGTGTACAAATCCATACACAAAAAAAACGCTAAAAGAAGGATCCGTCAAGAGGACCCGAAAAGAATTAGTAAAGGATCCGGAAAGAATCCTTAAAGGATCCGGAAAGAATTAGCAAAGGATCCGAAAAGAATAAGTAAAGGATCCGGAATGAACCTCGAATGTTTGGTCGGTTCTGCCGCGTGCTTGGGAGCACTTCACTTCTTATCCTAAAAATACTGGAACCATCTAAATCTTAAGTTCTAACACAGTACCACAACGAAATACAATAGATCGTCCGAAGGTAGGTTATAGTAAATCCCTTTAGGAAAAAATACCCAAAAGTTACTCGGAAGACTTTGCAAGCTTATCTTGTGAAGGATGACACCCAAGTGCACAACAAGAGACAAGATGGCCGATTTCCCCCAGATAAATACTGACAGATGATATGCCAGCGCTTTCAAAACCAACAGCCTAATATCGAGCTGTATTATTGGTGGCCTAATCACTGGCAACAATCTCAAATTCAAATTTAAACCGTAACAAAATTTTCAACATTGCATTGAAAGTTTAGCTCCTTATTTAGATATCGCTGAATAACCTGAATAATCAATTACTATTCTAGTTAATGCTTTCGAAGCTGTGACTTTTGCTTCTCTAAATGTTTACGCATCGATAAAAAAAAACAGAATTGGAAGTTACTTTATCACCACTGGCTTTTGTAACTATTGCTGCTTTAAATTTACTATCATTTATGTCAGAAAATAATTTAACCTAATCAGTTTCTGAAACAGTTAACGTAGTTCACCGGCAGTAATCGTAGCACAAAGTTTTTAGAACAGTAAATCTTCATTGCGTAAGTGAGACGTAAGCACCAGACTGATGCCACTACTCGATTTTTAACATAGATTGTTCGTGTGGATACAATAATATAAATCCCCAAGTCGCTTTGCAGAAGATTTTCCTAGCCACAACACTACACTGCTTATAAATTAAGAGCTTTAGTCAAACGGACCAAAGGCATCTGGAAGGAGTAGTGCAACTGCTATGTTACTATTACTTCAAGATATTTCCCTTACGTGGAGAATGAAACGTCGTAATTCCATGAGATATACAATTTCAAATATTGAATGCGCAAAAACGGTACTACTAGATATCGTCATATTTTACTACTTCATTCACAATATGGCTTTACATAATATATTACTTTTTTATTAAAATTTATAGAAGGGATGGCCGCAATATATTAAAATCCCTTCAGTGTTTTGCCTATGATGACCTGTCCCTATACTTTACAAATTAAAAATCATACGTTCGACATTAAATACCCCTGCGTCGGTACCGGCACAGAGCTTTTCATTTTGGAGTTGTATGGGCAACACTATTTGCACTCTTTAAGGAAAATCTATAAAAAAGCAAACATTGACCAGTGTTATTATTAAAACTGTCACAAGTTACCAAATATCAGTTTAAAAATATCAATAACAGACTCAGAGCCCTCTTTTCTAAGGTTGAAAATGATTTAAAGTTTCTTATTTAATACAATTTTCAATGGCCGTCACTTTAGCGATGATATTTTGATGACAATGTAATCGAACACATTATTTCTTTGAAAGATCTTCGAGCGAATTTTATTTGTCAAGTTTGTGTGTTTTATGTGGTTTAAGTAGAACGCTCTAATAATTTATTTGATCTTCAAATACAGCCGTTTGTAAAACTGATGAAACAGTTTATTTCTAAGAGTATAGAGGAATAAATTTAATTTTACGAATACATTTTATGTGCATCTGTAGCGCTTACAATAATAGTGAATCGAATCTGTAAATTATTAAGGTAAGATTTTAATTTTGAATTAACATTTCCTCTCCAATCAAAAAAACACCAGCCTCCACTGCAATCGATTGATTGGCTGACACTGATTGACGTTAGCCTTTGGCACCATTATGAAAATTAGAACAGGTAGATCTGGCAATAGCTTAAGAATATATTTGCGAATTTAAACTTGTTCCTCGAATTCCGGCTGTTAATTCCATTATTTAAAATCTCTATTTTAAAACTGTTATTGGTAATCATAATTATAGTTAATGTTTTGTAAAGTTAAATTTTTTCTCTAAAATTGTAACTTTTTAAAATTCGTCAAATGCCCTCTAAATACTTGTTTTCATGTGGCAATTCTGTAGTAAGTATAGTCCCATGACGTTAAAAACTTTGCAACATTTTATACGTGCAGACTTTAAATTCCTATTATTACACTAGGACATAAAGCATGACCAGAAAGTAAGGAATATTATGTTCAACTTTTGAAATCTACGTTTTAGAAAAAAATAATAAACGACGCTATGTTAACCTCAACTTTTTTTATGTTTACAACTTTTGTTGCTATGGAAAAATGATCAGTATTTTTAAATAGCAGCATGTATTTTTTGTTGTCATTTTTGAATACAGCTTTTGCTTCCCAATATCATGATCTAGTTTGTTTATAGGGTAAGAGGATGTCAATTCCAAAAATCCAAAAAAACTGAATACCGAAAATTTCGGGATTAAAATGCTGTCGAGATGCCGGGATCAAATTCTCTAGTAAGATATCAAGACAGACCTTATTAGATGTAGGCTGGTAAAATGACACTATAAAATGCCAAATTGTTATATTTAATTGCAATTAAATAATAACTAAATAATAATAAATATATAAAATAATAAATAAATAAATTTAAGTGGGAAAGAAAGGGTACAATGTTGTATGATTCCGAAATGAAAGAATGGAAAAAAGACTACAGCTTTTGCGCTATTAAATGGTAGGAATGGAACAATCAAGTGGGCGGCCAGATTCCCGGCCTTGACACCCCCTGAATTTTTTATGGTATGCTTAAAACTTAAGAGACAAACATAGGTCAAATAATAAAAAAAAATTACAACTAGAATTACTAGCTATATTCAAAACCTATCGCAGGAAACTCAAGAATTTTCTCAAAATTTTTTGTAACAGATTGGTGAATTATTTGGAAAGTGATAGAGATCAGTTTGACTATAAAAGGCGCTTGTTCAAAATAGAAAATATATATTTTGTAATTTGATGTATACCTGATTATTTCATTATGTAACTTTATGACCCAAGTGTGCTGTATTAGAAAACAAAAAATGTATTCAAAAATGTCAAAAAATATACGGGTTGCATCAAATTTGATTTCCACTACAAAAAACCCGGAAACTGTTAGAAATACAAGGAAGCTTAAAGGAGCAAAATAGTGGAGAATTTAATGCCTAAAAATATCCCACTGAAAAAACAATTAAATTCCAATTGCCTTGATTTTATTTAGAAAAATCTGACAATCACCATTTTTAATAATCAGCTGTAACTTATTTATTTTAAGTCCGATCGAAAAAGATCAAAACCATAGTTAGCTGTTTTTTAAAACCTTTCCATTGGGGTACGTTATTTTTTTCTGAAACAATCTGTTTCCAAGCAAATTATGTCAACTTTGTTATTTTTTACAGGCGCTATATTAAATTTTATCATTTTCGAAGTCAACATATTTTTCTAATTAATTTGATGTATGTCATGGCATACTTCGAATATGGCAAAGTGGGTTAAATAAAATAATCTGTTATTAAAAACATAAGTCTTAGTATACAATGCCATCGCTATACATGCCCTAAGATAACGAAGGCTTCCACCGCCAGAGTCAGTACAGGATATACTTCTTCCGGGATCGGACCGTCAAAGAACTATTAAAAGTGTTCGACGTTTCGCTCACCATCGTAGGGGGCTTCCTCTTTTCTTGGGTCCTGAAGAAGCTTCTTACGATGGTGGACAAAACGTCGAATACTTTTGGTAGTTCTTTGACACGGTGCAATCCCGGAAGAAGTATATCCTGTACTACATACCCTAAAAAAGCAATAATTATTACTAAAGAACCAAAAAGATTGTAATAAACTGTATAATATTAAAATATCTATGAAAAATCGTAAAGTGTATGATTTCCATTAAATCTCGTAATTCTTAGAACATTCTAAGAATTTTGTTAGGGACGATTTTCTTATGACTCATATGCCAATATGCGTTCTAGATTTCTCTAGAAGTTCAGTATTCTAAGATAGATAATGTGCAACAATATGAGACTCATTTCTAATGTTAGTTTTTTAGATATTTCATATTACACAAATAAGTACTTAATGTTAAAAGAATGTTTGTAAAAATTGCTGACAAATTTTTAGAACATCTACACGTTTTCACAGAATTCCGTCATTTAAAGGGTTGCATGCACGTTACGATCTTACTAATCACTGTTTCAATATTGCACAGTTGTTTACAGTGTTTTTACTTTTTCAATAATTATTGTTACCTAATTAGGTACTAAATTTTTATTATTAAAAGTTATTGTAAGTTAAGTTTTTTATTTAAAAATAATGCATTATTTTATTTAAAATACTTTGTTACCTTTAAAGTATGACATATTCTATATCAAATTAATCAGAAAAATATACCAAATTCGAAAATGATAAAATTCAATAGAGCTTCTATAAGAAATAACAAATTTAGTATAATTTGCTCAAAAACAGTTAAATTTAGAAAGAATTAACGTACATCAATGAAAAGGCCCTAAAAAACAACCAAATAAGGTTTTTGAATTTTTGAATTAAATCATAAACAAATAAACAACCTACAGCTTATGTTTCAAAAAGGCGATTTTCAGTTTTTTCTAAATAAAATCAAGACGAATTGGAATTTAATTGTTTTGTCGGCGGAATATTCTTAGGAATTAAATTCTGCACTACTTTACCGATTTAAGCTTCCTTGCATCTCAAATAGTTTACGAGATCCCTGTAGTGGAAATTAATTTTGGTTTAATTTGTCGCTATTTAAAAAAAATGAACATGTCTTTGAGAATTGCAAACGGAAAAAAATAGTTAAGATTACCTTAGTATCCAACGTCAATAGCCATTTAACTTTTATTAACCCGGCATGTGACACGTGGGGTGTGACAAACCCCAACGTCTGAAAACGCATGCACAACTTTCTTAAAATTTAGTTTGTGCCCCTGCCCCGCCGTGTAGCTTTCAATTGTGCATTTTCTAATGCACCTATACAGAAATCGCACTGGTCTAATGCACTTTAATGAAAAAACGTCGCTCTTAAATTGTTTGGGGTTGTGTGATACCCCACGTTTCGGTTCTTGAAACTTTTTTTACTGCTTACGTTTTTGGTTCTTCCTCTGCTGAACAATGTAAGAGCGACTTTTTCTGAGAGTTTTTTTGCTAAATTTATAGTGCGTTTTCTTTTGTAACTATTTATCAAAATGTGTGAATGGTAAATGGAGCAGGATCGTCTGTTAGCCTTATGGGAAAGAGTCCGAGGCCAACCAACCTTTTATCGATGAAGACGACTTTGAAGGAGATGATGAAATCGACCAAATTAGTACCAACACTGGACTATCCTAACCAGAAACAACTTCAGGAAGCTAAGAGTGAAGAAAGAGAGACAAGAAGAGAATGGTGAAATGAAAGAGGCAGAAGAAAACCAAAATAACCTTTATAGGAAAAAATGGAGCCAAATGGAGTAAAAAAACACCAAATAAAAATGTTAGAACCAGATCTAAAAATATTGTAACTTACTTGCTAGGGATGAAGGTTAATCGAAAGAAGGCTAAAACGCCAATAGAATGTTTTTAGCTTCTTATACTCGCAGATGAAAAAATGATAGCAGATATTATAAGAAATGCAAATTATCGAATTGCCAAGAAATCTGAAAAATGGAAAAATTCGCCACGTTACGTCGAAACGACAGTGACAGAAATCAAGAAGGTAAAAAACGTGTGTGAAGCCTGCAGAGCTATCATATGTCTTGAGAATTCATTACAAGACTGCAAAAAAATGTGGAAAATCACTCGAATTCGATTCCCACTAACGTAATAATTTTTTCACATATACCAATGATTTTATATTTTGTTAAAAATTGTGATTTTGTTATTTTAGTTATCATATGACACAAAATAATAACGCTTGTTTTGTATTTTAAAATTTAGATTCTATAAAATATTGCATATTTTATAGAAAAAAATGTATGTTTAAGTTATTAATGTATCTTTGGCAAAAATATAAATACTTCTTTTACTTTTTTGGTTTTATTTTATAAACATAACTCACAAGTTAACAAAAATTAAATAAGTAGTCCTTAATATTTATAGAAATTATTAAAATCTCATTTTGAAATTGGGGTGTTGACACCCCATCTGTCGGAAGGTGTAAAAAAAATTCACGTGTCACATGCCGGGTTAAGGTCATTTTTCTCTAAAACGTATATTCCAAAAGTTACAGTCAATAGTCCACACCTTTTGGACACCCTGTAGAATTGATATGGCACGTATAAAAAAGTCACAACTTTTGATTCTATGACATTAAAGTCATGAGATTATTATTACTTAAAAGCAAGTCTTAAATATTCAAAATTCTTAATATAGATACTTTTTATAGAAAGTGGAATTTTTATTTTCCCAATTTTTCTTCCAACTTTCGTCAAAATTTTTAGGTTATTTGAAATTTGGATATGTCCCAAAATGTAGGCCTATTAAAATTTATATTTTTTCTCATCGATATTTTTAGGTTTCCATTTTTCAAAGTTTTCTTTTTTATTGAAATTTTAAATATTTTTTCAAAATTGTGACTGATTTTGAAAATTTTTGATTTCAGGATTTTCGTTTTTCTTCCATGTTGACCTTCTTGAAAATTTCAGTAACTTGTATGGGTTTTAAATTTTTCAAAACTTAAACTTTACTTAAAGTTTTGATTTTTGAAAATATTCTAATTCTTTTGAATATTTTGACATTTTTATGAATTTTGAGTTTTTCTTGTAGTTTTGAGTTTTACCATTTTACATTTTTCAAAATTTTTTTTTATTTCACATTTTGACACTTCACTTTCACGAAATATCGAAATTTTGAAAAATTTGGTTTTAAATCATAAATTTTAATTTTTTGATAATTTGAATCTCTTTAAAACACTTTTACTTAATTTCGGCTTTTTTATAATATCGATATTTTTAGAACTTCGATAGTTTTGCAAAATTTTTCCCTTTTCTGCTTTTGACTCTTTTTGAAAATTAAGACTTTTTAAATTTTAGAAATTCAATAATTTTGACTAATTTGGATTTCAAATTTTTTTAAATTTTACCTTTTGGAGAATTTGATTTAATAATTTCCACTTTAATCAAGAGATTGTTTTACGAAATTTTCACCTGTTTTGAAATTTTGGTTCTTTCAAAACTTTTTAAAATCTCTGACTAAAAATATATTGCAACAAAATGTAATTACAAAATTTCTATTCTGATTTTCTAAGGAACTCTCTAGAAAAAATTGATAATGGGAAGAGGCTGAGATAGTGAATTATACAGCAGATAAGCGTTCTAGATGTTTCGGCAAGCGATAAACCTTATCTGTATGAATTTCCGTTCTAAAAATCGGGACGATACTTATAAATACGCGGTCATCCTTCCCTCAATTAATCAGTTGATTAGTTGGTTAGTCTGGTTAGTTAATTAGCCAGATAGTCTTATAGTTAACGGAATTATAATTGTAGTGTTCCGAAATCAGTTTGGAAATAAAGTGTTACAATTCACAAAATTTTAATTTTCGGACCGATAACACGCAACTATACAGGGTGTTACAAAAGTCCGGGCCGCTACTTCAGGAGCATATTCTACACATTAAAATATGAAAAATGTTAAAATACATTTTTTTCTTTAAATTGCCTCCTAACGGAGATTTGACCATTTAAAGATGGCGTCCCTAAAGTGGTTTTTTTACTACAAAAAGTTAACGGTTAGTAGCAAAGTCATGAAATTGGGCAAGCAGTTAAAGAATTGGATTAAGCATATTCTCATGTAACATATTTTTTAAATAAGCAGTAGCGTGGTGTGTAGGGGGTTGCCCGCGATTATTTTCTGCCGTAACTTTTTTGTTTTGCAATATTTCGACACAAAAGTGCCATAATCGTAAAAAGCAACATTTTTTATACAAAAAAGGTACTCCTTCTCAAAGTCGCTAAAAGTAACCGTTTCCGAGAAAAAAGCGTTTAAACAAAATTGTTGCATTTAGTAGAATTCGTTTTGCAAATTTCTAATTTATCCACTACTAACTGCATTGATATAAAAATAGTACAAAATTAAGGAAAAAAAAATCAAAGCAAGTGTTCGAAATTACTGCCCCCTGCAGCAATACATTGCTCGGCTCGTCTTCTAAGGGAACTCCTTACTCTTTCGCAAATGCCTGGTGTATTTGAATCTGGTTGAACCCATTTTCAATTCGTTCACGAAGATCATTGATATTGTCAACTGGTGTGGAGTAGACGATCTGCTTTAGATGTCCCCATAAGTAGAAATCGAGTGGGTTGAGGTCAGGAGACCTAGCTGGCCATGGTATCGGACCTCCTCGACCTATCCATCGTTGATGATAGTTGTTATTCAAAAATTCCCTAGCAACTGCACTAAAATGGGCAGGTGCCCCATCGTGCATTATCCACATTCGCTGTCTTGTTATGAGTGAAACATTTTCAAGTAACACGGGTAACTCTGTTTGCAAAAAATGTCTATATGATGCTCCTGTTAACCTATGAGGTAAAAAAACGGTCCAATTATAGAGTCCCCTATTATTCCTCCTCAAATGTTAAGTGAAAAATGTTGCTGATGTCTCGACTGAATAACTGCATTGGGATTTTCAACTTGCCACTGATGCATGTTGTGAAAGTTAAGTATCCCGTTTCTGGTAAAACCCGCTTCGTCCGTAAATAATATGAGCGATGGAAGTTCTCATTTTCAGCGATCTTATGCAATAGCCAGTTGCAAAATTCTATTCTTGAAGGATAATCAGCAGCAAGTAACCCTTGCACTCTTTGAAAATGATAGGGGTAAAATTGGTAAAATTTCAAAATTCGCCAGATAGTTACGTGATTTACTCCTTCGGCTAAAGCAAGTTGTCTAGTGCTGACACATGGATCTTCTTCAACTCGCTGAAGCACACGCTCCTCTAAATTAGCAACTTCTGCGTTTGGCCTTCCAACACGTTCGCCTTTGAAAACAAAATTTCCTGTTTCACATAAACGAGCATGAATTTTCTGGAACAATTTTTCTCCTGGTAGGTGGCTATTAGGAAAACGTTCAGCATAAAGCCGTCTTGCTTCAGCACGATTACAATTTGCAAGCCCGTACATTAAATGCATATCGGCCATTTCTTGATTTGAATAGTCCATTTTATCAAAATAATGAAAAGTTAAAAAACTACTACACTTACTATTGACAACAAAAACTGCTAAAGTTTACAGCTTACGACCAAATTTTATCAGTGACACAACGTCAATATCTGGCAGATATTGTCAAGTACAATTGTTTTCTTGACGATCAGTTTGCATGACCAACTTATTTTTTCTTATACAAATTAGTTAGAATTTCGAAGACGGGATAGGATTATTTAAACGCCTTTTTCTCGGAAACGGTTACTTTTAGCGACTTTGAGAAGAAGTACCTTTTTTGTATAAAAAATGTTGCTTTTTACGATTATGGCACTTTTGTGTCAAAATATTGCAATACAAAAAAGTTACGGCAAAAAATAATCGCGGGCAACGCCCTACACACCACGCTACTGCTTATTTAAAAAATATGTTACATGAGAATATGCCTAATCCAATTCTTTAACTGCTTGCCCAATTTCATGACTTTGCTACTAACCGTTAACTTTTTGTAGTAAAAAAACCACTTTAGGGGCACCATCTTTAAATGGTCATATCTCCGTTAGGAGGCAATTTAAAAAAAAATGTATTTCAACATTTTTCATATTTTAATGTGTAGAATATGCTCCTGAAGTAGCGGCCCCGACTTTTGTAACATCCTGTATATTTGTCTCGAAACTGATTTTTTTTCGAAATATTGACATTTTGTAAGCTTCAATTTCATTTTCACTTTGTTTAAAAATAGGCTTTCTTTTAATAGTTTTTCAGATTATATTTCGATCCTTTCGGAATTTTGATTTTTTTTTAAATTTTGACTTTAAAAACATTTATTTATCTCGACAATTTGTTTTTCTCGAAATGTTGATTGTTGGTAAATTTCGACTTTTCGAAATTTTTGATAATTTGTGTTCAGAAAATTTTCCACGTAGTTCGCTGCTCTCATTTTTTATGTTTACGTATGTCACTTACTTGATCAGTAAAAGAGGCAAACAAACAAACGTAACTTAAACATATTGTTTTGCTGATTTGGTTTTAATTGAAAGAAAAATCTTAGTTTCGAAACGCCTAAAAAAGGTAAGAGAGAATGAACATCTTCTGTGTATTCAGTATTGTACTGCAGAATTTTTATGTCAAGCTTAAATATCAATTTGACGAATGCGGGTCCAAGTAAGAAACGTAAATTAACATGCCAAAAAATGGAAGCAGCACACTGGAGGGAAAATCTTTCTTAACATATGATATATGGACTTTTTTTTAAGAAGCTTTATTTTTTTCTGACAATTTTAAACCCTTTTAGAAAGCCGAA
The DNA here is from genome assembly GCA_028583605.1 of Dastarcus helophoroides. NCBI lineage: Eukaryota > Metazoa > Arthropoda > Insecta > Coleoptera > Bothrideridae > Dastarcus > Dastarcus helophoroides. Next base: position 26,477,063 of record CM053337.1, on the reverse strand, counting down.
AATTTTTCTGCTGTAAATATTTTAATAGGTTGCCAATTTTAAAGATGTCGATTCCTTTGAAATTTTTAAAATTTTGAAACATTCAAAATTTTCAACAGAGGCAAAATTTTGTAGAAATGTAGGGTTCTTAAGAAAAAAAAAAGAATTGTTGATTGAAGCCACAATTTATTAGGAAAAAAAATCAACATTTCGTGCAAAATAAGTTTAAGGGGAAATTTTGAAGAATGTAGAAATTTTGAGTAAAAATTTGAATAAAAAACTATCGAAATTTATACAACAAAATAAATTTGTAGAAAAAAAACAACATTTCCAAGAAAATAAAAATTCAGATAATGGTGAAATTTTCAAAATCGAAATTTTGAGAAATATTAAATATTTTAGAAAACTCGAGATTTTCAAAAAAAGTAGTATTTATGCAAACAGTCTAAATTTACACAGAAGTGTACATTTCAAAAAAAAAGTAATATATAGGAAAATAAAAATTTTTTAATTAAACATTTAAAAAAATTAAAGTTTTGAAAATATTGAAGCTTTCAAAACGAGCAAAATTTTTAAAAAAATGTCGGATATTTAATCAAGATCAAAATTATAAAATAAAATATTCAAAAAGCAAAAGATTTGAAAAAAACCTCAGTTTTAATATTTCCAGAAAAAGAAAAGTTTTTGACTGACTCGAAAAATTTTCTAAAAAAGTTTACTTTTTTGACATTTCTAATTTAAAACTGACATTTAGAAAATAACAATTTTTTAAGTTCAGATTTGGAACGTTGCAATAAAAATATAAATTTCGAGATTATAGCGGATATTTTGAGCAAAAATTTTAACCAAAATAAAAAATTTTGAGGAGAAACCTGAAAAATTCTAGAAGAAACATAATAGTAATGGTAAATTCAGATTTTCTAATTTTTAAAAAGAAAATCGAAATTTCCGTTTTAAAGTAGAGATTTGGAGCAAGTTAGCTACAAATTTCTTGAATAGAATTTAAAGCTCAAGGTTTATAGATAGATCTAGATTTGCTACATCAAACACTAACATGTTTCAAATATACATTTAAAGTTTCGAAAATAGATCTTATAATTTTTGAGTTAAGGTAAATATTTTGCGAGAAAAAATAAATTATTTCAGAAAAAATAAAATCAAATTCGCAATCTTGAGAAAAGATCGATTTGTTGAAAAATTGAAATTTTATTTAAGATTTGTAAAAAAAAGTAGTTTAAATTGTGAACTTTTTAAAACAAGTCGCCATTTAAATGTCATTGTTGAAATTTTGAAGTTTGTTTTAGTCTTAAGCTATTGGAGTATTTGTGGTTGAAGCTCCAAATTTCTGTAACAAAATCGAAATATGAGGCTGCAGTCAGAATTTGAAGAAGAGAAGACAAAATATCAATTTTAACTTTCAAATTTTGTTTGGTGGAACGGAGTGGTCCTTGGTTATCTTCAAAAATTGAAATACAGAACTTGTCCCCTGAAACCAAGAAAGATTAAAAAACACAACAAACACTGCTCCAACGCGTTTCGCAGCCAATCTGTCATCTTCAGTATTTCTCTGAAGATGACAGCTTGAACGCGTTAAAGCAACGTTTGTTGTGTTTTTTAATCTTTCTTGGTTTCAGGGGACAGGTTCTGTATTTCAATTTTACTAATTTTGGAAAATGTAAATGTATGAAGTGTGTACAAAGAAAAAATTCGAAATTTGAGGATGAACTCGATCATCTAAAATGTCAGGTTTAATGTTAAACTCGAGGAATAAGTCTATATGGACTTATTCCTCAAAGTCTATATGGACTTTGACTTTAAAATGGGGTATTCTGGACAAAAAAACGAAATTTATAGACGAATCGAAATAATGGAAAATGAAGTATGCCAAAAACAAAACAAAATGTTTAGTGTTTATCTCAATATTTCTAGAAAAAAAATGAAGGTTTTGGATTATGGTTTCATCTACGTAAGGTTCAAAAGTATTTTTGTTATAAAACTGTTACGTTTAGTAACACATTGTTTTCTTGTAATTCAGAATAATAGAATTTTCTTAATACTCGCCTGATTTTCTAATCTGAAAATGATTTATGAATAAATTTTTTTAAATGTTTAAATGCATTTGTTTGCGTTTACTGCCACCTGAATTTGAATAAATCATAGATCAAAATCAACTTTAAGAAAATACCTTGAACATTTAAATGCATAGGGAAGAATGACCCACTAATTTTAGAAATTTAAATTGATGCTAATAATAATCTTATTAATCAGTTAATATAATTGCACAACATTGACCTTTAAAATAGCAACCCCTTAAGTTTCAGTTATGCAATGAATCCTTTCATTTTCTTGCAGGATGCAACATGCACTTTAAACCAGTCGCAGGACTATTTCCTATTCTGAGGCAATGAAAAACGAATTTGAATCAACATAAGCTGGCAATTATCACTGCGGCAGCTTTAGGGGCCTACTTTTGCAAATCTCCCACTTCTTATACAGCCAAAACAACAGCTAAACTGGTTTAACCCCACTAAATAACCTGCAATCGATATCAACGAACACAATTGCCAAAAGTGGACTTGGACCGGAGCCAAGTAAACGTCTCGGGTATAAGAAATGGGACATCTTGGGGTCAAAACACCGCTAAAACTCGTGGTGAATCCGTCGGGTGCCTCTTGTGTTTACTAAAAAACATGTAGAGTAGCAAATCGCCAATTCTATTATCTACTATTAGAAAAGTTTCTTTGCTGTTAAAAAGCACCGATCGGTCAACTTGACTTCGATAATTAACAACAAAACATTCCTGGATCGAACGAGAAGGAAGTCTGCCGCATATCCCTGCGGTGCATAACAACTAAGGATTTTGAACTGAATAATTTCCACTTTTATGTTTTTGCTTATATTCAATTAGAAAGTTTATTACATTGAATTTTCGAGACGTATTTTTGTTAGTTTTGCCAATTTGCCAATAGACGTATAGCTAGAAATAATTTCTGATTCCATTTATGGAGCAAGTTCATACCTCGAAGCTGCCTAACTTGATCTGTTACAAATATTTAACAATCATAATGTTAATCGATGACGCATTCAAAATAAGTGATTTACTATTTCGTGAAAGAGGCATTTTTAAAGTTCGTGATTACACATGCATCTGTGAGGTTGACGGTCACGTTTTCATTAATTATAGGCTCCTAATGCATTTTAACTTAAAGAAAAATTGCAAGAACCCGCTTTGAAATATTTTTGACTACATGCTTATGTATCTTAATTTAATATAAGTCAAAACTTAAAGCATAGGCCGAAATGTTTTGTTTAATTTGAGTCAATAAGCTCTTTTATCAGAAAGTTTTATCAACAAATTTATATAATTTTAAGCTTTGGTATGGCGGCACAAAAATATAGATCATCATGTCACCCTGTTTCTAATCTTCCAAGTAAACATGTTTTACGAAGATGTTAAAACTGATAAATAACTGATAGGCGGATGCTCCTGTATTTTTAAAAATATCGAGCTTTTCGAAAATTTGCAATTGTTTGAAAATTTTCTCTTTTCAGTATTTGCGAAAAATTTAAAAAAATCGTTTTTTTAAAATGTCAAGTTTATTGAAAATTGAGGCAATTGTTAACGTTTTCGTTTTTTTTAAAGACGATTCTGACTTGTTTAATTTTGCCATTTCTGAAAATTAGAAAACTCAAACTGTCCTTGAAAACCTTGATTTTTTAATCAAAAACATTTTTTTAAAATTTTTATTAATTTTCGTTAATAAGATATTTTTCTTGGCTTTTCTTTAAATTTTGATATTTTTGAAAATTTACATTTTTAAGAGATTTTGAAATTTTTTAAATTTCCACTTTTTTAAAAAGTGTTTAACTTCTTTCAAAAGTTCACCCTTATTTTTAAATTTCGATATTTCGTCCAATTTGTCAAATTTTCAAATTAAAAATTTCGGCTAATTTTCAAAGTTTTAACATTTTTCAAAATTTCGATTATTCACTAAGATTTTCTTTTTTTTGAGTTCTCACTACTTTAAATGTGGTCCTTAATTATAATTTTCAATTATTGTTAAAAATTTCGACTTTTTTAAAAATTTGTGAACAAACCTTTAATTTATTTGAGAAATAAATGACATGATTTTTTTGTGTACGTCAAAACATTTAAAGAGAGGTATGAATCTATTTTTCAAAATTTCGTAAGGCTCAACGTAAAATAAGTTGAGCACCTAGGCTCTACAGCAGGGGTAGCCAACTTTATAACATAATGTGATCGACTATTTTACTTAAAAATCTGTCACGATCTACTTACTAATATTTTGATATTTAACATACACAAAATAGGCTTCACTTCAGGAATAATGTATGTTATTATAATTCGTAAAGAGCTAAATTGCTGAAGTAACAATTTTTAGGATTTATCACCTTTCTTTAGAAATTTCATCTCAGAACTACGTAAATAACACATTACGAACTATGTTTATTTCACAAAATGTATAAACTAACAATTTTTAATTGTTTTGTCAACAATTTTGACTTTAAACTCTAATTTTGACTTTTCCAAACATTTTCACCAAATTTTTAGAAATTGTGACTTTACATTCAAAATATAGATTTCCTTCTCAACATTTTTCATTTCTGCAAACTTTTTTATAAACCTCTATCTTTTTCGCAAATTTTTTTGGGTTTTTGAGGAATTTTATTTCTGTCAAACATTAACTGTAAGTTATGAACTTCTTTTTTGAAACATTGAGAAATCTTTTCTTTAAATGTAGTTTTTTTTTGAATTCCGACTTTGAATTTTAAATTATTTTTGTTTCCAAAATGTTCAAGATTTTTTTCAGATTTTACTTTTTTTTAAGTTTTGTTTTTGACATATTCTAAATCATTTTTTTATTTTCAAGATCTTGCCTGTCATCCTCGAAATTTTAAAGTTTTCATCAAAATTCTAGTATATATTTTCATTTTTCCCTTTTTTATTTTTTATCTTTGGATAGAAAATTAAAATCGGGTTTTCTTTACAGAATTTAAATTTTTATTTAAAATTTTTAAAACATTTTTAACATTCCAATTTGTTTCTAAAATTTGAACCTTGTTAAAGCTAATCACGTACTTTTCGAAATACGAAATTTTTCGTAGAGTTCGGAAATTTTTTTGACTTAAACCACCAAAATTTTAAATTATAGTTTTTAATATGTTTTAAAGTTCTTCTCGAGACATCGACTTTCAATTGGAAATTTTCCTGACAATTTCACCTTTTTTTTTTAAATGATTTATTTGTTTCGACGACTTGTTCTTAAAATCAAAACATTTTTAGAAATGTTCACTCTAATTTCAAATGGTCAACTTTTTCCATAAAATTCAAATTTTAATATTTTGTTTTTTTACATCAACTTAATATAACAATTTATATTTTTTGAGACATAATTTTTTTACATATTTTAAATTCCAAGTTTAAACTTTAAAAGATAATTTTATATTTCCATATTTTTTTTTAATTTACTTGAACTTAAATTATTCACCTTTTAATTTTGAATTTAGGCACTAGACTCGATAGGTCAATAAAATGATCATTATAAATATAAATTCCAAAAGATTTCTTTAACATCTTGAATTCATTTGGAAATCTATTTTATAATTTTTTCCTTTTTGTTTAAAATTTTGAAGTTTGACTTTATATACAATATTAGGTATGCTTTTTCATTTATTTTTTAAAATGTCAATCTTTATTTCGAAATGTGTAATGTTTAGCAAATTTCAAGTTAAGATTCCAAATTTTTTCCGTAAATTTCGATTTTTTATACAAATCCTAATTTTCCCTCAAGATTAACTTAAAAAAGAAATACTTTTAAATAATTTTAAAATTTTCCGACTTTGTTTTGTAAATGTGTTTAATTTTCTCTTTTATTTTATTTATCTATTTGTATATTCTAATTTCGACGTTTACCTCCAGAATTTCGAGCGAATTATTTTTTTCCCAAAAATTTAAATCCAAAATTCGACAAAAATGTGGAAGTCACACAATTTAAATTGAATCTTTAATAGTTAAAATTCTTAATTTTATGGCTACTTTGAAAATTTTGATAATGAGGTAGAAAATTGAATCTTAAAGTCAATAATTCGAGCAAAAAAGTAGCATTTATAAAAAAAATGCAAAACTTGAGACTTATTGCATACCACGACCGTTTATCATGGTTTGCTCTATTTATAAATGAAATGAGTAAAGGGCCTCTTCTTCTTGTGTGAGACACATGGCTGCCTATGCACGTCCAACCTTGTCATTAGGATTTTGGGAAAATTTTAAATAAATTGGTCCATGTCGATCACGATCGACCAAAAATGGTTTCGCAATCAACTTGTTGGCCATTCTTGCTCTATAGCAATGAAAATAACTGAAGACTCACCTCTAAAAATGTAGTTCAATTAATCGAAACAAACTAAGCTAATTCCTTAAGATTACATCCATTTAAATTAATCCAAACAAGGTAAAAACTTTCCAGGAATTATACACTTAAAGCTGGTTGAAAGAAATGATCCAAACAGCATATTACATAACATAAAAATAAACTAATCCATCTGTTCTGGCGACAGATCAGGAAATACGAGAGTATCAAATCGTTATTAGAGAAAATCTGAAACGCGTTAATAGCTTTGAAATAATAAGAATATGATCGTCAACTACATGGATGACAGTGTCATTATCACCTGCCCTTACCTTTGTTGATATGCGGCTCCATTGGGATAACGGAGCAAGGTTCATAATTTTCTGAGTTATATTTTAGTGGATCAACCAATTATCTAAAAGCCACACAAGATAACTGACAAACGCCACAAAAATCCGGTCACACATGAGAACCACCCGAGCCAAAAAAAAATTTTCGTGTCAGGAATGGACGCTCAGATGACAATGCTGGCACCGAATGCCCGAAAGAGTGACTACTCCTACACCCATCGGACGACCAGAGATGACACAATTATTATAGAAAGCTAACGCCATATTAATGCTAATATTTAGGTTCAGCTGTATCATAGAATATTACTGGTTGCAAATATTTCGTCAGCAGAAACGAGTTTTTTCAAATATCCTAAAAAAAATGAAAATATTCCTAATATCTGAACTTTTAAAGAAATAAACAAAAATTTAAGAAAAAGCCGCAATTTATATAAATATCTCTTTTGAAATTTTAGGAAACAAAGTAGAAATCTGGAAGTCAAGATCTCGACACGAAATCAAAATCGCAAAAAGGTCAATTAAAAAAAAGAGTTGTGCGTTTCAGTTAACCGTCTTAGGTCAGAAAACAATTAAAATTAAAAGTTACAAGTCATAATTCCTACAAGGAAGTAAAAACTCGTAAAAATGTATAAATTTTGTGTGAATGTATTAATATTCATAACTATTAAAGTGTGTTAACAATAAATACAACAAGAGATTATTAAAAATTCCACGATGTCAATATCTCTTGTTATGGTTACTATTAATAAAGTTTAATGATTATAAATATTAAAGAGTTTCGCACAGTAAAAATGTCAATTATTTGAATGTATGAAGTGAAATTTAAAAAAAATATATATATAATATTGAATGCATAATCTCGAAATTTTGGGAAAATACTTGAAATTCTTCTTATACTGAAAATGTTTTATTGTTTGATGGAACGGACTGGTCCTTGGTTATCTTCAAAAATTGAAATACAGAACCTGTCCCCTGAAACCAAGAAATATTCAAAAACACAACAAAGGTTGCTCTAACGCGTTTCGACAACCAAGCTGTCATCTTCAGAGATAAACTATGTCAGTTTCTCTCTGAAGATGACAGTTTGGCTGTCGAAACGCGTTAGATCAACCTTTGTTGTGTTTTTTAATCTTTCTTGGTTTCAGGGGACAAGTTCTGCATTTCAATTTTTAAGTGTTTTATTGTGTCCATAAGGCTGCATTTTAAGGTAGCAATATAAGGTGGATATGGTGGATGCGCTATATTGAAAGTTGACCTCTTTCTTGTCGGTCGGCTAAGGAGTTTGTCACAGCTGAAGCTGGAAATTGCAGTTAAGTCTGTAACTTAATCGAAAATTAAGGCGACTGTTTCATTTCAATTTAAATTTATTGTACGAGTTGACAAAGTTCTAAGAGAACGAAATAAGAGCTGCAAGTATTTATCCGAGGTGTCGACCGTGCTCGAGCTTTATTCCCACGGAAGTTGATTACTGCTAGTAGGTTGGCAAGCAAGGCGCTCATCTACACTTATCTGCCTAGCTTCTCGGGGTATGTAATTTCCGGCGGCGGTCATATATTCTCCTTTACCGGTCACTTGTACGGCTTTTAGCAGAAACCCCGCTATCTTGGGCGATTTAACAAAACTAATGTGAGCTTCTTTTGGGATTCCCCGCACTCCTCAACTTAACAAATAGGACAACTGGAGACCTTTTAACTACTCAACGAAAATTCCCATTTTGTGTTGTTAAAACTAAGCGTATGTGAAAAGGGGCTTACATTCGTGTCAGGTTACGGAATAATGACGAAAATTCGGAAATATGTCAATTAGGGGCTTAAATTAAATTTTAATACAATTTAAAGTTCTAATTAAGGTTTCTCTGGCGTCATTCGATTCGCAATTTTAATTAGTAAACGACTGTGATATAATGAGCTTTAAATCAAATAAAATCCAAACAAAGCTGCCAAGCTGGCTACCGATATATAAGAAAATATCAGCTTAAGCACCTCGGCAATAAATTGTCGCCGTAATTAATTAATTATAACAAATGTTATTTACCGTTCTCCTTATACAGCCTGGATCCGACATATCCGCCTTATCGATCCTCGCGACTTTACATTGTAAATGTTTTTAAGCTAAAACGCGTAGTGGAAGGGTAACACTAGAAATCCCTAATGAAATTAAAGATGTAAATTATAATGGTTGATGGTAAATTCTAAGAACATGTGGCGTCAAGATTAATTAGTTGCGTGCTTATGTAACACTTAAACGAATCTCCCTGTTTTCTTATCAATAGCTCTGACATATTTCACGTGAATTTCATGATATATCAACTGAAAGGGAAGTCGCTGTTTTCAAACTAAACGAGTCAGCTATCGAGGAAATTTACTGCCAAGTGGTTTTTCAACATTTTTTAATCATAGTTGTGAGAAATTGGCAAGAAAATGTCGTTCCTCATAGTGGCTACTCCAGTGCATTCGTCAAAGGGTTTTGGGTGTTCAGACTGTGATATTTTCAATAAACAATCTACCTTGCGTTATATTATTTCTCAAAGATGCGTATCTTATATTTTATAGTCCTTCAATATTAAACTTTTAATTATTTTCTAAAAATGACTTTCGGAAAACCTGTAACAAAAATGAGGTGACAATTTGAAAACAAACAAAAAAGGAACAAAGAAATATATGGGTGTTTCACTCACAATGGCAGTAATTTTAAGGAAAGATGAAGTAAAAAGACCATGATACTAATACGTGACTAAAAACAAGTGAGGTATAGTTACTCTGAAAATTATTTTTTAAATCTTAACTTAATCCCTCTTTGAGCTAAATAGAAACAAGAAGAAGAAGTGACTACTGCACAATCAGGACTCTGACGAAACAATAAACTAAACATTGTCAGTTTATTTCTAAATAATGACAATATTAAAATCATGAAATGAGACTCGTGGCACTGAAGGTTGCGAAAAATGATTCGCCTTTTTATATAAAAATAAGGTAACAACACATTGTAGAAGAGAGTCACATGAAAATAAAAATTGGGCAGTTATGTGGACTGTCGACAGAAGTGAAACCTTAAAACTATGATATAGCTGGTTTTTTTAATTTTAAAATTGTAATATCAAAATTAAAAATTTCATAATTTGTAAATTAAAATTATTATGTATACTTTTTATATTTTTTATATTTGTATGCCATCTAGTCTTTGATTTTGTCTATTTCGAGTTATTACATATTAAAAAAACCTGTCACACTATCTAAATTTTATAATTGCATACCACATTTGAGGATATTTTAAATAAATATGTTTTCAATATTGATCGTGAAAATATCTTCTTCTCTTCTTGAATTCAGCGCCTCCCTTGGAGGTTGCTGATGATCATGGTTATGCGAACCTTAGAGGTGACTGTGCGAAACAACTCAGCGGATGAGAGGCCAACCCAATCACGAAGGTTTCGCATCCATGAAATTCTGCGGCAACCAACGCTTCTTCGCCCAATAATTTTTTTCTTGCATGATGAGTTGCGCGATTTTATATTTGGGGTTAGGCGAGATGTGTCCCAGATATTCAAGTTTTTTTCTTTTTAATGGTCATCAGAGTTAAAGATAGGTTTTGGGCTGTAAGCAGTTTCTTAAATTTAATAAATATCTGCCTTGCTTGCTCTATTTTAAACAGAATTTTCTCACTGCAGCATATCTTTTTCGATTTACAAATAATAGTCCTTTACAAGGTAATCACAAATCAAATCGTAAAACGGACACTATAAGCGTTCAAGAACTCAATGATGCGCTAAAATGTACAGGGTTTTTCAACGAAAAGTGGCCACTCTTAATAACTCAAAAACGGAGAATAGCAGAAAAATTTCCAAAAACAGGTCGATTTTTATTTTAAGAAAGACAACTTTTGGCGTCAAGTTCTACCTCAAAAAATTTAAATAGCAATACGATTCAAATAATACTTCATTTGAAAGAGATTTTAATTATCTATTCAATGATGTGCTACATTTGAAATTCGAGCTATAAGTGTTTTAGAAATGGTCGGTAAACGTTTAAAAACAAACTTAGGACATTTACCGTGGTGACCTGCGGTAATTTCCGTACAATAATACAGACGACTTTGAAAGAGTTCACGAACATTTGCGAGAACTTGGGGTGTCAATTGTCGGCATTCTTCCATTATTCTTTATCAAAGATCTTCAATGTCGGCTGATTGTGTTGCATACACTTTGGATTTCAAATGCCCTCATAAGAAATAATCCAACGGAGACAGGTCTGGTGATTTAGCCGGCCATTTGATTGGACCACGTCTTCCAATTTATCGCAGAGGAAAGCGATGGTTCAAAAATTTTCGACAGGAACCGCATAATGGGGAGGTGCCCCATCTTGCTGAAAAATTAGTTCATTTTCAAGCAAATTTTTATCATTTTCCGGTAGTTCTGTTATGCGTGGATCAACGGTGGTGTCAAGAAGTTCCAGATAAGTAGCGCAAGTCAAATTACCGTCAATGAAATACGGGCCAACGATGTGATCACTTAGAATACCTGCCCAAACATGAAGTCTCTGGGCATGGGTATGGGTTTCCCTAAACAAATGCGGATTCGTATCTGACCAATACTTACAGTTATGTTTCCTTTCAAAAGAAACATACACTCATCACTGAAGCATATATTGTACAACAAGTTCGCGTTATTCAATAGATTATTAGACAAAACTTCGCAAAACTGTAGTCTTCGATCATTGTCGTCTTCGTTTAATTTTTGAACAAGTTTTATCTTGTAAGGATGAAATTTGTGCTTTTTTAAAATTCTCCATATACTGCTTGTTGAAACCCCTGATCCCCGAATAAGTTGATTTAAAGAGTGATTGTTATCCATTGCGACGTGTCCCAAAACAGCAATTTCAACAGGTTCATTAATAATTCTTCCTTCTGGTTGATGTTTCTTGGTTGCCACAGATCCAGTTTCCATAAATTTTTGCATCAACATCAACTGTAAGTCATGTTGATGACCAATGTTTTTGTCGGGATGCATTTTATTGAAAACACAAACGCACAATCTCAATTCTTTCGGCAATCGTGTAAACCATCTTGACACATTTAATTCAAACTGAAGTGGACCTTATCTGACAGGTATTTCATTGACGGTAATTTTACTGGCGCTACTTATCACTGCGACAAAAAATGACTAAAAACCTATGATCAGCAACAAAATGTTTACAAAGTTTGTTCCACCTCGGTAAATTTCCTAAGTTTATTCTCAAACGTTAATCGACTATTTCTAAAACACTAATAGCCCAAATTTCAAATATATAATTAAAATATCTTTCAAATGAAGTATTATTTGGATAGTATTGCCATTTAAATTTTTTGAGGTAGTTAGAGTGGTGGGAAGGGGGAAAGCGATGTCATCAAGAACTTGATGCCAGAAGTTGTCACCCTTGAAATAAAAATCAACCTGTTTTTGGAAATTTTTCTGCTATTCTTTGTTTTTGAGGTATTAAGGGTGGCTACTTTTCGTTAAAAAACCCTGTATAATAAAAGCATGACAAACTGCAGAATTTCATGATGAAATAAAAAGTCTTGAAGAAGAAAAACATCTACCGCAAAATAGTAAAATTATCAAATTAAGCCCTCTTTTAGATGATCAACACATCTTACGTGTTGAAAGCAGATTGCGACACAGTAACTTAAAATTTGAAGCCAAACATCCCATTCTGTTGTCAAAATATTATTTTTCCAAATTGCTCTTTACTCATGAGCATAAATGTTTGTGGCATGTAAGCCCACAATTATTATTAGCAACAATTAGAGACAAATACTGGAGAAAAGAATTATGCTCGACGACTCGTATTACATAAATGCATTCAATGTTTTAAGTGTAGATCATCAAATAATTATCTTTAAATGGGCAATCTTCCTAAAGAGCGCGTTAGGAAAACTTTTCCATTTGAAATATCACTATAAATGATAGGAAAGGTAGCGGAAGTAAAATGGAAAAATGTTATGTTGCAGCATTCATTTGCTTTAGCACCAAGGCAATTCATTTTGAATTGATATCTAGCATTTCTTGCGACACTAAAGAGATCCATTACACGTCATGGTAAGCCTTCAAAACTTTTTTCAAACAATGGTTCCAATTTTGTTAGAGCAGATCGTGAATTACAATTATAAGTAAATTGCTTACGTGTCGATAAAGACATTTTAATTGACAGCCTCGCAACAGAAGGGATTACCTCCGGACTTTCTCCATTTTGGTGGTCTTTATGAGGCCGGAGTAAGGGGCTTTAAATATCATTTACGAGGGCTGGCTGGCAACGCATCTTAAACATTTGAAGAATTAGCTACTCTCTTGAGCCAAGTGGAATCTATTTTGAATAGCAAACCCCTTACACCCATATCCTCTGTTCCTCATGAAGGCATTCACTCCATCTCATTTCCTTATGGGTGGTCAAAAACTGTTGGCACTATCAGAAGTCTAATTCAAATTCCGCAAAATCGACTGTCCCAATTTAAAGTTATACAACAACTTCTGCAACAATTTTGTTTTCAATGGAGACGAAAATATTTACACACCTTGCGACAACGGTCAAAATGGCAGCAACCGGTTCCAAACATAGAAATTGGAACTACGATTCTACTACACTCAGAAGCTACCTCATCACTATCCTGGTCAATTGGACGTGTCAGTGAAGTGTTTTCAGTTTACAGTTTGGTCATTTATTGTGGTACCAAAATATTTGAATTGACGAATCTGTTCAACGATTTTGTTATCAATAATCAACTGACCTATATTAATGTTCCCTTTTGTTATCAACATTATTTTTGTTTTGTTGATATTTATTCCAAACCCATAGCCTTCACGTGTTAGAGCTGCCCTGTCAATCAGTCTTTGCAGGTCATTTAGATCGCTTTTGATTAGAACAGTGTCGTCAACGTATCTGAAGTTATTGAGAGGGCTTCCATTAAATATGCTGGTTTATTTTCCAATGCTTCCCGAAAAAATAATTCAGAGTACATATTAAATAGCATTGGTGAAATGGTAAACTTAGTGGGAGTGTTTCACTCTAGCGGTTTGTTTCCAGTATAGATTAGAAATTATCCTTATATCATGATAATCAGTGTTAAATTTCTGTGATTATACAGTTGCCTGCAAAAATTCCTGGCAAGGTAAGGTTTTGTTAATTTTCAAAATATGTATTTATTTAAAAAAAATTAATGTTTCTTGACTGCTAATGGCTATTGGCACAATTTCAGTTAGTATACAAAAATTGACACTGGTTTAAATACGATTGTACATTTTAATATAGGGTAGGAATTCTATTATATTATTATAATTACTGAAGGTGAGATGTTCTTTGAGGACATCGGTTAGGTTAAAGCGTTGTCGATCCTCAGCATGTTGTGGACATTTGACCAGGATGTGCCTAACTGTAAGGCCACAGTTACAATAATCACAGTAAGGAGGACTACCAGATTCCATTAAGTAATTGTGTGTAATTTTGGTATGACCAATTCTTAATCTTCTGAAAATAATTGTGTCTTCTACTTTCATTGGTATCATCTTGGGGTTTTCAATTCTAGGTTGAATTAAGGCCAATTTAGTATTTGATCGATTCCAGTGCGTTTGCCACTTGTGTACTATTGTTTGTTTTAGCAAATCCTTTACATCATGTTGGAGATGTACCTGTTCTTTGGGAAAATCACAGTCTATAGCTTCATTGGCCGCTTGATCAGCATTTTCATTTTCACTGATACCAACGTAAGATGGTACCTAGACAATACTTGTATTAATTCCCTGAAAATATAAATAGTGACCATTTTTTTGAATTTTTTATGCCAGAGGATTTTGGGTATAGATGTTTTTAATGCAAAGGATTAAGGCCAATAAGTCTGTGCATATAGCATCTGTTTTCTGATTTGATACTGTAATTGATTTGAGTGCCATAAGAATACCATATAATTCCCCAGCATGAACACTGCAGTGGGTGGGAAGCTGATACTTTGCTATGGTAATGTTGGATATAGTAACTGAACAACTAACCCCATTTTCGTTTTTTCAGGCATCGGTATACAGGATGCTGTTTGCTGCAGAAAGTTGTTCTAAATTTTTCAAAATATGTTTTCTTTTAAAAATACAGTTTTTAATGACAGTATTTGTACCTAAAGTAACTATTCAAAACTATTTTAAACATGATTGTTTGGCACGTTATAAATATTTTTTAGTAAAGTTAAAGAAACAGTTCCTTCAAAAGCTCCTGGATAAAGATGGAATTCGCATTATGAACTCAAAGAAATCGCTTTACAAATTTGCGTGGAGCAGCCGTGATTTACAATAAGATGGGTCGCCTGGAAATGCAATGATGATGCCCAAAACGAACATTTATTTACACCAAAAAGTGACTCAACTTTTAGAAAAAGGGTGCTCTTCTCGTCGGATTGCCGCGGTGTTATCAATAGGAGAATTGACTATTAGCGATATTATTGTCAAATATCAAACTGACGATGGTCTTAGTGATGGATATCGTGCAGATCGACCAAGAAATACAATAGTGAAAGAGGTTTGACTAATCGAAAGGGAAGGCAACCCTGACATACAGAAGGCAGCAGGCGGAATTAGTCACGAATTACGAGAAGAAAACTTTAACGACCTTAGTCGAAACATTGGTGCAAGGAGGGTAAATGCTGGGAATCTATTTGGTAAAAAGCTGCTTAGACTACACTGTGGACTGTAAAAGTTTGAAAAAAGATCTCATTTTCTGATAAATCAAAGTTTAATTTGCTCGGAAATGATGGAAACCCCATGTTGGTCGACCTAAAAGAGAGAAAGACAATACTAGGCAGCAAATACCAACAGTCAAACATAGTGGTGGTAACGTTCTTGTGTGGGACATCTTTTCCAGCTACAGAACTGGTCCGATTGTCAAAATTGATAGTAAATTAAATGGAATAACATTCAGCGATGTTTTTTGGAAACAAATTTGTTACATTATGCTGAAAATCACATGCTCGAAGACTGGACATTTCAGCTTTACAATGATGCAAAAGGCACCTCGAGGGATATGCAACAGCAGCTATTCACCAATAATTAAGGTACTGAAATGACCAATGCGGTCACCGGACCTGAACCCTATTAAACATTTGTGGAACGAACTAGTAGGTCGAATAAGTTAGAAAACAGTTTGAAACAAAGCGAAACTCTTCAGTTAAAGTGGCCACAAGTTTCTCAAAAAATAATGCTCGGTTCTATTGAGTCAGTGCCCTGTAGGTGCCAAGCTGTGTCATTCAAATATGAAATTCCTATAAACCTATTCTAAGAGTTGTTGTACAGGTACTTAAAAACTAATATTTAGTTTTGTTAGTGGTCAAAAACTTATGAACCGGCATTTTTTGTTTTTTGTTAATAAAATTGATAAACGAGATTTCAAAGGAACGTAATGTGCATTTTTATTTATCTTTCAACAACTTAAGTACTGCTATAAATAACAGAAATTGTTATACTAAAAGTATTTAAGAAATTAACAAAATCGTACCTGGCCGGTAACTTTTGCATGCGACTATATAAACACTTTAATTTGAATTATTTTAATACTGAAAATAGTGAATTACTACACTCTTCGTTGGATGAGTCGATACGCAAAGTACGTCTTTCAAAAATCTAAATATATTAAACCAATTTTATTTTTATGCATCTATCAGCAAGTGCAAGAAATAGTTTACTCAGCAACATGAAAAGGATACATTAAACTTAGGTCATAAAAAAATAAAAAATCTTCAAGCTGTTATTAATTCTCTTCTTCTCTATAATCGAGATCCCGCTCACTAACATCTATTTCTATATAAATAAACAAATGCTGCTATATAATAAAAAGCTGTTCATCGTTTCCTTGTAATTGTCACCTGTGCAAAATACAATCTGAAAGAAAAATCAATTTCATACCACAAATAACCTCCAGAATTGACAGATCAAAAATGCAAACAAAAACATTAATAAGTTTTTTTTTTATTCAGTTTATTGGCTTTTTCTTCGCCGGTCACTCCTTTCACAATCCTAAATTTCAGTACCTTCTATTAAGGAATGGCAATCTGTTTTAGATTGCCGCAAACAGCGATTGCGTTGGATCTTGGTTTGTCAATCGCTGTTTGGGACTCAACACTGAAAAACACTTAAAACTATATTAAAATTCAAACGACGTAAAAAATAAATAACAACAAGATTATTCAAAATTTTAACGTTTCGGGCAGTGTTATTCTCTGCCCGTCGTCAGAAAACCAATTCAAAAATATTCCTTTACAAATTTTTTGTAAGCTGTCAGAAAGTAATTCTGACAGTTTATTAGGTTATTCCCTAGGTGATTCTAAGGCGACCCAGTTGTTTTTCTCGTTTTAACAATGGCAGCCACATACCGTTAATATCAATAGAACAATTTGCGACATAGTTATCTCCATTTAGTAAAATTAAAGCTGCTTCTTTAATTTTTCTTTTTTTATAATGTGTTTCTTTGCCAATAATGCAGGATTTTGTCCACTGAATTCTGTGATTGTATTGAAAAGAGTGTTCGCAAATTTTCGATTTTGAAAAATCTCCCTTACTTAGGTAATTCTTATGTTCGTTAATACGAATCCACAATTTTTAGTATGTTGTGTTTCATTTTTTGGTTTTGTATTTACTAGTAATGATCTTAGAGTATTTTGGGTTTTGAATGCTGTACGTATATTGAACTTTTGGCCTATTCGTTTGATTTTATCCGAGAGACCTGGTATGTATGGAATAATCAAGGTTTTCTTTATCTTGAATGGGTGATGTGTTTATGATGCCATGATTATGATTGTGTGATCCTGTTTCTCTTCTGTTTATAACTTTTTCCACAAAATTTTTTTGATACCCATTTTTTTGTAATACTGATGTAATATTAATTTTTTCTTTATTATATATTTCAGAACTCGTGCTGATATTTTTAGCTCTGTCTATTAAAGAAGTTATTACACCTATTTTTATATTTTTACTATGATTTGATGTGTAATTTAGGTATCTATTTGTGTTTGTTGGTTTCCTATAAACAGATGTGCATATCCTATTTTGGCCCCTCTCAATTAACACATAGAGGAAGGGTAGTTTATTATCTAATTCAATTTCCAATGTAAATTTTATCGTTTGCTCTTGTTCGTTTATGAAGTTTAAAAATGGATTTATAGCATCTATTGAATGAGGCCAGATGGCAAACACATCATCTACATATCTCCACCAGACAAGTGGTCTTTGACTATAGTTCAGTATGACTTTCTCCAGTTCTTCCATAAATATATTAGCCATAAATGGTGATAACGGCGAACCCATTGCCATACCAAATTCTTGCTGATAGAATTCACTGTCTGTTTGGAAATATGTTGTTTTTACACAGAGTTCAATAAGATCCATAATGGCATCTACATCTAATTTTGTCCTATCTTTGAGACTTTCATCATTTGTGAGTTTATTTTTTATTATTTCTAGAGTTTTCTCTACAGGTACATTGGTACAAAGACTGACCACATCAAAACTTACCATTGTGTGATTTGCATGTATATCAATTGTTTGTAGTTTTTCCAGAAAATGGTTAGTGTTATGTAAATATGTTTCAGTGTTTCCTACTAATGGTTTTGATATATTTAATAGATATCTACCGAGTTCGTGGCATGGAGAGTTTATGGAACTTACAATAGGTCTTAATGGAGTGTTGCTTTTATGAATTTTAGGAAGGCCGATAGGATTGTGAAAGGAGTGACCGGCGAAGAAGAAGCCAATAAACTGAATAAAAAAATATGAATACTTCGCAAATAAATTACAGAGAATATATTAATAAGTTTGTAGTAAACAAAAAGTAATGTCATCAGCAGGGAGATGCGTAGAGACGTTAAATTGTAGATTCGCGTTTCGCGCGAGGTGTCGCTTTATTGCCGTTGTCTGGCTTATCTCGCATGGCGCATCTCAAATCGACGCCTGTCGGCCTGACAATTTTCGCTTACGGAGAGAATATGGATAATAATAATCAAATTAAAAGACAATTAAAACAATTATAGCAGTACACATTTTTGTATATTCAATTTAACTTCAGCGGTAGGGTTAAATTACCAGATATGTTTAGCTTCTAATTCAACTAACGACCATGGCCCAGAGCAATTGCTTTGGGCGTGGCGGGTCTGAGGTTCGAACTTCGCGTTTTTTTAAATTCCATTGCCGGATCTATTTATAGGTGCAGGTACCTACAAGACTTCACAGCATGTCGGTACTTTAAATAAGTGTTATTGATAATGCGAAACCATTCATTTGCCCTCTACCTTCGGTCGCTAAACATACCCAAAAGAGTTTTCACTTTAAAGAAAGGTGAAATCGCGACGTTGGTTCAAGTTTTGATATCAATGCCACAAGCAATAAATTAAATTTGTTACAATGTGTTGTTTACCTACGAATCATCATTGTTTTCATACACTTGACAGTTGTCAAAGAGTTAGGAAAAGAAGCACACTAGTATTAAGAATACAAAAAGTTCTCTAAGCCAGTGGGATGCTATCATTTTTGACACGTTCACGTATGATTTTTACTTCATTCATACTTAGCAAATTGCCATTTAACCTTAGCATAAAAACTCTGCAGTACTAACAGGAATAAAAGAGATTTATTCAGGATTGCTTGTTGGGGCTTTTCGAAAGCAGGATTCAACAATAAAAGGTTTTTCTTTCATTATAACGTCAAATCAAAATAATTTTTAAGGTTATGTTTATTCGCCCGTTGATTTAAAATAACGATCAAGTAAGGAACATACATAAACATGACAAAAAATAACAGCAGCACGATAGATCACAAAACTTTTTGTACACACGGTATGTAAGTACCTGCATTGCACCTATTCTGAGCCTGGGCTACTGTTGACACATTTTTTATAAACAACACCCTAGCTGCTAACCAGCGTTAATATGGTATTGCTATAATAATAATAATAATAACAAATTCCAGAAGGTTGCAAACGGCTGAAAACCCCTGACTGCCAACAAAGAAGCCAACGTTCGAGGCAAAGCATCAGTTATTACTTTAATGGGATTTCCTTCTAAAGTGACCATAATTGATTTGGAAATGTATTTTCGTCTTTTTTAATTGTTGTCATTATTAGCACAATAGGGAATTCATTTCGCCGCTTCAAAAAGAAAGCATTGATATTTTCGACGTGGCATAATTAGTTGTACAAGCAATGCGCCACATGAAACGCATTTGCTGAATTTGCTGCTCTTATACAACTTATTGTTGTATTGTTAGTGAAAGATAAGTAACAATGGCTGCAGCTTTTAATAACAACCACATTGACACGAAAAATAAAAGTTACCCATGCACCGCCGCAGAAATGAAAATTAGACGCCACGACAATCTTTTCTTTTATTTTCTTATAATCAGGCAAGACGGCGTTACAAAGAAATGAGTTTTCTTTCTTTACTTTAAATTAATTTCTGCCATTGTTCTATTCTAGCAGTTTGAAGCCCGTCTCTTAGCAAACAACGTCTTGTTTGTCGACGTCCTCAGCAAGCTGTTCTGTAAGCGCAGCTGAAAATCATTTCATACGGATTATTCAATTTCGAAGGCAAAATGTTTATTCCCGTGTTAGTTCTAAAATTATTTTACCGGCTGCAATAGAAATGCAAAATTCAACTTGCAACTCGACATTACAGCTCATTTCACATCGGGAATAGGTTCGAGATTCAGTTTCTAACAACCTAAAACGAAAAGCTAAAAGGTTGAAACATTACCGATGATACGCAATGTTTATCGTTATGAACTAGAGCACCACATTCCAGATTTTACACTGAGCCTCTAGCCAACGGCAGTAAATGCAGAGAATCAAAATTAAATTGCATTTTCCTTTTATTTGTATCCTAACTACCTATTATTGGTTAGCGAGTTAGATTTTAAATTCACTAACCTTAGATTATATTAAAACCCAGTTTTACCTTACAGATTCAAAAAAAAATATCAATGGCAGGACGGGCTTGAAATTTAATTTCAAATATTTGCTTGCAGCGAAGGATGCTGTATATAACCCTAGGGAGTTGAAAGGACAATCTTCTTCGTATATCCTTGCCACGAGTTTTACTGAGTGTTACGGTCATAATGTCATTAATTTTAAGAGAAAAATGAGTATGATACGAATATGTGATTAATAAAGATTTCAAGGGTAATTAAGCCGGAAAAAAAATTAAATCACAATGTCAACATCTTTTTGTCGTGCCACTGATTTCAAAACTTTTAAAGCTGAACGAAATAGAAAGAAGAAGAAGAAGAAGTGATAGCTGATCACTTGGGCGAAACAAAGAAACAAAACATTGGTAGGTTATGTCTAAATAATGACAAATAGGAAAATCATTAAATGAGACCGGTGGCACCGAGGTGGCGAAAGAATCGTATAATAAATTAAATTTGCTGTAGTGGGTACAAGTGTTATAAAGTGGTTTATACTCAAGAGTTATTTTCCGACGTTGTGAGCAAAAAAAAGATGTGATGGCTATGATTTACCGACGAATCAACATTTTTTTATATACCCGACAGTTCTTAAATGGTTCCGAAAAGAGGTACTCGGTTATTACTGTAAGTATACATTGTAACTGGAGGCTATCGTTAACACATTTTTATAAACAACGACCTAACTGCTTTCCAACCTTAGTATGCTTCAAAATGAAATAAACCAGTGCGTCGTATCGTTATTTATTTTGGATGTTCTTGTGTTTAATTTCAACCGCAATTATTGCGTTGCATGTATTTAATAAACCTGTGCTAACTCCGAAAATATTGATCTAAATGAAGTAATGTAAGAAACAAATTTGATCTGCATTTTATTCCTCAGCTAAATCTTTTTTTTTTTATTTGAAAAAATAATAAAAATTTTCAGAAAAAACCAAGTAGGAATTTCTAAGCTTAAATTTTTTAGAAAAATAAAAATTTTCCAGATTATGATTTAAATATTGAGGGGAAATTTAAAAATTTAGCACAACATTTTTAGTGTAAGCTAAAAAACTTGAGGAGAAAGTATTTTCGTAACCACATGAATTGCAACAATTTTCAGGTTAAGATGCGAAATTTCGGATTAAATTAGAAGGTTTTAAGAAATAATTCAATTTTAAGAAAAAAACCTAAAATATTGCAACATGGGTTGTGGAATATCGCAAGCGTAAATATCTGTTGATTTCTGTAAGATCTACAAAAAAGTTGATTTTGTTACAACCACTATATAATTAAATTTACAAAGTTTACTACTAGTGAGATAACTTTCTTTCATTAAGGACTGCATAAATAACATCCGTTATATGGAAGCACCCTCGGTGTGACATGCGATTATGTATGTTAAACTTGACAAATAATATCAATTAAATGTTGTATAATGAAAAAGTCAATTCCGTTAATGTTAAAAATATTTGCAATAAATTTTGCATAAATACGTGAGCTAATGTTATGTATATCTAATAAATATTTTACAAAATTTAATCTTTTTGAAGGCTTATTTCTAAAGTCAGTTAGATGTTCGTTGTGCTTTAATATAACAACCATTAAAAGGGGAACATTTTTCATGAATCAAAATAGAAGAAATCACAGTAATAAAGCGAAGGTGATATTGTTAGAGGAGATTAGTAAAAGGAAACAGCTGTAAGTGAAGGTTTATTTTTCAATATTTAAAATAAATTCGGCATTTGGGAGGAACCAACGTTAAAAACACATTTGTTTCTGCCACCCATTAAGTTTTTACATTTAAAAATTTGCAAACTCAATCCTCTGAAACAAAGCGAATCGCTCTGCCGTATCAATCAATGTTTAATATCTCGCAGGTTTGATCGGTCGAATTAAAAATTCATCAGCGAACATCCTGATGGGGGTAATACGCTCGCAACGGCATTTAGCTTTGATGGAATCATTTTTAATTATGACCACAAAGATTCCCCATATAAAATTTAATGGCGCAATTTGATGTAGTCTCGGGTCGAGCGAGAATATAAAACGAATTTGATGTATAGCGTCAAAATGCAAATTAGGCCTTCATACGCCCCCATTTTAATTTATATAAAATATTTATCCTGTCATCAATAACGCAATAAAGACAAGGTTTCTGGGAGCTAGGCCTGGAAGACCATTAGCACAACAATTGTGTATAGTTAATGCGAAGGTAAACAACATCTCTAAACAATCTAGTCTACGGGATATTTAAATGAAAAAAGAAAGGATGATTTCGCAATTATCTGAAATGCAAAAATAATTGATCTCGACAGTTTTCTTTATCTTAGGTCATTTCGAAAGAAAATATGTTACTTGCTACACGTGAATTAATCACTCACTGAATGGAATTCTATATTTGTTATTATTATTATTAAAATTGAAGCAATTGACATTTCTAATCCTACTTTGGGGAATTCCTTAATATAAAATTGAAGCGTCCAATTGTCTGTCTAACTATCAACTTTGGACTAACCTCGTAAACTACTAAAACGATTATAGTGAAACTTTTACTAAAATTTAGAGTATTTTTAAGGGTACGTCTTAGGCTATTTTTCTCCGGTAAAAGTTTTACCTCCAAAAACTGAGCTGTACTAACAATTTTACTCGAGGTTATAAATTACCTCTTTTTCTGAATTGACTTCTGAACGCACCAAAAGCCTTGCTGGTATTGAGACTTATTTAAATGCTTGAGTTAGTCATGTTTCCAAGTTCCAGCTCAAGGATATTACGATTGCTTGACATCTGTAAACAAAATAATGAATATTGTCGATAGTTTTTTATAAACCTTTTGGTTCCGACTTTTTTCTTAAGTGGTAGTGTACTGGGATGTTACGATTCCCGCTTTTGTCAGTTTAAAAATTTTGGGTGGTGTATACTAGGCCTCCCATGTAACTATGGAGAATTTTTAAAACTATTTTTTTTAAGTGATTATGTGATTGCTGTTTTCGAACTAAATGATACATGAAATGACTGCTTTTCCTGTCTCATATTTTGGCAGTATTGCAAGGGATTGTTAAAAAGTTAAGTCGTGAAAATTTAATTTGAATTTCATGACAGCTTCTATTACGAATCTTTAACTAAAGCTAATTTTTCTGTCGTGAATTAGGAATCCCTCTTTATGACGTTAGAGGAGTGACAACAAAAGAAGCTGTACGAGTTGACAGCTGATGCACTTGAATACAGATTTTATGACCTAATATTTATATTCTTTGGAAATTCCATTTTCACCTTTGTTTTCTATGTGCTACTTTTAATTAATAATTGGGGATCGGATTTTAGGCACAATCAAATAAGATAAAAGGGTGAGCAAAATGTTAAGTTAGACAAAAACGAACAGCTAAAAAAGGCACTTAACAGGTAAAATTCTCAAAATTAACAAGAAAAACATTTGTTGACCATTTTGAACTTGCACTCGAAATTTTGAAAAATAATTATATTTCAGGTTATAATTAGGATATTCAAATGAAATATAATCTTTTCAAATGGAGAAGTTTTTAAAATCTCAAGTTCATTCTTGAATTTTCAACAATAAATTTTGAAATATTTACTTTAAACTTCAAATTTATTTCGAAATTTTGACTTTTAAATCTCAGATCTGGTTTGAAGTTTACACTTTCTAGAAACAATCAAAATTTTGAGACAAACACTCGAAAATTGGAGAAAAAATTCTTCATTTAAAGATTCTTCTTCTTTACGGGCCATCTCCGTGACGAAGGTTGGCAATCATCATTGCGATACAGATATTTGACCTTGCATTTCGGAATAGCCGATTGGAACTGCATCCGAACCATTCTCTGAGGTTTCTCAGCCATGACATTCTACTCTACTGATGCTCCGTTTACCTTGGTTTACCTTACAATTGCATGATCAATTGTTGAAATACAGAACTTATCCCCTGAAACCAAGAAAGATTAAAAACACAACAAAGGTTGCTCTAACGCGTTTCGACAGCCAAGCTGTCATCTTCAGAGAGAAACTATTGTGTTTTTTAATCTTTCTTGGTTTCAGGGGACAAGTTATGTATTTCAATTTTTGAAGATAACCAAGGACCAGTCCGTTTCACCAAACTTATGATCAATTGTAGCAGCTGGTATTTATCTCCACGCATAATATGGCGTGGATACTGCAACTTCCTCGTCTTCACTGTATCAACTATTTCCTTTTTCTTGCCTATTCTTCGAAGCAGCTGATCGTTGCTGACCTTATCGTTCCATAAGACCCTCAAGACTTAAAAATTAAGTTTGATTTTTAAATGTTTTTTTAAATATTTTAAACTTTAGTCGAATTTTCTTCTTCAAATTTTGCGGGTTAAGAATTTCAAGCCTAAACTCCGCATTTTCAGAAAAAATTTAAATTTTAAGAAAAACTGGAAATTTATACAGGGGATCTTTCGAGATTTAACACGAAATTTTGAGGACAACGTGGATTTTGTGTGATTTTGTGTAATATTTTTAAAATTCTTGAATATAAAAATTTAATGCTTAGGTTTGGTATTTGAATAAAATTTTGATCTAAAAATTCAAAATCTCTTATAAGCTATAATTTTGAGAAGACATTTTTAATATTTTTTTTTGAAAATTTCTTCTATAATTTTTCTAAAATACGGATTGAACTTTGAAAAAAGAATGTCTAAAATGTCGATTCTTTTATAAATTTTGGGTTTTACACAAAATTTCAGTATTGTTAAACTGGAAAATTCAGGAATTGTTTTATAATTTTAACTAATTATTTGATTTAAAAATTTTTAATTTGTTTGTAAAATTTTAACCACATTTTAAAAAATGTCGAAATTTTTTGTAGAAGTTGCTTTGTTTATATTTTTATCATGATTTCAAATATTAGACCTTTTTTTAAATGTCGACTTGCAAGTGAAAACTTTCCAAAAAGTATTGAAATTTCTATGTTACTTATCAAATTTCAACTTGGTTAAGAAATTTTTTACTTTTAATTGCAATATTTTGACTTTCAATTTATATTTTTAGAAAAGCTTGAATTATAAAAGTTTTGCAACTTTTTGAGTTAAGAAATGCCAAGATTAAGGTAGAAGTTTTGAAAAAAATTAAGTTACTTTTCCATATTTTAACATTAGCATAGGTTCATAATTCAAATTTTTCTAAATATTTTAACTTTCTCTGCCGACATTTAATTTTAAAAAAATCCCTCTCTTGACTTTGAGAAAGCACTAAAGGTTTTAGGAAGTATAAACATTTTTTTCCGAATTTGCTTCAAGACAGTGTTTTATTTGCTCGCCCAACCGAGTAACATGGACTTATTTTGATAAAAATAAAATTTTAGTTCAAAATTAAGTTGAAAAAAAAAACGACGTTTAAAGGGTGACGGAAAGGAGGGAGAGACATGAATTTAAATGCTGAGGTAACTACATCCGAACGGCCTATCTATTGTAAAATCACAAGATCAAACGAACTTACCTGTGAAGTTCGATCTTGATTATTCAAGTTTTCTAGCTGCCAATAAATGCTAAAAATCGAGCCGATTGGAGGGAGCATTGTAATTTTCCTGGCTTCTGTTGAGCGCTAAAAAATTTATGTGTTCGACAAGTTTGATGTACCAGAAAGCCATAGTTTAAAGCTGGGCAAACCGACACCAAGTTTTCCCTTAATGTGGGGAAACATTTTGCGTTGTCATAATTGTTTTGTTTGTTTTAGGGTGAGATGGAACATCCACTTTTTTCAAATTGAATTAAGATACTGAAGAGTTAAAAAACACATCTAAATATAATCATTTATTAACTGGGAGCAAACAGCTGTTGCTATAGCTATAATTGAAAGTAAATTGAGATACTTAGGGCTGAAGAATTGCGATAATTGATAATGAGTCCCCAATGTTACAATTAGTTTATTGTTTGAAATATATCGGAGACACTAGCTTTATAAGAACTACCCATGGAGATAATCATTTAAAAAGACTAAGGGCATCAGCCTTTCTTATTTTTTGAATGCATCTATTATTAGGGCAAAATTTATACCAAAACAAACACAAGTATATTCGTTCATTTTGCCACTGAATGAAAATCTGAATCATTGAGGCCAGGAAATGGGTGTTTTCCAAGTCAAGTTGTGTCAAAATAATTTAACTAATTGAGCTAGTAGCGACCCTACAATCTTCCATTTCATAATAGCTTTTCAAACTTAGTATGAAACGAAAGAATATAAGATTTGAAGAAGAATTATACGTTCGAGGCTTCAGAAAATAGCCTCAGATGTTAAAATGTCATCGATAGATGTAGAAAGAAATGCGTTTCATTTCTTCCAGTCATCAGTGGGGTTAGTCCACTAGGAGGTAAAGAGTCAAAGGCGAATCAGGCTTTAACGCCTCTTAGCCACAATAAAGTAAGACTATTGGTGATCAGAATTTTCCAACTCTTATAAAAATGTCTTAAACGTCCAGCTATTTTCCATACTTCTCTCCACTCTAGACTTCTACTGGCGTTGTATATATAACGCATTCTCTTGAAGTTTAAACAGCTTTTAAAACTCTATTTTGCCGGGGGTTCGACCAATGTTCAGGCATACGAAATCCTTCGTCGAAGAACTTTCAGTAGGTCCAGAAGGATGCGAATACTATCGCTTCCCTCCCCGCCCCTCTTTGTCGAACAACGCTTCCAGTGCTTTATCGATAGCATAAAAGTAGGCACCAAGGGGAATCTGCCTATTGCATAGGGGCTCGTCCCTCTGGGAGACGAAGAAAGGAATGGCTTGTTCTAAAACATGATATAGGGTTGGAGCTCCAATATTGCCACTGTTGTCTAGGTCTAACTATTTTCATAATATACCCATTCTTTCCTTGTAAACTAATTGAGCTTTAACAAGATGGAGCCATCTAACGGAAATTTTTGGATGTATGAGGGGCGTAAAATATAAAACACATCAACTTAATTTTCCAAATGTATAAAAGGGGAAGACTTCTACATCTCGGATATCAGGCGAGGTTCCTCCTTCTCTAGACGTGTTCCTAAATATTTTGACATAAGTCAAAAGATCAACGGAGGAAGATTTTACATCGGCTATTAGCTATTAGTGGAATCAAACAACTGTACGCTTTACATCGTAGTTACCATGATTCAATGGAGGCAGTTGTGGTAGGCAACCATATGTAGACATAGGGTTATCCAAAAAACTACTCTTTGTGAATATCAACGTTCAACAAGCGCTGTAGTCAAAGGCAGATTGCCATTGCAGATTTCGCGGTGGAGATCGCATATAAAATGTAACCCTTAGATACTGTAATCAGCAAAAACAGTAAACGTTTTGCAGCGTACGTTTTACAGTGTATGCTTTGCAACCAGTATTGTGATGCAGTGGTGGCAGTTGCAACAGAACATGTAAAAATGCGGCCATTCCAAACTGTGCTTTGTCAATGTCAAGTTTCAGCAAGCATATGTAGTCTAGGCAAGAAAACATTTCGTAAGGTAACCAATACTGTAATCAAAAAACAGTAAGGTAAGCAGTGCAAATAGTGCGATTCAATGGTAACGATTGAATCAGGCCAGGAAGAGATGATATCATTAAAGAACTGCAACTTTTGAAGGTTCAACAAGCCCATGTAGTCAAGGCCAGAATACCATTCAACATTTCGTAAGTCAACCATTACTGGAATCAAAAAACAGTAACGCATACAGCGCAAGTGCTGCAACTTAATGGTGGTAGTTGCAGCAGGACATCTAGAGATGCGGTCCTCTAAAAGCTGCAGCTGGTGACAATCATGGTTTAATAAGCACATGTGGTCAAGGCCAGTATACCATTGAAAAGTTCGTAAATCAGCCATTATTTTAATCAAAAAGCAGTAAGGTAAGCAGCGCAAGTGCGGCAACTCAATGGTGGTAAATGCAGCAGTACATTTAGAAATACTATAGTTACATATAATCAAGGCCGGTATACCGGAAAAAAAATTGTAAGTCAACCAGTACTGTAATCAAAAAACAGTAAGGTATGCAGCGCAAGTGCGGCGTTTCAATAGTGGCCATTGCAACGGTACAGGTAGAGATCCGGTCATCCAAAAATTGCAGTGTGTGAATGTTAAGATTCAACAGGCACGTGTGGTCAAGGCCTATGTACCATTGACATTTTTGTGAGACAACCATTACTGTAATCAAAAAAGAGTAAGGTAAGCAGCGCAAGTACTGCGATTCAGTAGTAGGATATATAGTCGGACATGCGGTCGTCCAACGACTGCGGTTTGTGAACATTAAGGTTCGGCTAGCACATGTAGGCCAACACTTTATATCAATGAACATTTCGTGCTAGAAATCACAAAGAATTCAACAGTCAACTGTAATCAAAAAACAGTACGTTTTGCACCTTAAAGGTTGCTATCCCATGGTAGTGGTAAGAACAACATGTGGTCATTCAAAACAAAGGTCGACAAACATTGTAGTCAAGCACCGACTATTGCGGGCATAAATGAGATATGTTAGAACTTATAGATTTTAAAAGAAGTTTAACAGATGTCTTGCCCGAGCGATCCAACGAGAGCTGCCTTCTACCGTCACCTTCATAAACGCTGACAGCTTTATTGCTATGGGTTTGCTTTCCTTGCTGTATATGAAAGGAATATTATATCACCTAACCACATCTCTTTATCAGAAACTCGAAATAATTTGTAAAAAAGTCGAGAAATAAAAGCATGGATGTGTTGTTTTAAATCAATTTGGTGTAATTTACCCGAAATAAATCAGTAAAAATCTAAAATATAGAAGTCAAAATTGAACAATTACGGGTACCCAAACAGTATGCTGTGCATAGAAGTAATACATATATGATGCTCTGCAATGGAGGTATGTGTAGCATGTCATCAAACCGGCTAAAGGAGGGAAAATACCTTCAAAATTATTTTCCATCGCGGAGCTGTGTAACTGAAAACGTCTTGTGGGCTTCCATCTTGCCCACTATTGCAATTATCGAAGCAATTTGATAACATTTTAATTGAAAGGGGATGGTGACCGACTCCGAGGGCTTTTAATAATTTTACGGGCATAACACGCACTCGCGAACTACTTTCTTTCTTAGAAAGTTAAAATGTCACGTCGTGAACGCATCGCACAAAAACAAAGACTGAGGTAGATGGGGAACCGAGGTGCATACGCAGCGGGGACTGTGAGGGCATAACGAGATTCATGATTTGGTTATTTCTTTAAAATATGTGATCGTATCGCCTAGAATGAAGGTACTACAATTTATTCTATTTACGAGAAGAGACCGAATATAATATGACATTATGGACCTCACGCAGACAAAGTTGCGAGGATCAGCTAGTATATTAATAAAATTTTAGTCTCTGTTGTTATAATTTATAACATGTTATAAAAACTTGATGTAACAATTCATACAGACATAGTATCAGTCGACCATTATTCAAAAAAATACGCAAACAAAGTCGTGGGGATCACCTAATAAGAAATAAGAACGTAAAAAGATAAAGAAAATAAATTATTTTGGGTTATCGATTCTAGTCTGAACCTAATTAAACCTTTGTTCTTTGCTGTCTTACCGAGACGGTTATACCTGTCATAAAAGGGAAATATTAACAGTGACACTTCGTCCTTTATGTTCAGATACACACAATGAAGGTCCGTATTTTCTAATCAGAATTCCCAAAGCGCCTACCACGTCGAGGCGGCTTTTATCTGTTTAAAAAGTACAAAATAGAAGAAACAGCATTCCCTGAGGACGAAACTGTGGTCCATGTTTATCTCAATTGAAACTTTTTATTAAAAAAAGAGGCGAAAGCTGATATAATATTTTTAATAAACTCATAACTTCTCTGTTATGCATCTATATCTACTAATAAATTTAAATCTGATACATTCAGAAAACGCCAGGGGCCAAGTTTTTGATAATTTTTAATATTGAAATACAAATCTTGTCCCCCGAATCCGAGAAAGATTAAAGAACACAACGAAGGTTGCTCTTGTGTTTTTTAATCTTTCTTGGTTTTAGGGAACAAGGTTTGTATTTCAGTTTTTGGAAGTTTTATCCAAAAACTGAAATACAAACCTTGCACTAGTCCGTTCCACCAAAATAAATAAATAAATAAAATGCAATCTAAAAAATATGTTACATAGGCAGATTTTTCATACAACGCAGATTTTTCATACAATTTAACACAACTGCCACAGATAAAGACAAAAGAAACTGAAATTTGTATTAACTAATTCTCGTAGACTATGAAAACTTTATAAAAACCTGTTCTGACTTGTTGATAATGAAGTCACATTACTTATATTAAACCTATATACATTGTGCCTTAGTGATGCAGAAAGCAAGATTACTTATCTTGCTTGTTAACTTCTTGTCTTTTTTTGCTAAGCAACACAAAAAATTGTTTTACTTATGGTCTTGCCAACTTCTTGCTCCCTTGATTCTTGTCTTGCTGGTAAGGGTCTTACTGTTTCTTGTTCTTGGTGGCTTGCTTGTTTTGCGCATGAGCAATAACAGAACAGGTTCAGAATTGATTGCGACGCAATCAATTTAAAAAGTTATCATATAATATAAAAGATGTAAAGACCAAATAAAATAATAAATTTAAAAACTGGGCCTAAGGAACCCATTATTAAGTCGTTAGCCGCATCCAGGGACAACATTTTAAAACATAAAACTTCAAATGGATATATTGTGTTGCTCTCATTTTATATCAACAGCATAAAAGAGAAACATTATTCTTTTAAAAAATTAAAGAAAATAATTGAAGGAAATGAAAACTAAAAAAAATTTAACGAATTTATGAAAAGAATTATTTTGTTGCATAAGTAATGTTGCTTCCCTGGCAGCTTCAAATTTGACTACTGAAAAGTCTGCTTTAAATAATATATTCGATTAGGTTAAATTAATTAAAACGCTTTTTTTACATCTCAATGGGAACAGGGACTTGATGGCTATTTTATTACCAACGAACGAAAGAGAATATGACTCATAGCGTAAATCGAAAATTCGTATCCTATTTTATAAAAAATGGTGAAAGATATACATACTTGGTTCGACGACAAGAGGCAATCACATCAAAGGGACTATTTCCTAGAGCATCGCTTATTATAAGATAATATTAAAGAAAAGAAATAAATCTTGTTTCTTGCTAATTTTTTGACAAGAAATCTTGCTCTTGCTAAAAGAACTTCTTGTTCTCGTCTTGTTCTTGCTTAGAAACTTGCAACAAGAACAAGACAAGACCAAGAAAAAGCAATACAAGAACAAGAAATTCCTGAAACCCTAGTCGACCTTAACATTTTTAGAACATAATGTAACGAAATTTAATTATGGAATTTAGAATCTCAGGAAATTTTCTAGAAGGATCTGTTAAGGGAAAGCGGCCGCGATAATAAAGGAAACGACAGACAAGCATTCCAGAAATTTCGGCAAACGATAAGTCTTATCTGCTCCAATATTCTAGAACCCGAACCAGGAATCTGTATAAAGGGTGTCCGGCTTTTCCTCAGTCAGTAAGTCAGTGTAGTTAGTGAGTTAGTAGTTAGAAGTCAATGAATAAGTGAGTTAATTATTGAGTTGTGGTATTCCAAGTTTAGTTTGGAAATAAAGTGAACAATTTACCAGGTGTCGATAATCATTCGAACCGATAACGCGCAACAATAATTTAACCAAACAATAAATAGCTGTTACATGGGCCATTGTCAGATTTACTGCATGCAAAGGCTACTCAAATTATATAATATACTTTTTTTATTAATAATAAAACCATCAAGACAGATTGATGACGAGTGGAATTACCTAGCACAAATTAAAGTTATTGGTTAGCTCAAATTTTATTCACTATATGTAAAGACCGGATGCTATTGACAATTGCAATTTTTGCCATTTTTAATGTTATGGCAATTGTTGTGCAATTTTAGTCAACAATGCAATTATTTATCAATTTTTAAATTTTCCTATCTATTAGCAGTAATTGTGGTGCGGCAACAGTAATAATTAGTAATTATAGTATTGGTAATTCCCTAATTACTACTCTAATTACAATTTTTGATGTATCTTTTTTCTTTCACCTAATTGCACTTTAATTACCTTCTTGGGGAGAATTTTAAGAAGGGCTTCATAAGAAGTTGCTCATAAGATGGCGTTAGCACCTCTATTTGATTGTAAAATGCCTAGATTTCTTCATCACTTTCCACCAAAATTAATAGAACAGTTACAGTAACTCAGTATAATGAAAATCCGCTAAGAGGCGCTAGCGTTAAGGTCAGGTATAATTTGTGTGTAATTTTGGAATGTCTAATTCTTAATCTTCTGAAAATAATTTTGTCTTTTCTTTTCATTGGCATCATGTTGGCGTTTCCAATTCTAGGTTAAATTGAGGCCAATTTACTATTTGATCGCTTTTAAATCGTTTTAGCAAATTTTTTATATTCTGTTCTATGGGCAAATCAGAGTATATAGCTTCTTTGGCTGCTTGATCAACATTTTTATTTCCACTAATACCAACGTGAGATGGTACCCAGGCAATTCTTGTATTAATGCCCTGGGAATATAAATAGTGGGCACTTTTTTGAATTTTTGGGACCAGAGGATTTTAAGTATAGATGTTTTGAATGCAATGGATTGATTTGCTACTGTGATAAATTTGAGAGCCATAAGAATACCATATAGTTCCCCAGTATGAACACTGCAGTGAATGGGAAGGTGATACTTTGCTATGGTAGTGTTGGATGAAGTAACTAGAAAACTAACACCATTTTCCTTTTTTAGGCATCGGTATACAGGAGGCTATTTGCGGAAGAAAGTTGTTCTAGATTAATTAATTCCAAGAAATCTTGCCTGGGAAGGGCATTAGAAGTTTCTCTTTTTCTATATTTACACAAGGACGTGTTGATGAAAGGTAATGCTAAAAACCAAGGGGGTATAGACGAAGTAGAATTTACAGTTGTCTTGAAAAGATTAATGTCTCCTAGCAAAGATTTCAATATTTGACAGACAGAAAGTAAACTTCTTGGACGACTCAGGGTTGGCGTTTAGAAAAGGTTAAATATACTGTAGACTGGATTGTTAGGGTTAGCATATATTTTGGCAGCATATGATAGCAGAAGTTTCTCGTGTCGCAACGAAAGAGAAAGCTCGCGAGTCTCGCAATAGAGGGATTCGGAAGGACTAGATCTAAAAGCACCCGGACCTATACGAAGTGCAGTGTCATGTATGGTATTCAGGCCTTTTAGGTTAGATTTGCTAGCGCTCATATAGACTAAACAGCCATAATCTAGTTTGGAGCGTATTAAGGCTCTATATATCCTGAGAAAGGCATCCTCTTCTGTACCCCAGTGGTGGTGTGATAAGGTTTTTAAGATGTTTAGACGTTTTGAACAACTTCTTGAATGTGGTCTTTCCAGGTAAGACGACTACCAAAAGTCCAAGAAATTTGTATTGTTCTACCGCTGTACAGGTTGATTATTTAATATTATACTTGGCTAAGGGTTTCTTTCCTTAGACTAAATTTATTCACTTTAGACTTGGAAGCAGAGAAGTTTAAACCTGACATTTTAGACCAGCTAGAGAGATTATTTGCAGCATTTTGCACCAAGTTACATGTGGTTGGGAAAACTTTTCCTAAATTATAGAGAATGAGATCACCTGTCTATAGAGAGTATTTGATTGGCCGTTGTACGGAGAAACATATATCATTTATGGTTAAAATAAATAACGTAGTGCTTAATACCGAGCATTGAGGCACTCCGTTTTCCAGCGTGAACAGGTGTGATACTTTTCTATTAACCACCACCTTAGATGTTCTATCGGTTAAGAAATTTTTTAGGAAAGTTAATATGCTTCCCGTCAGATTAACTTCCTTTAATTTGTAGTAAATGACCGAACTTAAAATAGTATTAAACGCACTTTCTATTTAAAAAACCACTGCTACAACGTTTTTCTTGGCACCAAAAGCATCAGCAAATTATATTTTAAGAGCTACAAGGTTATCTATGGTACTACGATGTGGCTTAAATCCAGATTGTTCTTGACGAAGAAGCTTATGTCAAACAAGGCACCACATCAGATGCTTGTTGATCATCTTCTCTAATAGTTTACACATCGGGTAAGATAACGCAATAGGTCGAAAGCATTTAGAGTCGACTGAGGCCATATCATTTTTTTTGAAAGGTAAGATTATGAACTGGCGCCACTGAAATGGAAACTTTGGCTTAGCCATATCACGTTGTACAATTCCAGGAGCTTTTTTAAACTGGATGTGAAAAGAATTCAAAAAAAATGAAGGGAATCTGGTTCTGCTGTAGGGTTTTTGCAGGAGGAAAGGGCGTGCTTAATTTCTTGAAGTGAGAAAACGTGATTAAGTGATGCAGAATCTTGAAATGTTATGGGTGTTGGAATATGTGATGGTTGTGGAATGTTTTTGTTTCTTGTTTTACCTTTAAAGTGATCTACGAGTTTGTTGACGATATCTAGACTATTTGTGATGATTTGACCATTAATTTCTATTGCAGGTATCTTATAAACTGTATTATGACCTTTCATTTGCGTTATTTCCTTCCATACTTGGCTAGGAGGTCTCACTTGTTATTGCACTCGCTTATTTATTCCATGACTGCCTTTTGCTTTCTTTCAAGATTCGCTTGGATTTTGCTTTTAATTTTTTGTAAGTAATAAGGTCATCTTGAGACTGAGTTCTACGGTATTTATTTAAAGCTCTTTTGCACTCTTGCGTTGCGACTGAACAAGCGTCATTCCACCATGGAATTATTTTTTGTCTGACATTTATTTTATGGTTTCCAATATAGCTTCTGCTGGTGGAACGATACAGTTGATAAACTAGTTTGTAGCTTGGTCGATGTCATCGGAAAATTGAAGTATATCAGTCTGTGACTCTATATACGAACTAAAACCGTTCCAATCTGCTTTCCTTATTCCCCATCTGGTAACAGAATCTGCAGGCTTGAATGCATTATCTGAAATAATTATGGGTAGTGATCACTATCGTACAGACTGTCTAAGGTGAGCCTCCTTATTACTCTTTATATTAACCTATTGAGTAATGATGGAACAACTTTTAGTAATGAATCCCCCTTAAGATAATTTTTCTAAAATAAACTTTAATGAAAACAGTGAATTTGAATATATTAGGGTATCAAGAGGTCCCCAGATGACCCTTGTCTGCGGTTGCTTAAAATAAATTCCCTTGTACAAATCATGAGAAATTTTCTTGTTGCATATAAAAAGGTTGTCTTTTTTTGAGAGCATCACGTATGGCCTTTAAAAGCTACAAAAACTTATTAAATAACACGTTCACGTGTTTTAACTCGACAAGGCACTCTGTGCACGTCCGTACTTCAAATCAAATTTCACCGACGGAGTTGACAACACCACCTTTTATGTTTTCCCAATTTCATCCGCCTTATGTGTGTTTACAGGTTTTTTTTTATGTGCGACTTTTCTTTTATCTCCACGAAAGTTGCACATTAGAGTAACATGCACATATAAGTTAACTTTTCGCATTTGAAGTAATGACGTAAGCTTGGCGGTAGTAAAATATGCCCACAGAAAAGTACCCAGTGTAATTTAAATTGAAGTACATTATTAGAAGGACACATTTGTGAAGTATTTTTCATTTGAAACAGTTGGCTGCTCTGACGTGGGTAGACTTCACCTCAATAATTTTAATTTATAATATGTATTACCTGCGACCTTTTAATTTACAAAATAATGCTTCATTTTATAAATTTATATCACTTTGGAATCCTCTATACTATAAAGTGGATCATAAATAGTTGAAGTGCAAGCAATCGATCCACTGACGTTTAGCAGAAATGATCACGCTGGAAAAGCCCAAAAACATTATTCTAATGCGCAGACTGATAGGTTTGAATATTTATTCTAATCAGAGTTTGTTAACCAAAGATCCATTTCAATATTTTTGAATCTTTCTAATTTTGCATATCCAATGCAAATGCTGGCAAATATTCGGGAAGGTATAAACTTACCTAGAAGTTAATGATACAGAAGTAATATCAATTTTTTTAATTGTTAAATTTGCTACAGCTTTTATACAGGTTGAACCAAATTTGATATCCGCTACAGGGATCTCGTAAACCATTAAGCTAGGGTTTCCTACAAAACGGCAACATAAAAGAACGGCCGTTATTTGACCGCCGCTTTATGCCATGCAGCGGTCGAGGACAGAACGGTCGCCTTGACGGTGAACATTGATGTAAAGTAAGAAAAGCATTGCAGTAGAGTACGTCGACCGAGACTAGCGCTGTAAAATTGTCACGATTTGAGCTGTTCTAATTTTCTATCATTTTTTAGTAGTCACAAACTATATTTATTTGTTGTTTTCCTTTTAGTCGACAAAGAAATTTTGAAACACGTGTCACTTCACTTTTAGTTGACAGACATTATTTTTAGAGAACGTATTTTTCTTTATTTAGTAGGCAAGGTTGTATTTTAGGGTATTTTTTTTTGTTATATTAGGTTTTTTGATCAGCAAAAATCATTTTTGGTCATGATGTTTTTTTAATTGGCAACGTAGCTGAAAACTAAAAATCTGTCTCATGAACGTATAAAGTATGTTGTTTTGCAAGACAAAATTTCTCTCTAAAATTGATAACCTCTAATGATTCACAACAGATTTGTTCTTATACTCTAATTCCTTGTTTACAACCATCAGAATCCCCGGAGGACAAGGGATTATTATTATCATAATTATTTCATAATATTGTTTACATTGACGAATCTGAGGTATTGAAAAAAGTTTCAAATAAAAATTGTTCAGAATGTAATTTTGCAATGAACATAAATATAAGCTAAAGATACCATATCGATATCTTTTCATTATAATGCAAAATTTCCCAAATGAGATACAAATTTCATAAACATTTTGATAAAAAAAAAATGAATTTCTTTGCATTTCAATGGGCCCTTGATATCCTTTTCTACAAAGTAATATGTAATTTTAAGAGAACTTTGGTTATTGTGGATTATTAGGGAAAATTTGTTAGATAACTTAAATATACATGTTTTTTTAAATAAGTATTTTTAATTATTCATAAACCCACAGCATGAAATAAGTCAACATAATGGTTTTTTAAAGGTAAATAATTTTTTAATGTAAAGGTATTAAAGGAAAAACCGAATTTTTTCCTAATTTTTAGCACCCTGCATCTTAAAAATGAAGCGGACGTATGCAGATATAAACTTTTTTTCTGAAAATCGTTGAAAAATTATGCCCCTTCAGTTATGGCATTTTTTTGGAAAACACCCTGTATACTCTAATTGCATGTTTATTGCCATCAAAATCCCCGCAGGCAAGGGATTATTGCTATGGTAATTATTTCTAAATATTGTTTACATTACATTGAAATTCCTAGAGAAGGCTGAGGTATTGACAAAATTTTCAACAAAAAATCCTTCAGAATGTTATGTTGCAATAAACACGAATAAAAACTCTAAACACGTCAATTAATAAACTGACATATACCTAATTAAATATGTTCTTAGTATTCTAGTTTAAAGATTATGTCTGTAAATTTTTAAAATTGTTTCGAAAAGTATGGAAATTTTTCATCATATTGAAGAACAAATTCTATGTCATTTGGTATTTTTAAACTTTTTATTTAATAAAAATTGAATAATATAAAAGGGAGATATAATATTATATAAAATATCCTGCATATGCACATAATAATAAAAAAGTTAAATAAAGCATAGGAGCTACATTCCAACGTAAAATGGCAACGTAACGTATTAAATCGTGCTTGCAGTATCCTCACCGTAAACAGCGGTCGCTCCGAAAGTGGGGTCGGCGTACCTTTTCGCAGCGGTAGCCCCTAACGTTCTGCCTATTAGAAGCACGTGCACGGTTTTTGGTGACGTCACTCGACGTAACATTACGTTCGCTCTTTTACGTTACCGTTCTATAGGAAACCCTAGCTTTAGAGATACAAGGAAGCTGAAAAGGGCAAAGTGGTGCAGAATTTAATGACTAACAATATTCCACTGAGAAAACATTTCAGTTCCAATTCGTCTTGATTTTATTTGTAAAAAACTGAAAATCGCCATTTTAAAAAATCAGCTCTAACATGTTTAAAGTCCATTTAAAAAATTCAAAAATTCAAATTATTTGTTCTTAACACCTTTTTATTGGTGTACATTATTTTTTTCTAAATTTACCTGCCTTCGAAAAAATTATGACAACTTTGTTATTTCTTATGGCATATTGAATTTGATCATTTTCGAATTTAGTCAATTTTTTGTTTAACTTGATATATGGCATGTCATTTCAAATGTGGCAAAATGGGTTAAATAAAAGAAATTATTATTTTTAAACAAGCAAATGATAGTAGGCGATGCAAGTGCCATATCTTTTAACAATAAAAACACAATATCTAATTACGTAACAATAATTATTGAAAAACTAAAAATATTGTAACAAACTGCGCAATATCAAAACAGTTATTAGTACAATCGTAACGTGCATGTATTCCTTTAAATGACGTATAATTCTATTAATATGTGTAGATGTTATTTTGTCGACAATTTTTACAAAATTCTTTTAACATTGAGTACTTATTCGTGTAATTTGAAATATCTAATAAACTAATACTAGAAATGACTCTCATATTTATGCACATTATCCGTCTTAGAATACTTAACTTCTAGAGAAGTTTAGACCGCACACCTGCGCATGAGGCATGAGAAAGTCGCCCCTAATAAAATTCCTAGAATGTTCTGAGAATTGTTTGTTGTTTAAAGGAAATCATACACGTTACGATTATTAATAATTATTTAAATATTATACATCTTTTTACAATATCTTTGGTTATTTAATAATAAATATTGCTTTTTTAGGGTCTGTATTTTTAATTATTAGGAGCTATAGCGATTGCATTGCTTACTATGATTTTTTTTTTTAATAATAAATTACTTTACTTAACCCACTTTGCCACATTCGAAGTATGCCCCATGACATATATTAAATTAATCAGGAAAATATGCTGAATTTGGAAACGATAAAATTTAATATGGCGTTTATAAGAAATGGCAAAGTTGACATATTTTTCTTGGAAACAGTTTAAATAGCGTAGCCAGTGAAAAGGTCATGTAGAAAAGCTAACTATGATTTCTGTTTTTTTTTTCGATCAAACCTAAATAAGTTATAATAGTTGATTATTAAAAATGGCAATTTTCAGTTTTAAAAAAAATAAAATCAAGACGAATTGGAATTCAATTGTTTTCTTAGTGGAATATTGTTAGGTATTAAATTCTGCACTACTATTCCAATTTAAGCTTCCTCATATATCTAGTAGTTTCCAAGTTCCCTGCAGAGGAAATCAAATTTGGCAATAAAGCTTGCTTCTTGAATATTTTTATTCTCTCCTTCCGAATTATATTTTTATGATGTCTCTGGTTTGCTTTAATAAGGCCATTGAACAGATAGCAGACTCTATTTGTCTTCATTTAAATAAAGCTTTGACTCAGATACAACTCAAGATGTAATCAGGTTTGGTTCAACCTCTATACTTTTGCGATTATCAGCAGCAAACATATATAAAGAAGTTTTTAAAGGCAGGCAGGTAAGAGAGGTTACAAATGTGCACAATTTGTTTATTGATAGCGTTTAAATTGACAATAATTTCATTTCGAACATTTTGTAAAATAACTGGAGGCAAGTATTTGTCAAATTTCTTGCTGTTCCAATTTTTCTAGTTTCCGAAAAATTCTTTTTAAAAAAAAATATTAAATATTGAAAGGAAAATTATATTTAGATTGTCAAAATATCTTTATGTGTTTTTTTTATTGTTCCTAATATTCAATTTGTAAGTAGTCTATTCAGTTTCCTGAGTAAGAATTTCTGGAGGCTAAAATTCCCCATTTTCAGAAAGATATCTGATAATATTTAAAAAAACGTGAATAATTGCTGTTTTCCTTAATTTTTCGTATTTTGGATTTAACCCTTGAAACTTAAATTATAATCTTGATAGCCTCACCTGAGCCTCGCTATTCAAAATAATGCGACATACCATATGTAGGGTAAGGTATGCAACAGTGAATCACCAAAAATTCAGACGCTCATAATTCATTCGGATGCAGATATAAGAACAAATTATTTTTGGCAAACAACCCATTATGTATCTGATCTTTATTAACATTGGAAATATTTATATTGAGATATGGGGTGAAGTTTCGGGTTTTCGTTCAAGCTTGAGAGAACAAGGTGTCGGTCGCTCTGACACAGTGTTGCCAGAGGTAGCGGAATTCCGCTATTGGTAGCGACATTTGAAGCATTTAGCGGCGTCGACGATAAATTGAACAAAAAGTAGCGGAATTTTGAGAGCGCCCAAATTTTCACATGTTGCTTTTAAAAATCAAGTTAACGATAAATAAACTAGTTGTTGAAAACTTACTTACCGATTTATTTAATGGCGCCATCTGGCAGAGAGTTGTTAACAACAATTGTACGTGTAGTAGGGTAGTGTGTGTAGTAATCACAATCATTGCAGTAATCCTTAGACCATTTAAATTTTATTTTTCTTAGGGAAAAATATGTATTTCCCCTAAGATACTATGTTACTCGACGACTTTGAAGCCATTTAAAAATTCAAAATAGCTCTCAGGTAGTGTGATAATTCTTTTTTAATTTTCGTTAGCGATTCTTTATTTCAAAGATCAACCAAAGGTTTTTTATATCTTTGGCTTTAATTAGTCTCTGAAGGTAAAAAAAGGTATTTATCCTTCAAGATCAGGCTTTTTGTAGAACTCTTTGCCCTTTTTGTGTTGGGTAGCGGCCGGTAGCGGAATTTTAAAGGTCCGGTAGCGACATTTGGCATCGAACCACTGGCAACACTGCACTCTGACATACTCGCCAGCCGAGCTCTCTCGGCGCCGAGAGGCCGGCGTGAAAACTATGGGAGAATGTTAAGTTTACACTTCACCGCAGTGCACCATATTCGTTTAATCCAGTGACGTTTCATTGGATAAGGCTATCAGCTATGGATATTAAGAGTATGAAAAATAGCGAAAAGTGTAAGACATATCGAGAGCGTAAATAACGTTTACGAGAGATTGAAAATAGAGAATCTAGTGAGTTAAGTACGAAAACACCGCCAGCAAAAACTGAACACAATAGGCGGTATCGTGAGCATGTAAAGATGCGCAAACTTAAAGGTTCTGAGGTTTACAGGGGCTACCCAAGTCAGCGGCCTTAACTGAGGGGTTATAATTCCATTATTATGCTGTAAACTCTTACCCTAAATCCAATTCATGTACTGACTTGAAAATCTTGAAGTACTCCGTAAACGAATGTGGTAAAATATCTGCACTTATAATTTTTTGGGCTCAAATAAATGTAAATTACTTTTAAAATAAAGTTGACAAATTATTGCTTGTAGATAAATATATTTTAATATTTCATTGTTTTCGCTTTGTACTAAAATATTTCTTTCAAGAGCCATGAGCATAGATGCCTTAATATTATTTTAATGTAAATTATTTCGTAGTCTATTTGGTTATACGAGTATATTTCAATTTAAAAAATAATCTTTCAGAAGAAACTTGGCTAATGGAAACTGTAAATTTAGAAAAAATAAACGTTGCAGAAATAACCTTAAAAATAGAAAAAAGTCGAAAGAAAAATATTTGGAATATTCAAGATTTCACTCGAAATCTTAAGTCGAATACTTCGATATTAAGGTCGAAAATAAAAAAAAATAGCTGAATAAGGCCAAAATTTTGAATTCAGAAAAGTTGCGAGAAACACAGTAAAAAAAATAGACAATTTTAGGAAAATATTCCAGGATTTCAAAAAATTCATAAAGTTCTAAAATTTCAAAACATATGTCAACATTTTGAGGTTAAAGATAAAATTTAGCAACTAAATCAAAATCATTTGAAAACAAGTAAAATATTTCATTTAAAGTCAAGATTTTAAATAAATGACTTGTGTTCTTAAAAAAGAGTCTTGATTAAATTTAAAACCTTAAAAATAAAAAATTAAAGCTTTATCACTGGTTGAAACCTTTATTGGTGTTGGAAATAAGAGTAGAAAGTAAAGTTTGAATTTAGGGATTTTAAAATTTAAGGAAACCCACCACTCATTATTTAATAAAAAAGGGGATTTTAAATTTCGAAAAAAAAGTTAACATTACAAAATTAAAAAATCTTTTTTCGTTTTTGAGTTTATATATTTATAATTTTAAGAATTTTTTAGGCTGAGGTCACAATTTCGAAAATAAGTCAAAATCTTTAGAAATATTTAGAATTTATTATTTAACATGAAAATTTTAAACAAAACGTAAATATTTAATGACAGTTTAAGAAAAATAAATGACATTTTGAAAGGTTGAGGAATTTTGTGAAAAAGTCATAATTTTAAGAAAATACTCTATATTTATTTTTTTAATGCAATATCTTGGGTCAGACTCGCAAGACTGATGTTCAAATTTTGAATCCGTTTGAAATCCAAAGTTTTAAGAAAAAAACACAAGAATTGCAAGTTTAATATAAAAATTTAAAAAATTGGAAATTGTGGAGAAAATTATTAAATTTCGGAAAAGCCCAAAATTTGTATTTATAATTATTTTGAAAGCATAAGCGCATAATTTTGTAAAGAAGAGTAAAAATAAGAGCAAAATAGATTTCAAGACGATTTTCTTTAGGTTAGAAAATTTTAACCTCTCTGGATAAATAAGACGTCAAAATGACCCTTGACGGTTCAACCATAATAGTCAATAAGTAATCGAATGCCGGGTTCGCTACGTTCTCTTCTAAAAAACTTACAGCACACTTGATGACTTTTTCATTTAAACATCCGATAAAATTTTAACTGACATAAATTGAAATTTACTAATTCAATCAGACTCACTCTGTCATTATTAAACTGCTCGAGATAATTATATACCATATCTGTTGCTAATTTAAAGCCCTCATTGTTTCCCATTTTTGTTTTTAGATTCATTTAAGTGGTTAGTTCATTACGACAAGCGTATTTTTAATATTAAGAAATTTCATTATCTTTGCGATTCTGTGGAAGAAGATTTAAGTGACGATATTGAATCATTGTCATTATCAGCTAATTATTAGTAATTAATTATGCAAACTTTTTTTTAATTTAGAAGAACCACACAACCCGGTCTAAGACAACTAATTAACTGTAATAAAGGTTTTAGAGCTTTCGGCAAAAAAGGGAATTACTTTTATTTATTATTCCCATAAGAGCGGAAAAATTAAATGATCATGCAAAGCGAAAATGGCAATCAGTACAACCAGTACA
Source organism: Dastarcus helophoroides (assembly GCA_028583605.1). Lineage (NCBI taxonomy): Eukaryota > Metazoa > Arthropoda > Insecta > Coleoptera > Bothrideridae > Dastarcus > Dastarcus helophoroides. The sequence goes on along the minus strand of CM053337.1, from coordinate 26,433,153 downwards.
GCTCTAGTTTTAATTAGAAATAGGTGCAGTAACTTTAAACAATGTCCAGCATTGTTAAATCTAGAGTGTCAAGCGAACATCATTATTTCAGCATTAGTTAAAAAATTGTAATTTTCTTTAAAATAGTTTAAAGTAATGTAACATATGAATCAAATCACATCTAAACGAATTCACGTGTGATCTGGAATATGATAAACAAAATCACAGAACCAACCTCAATTTTTAAGATTGATAAATTTGCCATTCAACTGCCCTCTAATGTTTTTTTCGATGATCCTGATTTCAATGCGAAATAATCTAAATAAGATTTATTAACTGAAACAAGTTTATTTTGGAAGTAGTTAGAAATTCCATTGAAATAAAAAAAAATTAACTTCATTTTCAAGAAACCAAATTGGGTTGAATGCAGCTGGTCATTTAAAAGTCCATTCAAAGAAACAAAAATATGACATGCAATTCAAAGACCATAAATTCTTGTCAGGAAGAACAATTACATGACCGGGGCAATAAATGTTAGGATCAAGAGGAAGCTGAAAACAAAATACTTTCATCCTAAGAAGAAAAGGCCAGGAATAACACTTTCAAGGCAATTACTACTTACAAGCACCCTGTGGTCTCTTCATTGTAACGTTGCCTTTCAAAAAGGAAAGAAGGCACATTCAGTGTCAATAAAATGATTCTTAAACTTGGAAAAAATAGGGATGACAGAATATCTAAGAACTACTTGTCGGAATGACAAATTTCTGAAATGTATTACTTACCCAACCAGGGGGTTCAAACAAACTGCGAAGGGTCATAAAATTTATGTGGTGCAAGACACATCTGCAAACACTTTCAACACAGTCAGCCTTAACGACATTTTAATCAGTTATAAAAAAAAATAAAAACTAAACGTAATACGTATTGTTGCAAATCAATACATATTTTATGTAATTATTATTATTTACTACTTCGAAGATACAAAGATAATTGTCGTGGCGAATTTCAAGGGGTGTCGGATATCACAAGGGTCGACGTCACTAAGATTTCTAGCCTTAATAATCTAAATAAATAAAGGTTTCATATTTCAACACGATCGGTAAAGAGGTTGTGAAATTATTAATTAAATTATTTTTTATAACAACTTTGAAAGTCTGCAATTCGAAAAGTAAACATTGTTTAATATTTTTTTTTTTCGTAATTCGTATTTATTTATCATTCCGAATCAACTGCCAAGCGTTGTTTTTGAAATTTGTAAATACCCTGTATAACCTTGTATGTTAAATACAGTGTTAATTATGTTTCTATTTGGTGTTATCACTTCCAATGTCTCCGTTGGTTGCAAGGATTGCGAAATCTGTGAATTTTTTTTTGTATCAGTTGCGGCCCAATACCCAATAGAATAGATATTATTACAAGCTTTTTAATATATGGTTCATTGTGTCCAACCCAAGGTACACAGTGAACCAGTGGGAGTAGGTTTATGAGCTATTGAATGAACAAAAATTAACTCTGTACTTGTTACTACACAGTGAAATGTTGCAATAATGAGTGGGGGACAACGTGTATATGGTTAAGCCAGAAACCTTGGTTCTATATATGTAATCAGTGACAGATACATTAAGGGACATGACCCCATCTACAAAAATTTAGAAGAATATGTACAAAAAGCTCATTTGACACCTATGAGAAGATAAGTACACAGTACAGAATGGTGTAACACACAGAAAACCGGTTCACCCTGTGCCCTGCCTTTGGGGATCAGTGTAGATCCGGGTCAGTTCGATCATTATAATTACTGCAAAAAAATGATTGTCGAGAAATATAACTTAATGTCTTATGTCTAACTACTGAATGATGACAAGTAACAACAACACACCTATGCTTTATACCTTCTTATACCAAGGACTGTTCAAACTGATGACTGGATGACAACTCGCCTTCTATGTCTGTTCGATTGAGTTAATATTCAAACACCAAAAAAAAATGCAAATAAGATAATTCACCACGTTTTCAAAACGAACTAAAATGCTTACAGCAAGCTATGTTTACCTAACTGGAGTCACAAAGGTCACTAACATTGAATTACATAGCAGCATCCATTGAATATACGTGTATGTGGGTATGTTGAACTTAACAAATAGAATCAATTTAATGTTTTGTAATGGAACAGTAGAACATGTTAGAGTTAAAAATATTTACAAGTAGTAATCACGTTTTTACACATCAATGTCGCGGATCGATTTCAGTCTTTCGAATGCGTGTTACGAGGATTATTTTGCTATATGAAAATTGAAGCAATTATTTCTGAGAATTGCACTCACTAAAGTCGCAAAGGTCATTAGGAGTGAAATGCCTTTTTTCCGCATAAATAATAAAAACTAAAATAATAAAAAGGAATTCTTGGAATAAAATATTAAAAAATGTAGCGAATATCTGTCGTTGAAAAAATTCACTCAACAATATAAATATATACAGGGTGTTCCAGTTTTAAGTGCCTTAAATAAAACAGGTGGTGGGAAAAGTAATTTTAAGGAAAAAGTTTCTTATGAACATGTATCCGGAAACTCCAAATAAAAAAAAACAAGGTGTTAAAATTTAAATAAAAAAAAGTTGTTATTGTTTCATTTTTAAGTTTTCACAGTTATTTAAACTAAATTTTGCACACTTGGTGTGTAGATGAATGATCATAAAATAAGAGAAAATTAAGTTTATATCTCAACCAGTGGCGGAGTTGCGGGTAATCTGTGATACTGTTTTGAAAAAAAGTAGTACGCCACTAAACAAAATCAAATAAAATAAAATTTTTGGATAAAGCGTTTAATTTTGAAGAAGTTTTTTCTTGACATTTTTTTTGGCGTTTGCTACCTTATGTTTTACGCAGAAACTGTTCGAATAAAATGAATGTATGCTGGTCTTTAAATAATCACCGACTAACACAAAGACGGGTAAAATGAAATGAATTAACAGTTTTGGATAAAGTTGACTCTTAAGGTTCTTTCATATTTGTCGCTATTGTGACAGAATTTAAATTTTTGGAACTTTCCTTAGTAAAAGTACGAGTGAGAGTGATGTTTATTCCAAAACCAACGATATGACGCAACCAGTGGTAAATACGGAAAAATGTTAAGAAATAACTTTTATTCAAAATTAAAATACTTTACCCAAAACCGGTATTTTATTTCATTTATCCAGTGGTGTACCGCGTTTTTCCTAGAATAATATCACAGATTACTCGTAACTCCACCACTGGTTGAGACAGAAACTTAGTTTTATTTTATTTTGTGATCCTTCATTCATACTCCATGTGTGAAAAATTTGGTTTGAATATCTTAGAAAACTTGAAAGTGAAAAAGTAAAAACTTTTTTCTTAATTCAAATGTCAACAGTTTGTATCTTTTTTATTAAGAGTTTCCGGATACATGTTCATAGGAAACTTTTTACTTAAATTTGTTTTTTTTTTCACTTGTTTTATTTAAGGCGCTTAGAAAGGGGACACCTTGTATAATATATAAATACTCAACAATTTATGTCTGTGGAATGCAGTAAAATTGTTGAGCACGTGGATCAACTAGGTACACATGTCACAAATATCAAATATCAGTACAATAATACAATACAATATTACATTTAATCGTTATTGGAAATTCCTGATTACATGTACTGAGGACAATCCCTATGGAGTTACATAGGCACCTGTTTGGACTTACAATCCTTGTGAGGCTAGGAGGAATACATTGCACTTTTTCATATGTTCAAAAAATGTGATAAAATATTTCTTTTTCACCTAATATATATTTTAGCTTCTTCCATTTATATTAGTTAGATTAGATAGATTAAATTAGATGAAAGTTCCATTGAGCAAAAGAATATTTGGTCCTGTTATCAAAACCTTTCGTTAAGATTATGACGTTGAGATATGTTGAGATATTATAAACATTCTCGATGTTAAATTTGGTCTTATTATTCGTTCTAAATTATGGGATGCACTCTCTTGTACCCTTCCAGGTACAAGCTGCGTTTTATGCTGACAAGGCAACATTATTATATAACGGCGCTATTCGTTGTATTTTAAGTACCCTGAATAGGTCGCCACACTTAAATCTTACTAATAAGCCACATCCGCATCCACTGTAGAATTTTGCATAATTAGGGCCGTTATTACCATATTAACGAGTCACATTCCGCCAAGGAAAACATTTGATATACTTCTATGAATATGTAAAGCTAGTTTTTGGTTTCCTAGCCTTCATTTTTATAGATTACGAACTTTTGCATATGTAAATTTCCCCATTGTGTTTCTTATTTAAAATTATCGCGTAAAATTTTACTGCCCATTGCAAATGGCAGCAGAGAACGCTCCAAGCCACTTCCTCCTTTCGCCTACGCGATAAAACTTTTTTTTTATAAGGCTAGTGTTTTAATTAGTTTGGAGGAAATTAAATTCGGCTGTTTCGTAAATTTATTGGCCTGCAACTAGACCTTAGTATGAAAAATGAGCTTTATAAGTCGGCTTTTATGACTGAAAAGCTATAAATTACACAATATTTAAAAAGTCCCCGTAGAATAAACTTTTATGATATTGGCTTTAGTCTGGCCTTAAAGGTTATTAGATAACGCTGTTGCATAATTAATGCGCATGAAAAAATTGTGCTTTGCATTAATTAAGCTTAAAGCTTAAGAATTAAGCGATGTAACATTTTGTGTGATCAACTTATAGTTTTCGCGATAAAAATATTAGGGATAATAAAAATGTTAGACGTAATAAAACTTTTACTATAGTTACCATGATGAAAATGTAATTTATTAGTCAGGACGGTTAAGCAAAATATGATACAAATCGAGACACATGACAAGGGAGAAAGTTTAATCAATCTTCATTTTACGCCGGTATGCATAGAAATTCAGCCATCATGAAGAGTTTCCAACACGTCAATAAGGCAGGAGAGGATCATTTGTCAACGCGAGGTTATGATATTCAATGAGGCAACGAGAAAAAAGATATTTCAAATATTTCGAGATGGCCGGGAATCCTCTCCTCCATAATTCAGCAATGACATTCTGATCATCTTTGAGGCGTTGGGCTATTAAAGAATAAGGATGTAGGCCATTCTCGGGGAGAATATAAAAATACGTTTTATTGGACACAAGCGCGGCCGATTTATTTTCGCCTTTCGGAAGAACCGGAAACCAATAATATTTGACATTTAATATGTGCAACTGTTTACAGTGCTAGAAAAACAAGCTGAAAGTAATGTAAAAATGATAACTTATGCTGCTTTCGAAACTTCTACTTTTGACTTTTTGGGTAGCTTACAACTACATAAATATTTAAACTAAATTGTTTTTGTTCATATTTTCACTGGTAAAAATGTTCCTAATTATCAACGAATTAAAATTTCTATAATAAATTGTTTTTATTTTATGAATTGGAAAAAATCTGTTCTTCGACGGGTACTCCGCATAGATTCTAATTTTGTTATGGATATAGAACCTCCTACTCAGTTTCATAGGGATTCGTCAATAGCCCAAGCTTTTATATTTTGTGAATCCTCTTAATTCAAATTGTGATTCTTTAGAAAAAATAAGGTTTTCTAAAAAAATTTATTTGCATTAAAATATCAATTAGAAAAATCTAACCTTTTTGCATAAACAAAGTCAAATAAGATATAATAAACCAAATGAGAATGATCGACACTCACATTTGATAGTGCTGCCAACATAAATTCAAAACAATCCAAGAACAATCATATACTTTTTTCGCTAGATCCTTTTATAATAGAAAATTAAAGCACGCTTGATGACTTTTTTATTTGATCTTCAGATATATAGATACGATACATTACTAGGTGTACAACTATAAAATGTAGATTTCAGACAGTAGATGATGTACCAATGAGGCTGGTGCTATAAAAATTTGACTCTTCGCCATTTTGTTGTCTTGTCAACAAGTGACAGACGCGCACGAGTAATAAACTGGAAAGGCGTGTGATAGTCTTTTGTTGTAGTGTTAAATATATCGAAATTTATACCAAAGGAAGATTATTCGCGGACAGCATTAATTTTTCAATTTCATTTAAAGATAACTGCAGCTGAATTACACCAATTACTTCGAGAAGTTTATGGTAAACATGCTCCATCGCAAGATACATGTGAACGATCGTTTCGGCGTTTCAAAAATGGTGCCTTGGATAAGGATTGTCGAAAACCCCTAAAAAATACAATGTGGAATTGCAAGCATTCTTGGACAAAGGTAATTCCCAAACTCAAAAACAACTCGCCGAGCAATTGAGCGTTAGATTTAGTTCAGATGAGAGGCGTCAACAAGCCAACAAGCTGTTTCTGATCGGCTACAAGAGATAGAAAAGATTCAGAAGTTGGGAGGTGCTTACCACATAGTTGAACAACAGGCAAATGCTTGCTCGGTGCAAACAGAAGTCGTTTTTGAATGCTATAGTTACAGAGGATGAAAAGTGAATTTATTTTGAGAATCCCAAACGCAAAATATTATGAGTAGACCCAGCCGTACCATTCACATCCACCTCAAGACCGAATCGCTTCGGCAAAAAGACGATGCTCTGTATTTGGAGGAACCAGGGGGGCGTATCTTATGAGCTATTAAAATTTGGGAAAATGGTAAACCGTTGAGTGATAAATTTATCACTTAACGTTAATCCTAAACGTTACCAACAAGAATTGACCGATGTGTACAGTTTGCTGCTTGAAAAAACATCAGAATGCCGAAGCAGGCAACCCAAAGTTATTTTTCTTCATGACAATGCTCCATCGCATACGGCAAAACCGGTTTGTGACACGTTGGAAGCACTTGACGGGAAGTTACGGCTTACTCACCAGACTTGGATCCTTCCGATTACTATTTGTTTGCATCGATGGGTCACGCGCTTGCTGAGTGAGCAGCGCTTTGGCTCGTTTGAAAATGTATGAATGTTTCGATGAATGATTCGTAGCAAAATTGGAAGATTTTTACTGGTATGGTATTCGCAAATTGGCCCAAAGATGGGGAAAATGTAGAAAAAGCGATAGAGCATATTTTGAATAAAGCACTTTTTATCAGTCTTCCGAATTTACCATTACTTTTGGAGAAAAAAAAAATCCGAATTTTACTCAATTAATGCACTATTTGATGACAGGAATGAAAAATATATTAAACATAAATGACGATCTACTAAAATTTGGATAACGAGTTAATCTGTGATTTAAATTTTACTTACTGTACTAAGCGTACCAACTATGGGTGAGCAAGCAGCTTACCTGTAACAAAAAATAGTTTACATTATATTAAAAAAAAAACTAACAGTTTCAGAATAAATTGTTGTTCCTAATTTAAGGTATATATTTTTTAACTAAGTACGGAGAAAACATTAGGTGAAATTGCTTAGGCATAGAGCCGAATCTGAAACAAAAATATCGCAATAAAAATGAAAATATATCGGGTGTAACAGGATCATGGTACACTCCCTATTTTTCCTTTATTTATGAAGATAAAATTTTCAAAGTTGCTACACTTAACGTATTTATGAAATTCCAAATTCTGACATAAAATTGGCATTCCTACTGCTGTCACTTCTGCTAAAACTAACACCAACTTTGGTTTTTAAATGGTACACCCTATATATTCTTACATTTTTAGAATTTACGCAATATTCTGGATACAATACACATAAAATGAGTGATTTTTAAAGAATATAAAATATTTTTGGTCCCATTTTATTGTTCAGCCTAGAAGGTCATGACTCATCCTAATTAACGCCAACTGACCACACTAGCGCTGCAAAAAAATTAAATTAGAAAAACTTAGGAAGTGTCCTTTTTCAAAATTTGTTTTCGACAGCCGTCTTATGTTCTTATTGAATAAATCTTCAAATTAATTCAAACCGAATATTTGAATTCTTTTGGCTGTAACTTCAGTTCTATTAATTCCATGGCAAAAATGAAAATATGGTTAGTTTCGCCACTAATTATACTTTTTGGTGGTATCACAGTACCAATATGGTGCCATTTAAGAAAATGAAGTTATGACATAAAAACCATTTTTGTTAACTTTATCGCCTGACAAAAGAATTAAATATTTCTTTTTTCCCGTGATTTGATTTTTTTATCGTTAATGTGGTCCATTAACGTTAATTTGAATGAGTCACAGCCTTCTAGGTTGAGAAATAGAATCGGACCAAAAGATTTTTTGATCTTTTAAAAATTACTTTTTTTAGATAAATTGTATTCAAAAATTTGTGCAGCTTCCAAAAATGTAATAATATACAGCATCTTCTATTTAAAAATCAAAAGTTGGTATCAGTTTTAGCGAAAGTAATAGCAGTAGGAATGTCATTTTTATGTTAACATTTGACACTTGATAGGTTCATCAAGTGTAGTCAATTTGAAAATTTTAGCTTAATAAATAAAGGAAAAAAAGGGGGAGTACCATGATCCTGTTACACACGATATATTTTAAAACATACAACAAATATTTTCACAAAATGGAAAAATAAAAATTTAGAAAAAGAAAATATCTAAAATTTGAATAAATGAAATTTGAGAAAGAAAAAATTTAACACCAAATTATGTTTATTCTTCATGATAAATTCTTATACTGAATTATGTTTCTTGATTTTGAAACTGAGTGAAGAGTTAAACAAAATTTAAAGCTGACATTTCTTCCATAAAAGATATTTTTCTTTTCAAGTTGTTAACCGTCAGTTTGATATACTCAGAACTAAATAAAAATAAATCATTAAAACAATTGAAAAATTTCGATAAATAAGTGCTAGAGATTTTAAATAATTTTAAGAATTCATAATTTAAAAATTTCGCAAAATAAGTAGAGCATTAACATTTAAAAAAGAATATTCAAAATTTGCCAGAAAAGAATTTTAAAAAGACAACATTCAAATCCATTTTCTTAGGGTTCTGTACCGTAAAAGGAAAAAACGGAACCCTTAGTCTCACTCTCCTGTCCGCCCGTTTGTCACAAAAAGGTTTTCTTCGAAAACTAGATAACGTAGAAGTTTTAAATTTTGCACTGCAGTAGTTTTCGATGACCCAAATACTTCTAGCCCACGATTGCAAAGAGAAATTTTTTTATAATAAAATAGGGGGTTAATTTGGTCACCGAAAAATCAAGTTTCATTTAGTAAAAGATGTGTGGTACCATTTGAAAAAGCTACCTCAAGATATTTTTTTTTATAATTTTTGGTCCAATGGTATCAAAGAAACAACTCAAAACGTGTAAGAAATGACTTTATTCAACCGAACGATAGAATGCATGTCAAATTTGTCTTTTACATTATTTCATTTAGACGAATATTTTCGTAGTTATCACTGGTTTATTAAGTTACATGTAATGCAATAATTCGGTTAGAATCAAACATTTTAGAGCAATCCAAGGCGATCCCGTAAACTATGTTAGTCTCATGTAGACTCATTGCAAATCGAGAAAAAATGCTTTTTACCTGAGGCATTATCAACAGAATGGTGGGTTATTTCAAACATTTTTATTTTAACCTACCAATCCCAGTTTGTAAAATATTTAAATTATTACTTAAATAAAAGAAATGAAAACATTTTTTGACACGACAATAAAATAGTTAAAATTCTTAAAACGTCACAACATAATATCTGACAAAAAACTAGGTTAGAAGCTTTTTACACAGAAACGAAAAATAAAGGAATTAACATATAGGTAACACATATAAAAAAGCCAAAATAAGAATAATATTATTTTATATATAAAATGAAAAAAATATTCGTAGCATTGGACATCGATATTTCGTTCTTATTAGAACTCGGCAGCAATGTATAACGTGGATCTAGGAAAACGAAGTTGAAAGAAGCAGGTAAAAGAATTTTTTAATTATTCAACATATTTAATTGTCATTAATAGACGTCTGAAGCGAATCATTTTTTTATTATTACTGGAAAATAGTCATAATAATTTAAATATAGAAAGCTGGATCTATAAGAACAACTAAAAAAAACCATAAAGTTCGTATTTGAAAATAGATTTTCTTTTTAATTATAAAACAAGAAAATCTGGATAGAAGTCCAAATTCAATTATGTTTGAATTTGGATTTCATTGTAGTAATTATATAGTAATTGTACGACCCTTACTAGCTCTCGGTTGATTTTTTTTATCTCTTGAAATTTAAAAGTTGAATGAATGCATATTTTGAAAATATAGACTCAAGATTATATAAAAATAGAAGCAATAATGTTAAATAAGTAATACACAGGCGACCTCCAAATCCTGATTTATTATTAACTTACGATAAATAAATAATTCGAAGAATAAAGTGAAATATTTTTTGCTGGGAACTAAACTGTCTAACACAAATTACATTTTTTATTGAATTCTACTAATTGTAAGAGGAAAGAAATTTTCAAAATCCACCAAGTAGGTGTCAACAGCTTTTTATACAAGGTGTTTCACTCATTATGTTGTAGCGTACCTTCTAGGAATAATGTATCGGCGTAAACAGTATTATCATTACGTCCTAATGACCTAATAATAATGATATTAATAATAATAATGACCTAATTGTCATTGGGATTTTACGATCTTTCTTACAAATATCATTATAGTTTTGAGCAATGTAATTACCCCGAAAGCCATTAACATTATTTCTAGAAGACGAGAGAACCCCCACTTTCAGGAAAAGTGGAGAAGAAAAATTCAACGAGAATTAGTTCTGTTCGGGTCTTGAATGGAGTTAGTCCATTTTTGTTCACTGCTATCCCTAGTTAATATAATGTTTAAATAAATGTGGTTTTTATGTTTTAATCGAACCAACATCGCTACAATGTCATTCGTTTTTAAACAAATATTTCGAATAGTAGCAAAAAAAGATAAAAATATTCGACTTTTTTAAATAAGAGCAATTTAACCCAAAAACTACGCCTAATTAGGCGCTTTGGTTTGTAATAGACTAGCTTATTCAGCATCGTTTGCAAGTTTATAGGTCAAAACACGCCTATCATGGTATCGGGTGCATTTTATGAGGCACACCGACGAGAGCAGATATCGCTAACTAATGGAAAACAAATTTTTACATGTTATTTCCCTGTATATTAATTTGTATTTCCAACCGCTTGAAACTAGCATGAAAATAACTGCATTTAATTTACATTTTTGGTTTTATCAATTAAGTCTGACGATAAATAAAATAGGAATTCCAAAAATTAAATGGTGTAAAATGTGTGCTAAAAGAATTAATTGGTCTGTAAATCTGACGCAAAGTAAAATAGAAATCCTAGTAAATAAATAACAATGCATTGGAAAAGGTGGTATTCAGTGCTTAAGCAGCCAAATTGTTAAATTTGGGAGTATTTGTTTATGGAAACTCTACCAATTAGACCAAACATTTAATTTCTCGGGAGATATACTGTTGGAACTGACAACAGTCCATCCACTTTACCCGGATCGTCTCCCTTTTACATCTGTTTTGCAGTCGTCTAGCACGAGGTATTTGCGAGAAAATATTTGGCAGGGTAATCTTGACAATACCATGAACTAACTAACTAACTAAACGGGTTGATTCAAAATTCGATGCAGATATTTTAAGGGCGTGTTTTTGGGATAAAAATAAGACTTTTTTTTTATTCCGAGCTACAGTTAAACCAAGCAAGAAAAATCAATTATGTCTTGATTTCAGTTATTGATCAACTTATATGAAAATTTGCAATCCCCTTCTTTTTAGGCCCATTATTTATTTTATGCATTTAAATTTATTATAAAATTAACTTCGATGAGGGGATGAAGTGGGTTTACACTTTTCTTGGCCAAAATTTTGCCTTTCTATTGGAAAACTATAAATTTAAATTTGATCATCTACTTGGTCCTGAAAAATCTAAAATTTAGATGTATTGAATTTTTTTTGATACAACTAACTGTTTGCAAGAAAATCGAGCCCAACTAAAAAAGAGTATTATTAAAATAATTACCATCTCAAGCTTAGAAGACCTTTTAGAACTTTATTAAACTGCATTAATTATTTTGGAACAAATATTGTGGAGGCCCCCGACTCCTCCGCGATACAACCAACCGCCATTCTGGATTCTGGATTCGAGGTGGTTGCCTAGAGTTTGAGCCAGCACTTAAGCCACCCTTTCAGAGCCTGTTGTGCTATCCCCGTGTCATTCATTCAGTCATCCAGCCTTGTTGAGAAACTGAAGAACGTCCCTTGGATGTGCCTCCATCAAACTGGCCACACTAGGCCAGAACTCACCCAGCGTGCACCTGATCCTCTGATTAATGCTAGTTCCAAGCATTGACACATGACATATTCGACACTCTCATCTTCTTCTAAATAACCCCTGCAACTCGTGTCGTTTATAATGTTCATTCTGTGGAGGTATTTGTTTAATCGACAGTGATCTATCTCTTCTTCCGAACTCTTCCTCGCCTGTTTGTCAACGTGTTTCTCATAATGTCCTTTGATCCATGTTAGGGCAATTGCATTCTCTTGTGATAGACATTCTAAAGCTAGGTGGCAGTTCCATACGAGCACTGCGCTTGTGTTCACATTACTCAGAGCCTTAAGGCTGCCTGGCTGTCCGTTTTTATTTGCATATATTTTCTTGTAATGTTCAGTTGCGTCATTAGTTCGGCACTATATGAAATTCCCAATATCGCCACTTGGAAGATTTTGTGTGTTTATCTTACCTAATACTTACATTTAGGTTCAGGTCTTCCGAGAAGGTTCCTGTTCCAGTGCCCGTATTTGCTTTCGATCCATTCGTGTATATATTTACGTCTGGTATCCTTGCCTGTAGTTCATCTATTTTTATACGGTACGATTGTGTGAAGTTATATTTCACTGGTAGATAGGCCATTGGCGTACCGAGAATGGGCGCATTTTGGAGCGCCCTCTCCATTATCCGCCGGTGACCCACCATTTTACCTGTCGTAGTTCACATTCCTCCTGCTTGAAAACGGAGAGCGGAAGCCTGTGCCGCCCCCTCAAGAAATATTTCGAGAGGTGACAGACACAAGATCGCTTCCATTGCTGCTGTCAGACACGCTGGATGTGATTTAGCTTTTATTTTATAGTGGTGCACTTTATTTTTGGACATGAAATTATAACTCCGTGGCTTACATTTGATCTGATGACTGGTATGTATAGCCAAAAGGCCATCTTAGGGGATAACCTTCAAGACCTCCGATGATCCCACGGCATTGCCAGAAAATCTTGCAGGCTTTGTTTAATTTGCGGGCATTCCTTACGATTTCTCTGATCGTATAGTCTCCTACTGTAACTTGAATTGCTCGTCGCTCAAGTATATGTCATATGAATTCCCGCAAGGCCGCAATGCCGCAACGCTTAAGTGCCATAGAAATGCTATCGAAGTTAGGTCTATCAAAAGCACCTTCTATGTATAGGTATACACCCAAGGTGTGTTCTTTTATTTCTAGCGATCGATTCTGCTCACTACTAAACGCCAGAAGTAAAAGCATGTTGATTTGAATGTAAGGGTTAGTGTATATTTAGGCTATCCCTTATATATCTGTCGTACACCTTCTTCAATATTTTCAGTAGGAAGAATGTTAGACTGATTGGCCGACCCACCATTCTTCTCCACATAGGCTGCTGGACATGATCACTGTAAGTCGTAGGGAGTGCGTCCAAGGACACGTGTTTGTAGAAAGAAAAGGTCGTCTTATTTTGACTTCAAATATATGTTCATAAAATATGTGCATCGAATTTTGAATTACCTATATATCTACATCGGTGCTCCTTAAGCTAGATTGCACTCGAAATTTTTACTTTTTTCCTATTTGAAGCTTAATATTTAAATGTTCACGATCTTAACTCAAAATTTGGACTTTTTTTTAGAAATTTTCGAAGTTAAAGAATTAAGAAGTGAAACTCAAGCCATCGTCATTTTTTAAAAAGATTTTCATCCATTTTTTATAAAGTTTGTGCTTAAACTAGAAGTACAAAATAAATATCAACCAGAAGCCCGTGATCGCGAATTGTTACAAACCGATATTTAAAATAGGCGTGCCGTACCTTATTTCAATTATTAATGTACAATATTGTTATCAACCATAGCAACAAGAGTTTCGGAGTACCTGCCCAAGGTCAACGATCTCAGGGGTCGAATACGATAGGAAGCTGAGGGTAAAAATTCTGGCAATGCACCGAAATGCGGCGGCTGGGTTGAGGGATTCATTCGGGGTAATTCATGGGAGAAGTATGGGCGCGGCTAGCTAACGTTAACATTGATGGTTAAATGTATAGATTTTACTTTGTCTTTTCAAATGTTACAGTTTGATATTTTTGTAATAAATGGTTGTTTACATCAGAAGTGGGATAGCATTGGTGTGTTTTTGAGTTTTTAGTGAAAAAGGTGCAAAAATATACCAGAGAACCCGCTCCAAAATAAAAGAAGTACTAAGGACTCGGCATGAATCCAGAAGACATCGGCGATGGCAGGGGAGCTCTCGAGAGAGCTGAGCAAGCCTTAAACAGTGGTGAAGACAGGAGGGTGTAAGGTCAAGTTATACACCCCCAAGAACCTCAAGTGTGGTAATAATCGCCAGCAGGGTGCAGGAGAGTAGTGAGTCGATAAACAAATTAAATGCTTTTAGTAATGTTCTGCGTTGCGTCAGATGATTGATAAAATCGTAAATGCAAAAAAAAAAAAAAAAATCCAAAGTTGTTAAATTTAGGGGTCAATCACAAATAATCTAAACGTAAACGAAGTAAGCATACAAAGAATCGCATGCTCTTAATAAAGGTATTTGTGACTCAACTTTACCCATACACGAGTACGTGACCGTCGAAATAATGCTAACGGAGTAGAAGAGTAGAGCTCCCATCATAAACAAGAGCGTTTTGAACGTTGAAATTCTTTTAGAACCTTAGGGACTTAAATTAAATGATGTTTATTATGAAAAAGTAGCCGGATTATTGCGTTTCGATGATTACTCAACAAAGGGTTTTAAATTTAACGAAACAAATCCAAACACATATATTAATAAAATAGAACAGCGATTCAAATACTTTTACAACCTTTAAATCTGTATAAAGGGTTATTCGCAAAAAAAAAAGGTTTGCTATCGAACTTGTAACGAACTAATGAACATACAAATAATATCAAAACATCTTTTATCGAAGAAAAAGGAATAGAAACATTTAGGTGATGGCATTAGTTAGCTATCAGGTTAGGGAACGATATGTTAAAGATTCGAGTTATGATGTTTACGATTGCGACAAAAACGGAACATTGATATTATGGGTTTTTAAGGTAATTAGTTTGATCTGAAAAAGGCCATTACGTATTCACATTTATTTTTACGAGAACATTGTTAGATTTTGGGTCCATAAATTAATCTGCTGTGCGAATCGTCCATTTTATCAATAGGTGTACCTTTATTATGATATTGCTTAGTAATTATTGGTATTATTTTAAAGAATTAATTCCTACAATAAACATAATCTAACTCTCACATTATTGAAGTACATATATTTGAAGTGCTAATTTTTGCGAACCAAGATTGAAATACGGGAGTATAAGGTACCTGATCCGAAAATAAAAGGGATAAATTATTAGCAGTAGAAAACACCTGGAGATGTTCACCAAGTTAAATAATATTTGAATTTAATCGAATATTTTAGAAAATGTACATCCTGTTATTCAGAACAAAGTAAACCATAAAGTGTATTGTTTCACAAAAATATTATGTTGATATGGAGAGACCATTCCTTTGAATTAGAAACTGTAGCAATTGTGTTATTAGTTAATAGATTTCGGCAGTACTTAGTCGGAAGGCCCTTCACAGTAATTACTGATTGTGCTGCAGTAACAAATACTTCCAAAAAGGTAGAATTAAATCAGGGAATCGGCTGGTGGGTTTTGGAATTGGGCGAATACCAGTTTGGTATTAGACATAGACCTGTCAGCAAATATGTCATGTTGATGCTAGCAGTGTTACAAGCGACTAACTACACCCATAATGTATGAATTGAAGGGTAGAGACGTAAAAAAAAATCACAAATCATGGTCCTCATTGGTTTGTATTTAAACGAGCCCGTTTTCAAAATGTTCAACTAAATCTTGAAGATCTTTGTCTTTTTGCAACAGGTAAAATTTATGATCAGGTGGCTCATAATTATTGGTTTCTGCGCATGCGACGTTTGGTAGAGAAATACATGAAAAACTTGTATATTGTTGTATATTTTAAATCAGTAGAAAACGTCGAATACCATAATCTTGTTAGGAAATATCCAGATCCTTTTATAAAATTCTCACCGATCATCTAGGGTCCTTAATAAAAACGATATGAGGTAACACTCAAGTATTCTTCGTTGTGGATGCGTTTACAAGGTTTGTTTTAATTTACTCTTTACCTAATACAAGGTAAGACATGTACTCACTGTAATGATAGACTTCTTCATAAGGGTTTTTGGGTGCACCATTTCCAACTACTAACTAGTGACAAGGTAAACCATTTACGTCTAATAATTTTGAAAAATTACGCAATAATAAAATACGGTATCACTCACTACTTAAATGCAGCTGGGCGACCAAGAGGAAATGGACAAGTTGAAAGTTACAATAGAACCATTCTCGATTCATTGTCTACTATGGGAGCAGAAATAAACCATGAAAAATTGAATGAAAACATTAACAAACTCCAGTTAGGATTAAATGGTACCATAAATCAGACATTAGGAGCATCTCCAAGTGAGGATCTGATGGAGTTTCGTGTAATAGGGCAGGTGACCTTATTACTAGCTGAAATGTAGCAGAGTATTGATGTTACAGCGGTACTACAACAAATAATTGAAAATGGATCTATTTACCAGTCCAAACAAAAATGCATATTTCGATCCAAAGCGTTGTTTCCGATTAGCTCAAGCAAATGATTAATTTTCCTTAAAACAAATTCTTTCTTTTACAGCACAGGTACAAGTCAAATTATTACCAAAATAAAAATGTCTTTAAGGTCACAACAACAGGAACACTGAAGGATAGAGTAAGGGAGGTTAGGTTCTTGGAGTAGGGTTACTACTCAGACAAGAACAGCTGGATAAGCAGATACCCAGGAAGCTCTTCAGTGCGGTGAAAGGAGATGGAATGGTGGTCAACTATTCAGAAGAGTTCCTTTCAGGTTCAATTTAACAAAATGGTTGGGTAAGTTAAGGACACTGATGAGTAGAGTAGGGGGATTCGGTTCTTGGAGTAGGGTTACTACTCAGACAAGAACAGCTGGATAACCAAATACTCAGGGTGCTCTTCAGTGTGGCGAAGGGAGATGGAATGGTGGTTAACTGTTCAGAATCATCATACTTTCGCGTGGGATTAGCCCATAGAGTTAGCATTTAAGTAGGAGTTTAAGTTCTAAAAATATAAGCTGCCTCTCACTAACCAGGGTACTAATATTCTTCAAAAATAAATAGAAAAGTAAATATACATGTTCTTATAAACTTTGTTGCACAGATCTACCACTGGAGTGAGGACACTCCAGCTGTCAGGAAGGGCCGAATGTTATCAACCATAGCAACAAGAGTTTCGGAGTACCTGCCCAAGGTCAACGATCTCAGGGGTCGAATACGATAGGAAGCTGAGGGTAAAAATTCTGGCAATGCACCGAAATGCGGCGGCTGGGTTGAGGGATTCATTCGGGGTAATTCATGGGAGAAGTATGGGCGCGGCTAGCTAACGTTAACATTGATGGTTAAATGTATAGATTTTACTTTGTCTTTTCAAATGTTACAGTTTGATATTTTTGTAATAAACGGTTGTTTACAATATAAAAATTATTTCATTTTCCTGTTATCTATTGGGTTTTTCCTATAAAGGTCCTGCGAACACGGAACGTGAATGCAGATCCACAGAGCGGATGTACAACGGCTTCTTAAGATCTTTGACCTAGGCGTCTTTACGGCACTGGCAATTTCTGCTTAGATTTTTAGTTTAGACGGGCTTCAAGGTCACGGAACTCTGACAGTCACGTGATGAAAGTTAGTCTTCTGGTTGTTATTTATTTTGTACTAGAAGCGCACAGAAAAAAACCTATGATTTTCACCTTTTCCCTAATTGTTATTTTCAATTTTGACTTAAGTGAAACTGTTCAATATTCATAACTGAAAAATGTTTTTCTGCAAATCAGATATTTATTTCTTAAAATTTCGCCTTTGATTCAAAATTTAAACTTATTTCCCAAAATTTTTAATTTAAAGTTAAAGTCTGAAATCGTTTTTTGAAACGGATTTGACACTGATGTAAGGGTTCAAATAGCAAAACAGATTTCGTTAAGTTTGAGTTTTTATTTAAAACTTTAAGTTTAAAGCTGAGATATTTAAAAAAAGAAGTTGAAATTTCTAAATTTTAATTGAAGTTTCGAAACGTTTTCTTAAAATTTGGAGATTAGAATTAAAATTTAAAGCGCTTTTAGTAAAATTTGAACTTTGAACTGAAAAGGATGTTCGATTAAAAACTTTGATTTTTACAAATTATTTTGGCTTTTTCCACATATCTTTTTTTTTTAAATTTGGGTTTTTATTGAAAATTTAAAAAGAAACTGAAATTTCGATTTTAGACAAATAATTTAATTTCCTCTTTTTAATTATTTCAGGCGTTTTTCTATAGTTTTGCTTTTAAAGTCCTGAATCAAGTACAAATCCTAAGAACGCTGTAAAAATTTTCATTAATATATCTGGAAATTTAAAGTTAAACTCAAAGTATATCGCCTCAGAATTTTATGTTTAAAGTTTAAATGTATAGAAGCAATTTAAAATTTTAATATTTGAGTTATGCTCCAATTTTAACTAAAAAATGAAAATTTCGTCTTTTAATTCAAAACTTGAATTTTTCAAAAAATGTTCATTTAACTTAAAACGCTTTATTTTTTAATCCACTTTTAATTCATAATTTGGTCCTCTTTCTCGAAGGTTACAATTTTCAATAAACAATTTAACTTCTTTATTAAAATGTTTCGTTCAAATTTTTAAATTTTATTTTAAAGGTCGAAGTTTTGGATTTATAGTTAGTCAAAAAAAATATTCTTTGAGATTTCACCTCTTTACTTCACAAGTTTTTATTTTAGATAGCCAAAAAACTACGAAGAAATATAAATAGTTGGTGCTTCTCTTAACGAAAAAATGATGATAATATTTATAATTTTCGTTAATCTCAGTATCAATTTTTGTAGCTTAAAAGATGGCATTTTAAAAAGAGAAATTAACCTATCTTAAGCTGAATGCATATCAATAAAAATTTGTGTTCTGCGTTGTATTTTATTTTAAAATTATATTTTTTTCACAAGGTTTTGGATTAAAAAGAGCCTCCTTGAGCTCGACACCTCGAAAACTTCTGGCCCTAATGGTACCCCCGTTAGTGTTCTTAAGAAGTACGCTTCAGAGTTAACTCCTCTCCTAAGCAAATTATTCACACTCTCTCTTACAACAAAGGTGTATTCCCTAACATCTGGAAATCTGCTAGGCCTGTCCCTAAAAAGGTAAAAAGAAATCTGACTAATAACTATCGCCCTATATCTTTGTTGCCCATTATATCTAAAGCGATGAAAAAGGTTATCAACATTAAAATTCTCAAATATCTGGAGGAGAATAGAATCATCTCGAACAAGCAATACGGTTTCAGACAACAACGCTCAAATGCTAATCTACTGCATATGTTATTTATATTTGTAACTCGGCTATTGAAACACATGGTGCGGCTAGGATTGCGGCATTGGATATTTCAAAGGCCTTCGACAGAGTCTGGCATGGATCTCTTCTCGCCAAATTAAAATATTATGGTCTTCTTCCTGAACTCTGTCATTTGATATCCAATTTTCTCGCTGACAGATCTCTTCAGGACGTCGTCGATAGCATCTCATCGGAGACATTTGCGATTAATTCAGGGGTGGCTCAGGGGTCTGTCCTGTCTCCTACTCTGTTTCTGTTACGCAAAAATGATCTCTTAGCTTCAACTTCCAATCCTATATGCAGCTACGCAGATGATGGTGTCATATGTTTTCCCGACAAAGCAATATCCGTCGCTACTTTAGATCGGCTAAGGAAACAGCAGATACATATGATTAATAGAGATCTCGAAGTAATTCTGGAATGGGCTAAGAAAAGTCTGGTCGACTTCAATGCATCAAAAACTCAGGCGGCGGTTTTCTCTAAGAAAACATCAAGGGATAATGCAACAAACATACCAATGGATGGTAAAATCCTTCCGATAGGATCTAATCTGTCCATTATGGGAGTGAAAGCGAGCACTAACTTTTCTTGGGACGATCATATGCGTGCCATTGCCAAGTCCGCTTCTCAGAAGCAAGGATTTTCTTTTAGAGCTAAAAAGTACTTCACATCTCATCAGCTACTCACACTATACTAAGCTCAAGTTAGCCCAACACTAAGATACTTTTCTCAGGTTTAGAGTTCAGCCCCAAAGCACACTTTAGCTCTTTTGGATTCAATTCAAAGAAGAGCGATTCGCCTAATTAATAACGAGAGTTTTGCCGATTCTCTCGAAACATTAATGCACAGGCGGATGGTTGGTGACTTGTCTCTTTTCTACAAGTATTATCATGGAAGATGCTCGCAGGAACTAATAGCATTGATCCCCCCAAGGGCAAGATTTTTGAGGCATAGAAAACAGTCCAATACAGCAAGTTCCTTGGTGGTCCAGCTTGACACAGTGAGGACTTCTGTGTACGGAGACTCTATTTCTATAGAACTTCCAACCTATGGAACTCGTTTCCGAAAAATTACAACCTATTCTTGTTTAAAAAGGCGGTTCATCGTTATCTATCCTTGTTTCCACATTCTATTTGCAGTACCTTGAAAGCACAAAGGGGTTGCCCTTTACGAGTGAATTAATCTTAAAAAGAAAGGTCACTTTTTTGTGGTATTAATAGTTATTTTGTATGTTAGAGCACAGAATTCATTCGTTTACATCCTAAGCTCTTCAAATACAGTTTAAAAACATTAAATATAACCTAAATTTGGGTGACAAATACAACGCACAACATATATTTTCATTGATGTGAATCCAACCTAAGAAATTTGTTAAATGACAAAATTATGAATTTCGTTCCAAATTTTCGTATCGATTTGTGTATGTATTATATGTGTCCTGCTTACCTTATATTTTTTTGCACAATTGCGCACTTAAAAATTGGCTATCCTAGAGTGCATTTACAGGACTGTTCAAATGCCTATTTTTTCGAACCATTTGAGGATTATGGGGTCCATCAAGAAAGAATGATAATTTATCGGTAAACAACTCGTGAATATAATTTTATTTACTGCAAGGAATTTATGTAAAGAAATTAGGTTATGTTAGGCTGGATTTGACTTTAAAATATAGAGCAAGTTGCCACAAACACAAAGTGTGGCTGTTTTTATTCCGCAGATGCAAATCTTACTTAAAAAACCAATATTCCAAATTATAACTTTAAGATTGGAGCGTTAGCAATTCCAATGAGAAATTATCACTTAAATTGCGGCAATCGCCCGAGCGCTTTCTAATAACAGCAACGTTTTACAAAAAAAGAATCGAATTCGCAAGTGGCCGGCATGTGCAGGTGACTTCAAAGGAACAAAATAGAATAAGCTCTCGAGCCGGTAGCGGTCTAGCCCGTTCTACTTCAAGCAAAATCTTTGTGGAACATTATTTTTATTGCCTTCTTTTACAAAGCCATTATCAAACATTTTCAGCGACTCTCTTGTACAGAATCAGAAGCTTCAAGGTTGTACCAGCTGCAGGCTTTTTACTAAATTAAACGCAGTTGGAAAACCACCCACGACAGTTATTTTAAAAAAAAATAGCACAATTTTCAACCATTCATATAAGGAAACTATTTGTCAAATTTCAGGTTTTCAAGTTTAATAGTTTTGCGTCAGTGAGTGATTTAGTGGGTGTGTGAGCAAGTAAGTTAATAAGTGTGTGAGTAAATGAGTTAGTAGATGAGTGAATAAGTTGGTGAGTAAGTAAGTGATTTTGGTGGAACAGACTGGTCCTTGGTTATCTTCAAAAATTGAAATACAAATCTTGTTGTGTTTTTTAATCTTTCTTGATAATAGGGGACAAGATTTGTATGTACTTCAATTTTTAAGTAAGTGATATTTGGCTTTTTTAATGTAAATGTAGATTATTATATTAGTACCCTGGACGTATTCTTCATCCCAAATAAATCGTCTTTCAACCACCGTATCGGAGTTTTTCAGATAAAAAAGGCAAAGCTGTTATTTCTGAAAGAATTTACCGAATCAATAAAATATTAGCGCCAAAGTTTACTTAGGTCAAATCCAACACAAGTGAGTCAGGAAGGCAGTCAGTCACTTAGTATGGTGATTAATCGATTTTTAAGCATTTCATTCTTTGCGTGCCCCGATCGTGATTTTCAATATAAATCCGGGACTATCATATTTCTACTTCATTTGAAATCTTGTCCGTTCTGCCCTTTATAAATTCGAAATTAAAACCACCACCGGACGATTGATTGGCTACATTTTATTCGTTATTAATCACCTTGACAGGGGGTATTAAATTTTTAAGCGATAGGTTACGGCTATTCTCACATTTTGAATTCAAACAAAGCTTAAAGAGTTTATCGTGTTCCGGCAACGGCATCCATTACTCATGATTCGATGAAAAGAGTAATGGGAACGAAAAATTAATTTAAATGCTTGCCGATAAATTTTTTTATTGACAGTAATCCCATATTGGACGCTACAGGATTAGAGGCCATCGGGGATGTAGCTGCTGGAAAATTTCAATTATGGCAACCCATTTTACGTCGCTCAGCCGATTTAAGTCTTCCTGCATCTTTAAAAAGAATCATTATTGAAAAGTCTCGTATTGATTTGGTCTTAATTTGGTCCGAACTTCTTAGTGAGATGTAGCCCCTCTTGAAGAGGTTTATAGTTAACGCTTATAAGTTTAGGTAAGTAAGTTTAAGTCTGAAAAAATCTAATAATTAACAACTTCAAAGTCAAGTGTTAACCACGAAAGCAAACATGCAAAACAAATGCGTTTGTCCTTGGAAATTATTCAAGAATCTCGAAAATATTCGGGCGGCCTTATAGCTCGGCGATTTTGTGTGGTGGCTAGTGTAAATTCCCGGTATAGTTATCACAACAGAGTCACCTTGTTATCACAAGTAAAGTACGTGTGTACCTTACATCCATGCGTTAGGGTGACGCTTGTTTTCGTTATTTATAGGCTCCTAGAGCGCTCGTATTATTGTTTTGTTTGTTCTTGGATGAATCTCTTTTCATGTGAACATGGATTCTAATCTTGAGGTCATTCAATGTCTTTCTTATCTGGACGTTTGCTGTTCCTGCCGGAGAGCCTTCCGTTGCGGAGAAATCTCCTTCAACGGAAAGTTGATTTTATTATCGTGGGCCACAATCTTTGTGTAGTGTAAATCACCTGCTATTACCGCCAGACGAATTCCCAAATCAGCAGATGAACTTATCTCCAAATATAATGTACCTTGTTAATGTTTCTCTTTTTCTTTTCTTTTATTATATTGCAACTCAGAACTTTTTTTTATTATTCGAAATATTTTTCACTTATTCATTTTCTTTAAAATTGTCAGAGGTTTGATCTCAATAAACGTTGGATTTGTTTGCCAGTTAATGAGAGAACGCTGTGTCGACAAAAGTAACCGCTCGGTTATTCAGGTCTACAGAAAGTTGCCAATTTGTTTGATGTTTAGATTCGCTTAATGCATATTGACCACCATGGTTTGGGACAAAATCTATTTTGCGTTAGATAATATCCGGATGTAAACATATTGATAGGAGTATTCCTTTATAGATAATGTTATTAAGGTTCTAATACGGGGTGGGGCCTCTTTGGCCAGCATCATTAGTTTCGTCAATTATCTGCTGTTTAAATATTGCTATTTAGTATTTAGTCAAGTTTGAGTTTATTGCTATTAATGTAATGAGATTATTATGCGATTTATAATGATCGAGGAAGTTTGAGATTGTTTAAATCGCTAATAATTGAGTTGCATTCAAAGCTTTATCCTATCCCTGAAAACGATTACATAAAAAAATCAGCAAACTTTTAAAATGAAATTTGTACTTAGGGTATTAGGATAGGTAACTAACGTATTATAATTGTAATTATTGTATTATTATGCCACTAAGTTATTATGAAGCTGCTAAATATTATGGAGGTTAATGATTATCAAAAAAGATTTAATTTTAGGAGCACCTAATTTTCAATGATACGGTAAAGATTTAAAAAAAATACTACAATACTGTATTAGGTTTTTAGCATATTATTAATTACGGGCTAGTGTCCCAATCATTAGCTTTTCTTTTCAGTTATTTAGTTTTGTATTTTTGAATTTTATTTGAGTATACGCTCACCAATTGGCCTAAATCTGCTTTCTATTTTTTTTTAGTTTTCTTTTAATTTTTTTTTTGATCAGTTTGGAGGAAGAAGATTATGTCTATGGGGTTGGAGTCAAACCAGTCAGGAATTCACAATTAAAAGAATGGGATTGCTACTCATAGATGGTTAGCCATGATGGGTTGCAACGGAATTAACATCCTTTTGCCGAATCATTCGAAACAATAACCAGTGCTGCCAATTTAATTTTATGGAGATCGCTCCGAAACTAGGAAGAAGGCCCTACCTGGTTCCGATTTCTCTCTTTCATATTTTAATATTTCTTTGAAATAAAATTTTGCTTAATAAAGCCTGTCAATGAGTATACATAAAGTTAGCCTTCAATATGGACGTCCTGATTATCTAATAATTCTGTGGTCATCTGTAACTGTAAATAATCAGGAAACCAACTAAACTTTGTTCCATATCGCTTCATTTGGCCCCCTAGATATTAAATTATTAATATTAAGCACGTATACACATCAGGAAAGTCAAGCACTGTCCATAGGGAGAATCTTAATGAGAGATTTAACATTGAGAGCTAATAGTGGGATAGATGGGCGGCGCCTTGTATTCTCCTACACCGGTGTAAACAATTCAACGCAGAGCGCAGCGATCAGTGCTGGTGGAGATTTCAGTAGTACATCATAGGTTTTAACGTGTTTTGTTACGGGATTACTATTGGCAGGCAACGACTTTATTAAAATTAGCGTACCACATGCTGTTTGTTCTTTTAGTCCGTTGTTTAATCAACGTCTAAAGCAAAATAAAACTGATATTCTTTGATAACCAAAATAAATAAACAAGATTTCTTAAACAAAATAAATAATAATTCTAATGTGAATATAAAATAATAACTCTTTAAACATTACAATATAAGGAGTTCAAATAGGCCGCCAAACTGTGCTAAACAATATTCCAGTCTGTTGTAAAACTCTTGATGAGTTTTATCTAACATCTAAACTGGAAGATGCGAACATGCTGCGTCAAAGTAGGGGAATACGTTCAGCGGCCGTAGAAAACTATGGAAGGGACAATTCTTAGCGTTTTACATGGACAATGAAATTTTTTTCTTATCTGTATGTGTTTCATTATTTTTCTTATAGATTCTTAAAAAAATAAAAGGCGATGTTTCACTCATAACGGCATTAATTTTAAATAAAAATAAAGAAAACTGAATATGATTCTTATACGTAATTAAAAAAAAAGTCAGGTATAACTACGCTGAAAAAAATATTTCAAAATCATAATTTATACCTCTTTTTTTTGGCTGCTACTGAGTTCAAAGCTCCTAAAACCCAGTTAAATTGAAAGAAGAAGAAGAACGGCTGCGCAATCGGGACTCAGGTGAAACAAATAAATAAAACATTCCTAAATTATGTCTAAATGATACCAATACCAAAATTATTAACTGATGCTGGTGGCACACATGGTTGTGAAAAAGTTTTCATATAAAAATCGGGTACGAATTGCCGAAACGAGATACGCGAAAAAAAAATAGAGAGATGGGTGAAAGCGTTGATATCGACGCTATAAATAATGAATTTAATTCGATGTCCTGAGTGCAAGTTTTATAAAGTAATTAATACTCGAGAGTTATTTTCCGACGTTTTGAATTTTGTGACCTTGTAAGAATAATATGTGATGGCAACGGAAATTTTTTAAACCATGTGTTGTTTACAGACGAATCATCATTTCTTTCATACAATGGCAGGTCCCAAATATTTCGGAGAAGAGACACTCAAGTATTAGTATAACCACATTGCACTAGAGTTGGGCATCGAACCGCAGACCTGTTCTTTTGCACCTAGTTCACTCGCATGATCCGGTGCACCTATAGTTCCTACTTCAATAAACTAGGTGCGCAGGTTCAGCTACTCCGGGAAGTGCGAGATCTTAAATGAGCTGGAGTACTGACCCAAAGATTAGACCAATGTGCTCACCGTTCTGACAGAATAAATATAATGACTTACCATAATACTGCCTGTTGTTGCCAAGTCGAAAATACGGAATCTGTAGACATATTAGGGGAACAGAAGTGTGGTAAATGAAGATGTCGCTAGAATACCATAATGCATGTCGTTTTAATGTTTCTGTTATGAAAATTTGAATACAGTGGAATGGTGGTTCGACTAGTGAAACGATAGATTTTTCGTAAAAACATTAACATTTTTTGCATCTATTATATTTTAATTGAATATACTTAGCTGAGGAAAATTTGTAAGGCATAAAGTGTTGAAATTAAATTTAAATCTAACTTTAATAACTCAGAAATTGGAAATAAACCCTTGTACTCTATATGTATGTTTCGTTATTTTGCAAACTTGGACTCGTAAATAAATAATAACTAAAAAGATCTTAAATTTAGTAATACACTAAATATATTACATAAAAATATACAAACAAAAAATATTTATAGTATATATAAATCTAAATTAGGAAACTAATAATTAGCAGGTATAATAAACAAATTTACAAAAACTGGTTATTAACATTTAAAAATAAGATTTTCTCCACTTTGCTCGAACTTAAACGTGTTATTTTTTCATTAAACATTTGCCCAGCTTTTGAGAACAAACGTTCACAAGGAACCTATGAAGGTAGAGCGCAACATTGGCGTCGAACTAATTCACTCAAATTTACATATACAATAGCATGTTCTTTCCACCAATTTAAAGGGTTCATATTTCTTTGTAATATTTCATCTTCAAGATATCGCTATACCTCTCTAGATCTTGATGTACCTGGTGGTTTGGCTTTTAAAACTGCTTTATCAATAGACGCCCATATAGATATGGTATTTGTAGCCGTGTTGCTTTCTATTGTCGGCGCATTAATTTCAGTTTCAATATTGCGAAATTATTTGCCATATCAAATCTACAATTTTAGATTTGGCTTTTGAATCGCAACCTCTTTCTTGAACACGTGTGTCTTATACCTAGGATCTAAAAAGATACATACGGCTAAGGGGTCACTAAATTCAATATTTATCAATCTTTCGTTAATGCCATTTTCCAAATTTTTTATTATGTCCTTGGAAGTGGAACAAGTGGTCTTTACTTTAAACTTATCCATAACATTCAGTCATGCATTAGTAAATACTATGACTAAAAAACCAGACATATAATTTTCACCGCTTACAGCCCGTGTAACATTTTCGAAAGGACTAAGAATATGGTTAAGTATAGACTAAATTTTTTATTAAATCCCATTCCTCTATGGTCAACATTGGTAAATTAAAATTATTTAATATTGCGATGGTAGATCTTACGGCATCTTCTAACTCTAAAATTCTTTCTAACATAAAAAATGTCGAATTTCACCTTATTATCACATCTTGCTTTAATTTTTAAAAAATGAAGAATTGAAAACCATGTATCTCAAAAACGGTACATTTGAGAGGCATTGTTTATATAACAAAGTCATATTATTTTTGATACTTTGTTGCCGCTTAAAATTTCCGCAATGGAAAGCATGTGAAATATGAAAAAGAATCACTGATTGAAAATTCACAAAACATATTTATTTACATTTAAATATAGCATTTTTATTGAATGAATATAAATATGTATGTATGTGCCATCGCCATCTATTAGACATATGCATAAGATAATAGCTATTTCAATTTATTATATTTAACGAATCTGCAGATGACGGTTCGATTCGATTCGTTCAGCGTTCCGATCTAAAAGATGAATGAACTAAAAGAAACCAATAGATCTAAATACCCATTAAGGCGCGCAGGTCTTGCACCGTTGCACCTAGTTTGGTGCACCTAGTTCAAAATAAAGATCGGAGTAGGTGCACCTGTTCCGAAAAAAAAGCAGGTCCACCCATCCCTACATTGCACCTATTAGTACTGTGGACTATCGTTCACACATTTTTATAAACAACAACCTAATTGCTAACCAATGTTAATATGCTTCAAAATTAAATGAACCAGTACGCCGTATCGTTATTTTTATTTTAGTTTGAGTGACTTGTGTTCATTTCTTTTTAAAATTTGCGTTTTACTTTTCGTCGGATCGATAAATTAACGAAACAAAAAATGTAGAAAGTTTTAGGTGTATGGAAATAAAAACTCTTATTTGCTAAAACAATTAAAAACTTTTTGTTGCCCATTAATTAGCAATGTTTCGCACTGGTTAGACCGCCTGATAATTGCATTTGGTCAACGGATAATAAGGTGATAAGCGTCTGTTGTTGTAAATCAGTTAAAGTGGTCAGTAGCGCCGAACTTTGGGTGGTCAATAGGTTGATTTGGGTCTATTTAGAAGGTCGAATAAGAATTTAGAAAATCAAAAATCTTAACTAAGCCTTCGAAACATGTAGTTAAAATTAATGGCATTATGACTGAAACATCCTGTACACTTACTCTGATACTCTTTCGCTACACCTTGGAGGTCGAATTTTCAAAATCAATCAACAATCTGTTAAATTATTATATTTATGGTTTCATGGATTTTTTTGCACAAACTTTTAGGTTAAAAAACTCTGCATTATTAAGCCAATTAATTACTCATTTATTTTTCTAATAAAAATTATAAATATATTTAATGTTAAAAGCCCAGTTGTGATGCAATATTGTAAAAGTTCATATTTGACGTTGAAAGATCTTTAATATAAATCAGGTCAGTCGAAGGCTTCTGGAGCTACAGAAACTGGGGTAATTAAAACACAGCTTCTTGCATTTAAGGCTTGCATTAATAGGTTTATTAAAATTCAAGCTATGCCGAATAATCACCGGCCTCAGTTTTATTTTAATGGAGTTCTCGCGTTAAAGCCGATAACTATAAAATATAACCAAATCTCTAAAGTTAAACATTTCCTGCAAGTTTCGAGAGTTTAAAATTCTTTAAACTGTAACACTACCACTTGTAACTTTGACTGTATACTTTTTGAATAAATGTATTTTGGATGTTAAAAAGGGTAATAAATTATCTGATGTTGCTCTCCATGATCTTCGGCGTTGGTTTGCTCAATTGTCGTCAAGAGCAAAAAAATGGACTTCTGGTATTAAAACTAAGCTATTTCTCGGGTAATGTTGCATAAAATTATTTATAATATAACGTTTTTGATGGAAGAGAGCTTCCTCTACAAAATGATATTACTTTCCACCTTTTAAAACAGCTACCAATTTTTCGTTCACTGGCTACTGTATACATACATCACATTACCAGTTGCTATTGTTTGTAACCAATTTTTAAAATTTTTTTATATCGATTCCAGTTGCATAGTTACCAGACGGCAGTAATGTTCCGTTTACAAAGGCCCTCCTGAATATGACGTCCTCTCATGGATTTTTTTTAGATGCAATGCAGAAACTCCGAATTTTTAAAACAATTTGAAATTTCAAACTAAAAATCTAGCTCAACGAATTTGCTACCGAATTTGGAGAAAAAGTAAAAGTTCCGTATTAATGTCGAAATTTCAAGAAAAAACTTGAATTTTATAAAATAAATATCTCGAATTTTTGAGCTTGCTTTCTAAATTTAAAATAAAAGTAAAAATTAGAAGTGGGTTTGGAGTAATGAAAAAAAAAAAAATGATGCAGTTCAAAAAAATGGAGAAAAAGTATGTCGAAAACAAGTCCAAATATCTAAAAAAAAATCCTCTGAAGTCGAAATTTTAGGAAAGAAAAGTAGACATTAGAAGTGTTGACCTTAAATACTAAAAAAAAACAAAAAAACTAATTTATTTTAAGAAATTTTCAATTTTCGATGAAATCGCGATTATTAGAAAAAGTAGAAATATTAATAGAAATAAAACTTGAGTTTTCAATTTTACATACTAGATTTCGAAAAAAAAGTCGAAATTCAGAGATAAAGACATATTTCATTTTCCAAAATTTTTGGCGATTGGAATATCTGCTTAGTTCAATCCGCTCTTTGAACCTGGTTTTCTTTATAAACAGGGTTATTGGTCATATACAGCCTATCTCACTTATTTTTAAAGGTACTAAAAAATATAAGAGATCAAATTGGTGTAGATCTTAAAACATTTTTATTATGTTATTAAAAAAACAATTTCATAACACAGTTTCGATATATGTAATAAACATAAGTTTGTTTTTTCTGATTCTAATGATACATAATAAGTTATCTATTTATTCTAAACAGTTTGGCGGAAATGACGTAATTTTAACAAATTACGGTAAATCTAGGCTACTTTGTCACATGGGGCTTCTTTGTCAGTAGTGGTTACATTTCATTCACATTAGATTATATGTTTTGTTTTATTAGATTTTCGGTTTGGTTGAAAAGCATTAGTTAAAAATAATGCCAAGGCCTAGGAGATTACAATGTGTCAACCCTACGATAATCTTATCCTGGAAACTTTGGAAAAAGCGCTTTCTGACATTAGGAAGAACGTAAGTCAGGCTGAGGCCAGATAACGACTCAAAATTCTACGCAGTACACTTTGAAATAAGCTATTTGGTAAGCATCTAGTAGATCCAGGACATTAACAATACTCTAAATCCTGAAAATGAAAGGGCCGTAACTCACCACCTCAAGCCCTGAAGATAAGTAGGCGATATATCGTCCTTAAGATGAGTAGACATTAACTGGTCCACTGTTAAATTGCAAATTTGGAATTTCCACTGATATAAAATGATTTTTCTTAACTAGTGGCCAAATATGTCCTAAAGCAATGCGAGACCATTAAAAAATGGGAAAATAAACATCCTGGGCTACATTTTGTCAAAAATTGTGCATTTGTGACCACAGCTACAAGTGATGAGTCGACAGTGCAATTCTATAACTTGGTATTAATTCAGTAAATCAAAGACAGTTTTTTTTGGAAATATGCTTGAACACGTCGATTAATATTTTAATTTGCGCTCTTTTCGATGTAGGAAAATTTTATACACAATGTCCTAAATTTAAGATATGACGTTATCGACCATTTTTTTTAATAGCAACCCTATTATTTTCTTGACTATTTTTAAAGGATATATTAAGTTACACATACAATGCCGAAAACAAATCGAAAATTCAAGCGTATAAATAATAAAACAAAAAATTCCGACATAGTGAATTTTGTAAAGCTCGTCCTAATTTTTTCCATACAAATCTGGCAGCGTGTTTGACGACATTGTATGTAGTTTGCTTCCTATTTGGAAGTGAAATTAGTTTGAAATGTGGCGCTTTTACGGCCGCCAGGTTGCAATCTGGGAAGTCCACTTCCATCTCCTTCGTAGTATTAAAATACATGTGGTTAGTTCGTGCACGATTGTAGCTTTCCCAGGACGCACTAAATGTAAATTTACGGAAGACAAAGTTTGGCAGAATATTGATGAGTGGAATATGGAGCGAACTGGTTAATGGAAAGACGTGAGAGACGTTTCGCCGAGGAAACAGCGACGACAAAACGATCTCAAATTGTAGTAAGATTTTAATCCTATTACGAACTTTGAGTAAATTTCCTGAAAGCTGATAATAGTGAGAATTTGCCAAAAAGAGCTCGTGGTTTATAAACAACTGAATTGAAGTATCAACGCATTATCAAGATAAGGGTAGCGCGAAAATTGGAAGCTTTGGGAACAATTCACATGAGAGTTTATGTGCAAGATGTCTTTAAAATACATGCTGAAAATGTATTATGCAATAAATAACCTTAAAATATCACATACTCTAGATAATTTCTCTTTCCCTGTTATTCCAATATGTCATTAGATCTAAACGATATTTAGATTATTGCAACATGAATTCATAAAAAGAATTTCATGCATAAACTGCAAGTTTTTAAAATCTGATGCTATCGCAGAATGTAGTGTATGCACTGGAGAAATAATATTATAAACAAGCCCTAAGGGAGTGAACAATGGTATTTAATTTTTATTGAAAAAATATAAACTTTTGTTTTTTAAGCCAAAAACTGTTTAGGTTTTCAGTAACAATTGCAGTTAAATTTTTATATCGTAGGCAACAAATTCCATGTATCTGATTTCCAAAGTGACTACTTTTTTGGATTATTTCTAACGATGTTCCACAAATGGCATATAAAACACAACAGAAATGTTTTCGTTTTCGTAACCATGGACTTACGAGTACAGGCGGCACTTACTTCAGAGAAGGAGCCGTAACATTCATGTTGATTGCCAGAAAAAAATCCAATTTGTGGAAAATTTACGATCATATCTTTTATTTAGACTAAATAATCTGAAATCTCAAAAAAACACAACATTTTATAAAAAAGGGCTAAGGTTCTAAAACTGCGTCGAAAGTAGTTTTAGTATTAGTAGTTTTAGTATTTGACATAATTTTGAATTTCGAAAAGAATACGATATTTCTAAAAACATTTTTTTTTTCGTTAGCTATATTACCTTCCACTAACATTTAGACGTAATTTTAAGCAATTTTGTTGCAGAATGTACTAATTCTTCCTAGAACCAGAAAGTAGGAAACTTTTCCGTACCTGATAAAAAGAGACAATAAGTGATTGTCAAGGAAACAGTTTCATAACAAATTAAATGACAATGAAAAATGTCACAATAATTAAGCATTATTGATCGCGTGTAAAAATCTTTTATGTGCTGAAATGTCAATTTTTTAGAAAAGCAGAAAAACATGCCGTCGTTGCATTTAACAAATCGTCTTTGAAAATCGTCGTTATGAAAATAGTATTCTTCATAATCTGATAGGGACCTAATTTATCTTTCCTTCCAAATAAATATGTTTTTCTGTTCTTCTATAAAATTTAAATTTCAGCACATAAAAGATTTTTTGAAGCAACGACGATGTGTGAAAGCATATTCTCAGACTTTGATGTTTGTTAAGTTCCGGCTAACGCCTCGGCCACAATTTACGTCGTCGTCCGGAAATGTATTGCTTTTACCACTGAACACCTAATATATCTATTGGGTATCTATCTATCTTAAATATTTCTAAAAATAATATTTTTATTAAAATTTTTAATTTTTCAAAAATTAGCTGAAATTTTCAGAACATATTTACATTTTGCGGCAAAAAAGACAAATTTCTAGAAACATGAAATCTCGAAAATTTCGAAAAAAAGTCAAAATTTCCCTTGAAGAGTAAAATTTTCGACAAAAAAATCCATCGAAACTTAAATATTTCAGAACAAATAGAATGCTAAGAACATTTCTAAAGTGCTGAAAGACGAGTTTGCAAGATCAATTTAAAAGTTGAAAAACTGTCAAATTAAAAAAAAAATCGAAATTTCCTAAAGAAATCTAAATTTTAAGAAATATCTTACTTCTCAGAATAAAATAAAATAAAAAAAGTCGAATTTTAACAAGCCCAAAATGAGAATTGCGAATAGCCTAAGGAGATGTGTAAGAAAATAAAATTTTGTAAATAATTCCAAATTTTGACAGAAACTTCGAAATTTTCTAGAGAAAGTTAAGTTTCCATAAAACACTTTAAATTTTGAAATTGAAATGAAATTTCAAGACAAAGATGAATTACAAAAAAAAGTTAAACGTCAAACTGGTCGAATTTTGTTAGAAATTGAACACCCTCGGAATAAAAAACAAATTTAGAAAATAAACTTAAAAATTTAAGAAAATTTTCGAACCTAAAGTTCGAAAATTTTTGAACCTAAAATTCGAATTTTTTTTTAATTTCCCGGAGTTAAATAAAAAAATAAATTTAAAAAGACCAGATTTAAAAATGAACTAGAATGTCAAAAATCGAACTTTGGAAAAAGATGAAATTTCTTAAAGGAAACCAAATTTCGACAAAAATTCTAAATTTGAGAACCAAGTAAACTCTTAAAAAAAGCTACAATTTGACAAAAATAAAATAAAAATTTTTAGTAAAATTAATAAACCTGTAAACAATTTAAATTTTGTAAAATATAAAGTCAAAATCTTAAAATAAACTTCAAAATTTCCTAGAGAAAGTTCAATGTAAAAAAAAGGCTAAATTGTGAGAATAACTTAAAAATTCGAAACCAAGATGAATAAAAAATATTAAAAGTCAAAGGAATCAAATTTTGTTAAAAATTGCACAACTTCGAAAGTAAAACAAATTTTAAAAAGAATCTTGGAAATTTGGGAAAATTATCAAACTTTAAGAAGAAAGAAAATCCTCAAACACAAATTTTAATAAAAATTTTATTTGTAAATAAGTATTTGTAGTTTTAAGAGAGCTTGAAAGTTAACTTACAACAAAATTAAAGGTAATTAATTTTTATCAAAGCCATCTTTGATTCTTTGTCTTGCATCTTAGCGTCGAAAGAGTCATATGTAATAATCCGACGAATATCTGCTTAATCGTTAAAAATTTCGAAATATTTCTGGGTACAAATAATGTCCATTTTTTAATTCTCTATCTCACAGAAAAAAAATGTACAGGGTGTCCTATTTGAAAAAACAAAGAAAAATTGCTTAATATTTTAGGCAATTTGGCATTGAATTTTGGACACCCTATTCAAGTTAGGTTTAAGATATTTATAGCAAAGTAACTAAAGACTCACTATAGTAAACACCTAGCGTAATTTTGATTTTAGCGCGTTATTGTATTTTTAATGAATGTTTAAAGAAAATGTTGCAAAGTATTTTTTTTATCTTTATTTATTACTCTGGAACTATCCAACTAAATTTAACAATATTTTACAACTAGAAATATGTAAAGTTCTTAGAAGGGAACCCAAAATTGTAAAAAATACAGGGCGTTCTATTTAAAACAATTCACCTCTAGCGGCTCACTTTTTGGAGAACCCTGTACATGTGTTTTCCTGAAATACATCCTTGTACGCAGTTAAGGTCTCATTTAAACAAAATTCTAGGACCCTGTATAACAATAAACATTTAAGAGACACATTAAAAGTAAACACACAAAAATAATTTTAAATTTTAAGTTTTGTCCAGTTCTCAAATTAAAACAAAATAAAAAAAGTTAATTTCCGACAAGAACTAAAAATTTCGAGTTAAATAAAAATAATCTGTAAAAAATCCAATTTTATGACGAAAGCCAAAATTTTGACGAAAAATTGGAAATTTTCTAGAGAAACTTAAATTTTAATAAAAGGAAACGTCTAATTTTAGGAATAAATAAAAATTTCGAAACTAGGACGAATTAAAAAATAATATTAAATGTTAAAATATTGAATTTTGTTAAAAATTGTACACTTTTAAAGGAAAAACAAACTTTGAAAATAAACTTGAAATTTTGAGAATATTGTGAAATTTTAAAAAGAAGGAACTTTCCCAGGGTTAAATTTTAATAAGTAAATATTAATTTAATAAGACGAATTTTTAAAAATATTTCAGCCAGGAATAAGTCGAGCTTGCTCAATTAGGGTTCCATGCCAATTACTACATTTAACAGTAGAGCAAATTAAATCATTTTTACCTATGTATGAATTTAAAATTTTATCCAAATTTTCTTGTGTTTTAATTGAAAAATAAAAAAATTGTCCGTTTTTAGATATACACACATTTTTTCTACAATCAGTCCAAATATTTATGGAATTGTTAACTCTGTTGTAATGTCTCAGATAAAAAATCATTTATTCGCAATTCGCAATAAGTCGATGACTAACACAGTTTATGAGATCGCCTCGAATCACGCTAAAATATTCGATTCCGACCGCAATAACTGCGTTGCAGGCAATTTAATAAACTAGGGCTAACCCCGAAAATATTCATCTAAATGAAATGATTTAATAGGCACATTTGACCCTTGAAATCAATCCGTTAGCTAAATCAATTTTTTTATTTGATAAAAAAACAAACTATTATTATATGTATCAAAAAGCTCTGTAATGTAAGCACCTACTTTTTTATAAAATATTTTATTCTTAACAACTATTACTATACCAAAAAAACTTGCAGTTTTCTGATAATCTGTGGCCCAATATCTACAGACCTTAATCATATCTAAATTTAATCTTTAGAAATCTAAGAGAATAAGAGGCCGGGGGGGGGGTCGCTCCGGACACATCTTGAGCTATACTTATAAAAGGATTGGATTAAATTTTATAAATAAAATATTTTAGGATGCTTAGAGGTAGCTCTTTCGAATAATACCTCACACGATATATTAACTAAAACTTTATTTTTCGGAGACCAAATTAACCCCCCATTTTATAATTTTTATTTGTAATCGTTGGCTAGCGCTATGTAGATCACTGAAAACTAACGCTTTGCCAAATTTCAAATTTCTATGTGTTTGACGAAAACCTCTATGTGATAGACG
The DNA here is from genome assembly GCA_028583605.1 of Dastarcus helophoroides. Taxonomy (NCBI): domain Eukaryota; kingdom Metazoa; phylum Arthropoda; class Insecta; order Coleoptera; family Bothrideridae; genus Dastarcus; species Dastarcus helophoroides. The sequence continues at coordinate 26,396,622 of CM053337.1, read as the reverse complement.
GACGGACGAACACGGAAGAGAGAGAGAGATTATAAGGTTTCATTTTTCTTCTTTTAAGGTACGGGATCCGAAAAACTTTAAATCTTGAAAATAAATTAAAGTTTAGAGACCAAGACGAATAAAAAAAATAAAAGTCAAAGAAGGCTAATTTTCTTAGAAATTGCACAACCTTGAAAGATATAACAAATTTTGAAAATAAACTTGCAAGTTTGAGAAAATTATCATCAAATTTTAAGAGAAAAAAAATTCCCAGACCCAAATGTTAAGAAGAAATGTTTATGGGTTTTTAAAACAAATTATAAAGACGAGAATATTGTCGAATTGTAGAAAAATTCGTAATTTCCTAAAGAAGTCAAACTAGGAAAAATAGAATTTGTAAAACCCAATGAAATTACAAAAAATGAAAATTCGACAAGATCATTGAAAAATTTTGAGTAAAATGAAAAGATCTATAAAAAAAATAAATTTAATATAAAAAGACAAAATCTTGAAACGAACTTCGAAATTTGCTAGACGAAGTTAAATTTGTATAAAAACAAGAACGTTGAATCTGAAAATAATTTGAAATTTCGACATCAAGGCGAACTAAAAAAAAATTAAGAATAAAAAAAAAGTCGAACTGTATTAAAAATTGTACAACTTTGAAAGAAAAAAACAAATTTTTAAAATAAGTTTGAAAATTTAAGAAAATTGTTGAACTTTAATAGAAATCATAATCAAATTTTATAAATAAATTGTTAATTTAGAAAGAAGACGAATTTTGAAAATAGACTCGAAAGTTAAGGGTACGTTTCGATTAGAGAATTATTTCCTGATAGATATCTTAGGTATCTGAGGCTAAATTTCTTTGCCCGTTTACACCATGATACAAATGTAGCTAAATAAAATTGATGACATTTCTAGCTGAGATATAGTGTCGACATAAAATGTCCTTGCTGCTTTAAATAATTAAAATGTGATTGGGGCTAATTGGTAATACTGGATATTCAATGGTTTGCAAATATTGAACAGGTTTTGTCTAATTAAATCTGCAAATTATTTAAGAACAGTATCTCAATATTGTTACGGGCTTATCGGTTCGAATCGATTATTAACACGTGAATTGAATAATACCCACTTTATTACCAAACTAAATTCGGAACATTACAACTGAATAAAGAACTCACTTAATTACTTCTAACTACTAACTCACTAATTACACTGACTGACTCTAACTAACTTAAGGGAAAGGCGACCGCCTTATATAGTTTTGGCTTCCAGGTTCTAGAGAAATCTCGTAGATAAGGCTTATCGTTTGCTGAAATTTCTGGAACGCTTATCTGCTTGTTTGCTTCATTATCGCGACTGCTTTCCCCTTATCAGATCTTTCTAGAAACTTTTCTTACGTACTAAATTCTACAATTTACATTCCGTTACACTATTATAAGTTGTATACAATAGTTAATAATCCCAAGGTGTCTCAAAAATCCTCTAAGGATGTGTTTAGATTAGAGACTTATTTCATGAAAGAAATCTTAGGTTTCTGAGACTAAATTTCCTTGTCCGTTTACACTATGACGGAAATGTAGCTGAATAAAATTGCTGACACTTATTGCTGAGATAAAGTGTCAACATAAAATGTCTTTGCTTCTTTAAAGGATTAATAGGCTTTGTCTAATTAAATATGCAAGTAACTTTTATGGAATAGTATCTTAATATTGTAAAAGATATGCAATAGTGAATCCCATGAAATATATCAAGAGAAATTATATGACTGCATGACATATGTCGGTATTTTGTGTCAAGTAATTTATCTCAGACCTGTGATTAGCCTTAGATAGCTTGTCTCAGGATGGTTTACACTTGGTATATAATTATGTCAGAGAAATATACGGAATAAAGTGTCTAATCTAAACGCACCCTAAGAATACTAAGAATATTGTCGAACTTTAGATAAAATTTAAATTTTCTATAAAAGGTGAAATTTTAAGAACAATTTTATTCAGAATAAAGTAGAATGAAAAAAGTTAAATTTTGAAAATAACAAAATGAAAAAAGCCGAGTAAAATGAAGAGATCTGTAAGAAAATTGAATATAACAGAAAAAAGTCATAATTTTGGGAGAAACTTTTAATCTTCCTAGAGAAAGATAAATTCTAATTAAAGAAAGTCTATGCCGTGGCTAAATTACATTTTCAAAAACAAAATGAATTAAAAAGGTTAAATGTAAAAGAATATCAATTTGGTAAAAAATTAGACAACTTCCAAACGAAAGACAAATTTTAGAAATAAACTCGGAAATTTGAGGAAACTACAGATTTTTAAATATATAGAACATTTCCAGGGTCAAATTACAAGAAGAAAATTTTAAATTTCCTGAATAAAATAAAACTTCCAAAAAAGTTTAATTTCGACGAAAATCAAAATTCTTAGTTAACGAAGAAACCTGAAAAAATGGAACTTTAAACAGTTGAAATTCCCTGAAAAAGTTCGAAAACTCTGGAAAATAATCTAAATTTCCAAGAGAAAGTTCCGTTTTCAAACAGAACATTGAATGCTGAGTATAAATTGTAACTTCGAGAATAACACAAATTATAAAAAAAATAGAATTAAAAAATAACCAATTTTGGGAAACATTTTGAAAAAGTGGTCGAATTTTAAATAAGTTGAAATTTCTTAGATGGAATAAAGTCTTAAGAAATAAAAGTCGATTTTACGGAATAACATACCATAAAGAGAAAATTTACATTTCCACAAAAATGTCGAAATTTTGAGAAATGTAAAAACCTTATATACAAGGTGTCCCCGTTTAACGTGCCTTTAATGAAACAGGCTATGGAAAAAGTAATTTTAAGGAAAAAGTTTCCTATGAACATATATCCAGCAACTCTTAGGAAAAAATATACAAGGTGTTAAAATTTGAATAAAAAAAAGTTTTTAGAGTTATTTAAACTAAATTTTACACACATGGTGTGTAGATAAAGGATTATAAAACAAAAGAAAATTAAATTTCTATCTCAACCAGTGGCGGAATTTCGGGTAATCTATGATAGTGTTTTGAAAAAAAAGTAGTACGCCACTAAACAAAATGAAATAAAATACAATTTTTGGATAAAGCGTTTGATTCTGAAGAAGAGTTTTCTCGTGACACTTTTTGTTGGCATTTACTATCTTATGTTTTAAGTAGGAACTGTTCGAATACAATGTAAGCTAGTATTTAAATAATTACTGACTAACACAAAGAGGGATAAGATTAAAATGCTATGACACTGGATATAATGAAATAAATTAACAGTTTTGGATAAAGTTGACTCTTAAACTTCTTTCATATTTGTCAGTATTGTGAGAGAATTTAAACTTTCCCTAGTGAAAGTACGAGTGAGAGTGATGTTCTTTCCAAAACCAATGACATGACGCAACTAGTGGCAAATACGGAAAAATGTCCAGAAATAACTTTCATTCAAAATTAAATACTATACCCAAAACGGGTATTTTATTTCATTTCTCCAGTGGTGTACGGCGTTTTTCCTACAATAATATCACAGATCACTTGTAATTCCGCCACTGGTTGAGATAGAAACTTTTATTTTATTTTGTGATCCTTCATTCATACACCATGTGTGCAAAATTTGGTTTAAATATGCTTAGAAAACTTGAAAGTGGAAAAGTATACTTTTTTTTTTAATTCAAATTTTAACACCTTGTAACACCTTGTAAGTTTCCGGATACATGTTCACAGGAAACGTTTTGCTTAAAATTGTTTTTCTATCACCTGTTTTATTTAGGGCACTTAAAACATGGACACCCTGTATATCGAATTTTGAGAAATATCAAGAGAAAGGTCAACCTCTTTATTTCTGCCCAAATAAATTAAATTTTGGAAATAACTCAAACGGGAAGAAGACAAACTTTAAAAGCTCTAAAATTGTTAAGAAAGTTGAGAAAAAATGTATAAAACCTTGAATTTAAAAAATAGTCTCGCAAATTTGAGAAAACCAACAAACTTTAAGAAGGTCAAAATTTTCCATTTTGAACAAAATAGATTTAAGTGGGAAATGAATTTAGGCTTTCAAAGAAAACAAAAGAAAAATAGGATTTTCAGGAAAAAATATGAAATTTTGGAGAACATCATTTTCAATTAAAAAAAAAAGATATTAAGCGAAATTAAAATTTACAAAAAAAAAATAAAATTAAAAAAAATGATAAAACAATTTTGAAGAAAACGAACAAAAAAAAACTCAACATTTCAAGTATAGTGTCAAATGTGAACTTTTAAAAAAATTAAACGAAATTTTATCATTAAGTCAAACTTTCGAGAAAAAGAGTAGTTACAAGAAAAAAGGAGAAATTTTCAGGCACATGAAATTAAGAATTTTGGGAAAGGAATCGAATTTGTAAAAGGCTAGCTATGTAAGAAGTGCGGCGTAATTCGGAAAAGAAGCGGATTCTGAAGGAAATGTCAAAATTTCGAGAACATGGACAACATTTTGGGGAAAAAATCGAAATTTAGAATAAAGTTGCAATAGTCATTTATTTAGAAGAGTCTGATTTCGATAACAAGTCAAAAGTTTTAAAAATAAAAGGCGAGTTGTTCTGAAAATTTTCAGATTATTATTTTTTTCCATATTTTTATATTTTTGCATCAAAATTTGATTAAATAATGTTTGCTAAAAACATCTAAAATTTGCGAAAGTCGATTTAAAAAAGCTCAACCAAGAGCGAGTCGGGCTCGCAAAATTAGAGTTCCGTTACTACAGTCAACAGTCTGTAGACCAAATTAAATCATGTTTGCTTGTGCATGAATTTTTTGTGTTATAATTAAAAAATAAATAATGGTTAAAGTACACTTTTTATTACAATCAATCGTAATATTTATGGAACTGATGATTGTATTTAATAATGTCTCAGGTAAAAACATTCATTAGCAACTCACAATAAGTCGGTAACTAACGCAGTTTATGGGATGGGCTCCAATCGAGCTAAAATGTTCAATTTCAATCACAATTACTGTGTTGTGCGCAATTTAATAAACCTATACTAACTTCGAAAATATTCATCTACGTGGAATAATGTAAAATAAACATTTGATCTGTATTGCATTCCTCTGCTAAAACAAGTGTTTTATTTAAAATAAATTAATACTATATGGGTGAAAAAGCCTTGAAATGCAAGCACCTATTGTGAAACAAAATATTCTCAACAAGTATTAAGATCTCAAAATTATCTGCAGTTTCCCTATAATTTATGACCCAATATCTACTAACCCTAATAAAATCCAAATTTTATTCGTACAATCCAAGGAGATCAGGGCACGGAAATGGTAATTTCTTATACATCTTGAGCTGCGTCTTTAAGAAAATTAGATCAACTCTTGTAAACAATTTTAAACTTTTTTTAAAAAACTTTAGAATTCTTTGAGGAATCTCTTTCAATGATATATTATACGACACATTAAGTAAAACTTGATTTTTCAGTATCCAAATCAGGGCCCCATTTTATTATAAAATATTTTCATTTTCCAGTCTTTAGGACATTACGCCGGACAGACAGTGGAGAATCAATTTAAAATATTCTCTTCTAACATAATATTATGCTCTGGGGCTCAAACTAAAATGAAATATCTACTTATAAACTTTTAGAGATCATAAAACCCTTCAAGCCTTTTTCACACTTGACTTAAGTACATATGTAAAAAAGGCCTCTTTACTTTAACATTTTTTATTGCCCATTAAATATATAACGGGTCGAAAAAAATATATAATGGGACAATAAAGCTGAAGCATCCCACCCTCACATTTTTGTGAATTATAGCATGCTGCCTATCTCGAAAAAACCTAAATGGCTCTATTGCCTCCAATATAATCCAGATCCTATTGGAAAACGTTTAGGGTACTCCACTTCGCCGCAAATTTATTTCCTCAGGTACAATCTCTCGCGACAAGAAGTCAATGTATGATATTCGTTCGTGGAGTCTCCGTTTTTGTATTATCTGCCAGTTAATCTACGAAGAAACCGGGAAATATCATATTCGTAATGTGTTGGGTAAAAATGCTCCGCACTAAAACTATTATAACGCTTCGCGAACAAAACCTTAGGGATTTCGTGTTATATTAAGTTTCGGTATGGAAGCGTCCTATGAATTCAAGTAATATAATACGTCTTAGAACATTGTTGTATTTTGATATTCGCTAAATTGTTATACTTGCGTTTTATCATGTAAATTTGCCTTTAGATTGAGAGAAGCTTCACATTCTGCGTTGGCTGCATTGAAACCTTTTTATCTCAGCTCTACTTAAGTTGTAATCAAAATATTTTGTCTTCGTCAACGCGATTTTAATAACTTGATTTCGTCTTAAAATTTAGCAGTATAATATTCACCATCATTGTATTTTAAACACAATTCTAGTGAAACTGTATCCAACTATTTTGGCTAGTACGGACTAAAATAATGAAAGTTTAATACAGTTGGAGACAATGCGAAAGCAAAACTCATAATTTAAATGTAAATTATGTACTGGAAAGCTTTGTTTGTCCTAGGTTTAACTGTTGCTCATGTTTGTTTCTGTGGAATACTTAAAGCAGATATATGGCCTGCAAATATTATCTTCTGTCTTAGGGTTATTTTCCTGCTGAGTTCTGGTGATAATCGTGAAGGAAACACACTTATTAACTAAAAGTATCCACATTTCCAGTAGAATAATTGCATTGTACTTTACCAGGTTTGATTAACTCGGTTTCTTGTCTGTCCGAGTGTTTGTCTTGTACTTACTAGCTGCTAGCCGCGACTTTGTCTGCGTAAACGAAGAAAAAGGATTAAGGTTCTTAAATGACCTATTTCTAACCTTAGTTTTTCAACTACTTGTTTAAAGAAAGAGGCTCAAAGAAGGTACACGTATACGATTCTATTTCCTTAATAATTTTTCTTTCTCTCTTTCAATTTTTTAACATTTTCCAGAAGTGCTGAAGTTTTAGTGAAAAGTTAAAGGCCAAATTATTCTAATGAATTGAAGATTTTTAGCATCTTTAACGTAAATTCAGAATTTTTGTTATTTTCTCAAAATTACAATTAAAATTTGAAATTGTTGTTTTTAATATTCAAGTTTTAATTTGTGGCAGAAATTATTTATTTATTATTATTATTCCTTTTTTAAAAAAGTCTAAATTACGAATCGAACTGAAAATTTTAAGAGGTAAGTTAAGTTTATTCAAAAACTGCCAAGGCAATAAATTTTTATTGAATATTCAATTTTTTTACTGGTTTTCACTGAGCGATTTTTGTTAAAAGGCATTTTTTTGGAATAATGTAACCTTGTCCCTGACGCCTCCTGTTTTAAATAATCTATTATTTAAAAAATCTCTAAGCACTGACTGACAGACAATGTGCAGCCTAAACGAGTCGGTCTAGAATAATGGAATTGTTCGCAGGTTTTTTCTATGTATGACGTAGATGAACACTAAGAGAGGATTTTTCACAAACCAATTTCTAAAGGGTAAAAGTGGGCATTAAAAGATACCCCCATTTCAAGCAATAAAAAATTTACACGTATGTATTTGAAGTTCCCTCTACACTATAACTCATTATTATTGTGACTTCGTCAGCCTTCAGAATTTGGCCAAACTAAATTATTGTTTTTTTATTGAGGTATGAAGTTATGGTCGTAGCTAGGAATTTTACAAATGAATTTTGAAACTTATAACAAAAACTACTGGAAATTTGGGAAAAATGTATCACTTGGAGCTTAAAATTTGGAAAAAAAACCATTTGAAATTAAACTTGAGATTTCAAGAAAGGTTTTAAAACCTATGTTTAAATTATAACTAGATATTCGAGCTTACAGTAGAAATTTTAGGAAAAAGTAAAAAGTGCAAACAAAAAAGCGCAATTTTTTGAATAACTTATTGTTAGAATTCATAAACAATTTTGAAAATAAAGCCAAAAATACTGCAAAAATTGTTTTTTTTCTTAAAAATAAAAACTAAGACTCAAATCGAAATTTGGTCAAAAAAAAAGGAGAAGTTTTCAACTTATACTAACAAAAATTTTCGTTGGACTTTCGAGTTTATAATCAGGATTGGTTACAGTGAAAAAGGGAATTATGGAAATAAAATCGAAATTTCCAAAAAAAAAACCGAAGAACTTAGAGTAGAATTTCAAGTTTGCACTCAAAATTTGTAACAAGAAAAAAACTTCCGAATTGTGACCGCTTTAAAACAAAATTAAAATATTTGAGTTAAAATTTCGATTTTAAGCACCAAATAATTTTTTAAAAAGTAAGGTTCTGAATGATTTTGAGGAAAAAGAAAATGCGACAACAAATAATAAAAAAAGCCAAAATTTGGAGTTTCGAATCAAATTAAAAAAAAAAGATTAAAAATTAAAAGCATGAATTTTAAGAAGATGAAGAAGTTTTAAAAGAATTCAGAAAAGTTACTTAATTTTCAGGTTTACGGTTCTTGAATATGGAACAAAATATTTCGAGAATCAAGTGGACATTTCAAAATTAAATTCAAAATTTCGACATTAAGAAATTGAAGTTCCAGAAAATTCGAAATTTTGAGTTTAGAAAAGAATTTTGGGGAAATTGATAGAAATAATTTTGGAATTTTAAGGAAATAATTAATATGTCAAAAGAACACTTGCAATTTATAAAACAAATTCCAAACTTTCGAACTAAAACTCAAATTTTCAAAAAAAGACTCCAAACTGGAGTATAATTCCTAAAAAAATAATCAAAATGGCACGGAAGAGATGAAAATTTGTCAAGTTAAAGATAAAAAGTCTATAAAAAAATTAAAACTAAGATATTACATTCAGAATTAGAAAAAAATAAAAATAGAGTTAAAATTTGGAATTTGAAAGAAAATACCTTTCAATTTTAAAATTTCCTGAAGAAGGTTGAAATTTTCAGGTAAAAGCTCAACAAAAATTGACAGAAAAATAACAAATGCATGAGCATTTCGAGATTGCTTTGAAAAATATCAATTCTTAAAAGGTATATCATAATCCTGAGACTATTTAAATTTTAGAGAAAAGGCAAAATTTAAAATTGCTGTCAAAAATTGAGAAAAAGATCGAAACGCTGAGAGGTTAACATTAAGAAAAAACATTTAATTGTCGAGTTTAAAATATGTAGCTCTCTGAAGATGATAGCTAGGCTATCGAAACGCGTTAGAGCAACCTTTGTTGTGTTTTTTAATCTTTCATTGATTCAGGGGACAATATTTGTATTTTAATTTTTAAATATAAACAAGGACCAATCCGTTCCACCAAAAAAAATATGTACATATAAAAAAAGAAAATCCCAAAAAAGATCTGCTTTCTTAAAAGAACTAATTTCGAATGCTCGGGTGTAGGTAATATTTAAGCTTAGAGACAAATTTTTAAATAGTCGAAATTTTAAAGCATGAACATTTAAAAATAATTAAAAATTTTTGAAAAAAGTTGACATTTTAAAAAGTCTACATATCGAAAAATGACCCAATTTTCATAAAAAGCAAAAATGTTTAAAATTCTGAAATTTTATTTAAATGTAATGAAATTCAAAAATTTCAAAAATGTCAAAACTATAAAAAAAGTGAAAATGTTAGAAGACAAGATTTTTAAAAAAATTAAAATTTTTAAAAATATCCAAACTCTTAAGAAAACGAAATTTCGGAGAAAAAATTAGACATTTTGAAAAAATTGAAAATTTTTTTGAGAAATGGTCAGAAATTTAAAAGGTGGGCTAAATTAAAAAAGGTGTAAATAAAAAATATTTTTTTTAAATCGATATTTCAAAAGCGTGTACTAAGTTTAACTAAAAGTTGAAATTTTGAATCAAAAAGTCGGAAATTTTAAACAGTTTCAAAGAATGTGTAAAATATAAAGAAACAGACTATAAAAAAGCAAAAATTGATGCAAATTTATATAAAAATTTGAAAACAAAGTCACAGATTTTAAGAAAACTCACAAATTTTTAAAAGTAAATAGTTTTCAAAAAAGTTAAAATTTTGCAAAATATTCGACAATTAAAAATTTTAAAAAATGTTGAGACTTGAAAAAATTCAAAATTTTTGGTAAGATTGTTGGAAATAATTAAAAAAATGACTTCTTAAAAAAAGATCAAATTTTTAAAGGAAATTCTGAAAAAAAATATTAAATATTTATAAATAAAAAAAATTAAATATTTAAAAAATTCGAAACTTTCAAAAAACATTACAATTTTTTAAATTGAAATGTTGGAAAGAATTATGGTTTTTAAAAAGAGGAGAAAATTTGAAGAAACAGCGAACATTTTCGAAAAGTGGGAATTTTTAGAAAATAGGATATTTTAAATAAATACCAAGATTAATCAATAAAATTTTCAAAATTAGCCAAAAGTTGAAAAAAGTCGAATTAAAAAAAATGGAAGTTTGCTATAAATTATTATTTTGACAAATAGTAGAAATTTGAAAAATGTGTGAATTATAAAGGACAGCTGGAATCAAAACAAAACGAAATTTTCATAATATTTCGAAATTCAAAATTTTGGCATTTGAATTTCAAAATTTTCGAGATATTTGAAATATGTAAAAATTAAAAATTTTCATACACGTCGCAATTTCTAAAGAAGTCCAAATTTTGAAGAGGTGAAATTAAAAATAGACTTTCAAAAAATTGTACATTTTCGAAAACAGAGTAGAAATTTTCAGGGTGGAAATTTTAAAATAATGTCGAAAATATGAAAAAGGTTAATTTGAAATGTCCGAAAAAATTTAAATTTTGAAAAGCCAAGTGTCAAAGAAATATAAATGTTTAAACTCAAATTTTGAATTTTTTTTTCAAACAGAATTTAAAAACAAATCAATATTTGGAAAAAAATGTAATCTTTTAAAAAAATAATATTGCAGAAATATTTAAAGCGTGAAGAGATTTTTAAAAATAACATTTTAAAGTCAATAATATGAGGCAATTTCATTTTTTCATTAGATATTTTAAAGAAAATGAAATTTTCAACAAAAAACTGGAAATTTTGAAAATATTTAATCTTTGTAGAAAATGTATTTTCAAATTTTTTTTAAAAATTACAGTTTTGTCAGAACTTTCAGTCAAAATATTCAGAAATTGGACATTTCTTTTAAAATTGTAAATTTCGAAAACTGGAAATTTAAAAAAAAGTATAAATCTACAAAGACGCGCTTATTTTTCTCCCTGACTACAGCATACAAGGTTACATATCCCAAGGGACCTAAAGGAAAATAAGCTAACATATCACCGAGGGCGTGTAACCCACTGAGCAATTTTTTTGTGGTACAGTTAGGGAAAATGTCACGGATGGGGAAAAAAAGATTTAAAACACTTCTTCTTTTTAGAGATCTTGCGATCTGTTAATTCTGGTTATGCTTCTGTTTTAGTTTCTTGAATGTTGACTGCCAACTATCCTTCCATCTCTTGGGTGGTCTTCCGGGGGGGACGGGTGCCTGGTGGTTTTCCTTCCAGTGCAATACGTGGTAATCGATCTTCTCTCATTCTGTTAATGTGAGCGTACGATTGTCGCCTTCTTTATCTACCCCATCGCACTATATCCTGCATACCATACTGCTCTCTAATTTGTGTGTTTCTTACTCTGTCTCTTCTGGTCTTTCCCGCTATAGTTCTTTAAGTTTTCATCTCCGCTACTACCAGCCTACTCTTGGTCTTGTTGGTTTCTTCTCGTGCTTCTATTCCGTATGTCATGATTGGTCTTATACATGTTTTGTATAATTTGATCTTGCTGCCTGGGCGCATATATTTATTATTCCAAATGGCATCTCGTAGGCAGCCTGATATTGCGGCTGCTTTGTTGATTTGGCTTATTAAGTCTTTTGCAGGGTCATGTCCACTTGAGAGATTAACACCGAGGTACTTAAATTGGGTAACTTAAACTATGGGATGATTTTCAATGACGAGTTTACATCTGATAGGGTCTTTTGCGATGCTAATACTTTTAGTTTTATCTGTAGATATTTCCATATTGAGCTGTTTGCTTATTTGATATAATTTAAAAAGCTGACGCTCTAGATTGTCTTCTCTTTCTGCGACAATTGCTGCATCTTCTGCGTAACATATCATGCTGGTTCTATTTTAATTCATCCTATGTCCCAGTTTTAATAAGGTTACTTTTTCAATTATTTTATCCACTAGGATATTAAACAAGAATAGACTGAGACTATGTCATTGTCTAATTTAATCGGAATGGTTTCTGATGTTTGTTCTTCCGCTCTTATCTTCGTTGTGTTGTGTAGATTGAAGTTGCGAATGACTCTGACGATATTGACTGGTGTCCTTTTCTTTCAATATTTCCATGACGTCTTCCAAGCGCACTTTGTCAAATGCCTTGGTTTGGTCTGCTAAGGCGATGTGTGCTGGGATGTTAAATTCTATTGACTTCTCTTTTATCTGTTTAATAATAAATATGGCATCTGTTGTCGACCTTCCTCTTCTAAACCCTTGTAGCTCTTCTCTGTTCGCTGTTTATTTTTCCAGTTTGTCTTGCAGTATTTTAGTGAATAACTTCAGCAAAGTATTTAATAGTGTTATTCCCCTGGAATTCTCTGGACGAGTCCTTTACCTCTTCTTGAAAATGGGGGTTATGAAACTCTCATGCCAGTCTGTATGTATTTCTGATGAGTACAGAATTTTATTAAACAGTATTGTTGTATTTCTAAGAAATTCTTGTCCAGCGTATTTCAGAAATTTATTTGGTATATCATCTGTTCCAGGCGCTTTCCTGTTTTCAAGCTTTTCAGTTTTGCTTTTACCTCGTTTTCTGTGATTACTGCGCCTGCTGCTGCTGTAGTCGACATCTGGTGTTTCTTCAGCATTATACAGTCTTCTAAAATATTCTTTCCACGTATTTATGAATGGGCCCACGGTTTCTACAAACTTATTTACTAGCTTTTTCTAATTTTAACATTTTCAATACTTTTCTCTGGGCCCATATATGTCGTGTTCCATGTCGCCGATACATTTAGCCCAGTGTTCCCTTTTAATTGCTTTTATTCTAGAGTTTGCTGCATTTCTAATTGTACGTATGCTTTATGTTGTTTTGCTGTTGGTTTGGTATTCTAAGATCAAAAACTTTTTCTTTTTTGTTCTGCTAGTTCCTGATTTAAAACACACGGTGTAAAAAGAAGGGCATGCGCAGAGGAAGTTACCCAAAAATTACCTGTAACATTCGGGAAACGTCGAATGGAGACTGGAATGTTGAAATTTCATTGAGTAGATGGCCAGGACACAGGTATTGCTCAAGTATTACCTGCATTTGACTTAAATTGTTTAACCATTTTACTATAATAATTGTTTTGTACATCATGATCGTTGGTCACCAAATCAGTTAGTGTAGCTTTTTGCATAGAGGATAGCTTTCTATAGACGATACCACTTCCTTCTTCCTTCATTTTTAAATTGCGAATAACTTCAAAATTCGTTATTGAGAAACTACTGTCAGTCTGTGTGTGCATATGTTATTACGCCACAGGTAGCAATTCATTCTTGTTTCTATCAAGTCAGAATTTCTCGCAATAGTTTCAATTTTTTCAAAGAAAAACGTAGCCTATTAGAGAAACATAAAACTTAGAAATCTCAGATCATTATAATTTTCTTAAACTTTGTAGATCAATTTCTCTTAAGTACAGTGTACAAGGGTAAGATGTAAATCACATAAGTTTTCGAGAAAAATTAATTTAACAAAAAGTTTTTTCTTTTGATTTCATTAAATTGTTTTGTATTCTTTGTTTTAACTAATCTGCAAATATCAATGATGGCACAATTATGATAGAAAAAAGTTGACACGTCAAACTTATTTGACAAATGACCAATTAAATGTTCTGTAATTAAACAGTTAAACGTGCTTAAAATTGAAAATATGTACAACCGCAACCATAGACTAGTTTCGGCCTTCCTTGGCCTCGTCAGCATGGTACGGTGGTTGTATACACTTCCAATTTAAAGCCGTTAGTCAGTCGTATAAGTACCCAAGAGAGCAAACCTTCATCGGGTGACTTGTAACTGACTTTTAACTGTTTATTACGCAAACATTTTCGCTACATGCTAATTGAAGCATTACTCTCTGCTGAGATAATAAGCCTTGTATATACGAATATATACAAGTTTATTACGATGCAATTGAAATCTAATTTCATTAGAATCTAATGAAAATTAGACTGCAATTGCAAAGTCCACGTAGGTGAGGCAAATCTTGTATCAAGGGTTGCATCGCAACATCCATAGATGCAAATGTCCTCGGCGTGACTTTACTTTTATCTAGTTTTGACAATTTAAAGCCGTTAGTCAGTCGTATAAGTACCCAAGAGAGCAAACCTCCATCGGGTGACTTGTAACTGACTTTTAACTGTTTATTACGCAAACATTTTCGCTACATGCTAATTGAAGCATTACTCTCTGCTGAGATAATAAGCCTTGTATATACGAATATATACAAGTTTATTACGATGCAATTGAAATCTAATTTCATTAGAATCTAATGAAAATTAGACTGCAATTGCAAAGTCCACGTAGGTGAGGCAAATCTTGTATCACGGGTTGCATCGCAACATCCATAGATGCAAACGTCCTCGGCGTGACTTTACTTTTATCTACTAGATAAACTGTTTTAAAGCCTTACAATAATTTCAATAAACAACATACTTTTTTTTCATTTGCAATACTGTGACTGGTCAATATTTTTTGTAAAATGCTGGTGGCATAAGGTATGTTTGATGTTAGGGATAGTTTTGAGCGAGAAGTAGATTTGCATGTTGCGCTTTAAGACATCCAGCTTTTTTCTGAAAATTAATATTGTATGTAGCCAATTTCCGTTGTGTGAACCTTTGGTTTTCCCAATGATCTTATACTATTAACGTAATGTATGATGCTGATTTTAAGTTTTAAATCATATATAATAACGATATGATTCTCTTAATTGTCTAGCAATTAAAATTTATACAATGAAGCGTAGTGCTTAAGGTGATTAGACATTACAATTTGGCCTCACTTGAACGCTAATAAACCGGGTCTAATACATCAAAATTGATGGTAGAAAATATTAATGGGGAAACATGTTTTCCCTCAACTATGTACAAAGCTGGATATCATATTTCAGTACAGCAGCTATTATGATCTCGGAGAATTACATGTTCCCATTAGAGAAGGTAGAATTCTATCTCTATCAATAGACGTTCGTTGCATGTATGCCTAATGGCATGGCAATTTGGGAATTCATACGATGTAAATCCGAAATTTCCAGTTATCTCTGTGGCCGATGACAATATTGGCATAGTTTCGAGAAAGGAAAGACACAAATCAAGTAAACAATGCCCGTATGTGCATCCTTTGTTGTAATTTTGCAGCATACCATTCAGTCTATTTACAATAACCGTTTGGCTGCGTTCCGATAAGCAATTATTCCCTCGAATACAGCAGCGCCGTTCTACTTTTTCACGCTTTGACAATAGCTGCAACAAATGATGTACAGATTAGGGATAGAAATTATATTAAGCTAATACCTTTAGTCACCAGAAAGTGCTACTGTTTACAAACCATAGCAAACGAAATACGACCATTCGGAGACCACACTATGGCAGCGGCATAACTGGCACCCTTAGAATACTGCTTAGCAAATTAAAGTAGGTTTATGGCAATTTTGACAACATTGTAATTTTTAAGTCTTCAAATGGTTACATATTACATAAATTAGATATTCTGTAATGATTTTGGTAGAACGTACTGATCCTTGGTTATCTTCAAAAATTGAAATTCAAATCTTGTCCTCTCAAAGCAAGAAACATTAAAAAACACAACAAAGGTTGCTCTAATGCGTCATATTTAGCTATCATCTTCAGAAAGATACTCGGTATCTCAGTATATAAAAGGTAAATACCACTCGCACGTCACGGAATCTACGAAACTATTGAATTTAATCTGAAGTGTCGCAAATACGTTCCTTATACGAGAGACATCGGTTAAGAAAATATTTTTCGAAATCTACTCTTTGTGGAGGTGAAAATGTATATTCAATTTTGCATGTAATGAATCAGTCTCCGGACTGCATGTTCTCCATAAATAAAACAAATTGTTGTATGTAACGTTGCTTTTTGACATTAGCTACAGAATATGACCAATTAGTTTGGCCGAAATTCTAGACGCGAATTGAACTTTTAATAGCAATCAAATTTAAAGCAAAAGGGAGCTATTCTAATGCACAGACCAATAGGTGTGAACATTTATTAGATTCAAAGTTTGGAAACCAAAGACCGGTTTCGATCTTGTTAGATCTCGCCAGTTTGGTATATCCAACTCGAATGCTAACAAATGTTCCGACAAGTAAGTACTAAAGAATTCACGGACGCCAAGCCTATGAATCTTAGTACTACCATCTATTGGTCCATAGAGAAACTATGGCCATCGCCAACAATGTCGTAGGCAAGTAGAATGCAACCTAGACTACAAATTCACTATACATGCCCTCCAGGCATGTATAGTGAACTACCAACAGCTGAACTACCAACAGTTGAAACACTGCCACCTAGCGAAGCAATTGGTCTCTAGGAAAATTTCCCAGAAGACAAGGATTCTAATGCACAGACCAATAGATGTAAACATTTATTAGATTCGAAGTTTGGAAACCAAAGACAGGTGGTAGTACTAAGAGTCACACGCTTGACGTCCGTGAATGCTTTAGTACTTACTTGTCGGAACACTTGTTAGCATTCGAGTTGGATATACCAAACTGACGAGATCTAACAAGATCGAAACCAGTCTTTGGTTTCCAAACTTTGAATCTAATAAATGTTCATACCTATTGGTCTGTGCATTAGAACCCTTGTCTTCTGGGAAATGTTTTCTAGAGAGCAACCGCTTCGCTAGGTGTCCGTGTTTCAACTGTTTGTAGTTCAGATACCTATGATTCACTATACACGCCTAGAGGGCTGCTTGAATTTGTAGTCTAGGTTGCATTCTACTTGCGTACAAAAGGGAGCTAAATAAAATAAAATTTGAAAGAACAGCAGAATATATCTGTTTTTTTTTTTCAGTTTTCCAATTTTAAATTTAAAATGGAAACTTTTTTAAACAGTTTTAATAACGAAATGTCAAGAATCACGTCAAGATTTCTAGACACAATCAAAGTTATAACAATTTTGATTTTTTTTCTTCTTGGTTTATGAAATTTCAAGAAAGAAGTCAAAATACAGAAATTTCTAAAAAAAGTTATTTACAGCAGAAACAGAAATTTCAAGAGAAATTCTAAAGAAGTTTAAATAATTTTCTTTTTTTTTTAACTTTGGGAACGTAGGCTTAGGATTTTTTATTATTTGATTTAATATTTCATTTTTTACTTATAACATCAAATTAAAACTTAAATATTTTTCAATTTCAATCTTAAAAACCAATAACTATTTCTTAAATCAAGATATCTAGAAAAGTCCCAATTGCAATATCTCAAAAAGTTCTTTTACAAAAAGCGACCCTTTTCTTATCTCATACAGAAGTAAATTTAGATTTTTGAATGGCTTTCTTGTATTAGCATCTTTACGATCAAAAATTTTCGATTTTGAAGCCAAATTTACAGGAAAAAGGTTGCAAACGAATTATAGAATTTTGAAAAAAAAATGTCCTTTGAAATTTGGAGTTGAGTGTTAAAATTTTACATTTAAAATTAATTTTTAGAGATGCAATGGAATAGTGTTTAAAAATATCTTCTAGAAAATTTATTCGAAAATTTTTAACTTGACGTCAAATTCTGGAAATTATATCGAAACTTTAAAGAATACTAAATATTTAAGAACATTTTTCATTATTTCAACTTAAACATTCTCAATTAGCGCCAAAATTTTGGGCTTAAAACCCAAATATGTGATAAAAGTGAAAAAGATTTCAAAACTAAAAAATTTTCTCGTAAAATTTTCTCGCAAATCTCAGTTTAATTGAAAATTACTATTTTAGTTTTTTTGAACATTAAACTGAAAATTTTGAGAAATGCCTTCAAATAAATAGTACAATTAGTTTACAAAAAATTGCAACCTTAACATTAATAAAATCTATAAGATTAAGAATTATTAAATTTCAGTTTTTAATTTAATATTAAAGCCAGAATTCGAGAGTTAACACGAACTTTCGAAACATGGAATTTAAAAAAAAAAATGTTTAATAGGGCTTGGTATTTAGGCATTTTTTTGACCATGAGTTTAAAAACTAGAAAAATATTGAAAATTCTAGAATAAAATTTTACAGCTATGTTTATCAGCGTAAATCTCTGCAGTAGAGATTAATGTTGTAAGATGAATTAGAAAGTGAAAAATAATTCTAAAATTTAAATTGCCTTCAGCAAAAGGAAAAGCAATACACGCCCTATTTATTACAGGCTGGGAATCGTAGCCGCGATGGTAACCCACTCCACTATTTTGCGGGTAAAAAACGCACCAAGCAAATTTGAAGGTTTGGATGATCTCAATTAAAATTTTCTTATAGGTCATCAGCATTCTGATGCAAAATAAAAATATTGGGAAAGGATCGACACGACGAAAGCATTGAAAACAGAGGCGTTTCCAATCACGCTTATCATCAGAATAAAATAGTAAAAAAATATCAAGAAAAGTAACACAAGCTTGACTAATAATTGCCAACGGACGTTTTCGGTAGATTAAACCGCTATATCTCAAATTCAAATGCCTTAACTTACCCATCTTGTGCAGCATTCTACTTAACCACATTGGTTTCTAATTTCCAACCACTCACAAAGCCTGTATAGTTCATGAGAAACAAAGCAAAAATGGCTAAATGTTTTATTTTTCGATCAGATTACAGGACTGCAGTTGAAGCATATTTTAAGAAAATACATTTTTTAGTTTTTTCTTGACAAAACCTAAACAAGCTTGCATTTAATTCTTTCCTGAATTGCTATAAAAGTCCAAAGTATTTTGCCTATTTAATAGATTTCCTCTTTCCAGTAATATTACCTGACAACTTGTGGGACATGCTCGATAATAAAAATTTCGAAAATAGGATGTTGAAAGCCGGTAAAGCGTAACAATACTATAAAAGTAGTAGTCGGCGATTATTAAACAATCAAGCCTTTCTAAGGTGCTTTCGTTTCGATTATCTGATATGGCCTCCGGTAAAGTGCTATTATAAAACTCTTTGCGCCAACGTTGAGATATAAGATTGGAACAGCAAAGTCTCTGCTGGAGCAATTAGACCCTTTTGTGAATAATTAATCAACTTGTCCTTGATAGAATGCAAAAATTTGCCTAATGTTCCTAGTAAATATTCGGTGAGGGCGCAGCGACTGTTAGTGTTGCGAGAAACAGTTAAATGCTTATATTGGGTAATTCTGGGCATTCTCTCCTCTACGAAGGAAACCCTTTAATAAATTTTCTGAGGGCATCCCGCTCAACGCTAACTGAATAAGAATGAATGTTCTAAGATTACACACTTTACCCTCCTAAGACCCTTGTTTGTATTTCCAGTTACATAACACGATGATGCTACAAAGTGATTATTTACATCACTGTCCTTCCTCTAGTTTATTGTGCTTGTAATGATAATGTAATTGTAAATGTACTCTACCGCCACTCGCTTTGTTTATGACGAAATTTATCCAAGATGGCCGACTCAAAGAGTTATCAGATAACATCTAGAGGTGTTCTTAATAGCTATGCGAGCTGAAACATTATTTCAATCAAATCGTTAATAGTAGTAACAGAAATAAGATTACCTTAAAGTCGATTCACGTAAATTTTCAATTTTCATCTTGGATCTAATTATATAGCAGTAAAAACTAGATAAAAATTAAGTCATTCAAAGAGTTTTTGATAAATGTCATTCTGATGTAAAGTTTGTTTCCTGCAACATTCCACAGGGCTTTATTTTGGGACCGTCATTGTTTAAACTTTTGTAAAAACTGACATCAAGTAGCCATTTAAGGTG
The DNA here is from genome assembly GCA_028583605.1 of Dastarcus helophoroides. Classification (NCBI taxonomy): domain Eukaryota; kingdom Metazoa; phylum Arthropoda; class Insecta; order Coleoptera; family Bothrideridae; genus Dastarcus; species Dastarcus helophoroides. The sequence continues at coordinate 26,376,720 of CM053337.1, read as the reverse complement.
TTTCTTCTGTGGATTTGGTCATATAAGCTTTTTAATAATAATAATATATAAAGTCCCAAAGACACTAAGTAAGTACATTCTTAGGGCACCTAATGAAATCGTGAAAAACGACTGTACACCTAAACACAGGAAACGAAGTCACAACTTATCACATATCAATAAAGAGGATGTTTTTCAAGGTGGTTCTATAAGCGCCCTTTGGTTCTATGCAGCCCTAAACCCACTATCGAGGTCTCTTAATCAGACGACATACAGCTTTCATTTAAAAAAATAGATTAAGAATAGAGCACACAGTAAGTCACCTCATGTATATGGATGACATTAAAATATATGGTTGAACACCCACTCAAATCAATTACCTAATTAAAACAACCGAAGATGTCAGTAAAGACCTGAGAATGCAGTTTGGAATAGATAGCTGCAAAGTTTTCAGAATCGAAAAGGAAAGATGGGCTGAAATTCAAGGAATAGAAACAACGAACAAAGAATTAATATGGATGATGAAAGAACAGGAAACATACAAATATCTGGGATCTCAGCAAAGCTCCAGACTGGACCACAAACAAATAAAAATACAAATAATTTAAAACTATAAAAAACATTCTAAATTCTAAACTAAACTCGAAAAATATTATAAAAGCCATCAATACCTACGCAATACCACTTTTGACATATTTATTTGGAATCATCAATTGTCAACCAGGGATACTGGGAAAATAAACAAAACAAATCGTAAGGAACTATCACAACATAGAATGCACCATCCAAAAGAATGAACAGAAAGAATCACATTGTCAAGGCATCAAAGAGAAAGAAGACTAAGAGACGTTACCGAGCTGCATTAAAACCAAAACTATTACAATGCTCCCAGGAAGCTCTGCACGGTCGCCACTACCAAATAGTGCAACAACCTCATATCAGCAAAGAACATTTATACTCATGGCTGACTTCTGGACAATTACACCCTGAAACAAAAGGATTTACTTTGGTGATACAAGACCACGTAATAGCAACAAAAAAAACTATCGCAAGTATATATTAAAGGAACCAGAGGATCTCCGTAGGAAATGCCATCTGTATCCCGAAACCATCAAACACATTGTAAGCGGATGCAAATTGCTTGCAGGCACAGACAAACACAAACAGCAGCCAAAATTCCTCACCAGAAAATAGCTCTTAATCACAATTTAAATACACAAAGGCAGTCATACTTTAAGTACTCTCCGCAACAACTGTTGGAAAATAGAGAAGCAAAACGGTATTGGGACGTAACGATGCGAACTGACAGGACAATGGCATACAATAGACCTGAGATCACTTAAATGATAAAAAAGGAACAAACAACTACCTTATTCACTTTGTCATACCATTAGACACCAACGTTCAACAAAAAGAACAAGAAAAAAAATACACACCATTGGCAATTGATGTGAAAGAGCTCTGGAAGTAATGCCACGTCAAAATGGTACCGATAATTCTGTCTTCAACATGGGTAACACCGTTATCATTTTTATAGATTCTAAGAAAACTAGATGTCTCAATAGACATAGACAATAGACATAAATGTACAGAAAACCGTCACGCTGAAAACGTGCACCATTGCACTATTGCGTGGTTAACATTACCCGCAAGTTGAAGTAGACAGACCAGCCACAGCTGAGAATAAATCACAACAATAATAATAATATTAATAATAATAATAATAATGATAATAATAACAGAGAAAATCAAAAGAAAAATTAAAAGCGAATATTTTAGACGACTTAGAATGATAGCAAAAACTGAACTAAACCCGAAAAATAAATGCATCGCTATTACCAGTCTGGCTGTACCAGTTATCACCTATAGCATATATAGTTACCACCTATAGCATATACAACTATGAAATAGATAACATCAGCAACATTTAAGATGGTCAGGTCGAAGAAGAGAAGATAGAAAACACAGACATAACACAAGAAGATACAAAAAGGGTCAAAATAGTCAAAGATAAATTCAAAAGAAGAATAAATAAAGAATTTAAAGGTAAATGGGAAAACAAACCACTTCATGAACAATCTTTGAAGGAAGTGCAAATGGAACACGTGGATAAGCAAACAACGTAGAGTTGGCTAAAAAGAGGAGACATCAAAGGCGAAACTGAAGCGCAAATAACATCATGGCAAGAAAAAGCGATAGCAACGAATTTCTAAAGAAACAAAATATTACATACCCAGGATGATCCTAGATGTAGACTATGTAAAACACAAAAGGAGACCGTGCAGCCCATAATATCAGCCTGCCTCATCCTTACAAAAAAAGAATACCTTGAAAGATGTAACTCACACTGGAATATATATTATATAAAATAGAACCAACAGAAGAAAAATGGTATTTGCACAATCCAGCTCCTGTTACCGACTCAGCGAAAGTCACTATAATATGGGACACACAAGTACAAACCGACAGAGCTATACCAGCTAATGAACCTGATATAATAATCAAAGATAAAGAGAAAAAAATGCATGATCATAGATGTAGCCATCCCCTCAAATTATAACATCATCCAAGAGGAAGCTGAGAAACGAAATAAATATAAGGACCTGCAAATTGAAGTACAGCGAATGTGGAATATGGAGGCATATATAGTTTCTCTGGTTATAGGTGCAAGTGAAGTCACTGGAAAAAGTACCGTGAGAAACATCAGAGAGATACCTGGAGAACAAAATTTGAAGATGCTGTAAAAGACAGTATTGCTAAAAACAGCACTCATTATTAGGAAAGTTATTTGATTAAAATATTTTTACCTTAGAAGCATAGTATACTCCCGGTAAAAGTACAAAATCCGCTAGAGAACAGAGAGTGAGATAAGACAAATAAATAATAATGATAATAATAATAGATTTGCTTGTGACACTGTTGTGTTTCACGTGGAGCTTAGTTAAATTTGAACAATTATAAGCAAGTGTAAAGAAATATTAGACTTATAGTTAGTCCTCCAAATTATCTCTTTAATAACAAAATTGAGACAAATTGAGAAACCAAGTATACAAAAGTATCTTATTTTCTGAACTTTTCGAGGCTCTTGGCACCTCTGATATGGATAAATCCTAACATCTCAGTCTCCTAATTTTTTTAAATGTGGCAAATTTACAGTGTCTGCTGCTTTGGAGAAAGAAAACTTTGCCAACATCTGCTGGAATCTGCCCAATTAATAATTCGTAATCTTTTGTAAGCGGTATTATTAGTTTTTATATGCTCTTCAATCTCACCTTTAGTAAGTGGCAACTGATAGAGCGAAATTCCTGGTGTTATTACGCACCTCAACTAAATCACCTTTAGTTATTCCTGATTTCCGATGTTTTGGGAATAGGGCGTTCGCGAGGAATTCAAATGAAGGTGTTTCTGTCGTTGAAAGGCCATCAATCAATAGCTGCTTATTAAATTGGATTAACATTCTGAGAGCGCCTCATCAGAAAAGTACTAAAACAAAATCGATAGTTCTAATTCCCCGAAGATATCCAGGTCACTCTAACGTATAAATTTTGATTGAGTTCCACGGCTGTATTTCTGGCAATTTGCTAACTCGTTAAGAACTGGTTTCTCCAATTACTTTATAGCTAGAGTCAAATCTTTTGTGTCAACAACAAAAGACTTGATTACGAGCCGTATTCGCTAGATTCGAAATATTACAGTGCGATTTCTCCAGTTTTCCGAACGAAAAGCGCACTTTAATTACAAACTACTCCTAAAGAATAATTAAATTGCTCTTATTAACAATCAAACCGGCAAAGTTGTTTCCATGTAGAGTCGAAGGACTTCTAATTTCCGTACGCCTTGACAATGCCAATTAAAGTTCGGATAAGCGATTTAAATAAAAATAACTTTACGCGGAGTAATTCCTGAGATTCTTAACAAAAACGACCACAAACTGCTACATCGAATTAGCTAAATTTTGACACACTTTTTCCCTACTTAGCTTCAACTTTGACATCGTGAATTTTCCCGGATGGTTTAAGTTTTATTTCTGCTGCTTTCAGTCTCGTGTAGGTGCTTTAGTGTAAACCAAAAGCAAAACCAAAAGCAGATATTTGAAAATTACTTATTTTGAAAAGTGTTAAACTTCTCATTTAAATGTTCGGATTATGAACAAAGGCAATATTTGGAGTGGAACGGACTGGTCCTTAGTTATATTCAAAAATTGAAATACAAGTGTTGTCGCCTGAAACCAAGAAAGATTAAAAACACAACAATGATTGCTCTAACGCAATTCGATAGCAAAGCTATCATCTTCAGAGAGATAGGAAGAGAGGTACATTATTTAAAGTAGATTTAAATTTGTTTTTAAATGCCAGGGATTGATGGGAAACTATCACAAGTGTGCTAAAGCTAAAATACCAAGACAATTTTAGTTGCTTAGAATGTTTAAAAATGTGCAATCACTGAATCGCCAGAAACTATGCAACATGCCTTGAAAATAAGCTGGCGAAATTAAATGTATAGCAATAATTGTCATGGAAATAGAAGATGCACAAATTGCACGCCGACAATTTTGTCTTTAAATTCTTTCAGTAAATTGGCTAAACAAAATGCTTATTACTGAGCAAGATATTATTAATTACAATCACTATAACTTGTCATATCGGAAACGCAATATGACAAGGAAGATTCTATGTAAAAATCATGTTTTATTACCAGGTAGGCTTATATTATTAACAATTTCCAAAAAAACAGATATATTGAGTTTGAAACACAATTTTGGATTTTTCTTGAAAGTTTAGGGTTTACAGTAAAAATTGTCGGTTTAGAGGTAAAATGTCAAAAAGAGTTTGAAGTTTAACTGCATGCTATAAATCAGGTAACGGGATATATCATTTGTTTTATCAACATCAAGTTGCAAAAAATTCTAAATTTCGAGGTTTCACTTTTTCGTGAAACTTTTTATATTTAAATAGTTTAATTTTCATTTGAATGACTATATTTTAAAAATAAAAAAATTTTCGCGGGTATTTCCAAGATTGAAATGTTGGCTCATTTTCTTGATATTCAGATCCAATTCTCTTCGAAAAACTATTCGTTTGTTAAATAAATATTATTTAAAACTTTTTTTTGAAAACTTTGGTTTCAATTTAAAAAATTTTCTTTCAGTTATCAATTTCAATATCTACAGGCTGGACCATAAGTAATGATACACAGAGCAAGGGTAGATTTTTCGTATAAAAATAATGTGATCTAGCTACATTTACTTTATAGCAAAAATTGATATTTACAGAGATACAGGGTGTCAAAGTTGAAAAAAAAATTCGAATTTTTCGAATAACTATTGAATAAATTGTAAATATAGGCACGAAATTTGGCACAAGGAGGTTTCTTAAGTCAACGAATTCTAATTTGCTAACATATTTCCAATAGTTGATAGGTGGCGCTACCTGCGCTATCCTGCATGATTCTAAATCATCATAACTTTTTTGTGTACCCACGTATCTTAATTTTAAATAAGTTATTTCATTTCCCCATATTTGTTTCGTAAAAAAGGTATACTTTCTGAAAATTAATACAAGCAATCCTTTTGAGATATTTGTCTTTAAAGTTTGAAGTGCTTTCGTTTTAAATTACTGAAGATATTAAATTTTCGAAGAAGCAGGCTTGAAAAAGGTAATAATAAGGCAGCTTTCAAAGTAATTCTTGTCAAATATTTCTTTGCTACTAATATTAATTACCTAAATTTTGAAAATCTCAATATAAAAAATGCAAGAAATTAAGACATAATTTCTTTTCTAACCTAGAGATGTGAGATATGATCTCTGAGTCAGCACAAGAAAATTTTAATAGTCTGGGTGGTCAAAGCTGATATTTGGATATAAATTCTAATAAAGGGCAGCCAGATTTTTAACTGTATACAATTTCTTTACATGACAAAGATCATTTCTGGAATATTTATTTTTGAAAATGAATTTTGTTTTGGTATTTTTTTAAATTTGCTTTAAAAATTTAAAAAGTATGTTAAATGATGATGTCAGTGGAATAATATTTGATCTAGACTATTTTTGAGTGAGTTATATTACTTTTATGTTGAAATCTACTGCGATAAATTCACATTTACATAACTTGAAATAAACGTACGGCAAACTTTGAAGGCAAATATCTTGAAAACGGTTGCTTGTATAAATATTCAAATAGTATACTTTTTTTACGTAGAAAATGTAGGTTAATAAAAGTATCTATTTAAAATAAGTGTACATGGAGGCACTAAAAAGTTACGATGCTTTAGCATAAAACAGAGTAGCGAAGGTGACGCCCTTATGAGTTACTGGCAATCTGTTAGAAAATTAAAATTTTTTGACCAAAGCATTCCCCGCATGCCAAATTTCCTGTCTATAGTGAAACGTGTTCATCAGTTATGCGAAAAAAATTTTTTTTTTTTTCAACTTTGACATCCAATCCTCGTTAATATCAACTTTTGGTAAAAAAAATATGGCTAAGTCACGTTATTTTTATGCAAAGAATCCACTCTTGCTCTATGTACCATTATTTATGGTCCACTCAATATATATTTTAACATTCATATTTTTAAACCCAATATCTTGATTTTTTTGCTAGAAATTTAGATTAAAGTTCTTACTTATGCTGAAGTATTTAATTTTTAACCTTTTGAAGTTTATATTTTTTTTCAAATTTTTGTAAATCTCTTCTTGGAAAAATGTCGAAATATCGAATTTATGCTCAAAATTTTAATTTTTTTTTCAATTTTGTATTAAAATTAAAATGTTAGTGTCCTACTGATCTGCTATTTTACAACAATAGCACTATTTTAAGATAAGTTATAGTGGTAGTAACGCCAGAGCGTTGCTATGTAACAGCGACGTTTGCAAACAGTTTTGATTGTTACTCTCTTTTAAATTAAATCATTTTGACTTAATAATCACACACATTAATTAATCGTAAATGTTGAAAAAAATTATAATTAAATAGCACCTTTATAGGGCATGAAACGTTGAATGCACTACGGGTGTAACAGGGTAATAACGCCCTCGGTTGACCTACATCCCTTTGGTCCAGAAATCTTCGTGAAGTATACTGTCGACTTTGGTGCATTATTATCCTTATAACACCCTTGGCATCTTAATAATTATAAAGTATCGATTTTGGTTTAAAAATATTTGATTTATTCTAAATATTTAACCTATAACTTAGAAACGACTGTTGCCATTAACTTTTCACTTAAAGTTTATATATTTTTTACAAACTACTGTCTAAAATATAAATCTCAACTTTTATAATTGATGTACTCCGACCGAGGGCGTTATTATCCTGTAACACCCGTGATGCCTTCAACGCTTAGTGTCCTAGGAGTCTATTATTTAATTCGATTTTGTTTTTTTGACATTTTAATTTAGTAATTTGACATTCATTTTGTTTAGAACGCCATCGCATAGCAGCATAATAACATGGTAATATGTTATAAATTTATAATGACCTAGGGCCTTATTTTCATGAAATATAGTTTAAATTAGGGTTGAAATAACAGATTTATAGGACAGCACATTTTAAAATTTAGATTCTGCTGCACAAAATATTACCCTAAAAATTAGCGTTTAGTGTTTTCCCCTTACAACTTTTCAAAAAAAAATGAAATTTATTTCTTTTCGTTTAAAATTTTAACAATTTTTTTCCAAATTCTTGGCTGCTGAAGCTTTAAATTTAAAACTGCAATCTTGTCATTTTCTTCAGACAATTTTGCGAGTTTTATATAAAAAAAGAAGCAATAAATTAAACATATTAGTTCAACTTTTTTTTCTAAAACTTGGATCTTTCTGTCAATATTCTGATTTTAAAATCATTTATTTGTTTACGAGTTTGTTTAAATTTTTGAATAAATTCAACACTTTGAGTTGACAAATTTTACACCACTTCGTAAACTTTCGACTTTGAACTCAAAATATAGATTTCATTTAAAGAGTACGATTTAGTGTCAATAGTTCAGGATATATTTGAAAATTTCTACTTAAAATCATTTCTTAGTTTAGAATTTCTTTAAACGTTTATTTCACAAATGTTTAAATTTTTACTCCTATTTCAAGTTTTGGTTTCACTCTAAATTAAAAGTTTTAACATAAAATATTTACAATTATCCGAAGTAGTCTCAGTACTCTTGAAATTTTACTAAAAAAACTTTGACTTTTTTTAACTAAAAGGTTCAAAACTAAAGTCAAACAATTTAGTTTAAATCAAAAATTTTTAGAATAAAATAGAGTAAAAAAAGATCAGCCAAGAGCAAGTCGTACTTAAACAACTGGGCTTCCGTATTAATTACTACAGTGAATAGTCAATAGACTAAATTAGGTCATTTTTTTTATGTATAAATTTAAAATTTTATAAAAATTTTCTTGTGTTATAATTGAAAAATAAAAATAGTGTCCATTGTCAAAAATACACTTTTTTCTACAGTCAATCGCAAATTTATGAAACTGGTGACTGTGTTGATAATATTGCAATGAAATGTAAATTATAGAATTTAGTACGTAAAAAAATTTTCTAGAAAGATTTGATAAGGGGAAAGGGGCCGCGATAACGAACCAAAAGGCAGATAAGCGTTCCAGAAATGTCGGCAAACGATAAGCCTTATCTGCAAGATTTTTCTAAAACCTGGGAGCCAAAACTATATAAGGCGGTCGCCATTCCCCCGAGTTAGTCAGTCAGTCAGTCAGTCAGTCAGTCAGTCAGTCAGTCAGTCAGTCAGTCAGTGCAGTTAATTAGTGAGTTGTAGTTAAAGGTCAATAAGTGAGTTTATTATTTAGTTGTAGTGTTCCGAGCTTAGTTTAAAACTAAAGTGGGTATTATTCAGCAATTGTTAATAATCATTTAAAACGATAAGCCCGTAAGATCAGGTGCTAAAGAGGGCATGGGAAAGCGCGGATAGAAAGCGCGTCAACTTGCAGTTGGTGGTGCCTCAGGAGAAGATTCCACAAGTCTTGTGAGTGGTGCACAATGGGACCTCTGGTGGACGTTTAGGGATGAACAAGACCCTGGAGAAGATTCGGAAACGGTTCTATTTTGTTAACTGCAGGGAGGGCATCGAGCTGTGGTATCGGAAATGTGTCACCTGCGCTGCATTTAAGGGTCCCCGTACAAGAACCAAAGGGGCCCTGAAGCAGTATAATGTAGGACCTCCATTTCAAAGAATTGCAATCGATGTGGCTGGGCCATTCCCAACATCAGACTGTAGGAACAAGTACATCCTGGTAGTTATGGATTATTTCAGTAAAAGGCCTGAAGCTTACGTCATCCCTAACCAGGAAGCTACCACAGCCGCAAAGGGTTTTGTAGACAGCTTTATCTGTTGATTTGGTGTTCCCTTGGAACTAGACTCGGACCAAGGAAGAAACTTCGAAACGGAGGTCTTTCAAGAGGTGTGGCTTCTTGGAATAAAGAAAACTTGAATGACACCTCTTCATCTACAGTCTGATAAAATGGTAAAAATATTTAACAGGACCTTGGAGGAACATCTTAGAAAGGTCGTTTCCAAGCATCAGACAGACTGGGACCGACATTAAACACTGTTTCTAATGGCCTATTGCGCGGCAACTAATGAAATTACCGGTCAGACTCCGGCAAGAATAATCTTCGGGAGGGAACTGCGGCTTCCGTGCGACTTGGTGTTTGCATCAGGGAAATTCCCAGGAAGACGATAGGTTTCGTAGACGACTTGAGAAAAGCGATATTGGAGACGCATGCCCTGGTGCGGACGAAGATCAACTTGGCGACGGACCGGATGAAGACAAGATATGACGTGAATGCCAACCATGGTGGTTTCAGTGAGGGCAAATTGGTATGGCTATGCAACCCTCACGAAAGGAGTTTCGCCGAAGTTTACGCCATCTGGGAAGGGCCCTATAAGATGCTGAAGAGGATCAATGACTTGGTGTACAGGATCCAGCGTAGCCCCAGGAGTAAGATGAAAGTGGTACACCTGAACAGATTGTGCAAATATAGTGATGAAGGGACTGATTGGAACTGATCGGGACGATCATTCTTCAGGAGGAGGCAGTATAACGAAATGTAAATTATAGAATTTAGTACGTAAGAAAATTTTCTAGAAAGATCTGATAAGGGGAAAGCGGCCGCGATAACAAAGCACACGGCAGATAAGGGTTCCAGAAATGTTGGCAAACGATAAGCCTTATCTGCGGGATTTTTCTAGAACTTGGGAGCTAAACTATATAAGGCGGTCGCCTTTTTCTCGAGATAGTCAGTCAGTGTAGTTAATTAGCCAGTTAGTAGTTAGAAGTCAATAAGTGAGTTCATTATTCAGTTGCAGTGTTCCGAGTATAGTTTGGAAATAAAGTAGGTATTATTCAGCAAGTGTTAATAATCATTCGAACCGATAATCCCGCAACAATATCTTAGATAAAAAGCATTCATTCACAATGGGTTGATGACACACACAGTTAACAAGATGGTCTTGAATCGCACTAAACTAATGGATTCCAATTGCACTTACTCTGTTGCGCGCAATTTAATAAACCTGCCTTAACTACGGAAAACATTCAAGCAAAATGAAATAATGTCGAAAAATTTGATTTGCTTTCTATCTTTTGAATAAATCAAGTTTTTATTTAAAAAAGTTATAATGAATCAAAAAGTCTTGGAATGTAAGCGCCTGTTTTTCCATACAAATATTTTTTTTCTCAAGAACTATTACGATATCAAAAAAATCTGCACTTTTCTGATAATCTATGATGCAATATCTAATAAGGCTATTAAGATCCAAATATTATCTCCAAAAACGTAAGAGGTCAGGAGAAGAAACCGTCATTTCTTAAATATTTTGAGCTGTCCTTTAAGACCACTGGGTCAAAAATTAAAAAAATATATATTTTAGGATCCTCAAACGTAGCTCTTTCAAATAATACTTTACAGGATATATTAACTAAACCTTGATTTTTCGATGACCAAATTAACCCCCACCATTTTATTATAACTTATTTTCTTTTTCTCATCGTTGGCTAGCATTATTTCCATGGGTTATCAAGAACTAACGCTGTGCAAAACTCCTATGTTACATAATTTTCGAGAAAAACGTCTTTGTGACAGACGGACGGACACGAAAGTGTGAATATAAGGGTTCTGGTTTTTCCTTTCAAGGTATGGTATCCTAAAAATTAGAAATTTTTAATTTATGGTCGACATTTAATTATTAATATGAAAATTTCGAAAATAAAATCGTAATGCCAAAAAGACACATTATAAAATCAAAGTTTAGGGGTCCAATTTTTTCCAATACGTCGAAGTAATGGTCAATATTTCTTAAGTAACTTTCAGATTAGGTGCAAAAGCTATTTCCATTTTGAATCACACATTTTTATCGATTTGGAAGGAACAAATGTACGTTTCTAGTTTAACATCGAATGTTTGAAGTACTTCTCAAAATCATGAATTTAGTAAAAAGATTTGAAGGTTTTGATTGAAAATCTGATATTCAAGCATATATTTCGAGAAATTTCAAGTTTGAGTTTATAATGTGTTGGTAAAAAAATTGGCAATTGTGAGAAAAGATGAATTTGTTTGCTTTGAAGACGAACCTTTAAATTTTTTCGGGAAATATGTAGTTTAAAGACGAAATTTTCGACCTAATGTTGATTGCTAGATAAAAAAGCAAAATTAAATTTTAAATATAAAAATATTTCGGAAGGGTGTGCACTTTTATTTTTATTAGCAATATTTGGTCTAACTACACTTTCTAATTCCGCTCACCTCAAATTTCTTTGTTCTTGACTTCAGTTCTTTAATAACAATTTAGTATTTTGTTCATTTTTTGTGTAGAACCTAAACTTATTCTTTTTCTTTTATCTTGTAATAAAGCATATAATATTTTAATTCCAATAATTTTATAATAAGTTTCTTATTTTATCCTCGTACTTCAGTTGTACTATTAAATTTAAAATCTATTAACAAATGTGATAAAAAATTTTCGTAGTTTCTGTAATCTAAAGTGTTTATTAAAGTAAACATTTGTGGGTCAAATTATTTGATAAACATATGCAGACATCAATAAATACAAGAATTATAGGTCCATTGACCTGAGATCCGACCACGTCGAAAAAACAAATTATTGATACCAGAATTTTGTACTATTTTTGTACCTTTTTGTACCGCTAAAAAAAATTTTTATACCGCAACCCAACAACCGAAAATGGCAATTTACAATTCGGATCCTAGGTCAACGCAAAAACCACGACTACCTTCAAAATCAAATCTGACTATGCCATAATATTGTACTATTTTTATATATGTACTTCAGTTTGTCACGTGGACTTGGGATCCGAAAAATTTAAAATATATTTTTTCTTGGTTGAGGTGGTGGTACAAAATTTTTGATTGGTGGTACAAAAGGGTACAAAAATAGTACAAAACTATGGTATAGTCGGATTTTATTTTTGATGTAGTAATATATCTAAGTTTATCACATGGACTGGCGATCCGAAATATTTAAAATATTTTTTTTCTTAGTTGGGGTGGTGGTACAAAATTTTTAATTGATGGTACAAAAGGGTACAAAAATAGTACAAAACTATGGTATAGTCGGATTTTATTTTTGATGTAGATATGTACTTCAGTTTGTCACGTGGTCTTGGGATCCGAAAAATTTAAAATAATTTTTTTCTTAGTTGGGGTGGTGGTACAAAATTTGAAATTGATGGTACAAAAGGGCCGAAAAATAGTACAAAACTATGGTACAGTCGGATTTTATTTTTGATGCCTGTTTGTCACGTTGGCTTGAAATCAGAAATATTTAAAATATATTTTTTCTTAGTTGGGGTGGTAGTCCAAAATTTTTAATTGATGGTACAAAAGGGTACAAAAATAGTACTAAAATATAGTATAATCAAATTTGATTTTTAAAATGGTAGTGATTTTCACGTTGACCTGGGATCCGAGTTATGATATCGTTTTTCTTGGAAATTAAAACGGTACAAAAATTAAAACTTGTGGTACAAAAAGGTACAAAATTATGGCATAGTCAGATTTAATTTTGAAGGTAGTCGTGGTTTTCACGTTGACCTAGGATTCGAATTGTAAATTGCCATTTTCGGTTTTTGGGTTGCGGTACAAAAATTTTTTTAGCGGTACAAAAAGGTACAAAAATAGTACAAAATTCTGGTATCAATAATTTATTTTTCGGACGTGGTCGGATCTCAGGTCAATGGACCTAAGAATCATGGAATAGTTTTGCAATATCTGTCTGTTAGAAAAGTAAATGAATAAATTAGCTGGAAATAATGAGTACCATACGTAAATATCTATTAATATTAAATAGTGGTAGTTAGCAGCTCGGTTGGAAGCCTTTTTACTCCAGCTTTTTAGGTGGAACTGATTCTACCCTTCAGTTGGGTGGAGTTTACCCGTCACTTTAAGACGTATCTCATCAAAGAACCTTTACTTCGAAGTTGAATTTGGGCATATTAGACCATTTTCAAGTATAATATGGTAAAATCTCACACTGAAGATCTGCATTGGTCTAATTGCCACATAAAGTCGAAATCTATAGAATAGTGTGGCTGAAATAAATTAAAATCTTTCTGCTGTAGCGTACATGTTAAAACTCACAAGTTTGACACTAAATATCTCGAATTCGAAACGAGCAAGAATCTCTTAATTTATAACGTATAAGTAACACTTGTAGTAACATCTGATAGACATTTCAAGAAAATCTGTACAAAATCAACTGGCATTACAACCATTTTAAACTTATGCTCAGAAACTAAATCTCGAAGTATGCTAATTTGGTTTTACCAACGATTTTATACTTCTGTTTAAAATCAAAGGTAAACTACGTTTCAGAGATGAACGCTAAAAATTAAATGTCAAAGCCATGAAACATATTAAAAACAGAAACCTAGTTATCTTTATTAATTTTATTTAACATTTCTGCGATATATATAACGTAGTCATATTTCAAAAAATGTTTCAGAATATTGTCAACTTTAAATACCAAAAAATTTAAATATCTCCAAACTGGGTCGCAGAAATGTTAAATCAAATTAATAAACATAATTTTGTTAACCAATAAAGGTTCATCGTAAAAAAAAACTAGTAACTTATCTTACTGATTGGTAAAACTTTTAAACTTAACGGAAAAACGTCATCTTCTATATATTTAAGTTGACTGGTAATCAATAGGGTTCGCTTGATGGCAATATTCGCTCAACTTGATAGATAATTAAATTAAGTAATTAGCCCAATTAGCTTACGAAGGGTACAAAGAGCAATAGAAGAGATACTGGCGTACTTTAGTCCAACTTCAAGGAGTCCGCAATTGAAAGTGTGGCTCCACAAATGAACTACAAACTTTGTCGCATTAGTTAAATTCAGCCTTTGTTCAACATTTGCAAAGTCTGAAGTATCAATTTTATAGATGCAACATTTTCTTAGAGATCTAGCAGAAAACTGTTATAGATGTTTTCGTTTGAGATATATTTGATGCTGTATGGAGTTTAGTATCGTAACGAAGTCTTTGTATGTTGTAAAATATTTTTAAAATGACTCCTTCGGGAACAGGTGTTTATTAACTTTCTTTCTTGCCGGCGATTAAAAAATAGATTCAGTCTATGCTTGATATGATGCTTTTGACGTGATACAAATTTTACAAACGATTTTAAACTAACTTCTCGATAAGCTAGGGACTTGTAAGAGGATTTTTGGGTTATCTATGCTTGTCAATTCTCCATTTCTACTTACAGACAGATAACTAAAGGAACATACAGTTTCTAGTTTCTATCCCTTTACACTTTTTTAATTATTTTATTCTTTTGGGTAAGTGATGAACATTTTGTGAAAAAAATTTGAAGCCAAAATTTTTAGAATGAGAATAAAATCTAAATTTCTAGTTTAAAATCCTTGGTCTAAGAAAGTTTTCTTTTCGACGGCTGTCTGCAGCACAATAATATCAGCAACGATAGGGGACGGATTTTGGACCTAGACCTAGACCATGCTTCAGTGATCTAAACATTGATATTGATGAAACACTACTAAATATTGAAGATGATTTTAAATTCTCCCCCAATTTAAAAGAAAAGAAAAGGATGCTTTTTCATATGCACCTAGGAGCACTGATTATGTAACCCTGAATATTTTCTTTCTAAAGATCAATTTATTTGTTCTGTATAAATAAGATAATATTGATGATAAGGTGAATTGGTTGTATGACATTATAAACAAAGGAATAGCTGATTTTGTTCCATTAAACAAACAAAAAAGTATTGATCTATGCTGGTTACCAAATGAACTAATATTTTTAATCAAGATGAAGAAAATAGTTCATAGGAACTTTAGGAAAATTAAAACCAACATCAATTATATAAATTTAAGTAAACTGAGGAGAATAGTGCAAAAAACAAAGTGCATTCTGTCGTCAGACCTATTTACATAAAATTGAAACCAGTTTGAAGACTGATAAATTCTGGGACTTTATAAAAAACAAACAGCAAAGTGATATAGATATTCCGTCAACCAAGGTCTGGAATAATGTAACAACTAATGGCAATAGGGTCAGTGACTTCTTGTCATTTTTGAAAAGTATTTACAAATCATCTATTCTTCTAATCGATCACAGGGTTCTTTGGTTGACCTTGAAAAGACTAAGAAATTTAATAAAATTCTAGACGCACATATTTCCTAGTTTGAAGTTCAATTTAGATGAAGTTTATCTCCAAATGTTCTTATATATCAAAACGCTCAGCAGGCATTGTAGGCCTAGGGCGTACATTACACTTCATGTGTTATTATAATATGCGCCGAGCTTCTTCGACTATTTTTCTCCATCCTTTCTTGTCCAATGCTTTATTTCTCCACTCTTCTATACCAAGTTTCCTTAGATCTTCAATTACGCTATCAAGCCATCTTTTTCGAGGCAGTCGCATTTTTTCTTACCTGTTAGTTTTCGATTTAGTATCATTTTTGACTTGCTTTCGCTTCCTTGTCGCTATACATCGCCTAACTATCTAATTCTTTGTTCTCTTTTGTTTGCTGTTATTTTAGATTCATCATATAAAATTTCGATTTTTTGATATTTTCGTCTTCTCCATCCATCTTCCGTGTTAATCTTCCTATAAAGACCCCTTAGCATCTTTCTTTTCCAATGTTCTAGATGCTCTTCCTCTGTTTTATTTAAAACCTATTCACATCCGTATATTACAGTTGGCCTTATTACTGCTTTATAAATTCTTTTTTTGGTTTTTCTCGAAACAAATTTGGATTTCATGAGCGATCTCAGCAGTCCATATTTTCTGTTTTCCTTTACTATTCTCGCTTTTATTTCATGTCCTTTTCGTCCATTTTTCTCAATTATGACTCCTTAGTATGTGAAATGCCTCACACTTTGGAACCGATACTTCTTTCAATCCATTTACATTGTCAATTTAGAGTAGGTATCAACTCCAGTTCCTCCCATTATCATATATGTTGATTTCTGCTGGTTTATTCTTAACCCAAATTTAACCGCATGTTTTCTAGCTTCCTTATTACTTTTTTAAAGTTTATTCTTTCTTTTGGGCCCAATTTTTACACCGTCAGCAAAGGCTAGACATTGGTGTTTGTTTTTGAATATTGTTTCTTCTGTTTTTATTTGACTTCTTTTTATTATTATTTCTTATACCAAATTGAATAGTACCGTCGAAATTGGGTTGCCGTGCCTGAGGTTTTCTTCACTTTAAATTCTGTTAATTTTTGTGCTTTTCATATCCCCCCTCTTTTAGTTTTTTCTAGTGTCATTTCTGTTACATATTTTAGTTTTATAGGTATTTTTAGCTCTGTCATCGCCTGATACACCTTTTATCTATTATTTTGGTTGTATGCTTGTATAAAAGCTAAAAACAGTACATACAGGGTGCTCTTGTATTCGCAACAGCTAGTTTGTGTTTCTTTCAACTTAAAAATTTGGTCTGTTACAGATCTATTGTATCTAAACCTTGCTCGCCTATTTGTCCTGCTGCTCTTTCGTTCAGTCTACTTCTCACGCATCGTGCCATTACCTTGTAGCATGCTTTCAGCAAGGATATTTTTCCACAGTTCGAGCATTGCAACTTGTCACCTTTTTTGTATATCGGGTATATACTTGCTTTGTTCCAATCTTACAAATTTTTTTATTTTTCCCATATTTCTCTAATTATATATATTTATTTTTGCAGCTGTTCACTACCTGCTTTGAATAGCTTCGCTGTTTTCCAGTTGCTCTCGGGCTTTTACTAGTTTTCA
Organism: Dastarcus helophoroides; assembly: GCA_028583605.1. NCBI lineage: Eukaryota > Metazoa > Arthropoda > Insecta > Coleoptera > Bothrideridae > Dastarcus > Dastarcus helophoroides. Next base: position 26,359,488 of record CM053337.1, on the reverse strand, counting down.
GTCTGGATTCTGGATTCTGGATTCGTTGTGGGTTGCCTAAAGTTTAGGCCAGCACTTAGGCCACCCTTTCCGGGCCTATTGTGCTATCCCCGTGATTGAGGTGTCCTTGGTCATTCATTCAGCCACCCAACCTTGTTGAGAAACTGTCCCTTGGATGCGCCTCTCTCAAACTGGCCACAGTATGCCAGAAGTCCCCCAGCGTGGATCCTCTGATTGATGCTAGAACCGGGCAGTGACACATCACGTGCTCGACACTCTTATCTTCTTCTAAACATCCTCTGCAACTCAAGTCGTTTATAATTCCCATTCTGTGGAGGTGTTTGTTTAATCGACAATGACCTATGCATATTCCTACAAGTTTCCTGAGATTATTCCTTAAGAGTTGTAGACATAGTTTTGCCTTTTCCCTGCACGGCATTCTAATGAATGCGTAAGTCTTCCGATATAAATCTTTATTTCGTTTCTAGTCGGCTTCTTTTTCACTTCCTTCCTATTCCTGCTCTAATTCTCCTTCTTCTTGCTCCTGGTTAAGTAAATCCTTGTAATAGTTTCTCCATCGCTCCATTATTTCTTCTTTTTTTGCTCATTAGTCTTCCTTCTTTAACTTTTATTAATTCATATTGACTCTGCTACCCTTCTTCTAGATTTCTTTTTTCGGGCACTTTTCTTCTATTTCCCTTAACGTACTTTCATTAGGTTTTCTTTTTTTTCATTATACATACATTATACATGTTGTTTTCATTTCTCTTCTTATTTTTTTATAGTCTTCTATACTACTTTTATTATTTTCGCTTAGCATCCTTTGCCTGTATTTTCTTAACGATTCTAATATTTGCTCAAATTCTTCGTCATACCAGTTTTTGACTTTTTTTTCTTCTTCTGTCCAGTAAAACTTCCTTATTTGCTCTTAGTAGTACTGCTTTTCTTGCTTCTCACCCCTCTTCTATTTCTTCTGACTTTGTCACTGCAACTAATTTTTCTGTTTCCTTCAGCTTGTATTTATATATACTTGTTTCTGCTGCAACAGCTTTGAGATACATTTTCTTTTTTATCCTTTTGCAAATTTTTGTTTCTTGATTCTGTACCACCTATTTTGACAAGTCAGCTTAATTAAAAAGTGATCCGAATTACATTTTGCTTCTCTCATATTCTGTATTAAGTTGAAAAAAATTGAGCGAACAAAAAAAACCAGGACATAAGACAACTAAAAAACAAACAAATAAAACAAAATGCACAACAGTAAATACCGAAGACGATATTGGTAATACAGAAGAAGAACTTGGAAAACTACACACAATAACTCTAGACATACTCGACAAGTATCTAAAACCAAAAGAAATAAAGAAGAAAGAGTGGATAACCAAAGAAACTTAGACATAGAAGACAGGCGAAAGGTTAAAAACAGAGATATAGCAAAATACAAAAAAATAGACAAAGAAATTAAATATGCTATTAGAATGGCAAAAAGTGAATGATTGAGGGATAAATGCACAGAAATTCAATTACTACAACAAAAACATGACCTGTTTAACCTTCACAAAAAAATCAAGCAGGCGGCAAGCCTATATAAACCTAAACAGGTTGGACGTCTGACCGATACTCATGGAAACTTAATAATAGAAGTAGAACAGAAAAGAGATATTTGGGTGAAATATGTGGAACAAACATTTAGGGATGAAAGAAACAACACAAATAAAACAGATTGCCTAACTGGGCCTGTATTTACAGCTGAAGAGGTAAGAACTATACAGGAACCAAAGACGGCAAAACAACAGGGCCTGATAACTTTTATTTAGAATTCCTAAAGTTGATGGATGGCAGTGGAATAAAATGGCTCACAAGAATATTCAATAATATTTACAATACTGGAATAATTCCCCAAAGCGACATTTGCGACTATACCAAAAAAAATCAAATGCAAAAAATTTGATGAACATAGAATTATAAGTCTTATGAGTCACCTACTTAAAACCTTTCTAAAAATCATCCACAAGAGATTATACAAGAAATGCGAAGAACATATAACACGCACACAATTTGGGTTTCGTGATGCCCTGGGCACAAGAGAGGCACTTTTTGCAATTCAAGTGCTGGAGTGGACAACCTACTGATAGAAGCAGTCTCAATAGAGCGCTAAGTAGGACAGGGATGTATATTATACCCCATGCTGTTTAATGTATACTTTGAACCTATCTTCAAACAAGCCTTAGAAGGATGTGATGAAGGCATACTAATCAACTCTTAAATAACATTAGGTAAGAGGACGACGCAGTAGTATTCGCAGGCAGTATGGAAGGAATACAAACATTAATGACGCGGATAAACGAAATCAGCCAGCGCTGTGGATTAGACCTAAATACAAAAAAGACGAAATCCTTGGTTATCAGTAAACGCATAATCCTGAATACACAACTGATAATCAACCAACAACCAATTAAAAGGGCTAAAAGCTATACGTACCTTGGCACTAATGTAACTAGTCACTGGAAATAAAACAACGTATAGCAAAAGCTAGAACAGCATTTATAAAAATGAGTACTGTCTCCAGAAGTCATGACCTGACGCTGAAAACCAAGATCCTTGTACCCAAATGTTATATTTTTCCAGTTTCGCTTTACGAAACGGAGGCTTGGACACTCTCCGAAGTGTCATTGAAAAAACTTGAAGGGTTTGAGATGTAGTGTTATAGACACATCCTAAAAATCTTGTGGATCAACCATGTCACGAATAACGAAGTCCTACGCAGAATAGGGAAGGAATGCGAAATTACCGCTACAATTAAGAAACGCAAATTGGAATACCTGCGCCATATTATGAGAAACGAACAACGATATGGCAATCCCTAACTAATACTGCAAGGGAAAGTGTGCGGTAAGAGAGGACCACGACGAAGACGAATCTCATGGCTTCAGAATTTAAGAAAATGGTTTAATATGACCACAACTGGACTGTTTCGCGCAGCTACCAATAAAGTAAGAATAGCCATGCTTGTCGTTAACATTCGGAGCGAATAGGCACTGTAAGAAAAAAAATACTCCATGTGTTGGTTATATACTCTATATCTTTCCTTTCTACTATTACATGATCTATGTGGCTTATCGTTTTATGGCCTGGGGATACCCATGTGCCTTTATGTATCTCTTTTCGTCCTAGTTGGGTACTTCTTATTACCATCTGTTTATCCATCGTAACAGTTATTATTCTTTCTTTATTATTGTTTTATTTCTTGATGCTTTTTGTGTTTTCTTACCACCACTATGCATATTTCTTTTTTCCCAATTTTTGCATCAATATCTCTCATGTATAATCCTAATATCTCTTTTTGATAGTCTTTCATATTCGTGATCTAGACTTTCCCAAACCTGATTTTTTTCTTCTTCTTCCTTTTTCGCGTCTTCTTGTTCTTACTGAAAGTAAATAAAAGTATTGGACCTGATGGAATACTTAATATTTGTCTAAAAAGATGTGTTATGTGTTTTTGTGAATCAATTACACATATATATTTAGCAAATTCCTAGAGACGACAGCCTGGAAATTGTACTAGATCAACCCCATTCATAAATCTGATGATAAATCTAATGTGATCAACTATAGGTCAATATCTATTTAGTCATCGCTAACTAAACTTCTGCCAAAAATAGTTTGACCGCAAATGACCTTCACCTTTGAAAATATAATAGTAACTAGACAGCACGGCTTTGTTAATGGTAGATTTATAGCCACCAACCTATATGGCTATGTTAACTACATACTAAACTGAGTGGGCAAAAAAAAGGAAGAACACGCGCTATATACGGACTTTAGCAAGGTTTTTGACAGGGTGGATCATAAAATTCTGCTAAAAACAATGAATCGGTATGGTGAACGACCTAAAACCCTAGAAGGGCTGCGCTCGTACCTTTCCCACAGACGACTGCGAGTGCGTGTTAAGGGTCATTTATTAAACGAATTTAATGTTGCATCTAAAGTCTCACAAGGTTCGCATCTAGAACCAATCTTTTTGGGTATTTGTATAAATTAATATTGCTGATATATTCATATCAAAATATTAACACAGATGATATGAGGATTTATAGAAAAGCTAGTAAAGTACAAGAATTACATAGCTTCCAGAAAGATATACATGAAACTGAGAATTTGTATGTGAAGATTAAGCTGTCATCAAATACAAAAAAATGCACAATGCCTCCGATCTTACAACCAACTGCCACATTCCATCAACTCGACGGCTAAGTTGTGCAAACAGTTAAAACAGTAAGAGATCTTGGTGTGATGATAAATGTCAAATTAATTTTCTCCAGGCATATTAATAGAATAAAACTTGATGCCCATCAAAATCTTGGTTTTATAAGTAAAGCAAACAAAGAATTCAGAGAAACTAAAACTTTGATACATTTTTTTCTCAGCTTTTGTAGCAGCCATACTAAATTATGAACCAGTTGTCTGGTCTCCACATACAGAACAAGACATTAGTCGTACATAGAAAATTCAACGAAAATGTTGTAATAAATGCTTGCGCTACTACAGTAACAGCTCTGTAAATGTAAACAGTGTCAATGATATTTGTCAACAATGTAAGCTCAGTACCTTAATTAGTCATAGACAAGCTACCAACTTGTCTTTATTTTTTAAAGTCATCATCGGAGTAACCGACTCGCCAGAAATTGTAGCTGATTTCGGTTTTATCTGTCCAAAGGCTAAGCTAAAATCTAGAAGGCTGTTATCAGCCTAGTTAAAATTATATCTACTATAGACCAAGAAATAGAATAGTCAGATTGTTAGACCAACACTTCACTATTATAAACTTCTTTGCAGTATCCCTCTCGTCGTTCTCACCGAACATCAAAAAGTTTATCGTGCAATGATCTTGCATAGTTTCCACTTCCACATGTGCAGGATGGTGTAGAATCCTTTGTTAATAATATAAATAACTCTGTCTTTATATTTAAATATTCTATATGTTAATTATATTGTATATGTAAAATGTGAATTGGCGTAATTAAATAAATAAATAAAGTTTTCTCTAGGCTAAAATTGAGATATCGACAAAAAACCAAATATCAAAATCGAAAACTCGATCTTTTTTTAAAAGCATAGTCAAAACTTATCTTTTTTAAGGTTATATTTAGATATAAAAATGTCAAGTATTTGAGATAAATGTAAAATTTTGGAGTTTCAATTCGATAGTTGAACATTTTTGTAAGCAGAATTCTCCAAAAATTTAAAATATAATTCTCAATATAAAATCGGAATGACGAGTTTCAGATTTTTAAACAGAAATCAAAATTTTATATTTACAATTAAAATTTTTACTTATTATGGAATAAAAACCTTTAGCCAATGTAAAATTTCAATTAAAAATTCTAACAAAAAAAAAATATTGTGTTGGATTCTAAATTGTCGATTTTAAAATGGTAATGCTAAAATTTGAATCTCGAAATTTCCAATGGAAAGTCAAATTTTCCCAATTTCAACCAGAAGTTTTAAAAGTCAAAGTATTTAAAATAATTGAAATCTTCGCTAAATTTTTTGAAAAAGGATTGGATAAGATTGAAGAGCAAAGTCAAAACATTTGATATAGTGTCAAAAAAGTCTTGACATATTAAAAGAAAGAATTCTAAATGTAGGGAAAGACTGTTTTGAAATTATTTCCAATTTTTCTTTTAATTTAAAAAGTATCAGAATTTGTTTTATAAAATTTGCCTCTTTCAATTTGAATTCTTATTAAAAATCATTTTAATGAAAAACGTGATAATATTTTTATTCTATGTATATATTGAAAAAGTTCTACAAATGAAAATAAAATTATATAGGGGAGACTGGGGTATTGTGGACCGCCTTTTTATGTTGGCAAATAACTGGCAAAAAAATATTTTTTTCTGAAAATTTCAAAGCTTAAATTTGTAGTATAACTAATAACCGCTCTTTGGATCGCATCAGTTTGGTTAAATTGTATTAAATTATACAACTTATATCAGTTGGCGCAAAAATTACATTTTTGAGATTTTGAAAAATGTAGGGAAATTAGTTACCACTTTGTAAATCAATTAAAAATGGAACACCTTCTTGTTTTTGATTCAGAATGGCAGAAGATTTATTATGAAAGAGAAACAAAGTGAAGTGGCGTGGGAAATGGCAATGAAAAACAGTTCGAAACAAAATTATTATTGTGTCTCAAAAAACTATTAGAAATTGCCGAAAAATAATGCTGTGCTGAAAATTTGCACAAATAATCACTTATATGCATCAAATACACGAAATTAGCTTGTGAAATGTAAAGAATTTGGTGATCTATAATTCCACCACAAAAGTGGTCCGTAATTCCCCGAAGGTCATTTTTTACAATATGGCAGCATATGAGTAACACAGAACAAACTTCATGCAAAACTTCATGTTCCTATCGAAGAGCTAAGGTTTTGCGAATATTATGAGGATATTTACCCAAGTTGGTTCTCGAAAAATGTGGTCAAATTAGAGGAAACTCCAAAGTGAAAAAAAAAAAAATTCTCATTTCTATTTGGTATCGAAGCGAGGTAACGATACTTGTACACAAGTCGATTACTAAAGGGAAAATGAGCCTAACATGAGGCGAGCTGACGACAGTTATTTGTAGCTATCAACCACTACTAGAGAAAAAAATATGAAGCTGGTCCGCAACTCCCGTGATCCAGAATACCCCAGTCTCCCCTAAATATGAAATTTAAAAAAAATTTTAAAATTCAACATTTGGGATTTTCTTTAAACTTCAAGTTTTAAACTACAACCGTATTTAATTAACAATGCTAAAATTATTATTGGAAATTAATAATACGTTCACATCCTAAGTAACATAAATGCAAAATAAAAACACAATAAGTAACTGTGCATAAAGCTAAATTTAACTTTTAAGGTAAATAATAAATGTTACGAAAAAATAAGCTTTATTTTTACTTCCTAATGGAATCCTACCTTCATAAATGCTTTGTTGAATTTAATAAGTACGTTTAGGTTCCGTCTTATGGATCGGTGGGTGTATCACAAATAAACAAATAATATTAAATTCCTTCCTACCACATATGATTTTCGTATGTAAGGCAGTCGTCTTTAGCAAGACAACTGTCTTTAAAACTCGAATAAATCTATATTTGGTATGATGGAATTTAATATAAATTGCAGAAAATATCCTTCACATATATAAAATATTATACGATTTTTCTTGTATTAGCTGCGCTTTATTAAGCCTGTAATTTCAAGATCTTTATTTATTTTCGAACTTTCCACTTTAACCTCAACCCTTTGGGATTCGCCTCAAAATTTTAGATTCAAACAATTAAATTAATTTATGAGTTTTACCAAAAAGTCAGTTATTCAAAAAACAAGTTTTAAATTTGTACAAAGCTAAATTTTTTTCAAGTTTAAATTGAACAAAATGTCCTTTACATGTAAAGAGAATATTTTATGATTTCTCTTATATTAGCTGCACTTTATTTAGACTTGTCAATTCAGAATCTAATATTTTTTCTACAACTTTCAACTAACAGTTTAGGATTTGTCCCAAAATTTCAGATTCAAACAGTAAATCTTACCAAAAACACACTGTTCCAAAAAAAGTTCCAAGTTTCTAAAAAGATCAATTTTTTCTTCAAAATTTGACTAATTACTGGGTGTGGAATATTGCGACCAGGTTAACAATGCTTTAATACGTTTCGTATATCAAGAGTATCGGTAGACATGAATTATCGTTACTTTATAATTCTCAGGGCATTTTTACTCGCTTCAGTGGCTACATTTATAAAGGCTTTTAATTTACTGTTCCAACGCAGCGTCAATATATGTTCTCAAAGACAAAAGTCCACTTTTGTTTTATGATTTCACATTCAGGCTCTCATTTGTGTATATGGATTTTTTCCTCAGTCGTTTACATAAATTATCCCCGGCTCTAACTGACAAATGGGGCGATGGAGCAATTGTGAGAGCTGGACAGATGTTACGCACTTTATATGCAGCAAACAGATAGCTCTAATTAAAGCATCGGGCACATTTGAATCATAAAAAACTACAAGTCCATTACTATAATTACTTTTTAAATGTCAAAGAGGCAAAATTATTTTCGCTTTATGACTTCAATATTAAAACATTCAGGGGAATATTTCAATTAATTACCGGCCCATCTCTCATGCGTTTGGACGCTGAAAATAATTTGAATTATGTCGTTTTGTATAAAGTAAGACGTTTTTCAGAGCTTCAATTTTAGCACACGAAAATAAACTGTTCATTAGAAATAAGGGGTACCTTTAATTTTTGCCCATTTGACTGCTCATTTTTCATCTTTACACTTTTCGCGCAGTTTTTTCACCAGGTAAGCTAACTTCAAGATAATGTAATTAAACGAGAATTTTGAGCCAAAGCTTTTATAAAAAGTAAAGTTAGGAGTGAAAACATTTTAAATTATACCCCCATAATTATAAGATTGCTATATTAAATGGTGGATACAAATGAGAACTAATGACTATAACTTACAAAAGTATAAAGCCAATGTACTATACTCATAAACCAAAGGAAAGCTGAAAATATGGCTGCAAAAAGTCTTTTCAATTTTAGCTTATTTAACTGCTTCACTGTAAAATACCTGACTAATATTTTTAATGGAATCAGTGCAATATTTTTTTTTGTGAAACGGACTGGTCCTTGGTTATCCTAAAAAATTGAAATACAGAGTATCTCTCTGAAGATGACAACTTGGCTGTCGAAACGCGTTAGAGCAACGTTTATTGTGTTTGATAATTTTTCTTGGTTTCAGGGGACAATTTTTGTATTTCAAAGTGTAATAAAACTGAGACAAAATTTTTTCGCAAAAATTTCTGAAATAAGTCGATTTTTGTTTGAATTTTGCCACATATAAGCCGGTTTTGTATATTTCCCCTACAAGTTCCATTTTAAAAGGGAATGTTTTGTCGTGCAGCTCTTCTTTGATAGGAGTTTTCCAAGAGGATTACCACACACTCCGGTATTGTGATAATCAAAAGCTAAGGAATTTTGAAAACTAACACTTTTAAAAGTAGGTTTCAAAATAAACGAGGCTGCAAATGTATACAAATTATGTGTTGGTAAAATTCAAACCGCTGGTGAAGTTTGCCTAAGGTTTTGTAAGATTCCTGACTGTGTTTGTGGAATTTCTTACTTAATAAATAATATAGCTGATCTATCAACCGACGATGCAGCTGAAAAATTTACTATTGTCACTTAAACTTCTTTCCTAAAGGTGTTAAATCGGTCATAAAATTTTACTTGCAAAAATGTCATCAATCTGGATGTCGAAAATTATCGTTTTTTGAAATATACAACTGGAAACTATCATGGCTCCAGACTCTATTTTATAAATCTGTGCAACTCTTTAACTTCGTTTATGCTTCATCAAGAAAAGGGCACTTTTTAAAGTGGGGGTACAAAACTCTATTTTGCTTGTATAAACAAAACCCCATAGATCGAAGAATTTAACAAATAAAAAATCATAACAAAGTTGATGGCCTTTCAATTTAAGCACCAACCTTTCGATCTTTTTTAAAAATCTTGAACATTTTTCGTATTTAAATTTTTTTTAAAACTTTAACCCGTTTGAATTAAAACTTTTTTAATATTCGACTTGTGTCCAAAACTTGTTGGGTTTTTCGAAAATTATTGAAATATTTGATGTAGGAAATTTCGACTCCATTTTCAACTTTGGAATTTTTGTTGAATTAGAATTTTTGAAAATGTCAGTTCCTTTTAATTTTTGACTTTTTGATCAGTTTGATATACCATGTGTAACAGGATCATGGTACATCCCATATTTTTTTTTATCTTTGAAAATAAAAATTTCAGGCTTGCTATACTTGATGTACTTATAAAATGTCAAATTGTGACATAAAAATGACATTCCACCTGCTGCCATTTTGGCTAAAACCAAACTTTAGATTTTTAAGTAGAACACCCTGCATATTATTAAATTTTTGGAATCTGTTTAATTTTCTAAATACAATACACATAAAATAAGTGGTTTTTAAGGGATAGAAAATTTTTTCGGTTGCATTTTACTTTTCAACCTAGATCAAGAGTCATGACTCATCGTAGTTAATTCTAATCGCCCACATTAATGCTGCAAAAAATTAAGTTAGAGAAACTTAGAAAGCATCATATCATATTTTTTTAATTTTCAACCCTTTTGAAAGTAATTTTTTTTTAAATGTTGATGTATTTTTGAAGCTTGATATTTTTAAATATCACCTTTTTTTATTATTTCGACTCTCTTCAAAATTACGACATTTTTAATAATTTTAATTTTTTAGTTGTTTTAAGATTTTTCCAAATTTCCACTTTTTATAACCTTTTTAATGTTTTTTGAATACTTCGATCATTTTTTGACTTTCTTTCCAGAGCCGAGGTTTTTTTGAAAACGATTGGTCTTTTTTCAAATTTTGGTTATCTTTTTTAATTTTGAATCTTTTTTGAATATTAATAATTTTACACCATGTCAATGTTTTTTCTCAAACTTTCAATTTCTTTTATTTCGACTTTCTGCAAAATTTTAACCTTTCCGAAAATTTAAAGTTTTATATCCCGAGGTCTTTAAAAGTTTAATTTTTTTTTTTGAATTTCTTATTTCTTCAAATTTTAAATTTTTTTAAATCGTCGACTTTTCTTTCAAAATTTCGACTTTTTTGAAAATCTTCCGTCTTTCATAATTAATTTTTTGAAAAATTGGTCCACTTCAAAATTTTCTTAAAAATTGTAATTTTTTGGATCGCAAAATATTTTCTTTTTTTTTGGAATTGTCGACCATTTGCAAAATTTCAAATTTTTTACGTTTTATGCAAATTTGCGTTTTTTTAATTTCCAGTTATTTTTTTTAATACGATTTATCAAAATATTTGATCTTTTTTAAAAATTTTAACTTTCCTGAAAATTCTACCTTTTTAGGGAAATTTCAAATTTTACCAGAATTTTAATTTTTCAAGATTTTAACTTCTTTTTAATAAAACCTTTTTCAAAATTTGGGTTTTCCAAAAATTTTAAGTTTTTGAATATTTCGCCTTTTCTCAAAATTTTGAAATTATTTAGAAATTTCATTTTTCAAAATTTCATTTCGTTTGAAAATTTCACCATTTTTCATCTTTAATCTCCAAAAACTTTTGCCATTTTAATTTTTTTTATTGTATTTAATAGTTTTTCCAAATCTTTAAAAAAGACGAACTGTACTACCTAATTTTCACTCAAAGGTTTCGAATTCTTTAAAAATCCCAACCCCTTTTTAAAAACCTAACCTTTTTAAAAACTGTTTACAAAAACTTTGACGTATTTCAAATTTAAAATTTTTATTTCAAGTTTTTTGATCTTTTCAAAATATTAACTTTTTTTAATTAATGACTCTTTAAAAATGTCAATAATGTTCTAATTTTGACTATTCTTTTCTAAATTTTAGATTTTTTGACACTTTCAGCTTTTCACTAAAATTGGTTAAAGATGGTTCCACTAAAAACCCAAACTGACTCGGCCAATTTTAAAATATATTTCGGTTTTCTAATTATAAGTTGGGTCAAGTTTTTGTTGAAAGACCTTGTACAAAAATTTACATATATTTTTCTTCCGAAAAATTCTTTCTTAACAGATCCCTTCGTCCTATAAAGAACCAATTTATCGCAAACAATTTAGATAGTTTACCTACATTAAATTTTGCAAAGAGGCATGATACGCATAAAAAATAATTAAAACTAAAATATATTAATATGCTGGGTTTGATCTGATTTTAAGGGTATTCAAGAGATTTCAATATCGAGTTGGTGAGAATTAAAATGGTTTATCGCGGACCAACTGTACTGCAATCCTTTCATCAATTATCCCACAAATGAGGCCTATGCATAAAGAATTTTGTTGAAACAAAAGCCTCGTGCAAAGGGTTTGTTTTGAAAGCGCCCCATTTCTTTTGTAAACAAATGGCACTTTTTTTTTTCGACGGAACCGAGACAAATGTGTTGATTATTGCCAGCGGATGTAACGTCATCAAAAAACTTTGCGCCGGCTAATGGTGTGTGCCGCCGTTTGTTATGTATCGAGTGTGGAGGTCTTTTCCAGTTTCAGGCAAGTGAAACTGTGTTGATCACGACCATCTATCATACAAACGAGCCAGAGAGATGTAAAGATGCGTGACAGGCGCTCAGATTTAGGATGAAAAATCGCCCTCGATATTGTCAAAGCCCACTATTACCGTATAATGGCTCGGACTCTACTAAGGACACAATGATTAAAACATTTGTATTTCGGCGTCGTTAATCATCTGGATCGCCGCTTCCTGAAATATACTCGCCCAAGGCCCTTGGCGCATTACAATCATGAGCACTAATTGAATCTAGAATATCTGGATACGCGTATTTGAAACAGCAGAAAGAAGAAAAAAAATTGTTTTCTTTAGATTGGCTCCACTGATGTTCATCACCACCTATATTTTGAAAATGTTTAACTACGAGTATTAGGTATAGTTTTCAAAATATTAATCGATACAGTTCGTTAAGAGACAGAAGGATATTAATAAAATTATTTAATAACGAAGATCATCAAACAATTTGAATTTATTTGCCCATTTATTTCAAGGTCTACATGGCGCACCTGCTACCAGCAACTTTGTGCTGTACTGCAAATGTTAATTAGCACAAACACAAAACAAGAACCGCTGGATTTTCGAGCTCCTTCTGTGTTTTGATCATCCTTCCGTAAAATTTTCTACTTAAAGTTAACATTTTATTCCTCCTTAGATCGTCTCTTTTTAAGATTTCGTTTCATTACCCTTACTGGGTAATAAACCAGGGAATTATGTATATGTGCCCTTAGAAATGGATTAAGTGGAATGTGCAGTTCCAGATTCAGGCTTGATTGAGCAAAGGGTACAAGAATTCAGAAGACCGAATAGATTTAAAACAAACTGGAACTCCATGAAGTACTCATATCGGGGAAAACAAACAAAAAATTGCATCTTGGATTCAACAAAATGCAGATGTATCGGTGCATAAATATTTGGTTGGGTTAAAAATATCTTTTAACGGCTTCCATCGTATTCTGAAACCAGATATATCAGTACATTTTTATTAAAATTCAATTACCTAATGCGTAAATTATAGCAGACTAAATGAAATTACGCAAAATAAGAAACAGGGAATATTTCATGGTCACTCACAATTAGATGTCTCGATTTATATACCTACTACATACTTTTTTTTAGGAATATTCGACGGATTCTCATGGCTGGATTTAAACTTGGTGAGTCGCTAAACTATTTGAAATATGGCAACAGTGAATATTAAAATATTATACTAAATTTATTAGTTCGAACTTTTTAGGGAGCAAAAAAAATGGTCATCAAACTGCCCGAAGAATAAATGGTCCCATTTAAAAAAAAGTTGCCTTAACGGTTTAAAAAAATGGACTATTTTTCCCCTATAACTTCTTCTAAGCAACACTACATATCGAAAATTTGATTATTTTGGTGGCCCCCAAGATAATGGGGACCGTAAGCTATAGCTTGCATAGCTTAGACGTAAATTCAGCCACTGCGAATCATGTTTACAGCAATACTTGGTCAACCTGGCGTCATTACCCGAATTCAAAACAGTTATTCGAAAAGCATATATCTGCAATTCAGGGTAATGATTCGAATAATTCTTGAAAACTTCTCTGTCAGCTTAGAAGAACGACAAAATAGTGGCTGGTCATAAATAATATATTAATATAAAAAACCTCTTTTATTTTCTTTATCATTCTAATAAACAAATAACTACCTTAAAATGTTTTGTCACTATTTTAGGTAATTATTTAGAAATAAACTAATTTATGTTCTTAAAGAAGTTCATCGGTCAGTTACTTTTGTATATATTTTCTTTAAATTTTTGTCAGATGTTATTAACGGTGTTTCGGGAATTTTCGACTTGAAAAACTAACCACGTTTTGAATATGTCTTAAAACTAACCACAGATTTGCCAAAAATTTCAGTTTTTTACTTTAAACTGGTTTTCATAAAGAAAACCAAAAAATTTTGCACTTAAAATTACAATTTTAAAAAGCATTATATTTTTTAGGATTGTACTGAAAACTTTTAGAAAAAAGTTTTATATTTTTAATGTTTTTAATTTAGAAGCTAAACACAAAATTCTAAGAAAGCAATTATTACAAAATGTTAAATATGAAAGCGAAATTTTACATAAATATTACATATTTTAAATTAAACTTGAAAATTTAGGTCCATATGAGGTATGGCAGGAAACTAATAAGACTGTCAACACTGCAAATGATCCAGTAACGCTGCGCTGATGTACGGGCTAGCACAGTATAGATATTAGCTTACGCATACAGTAGCGACAAAGTCCTAAAATTTTGTCACGAATTTTGTTTGCTCATGCGTTAATTTGCACAATTACGAACATGGCGTCGCAGTGTTCTATGATAACTAGAAATAAGATCTATGGTCGTTGGGTAACTGAATGTCAGTTGAAAGTTGCGAAGTGTTCGGGAAAATCAGCACTTGAGCGAATATGATTTTTTATTTTACATTCATATGTTATTCATTCATGGTAAAAATGTAAGACAATTTATCTACATTTATGGATATTCTAGAAATTTGATATGGTTAGGGATTTTCATCCGAATTGTGAGATTTTTAAGGAGATTGTTCGCGAATACTGTTTAGGTCATCTGGCAACACTGGATCAGTTTTATTTAAAAGTCAGTCTTGTTATAATTCATTGCACTAATGAGACGAAACCAAATAAAAGAGAAAAGAGGAGAATTTACACGTTGTATTTATAAATGTAACTCTAACAGCAATAATAATTTGGTAAAATTAGCTTTTTTTTAATTTCCAAAAGACGGCAAACGGTAATATTCGAGTACACCCAATTTGTTTTATTAAAAAAAACTGTTTTATTACACTCGCATTGGCCAGTTTTATACAAAAAAATAAACAAGTTTTTTTCCTGTAGAAATTATTTTGCCGTCAGTCACAATTTGTGTTTAAATTTCTTTGTGTATTCTTTATACTTATCAGGTTATCAGTAATTACAAAATACACATTATTTAAAAAATACACGAGAATAAGTATTTTGGGACTATTTGTAAAGTAGTAAATTAAACAATTGAAATTAATAAACTTGATGGTTTTGTTTAATAAATAAATTTAGGTTTTCGTGGGCGTGCACAATCCACAACATGGCTGACACCACTGAAGGCCAACGATTTTAGCTACCTCAAGATCAAAGGTACCGACGCTTCTTGTCACTACTGTATGCGTAAGCTAATATCTATATTGTGGTGCTAGAGCACGTGTATCAGTATCCTCCCATAACTCAGTGCGAGTTTCAACTCCCTCCGGTAACGACATGATTTTTGTGGCTGCTATTAGTGAAGTTGGATTTTTGGTTGTGCGTCACGCAGAATGGAACAGCGGAATTTATAGCAACGTTATGCCAATAAATTTTGTGTTAAGCTGAGAGAATCCGAAAGTGTGACGTTTGAAAAGTTAAAACAGGGCTATAGGGAACATTTTTTATCCCGAGCTCAAGCGTTTCGCTGACACAAAGCATTTTTGGAAGATAGAGAACACGTTGAAGATGATCACCGTTCATGGAGGAACTTCGAAACCGACGACAACCTGTCAACCAGGTTTTTTATAAAAACGTCCTTGACAAGCTCAGAAAAAGGGTCATGTGCATGAGACCAGACATTACAGACAAATGGATGCTTCATCATGACAACGCCCTATGTCACTCTTCCCTTTCCGTCACAGAATTTTTGACGTTCCTGTGGTTTCCTAGTCTCTCTATTCATCTGAACTCAGTCTCTGTGACTTTTTTCTCTTTGCTCAACTGAAACATGTTTTCGAAGGATGTCATTGCGGGACTGTCGGCCACATCCGACAAAGTGTAACGGACATGCTGAAGACCATACCGGTTGACGACTTCCTTCCAGCGCTGCTACCAACACTAAGAACAACCTCTTCATCGATGTAGAGCTGTTTAAGGGAACTACTTTGAAGAAGATAACATTGATGTTTCCGCCGGTAACCCCAATATGTAGATTAAGTAGCTCATCGAGGCACTGCCGGTCCCAAGCCCGGATAAAGAAGGAGGGTTTGCAAGTGAGGTTAGCAACCTACTTGTGGTAAAAACAATTATCGCTCCTAGGACTAACAATGCAGCCCCGGATGATAGGATCGATTATTTGGATAATGACCCAGCGAAGAAAAAGAAAAAACCATTAAGGAAACCGAAAATACCACAAATGTGATGTCGGAATATAACGTCTTTT
Source organism: Dastarcus helophoroides (assembly GCA_028583605.1). Taxonomy (NCBI): domain Eukaryota; kingdom Metazoa; phylum Arthropoda; class Insecta; order Coleoptera; family Bothrideridae; genus Dastarcus; species Dastarcus helophoroides. The sequence continues at coordinate 26,343,183 of CM053337.1, read as the reverse complement.
AACAACAAGGACCCCTAATGGAGATCAAAAGACACAAAATTAACCTATGTGCTCTCTTAGAAACGAAGAAGAAAGGTAAAGGAAACACCAACTAAGAAGACTGTATTCTTATATATAGAGGGAAAAAGAAATTCGAGAGAGCCAAATGGGGAGTCGGCTTAATGGTACATGAAAAACTTAAAGCAAACAGAAAATGTCATATATCTAAACGACATATTATTGTAAACTATATTTAAGCTCCAAGACACGGTAACTACCCATATTGTAAGCGTATATGCGCCATTAGAGGAGAAAAACGCCTTCTACGAAAACCTGCAAAGGGTACCCGACGAAATATCAGAAAAGAATGAGGTCATATTGCTCGAAAAATTCAATGCTAGAGTTGTTAACGGTGTGATAGGGGGATTGAAAAACTGATTTAATGAAGAGACCATCGACAAAAATGGTAAACAATTAATTCAAACATGCACACAAAATAAAATGAGAATAAACAACACATTCCTTCCTTACAAACTGCAGTACAACTTTACGTTTAAAAACGCAAGAGATCAAAAATTAGTATCAAATTATATCATCACGAACGAAAAGGTCCCCCCATCAAAAATACTAGACGTAAGAGTCTTAGGCTCAGCTAACATCATAACCGACCACAATGTCATCCTAGCGAAAATCAGGAACAAAGAATAAAGAGGACGTAGAACCCAAGCCATCCAAATTGAAAAGCTAAACATTGAATCGCTGTCAAATGATTCAACGAGAGAACCATATCAACGGAGATTGGCACTGCATATAAATAACGTCAAAATTCTGGAAGCAGATGACGTGGAAGCTGCCTGAGAAAAACTGAAGACAAAAATAATCACAGCCGCAAAAGAAGCCCTGGGACAAAGGAAAACCATTCTAAATGAGAAAAAATAATCAAAACTTTGGTTTACTCGGGATATGAAAACACTTGCAGAAGTAAACCAAACTGCGTACCTTTAATTTAGAAGAAGAAATAGTACGAAATAGAGTCAATGAACAAATACAAACAATAAAGCGAAGCTTCAGGAAAAAATTCTCCTTGGATATGAAGCACAATCTATACGAAGCACAAAAGAAGGTATGAAACATGCTGAGAAACAGGAAAAAATCAATTAGAAAACATATACAAATAACGAAAATATCATCAGAAGCCTGGAAAAAACCCTGCCATCAATTATAGGGCGGGACTAACAGAGCCGAAAGTGAAAATGAGGATGCAGACGAACTGGTTAATAACACAGGAGAAAATACGACAAACACTTAGTGCACTAAAGAATAGAAAATCACCTGAATTAGACGAGATAACCAATGAAATGCTAAAATAGGGAGGGGTAACCTAACCCAGCAACTGCAAACCCTGTTCAACAGAAAAGTATTCACAAAGAATACCAGAACAGAGAAAACAAACGATATCTATATTCAAAGAGAAGGACAAAACCTGCCCCGAGATTTATAGGGGAATAAGTCTACTTAGCTCAGTAACAAAGCTCTTTACAATAATTATATCAGAGGAGATATCAGAGAAACAGTAAGGCTTCAGAAAAAACAGATCGACGAGTGACGCGATATTCGCCATTAGGCAGATACCGAAAAAGCCATAGAATTCACAAAAATGGCATAAATGTGCTTCATTGATCTCACCCCGTCGTTCGATAGAGTGCGTCTAATGCGAGGTTCTCACGAGGCGATTTTAATTGAACGATTTTTGTTGACCGACAAAAATCGCAAGCGATTTGCGTTCACACGGTTGAAATAACGATCGGACCGAATTGGTTTCTCCAAAATGGCTCCAAATAAAGTAGTGCAAAGGTGTGTACGGGAAATTAAGAATACTTTATTTGAGGAAATAAAAATAATATTGAGAAAAGAGATATTTAGAAAAAAAGAAAATGTTGGGAGAGGAGCTGGATATCTAGGAGAAACCGACTAGGAGCATCACAGATGTTTTTAAAAGAGCTATTGATCGAAGATAAAGCTGGATACAAGAAATTTCTGCGTATGAGCGAGGCCATGTTCAATGAACTTCTTTCCAAAGTCCGGCCAAAAATTTTTAAACAGGATACTAACATGCGAGAAGCTATTAAGATTTAGAAACTTGAAGGTTATAGCATCACTCCATTTAAACCCCTTTTTAGACGAAGCCATTTTGCTCATGCACTAGGTACCTATCACACACACAAAAAATACAAAGATTAATCGCTTTCGAGTCGGTCTGGTTCGTTCTCACGTTCAACAAGATTCAACTCGCTCAAAAATTAAGCCGACTTGATAGCAAAAGTTGGCAGCCGGGCAACTTTTTATCGGTCAACAAAAGTTGATCAACTTTTATCGAAACAGTGTAGTCATGAAGCGATTATTGTTCTATTCGGAAGCGATTTTTAGTTGACCGATAAAAATTGCCTTGTGAGAACCGTGCATAACTGACATAGTACGGCTACCGAAGTAACCAAGAGTAAACCCAAACATAATAGGAACCGTTAGCGAACTGAAAATAAACACTTCAACATTCATAAGGACGACTCAGGAAAGACGAAGAAAGTCCCAATCGTGACGGGGATGCGACAGGGAATTAGCCTAAGTCCAATATTGTTCAACGCCATCATGGACGAAATCATAAGAGAGGTTAAGAGCAAGAGCCGAGGATATATAATGGTAAATAAAGAAATCAAAATACTGTGCTATGCGGACGACGCCGTAATAATTTCCGAAAATGAAGATAACCTCCAGAGACTTCTCAATGCTTTCGAAAAGGTTGTTGACTCTTTCAATATAATTATTTTTACCCAAAAAAACCCAATGCCTAGCTATATCCAGGGAACCGAAAAGATGCAAGCTAGCAGTATACAATAAGATCATATAGCAAGTTATGTCGTATACATAGCTTGGCGTCAATAACAAGTAAAAGAAATCTTAAAGAGGAGGTGCAGAGACAAACAACAAAAGTTTCTCTGATATCAGGATACCTACGCGACATAATATAGAGGAATGAATATATATATAATGAATATATATATGAATATATCTAGCAAGCTTAGAATTTATAAAACATGTGTTAGGCCAATTATGATATATGCCACTGAAACTAGAGCCTTGAAAAAGACAGCTGAGAACAAAAAAAATGAAAGTGCTGAGACCTATAACAGACTACACATTACTCGACCTTAAGAGAAATGAAGAAATCAAAGAGATCTCTGGGCTACAGAATGCGGTAAGATGGGCCAGAATAAAACGAAAACAGTGAAGAGAACATGTAGATGGGATGCTTGATAACTGGCCACCCAGAATAGCAAAAACTGAAAGGCCTCACAACGCGAAACTCCCAGAAAGACCACCAAATGTTGGTACGAAAGCTGGACCTCCGCATGCCAAGAGTGAGAAACATTGTAAGAAACACTGGACTAAGTCCTAACATAGGAAGAAGAACATTGATATTTGCGAACAATATAAACTTTGGTAAATAAAAAATTAGTCTCTTTACTTTTCTACGACACCGCGTAGAAAGTTTTATTCCTTTACCACATCGGAAATTAAATAAACAATTAGGGGGAAGTCCCCTAGTGACGGACACTTAAGGTATTTAAACTATAAAAAAAACTGTTTCAACAAATTAAGCTTTAATAATGAAATTATTTTAATAACAAAATATAAAATCAAATTAAATTAACAAAACTTATAACTCTGCTTAAACATAAGAACAATCTTAAATCAAACTTTGACAGTAAAAAAATAAATCTCAGCAAATGGCACCTAGTACCGGACGGAGTTTACTTCAAACCCTTAGTACCGGACATCTTCAACCCATCGTACATCGATCGCATATGTAGCATTCTGAACATTCAGGGATATCTGCACATGCTTCATGTGCCCATCCACGGCAGCTGGAGCACTGTATCCAGTCTTCATTGTGATCCTCTAAGCAAACTACCCAAATAGTTCTCGTGTCAGATGTTTCAGCCAACGATGTCTTTTTTTTTGCTTTATTTCCGCTATTCCCTTTGGCTTTTACTCCTTTGGTCTGTTTCCCTTTCTCTTTCATTGCTGTCCTAAATTTATTTCCCACTGCTTTATTTTTCTCGTTAACGTTTTTTTCATTTTCTTTTTCCTCTACAAGAATTTTGTACGGTGATGAAGTTAAAATTTCACTTTTTTCGCATTTTCTCTTTCGAGCAAGCGATCGTTTTTTTGCAGCATCCGGCAATGGTGACAAATTATGGATAACCTGGACTACATCTGGATCAAGGTTAGTCAATGGCTTGAGGTGTTGATATTTTTTTCGAATGTAGATTGTTTAGAAGCCTCTGAGGGTCCTTGTGTGTCCATATTAATGGACTGCTCTAAATCGCAGTTCGTCGACGAGCTGCCAGCTTCAGTTAAGTCACTGGAGGAAACAGGAACTTCTTTGCTAGTACCTGGTGCGTTTGAGGATGTTTGTGGGTCTTCTAACGGAATGTTGGTCATATCGGCAGGTAAATAATCCAGATCAGAAAATATATCTCTATTGAATGGCTGAATTCCTGTGTATTTGAAGCCGGACACTGCAATTTCTAGACGAGCTACTTTTGTAAATGCTTCACTGACGAGGCCGGCAATATCGTAGTCAGTTATTCGAGATCCAGCATTTGCTCTTATCCACGCATCGCAACGTTGGTTGTAGGCATCTTTAAATGGTTTCATAAACGTTCTGTCTAGCGGCTGTAGTTTGTGGGTAGTGTGTGGTGGCGAGCTTATCAAATGAATATCGTTTTCTCGGCAAAAATTGATGACTGCTACTGTCTTGTGACTACAATGTCCATCCAGAAGTATCAGCGCAGGGCTCTCTTTTATCGAACAAGAGTGTTTCTTGAATAATTGTAGCCATTGAAGAAAAATATCACTATTCATCCAGCCTTTTGGCTGGGCCACGCCTACGCTTTCGGCTGGAGCATTTATCATGAGCCGATCATTCATTCTTTGCCTAGGAAAGACAAAGAAGGGCGGAATGAAATGGCCGTTGGCACTCATGCAAAATAAGACTGTAATATTTTTGCCCCTCTCAGAAGAAGTGAGTCGAACAGCTTTTGGAGCAAGTACCTTTTGGTGTTTTTGTACGCAGCTGACTCCAGTTTCATCACAGTTATAAATTTTCGAAGGTGGAAATTTGAATTGTGTCATCATTCTGTCAAGATTATTAAAAAAGAGATCAACTTGGGGTTTGTTAAACCCCACAGCCCTCATTATGCTTGTTGACTCTGGTGATCTCAGCGATACGTCCTGATGTCTCTGCATGAAATCGTAGTAAAAGTGTTTACCAGCAGCTCCTTTCTCTTTATTAAAGCGATGAGGGATCTTCAAAGCCTCAGCCAAATCGTAAGCCAACTTCAAAAATTCATGTTTTGTTAACGGCAGACACCTATTAGATAAATCTTTTACATGCTGCACTAAGAGTTCTTCGTATTTTGGTGTGAAGGTATTAGTGAATCTACCTAACTTTGGTTGCAATGACACTTCTTGTCCACGGTTTAATGACGATATTTTATCATGTAAGGTGCTTTTTGGAATATTATAACGCAATGAAGCTTCTCTCAAACTCATTTTTTTTGTCAAAACATTGTTTATCGCAGTTTGTAAATTACTTTGGTCCCATTTTCCTTTCTTTTTCGTCTTCTCCATTTCGATATCTCTTTGTTCTCCTAAAACAATAGATAATAATGATCAAAAAGTATAATATTTCATGAAAAAATTGTTTTTTTATTGTCCGATATTAGGGGAAGCTTTTGTGTCTGGTACTAGGGGACAGAGAATCCTTAAATTAATTGTCATATACAAAAACTGCTATGGAATTCGACAAAAAATATTACAAATTTTAGATATGTATTAACTATGACATAAAATAACAATTATCCAAACCACATAAACTAAAAACCATTGTAGTTATACTTACTTTGATCTTACGTGACGCAATGTATTTCCACCAAAAACAGCAATCAACTGTTCCCACCTAGGCGTTGCGCGACATTGGCGAACCGGGACCCTCGATCGTGTATTGTTACGTTCCCCCGCGCCCCTATCACCTGCTTTTTAAACAAACGCGTTGCGACTTGTCGAGATACTTCGAGTGTCCGACGTTAGGTGCCGTCCGGCGTTACGGGACTTCCCCCTACGAGATACATATATCTCCAGCAGAACTGGCATTTTTAACCGCACTAATTTTGATTGATTAGCAAAAGAAGTACCGACATCATCTGCATTGAGGCTCAAACCGATACTGAAAATTCAGAAAAAGAATCTAAGTTTCTGGATTAAAGTCAACATTTTGAAAAGGCAAATCAGTGTTTCTATAAAATCTTCGTTTCAGATTTTAAATCACTAAGAAAAATAAATAAATAAATATCGCACATTTAAACTCAGAATTTTAAAAAGAAATGCTATATTTCGAAAAACTTGTAATCTAATAAAAAATTTCAATTTCAATATTACATTTCTTACTCTTATCTCAAAATCTTAATATTTAACCCAAATATGAATTTTTATTCGAAGCTCCTCCATTCAAACTAAAAATTTCATTCGGAGTTTAAAATTTCTGCAAAAACTTAAAACATTCAATCTCAAATTAAAGATTTGAGAAAATAATTCCACATTTCGAGTTTGAACTTGAAATTTAAGAAAGTTTAGCAAATCAAAATTTGTTTTAGAAATATTAACTTAAGTTTAAAATTTATCAAAAATGGCCAATTTATTAATCTCAAAATTTTAAATTTCAGCTCCTTATTTTAAGGAGGAAGTTTCACATCTTGGGAAAAAGGCGAGATTAATAAATATAAATTTTAAATTTATACACAAAACTTCGGCAAAATGTCGTGGTTTTGAGAAATTTTGTAAGAAGAAATTAAAAAGTTCAATATTAAACCTAAAATGTTGATAAAATTTTGATTATTTGGATTTCGGCTCAGAATTTTTTAGAAAAGGCAGTATTAAGGAAGACACTGGCGATTGAAAGAAAATTTCCAGAAGTGTATCTTATAAATTTAATTCTCCTTCCAAAGTTTTCATTTCGATTGAAAATACACATATATAATATTTTTCGGTTTGTTATCAACCATAGCAACAGAGTTTCGGAGTACCTGCCCAAGGTCAACGATCTCAGGGGTCGAGTACGATAGGAAGCTGAGGGTAAAAAGTGCTTGCGATGAACCGAAATGCGGCGGCTGGGTTGAGGGATTCATTCGGGGTGATTCATGGGAGACGTATGGGCGCGGCTAGCTAACGTTAACATTGATGGTTAAATGTATAAATTTTACTTTGTCTTTTCAAATGTTACAGTTTGATATTTTTGTAATAAACGGTTGTTTACATCAGAAGTGGGATAGTATTGGTGTCTTTTTGAGTTTTTAGTGAAAAAGGTGCAAAAATATACCAGAGAACGCGCTCCAAAGTAAAAGAAGTACTGAGGACTCGGTATGAATCCAGAAGACATCGGCGATGGCAGGGGAGCTCTCGAGAGAGCTGAGCAAGCCATAACCAGAGATGAAGACAGGAGGGTGTAAGGTCAAGTTATACATCCCCAAGAAGCTCAAGTGTGGTAATAATCGCCAGCAGGGTGCAGGAGAGTAGTGAGTCGATAACCAAATTAAATGCTTTTAGTAATGTTCTGCGTTGCGTCAGATGATTGATAAAATCGTAAATGCAAAAAAAAAATCCAAAGTTATTAAATTTAACAGTCAATCACAAATAATCTAAAAGTAAACGAAGAAAGCATACAACGAAAGGCATGCTCTTCTTAATAAAAGTATTTGACTCAACTTTACCCATACACGAGTACGTGATCGTCGAAATAAATGCTGACGGAGTAGAAGAGTACTGCTCCATGATAAACAAGAGAATTATGAACGTTGAAAATCTGTTAGAACTTTAGGGACTTAAATTAAATGATGTTTATTATGAAAAAGTAGACGGGTTATTGCGCTTTGACGATTACTCAACAAAAGGTTTTAAATTAAATGAAACAAATCTAAACATTGATATTAATAAAATGGAACAGCGATTCAAATACTTTTACAACCTTTAAATCTGTATAAAGGGTTATTCGCAAAAAAAAGGTTTGCTATCGAACTTGTAATGAACTAATGAACATACAAATAATATCAAAACAATTCATCTTTTATCGAAGAAAAAGGAATAGAAACATTTAGGTGATGGCATTAGGCAGCTGTCAGGTTACGGAACGATCTGTTAAAGATTCGAGTTATGAATGTTTACGATTGCGACAAAAACAGAACATTGATATTATTTTAAGAGAGCGGACTGAGAGTTACGGCTGTTATGGGTTTTTAAGGTAATTAGTTTGATCTGAAAAAGGCCATTACGTATTTACATTTATTTTTATGAGAACTGTTAGATTTTGGGTCCATAAATTAATTTGCTATAAACTGTCCGATTCGTCCATTTTATCAATAGGTGTACCTTTATTATGATAATGCTTAGTAATTATTGAGATTATTTTAAAGAATTAATTCCTACAATAAACATAATCTAACTCTCACATTATTGAAGTACATATATTTGAAGTGCAAATTTTTGCGAACCAAGATTGAAATATGGGAGTATGAGGTATCTGATTCGACAATAAAAGGGATAAATTATTAGCAGTAGAAAACCTGGAGATGTTCACCAAGTTAAATAATATTTGAATTTAATCGAATATTTTAGAAAATGTACACTCTGTTATTCAGATCAAAGTAAACCGTAAAGTGAATTGTTACACAAAAATATTACGTTGATATGGAGAGACCATTTCTTTGAATTAGAAACTGTAGCAATTGTGTTATTAGTTAATAGATTTCGGCAGTACTTAGTCGGAAGGCCCTTCACAGTAATTACTGATTGTGCTGTAGTAACAAATACTTTCAAAAAGGTAAAATTAAATCAGAGAATCGGCTGGTGGGTTTGGAATTGAGCGAATACCAGTAATATGGCATTAGACATAGACCTGCCAGCAAATGCGTTATGTTGATGCTAGCGGTTGTACAAGCGACTACACTCATAATGTATGAATCGAAGGGTAGAGAGATTGTTCAACTAAATCTTGAAGATCTTAGTCTTTTTGCAACAGGTAAAATTTATGATCAGGTGGCTCACAATTATTGGTTTGTCTGCATGTGACGTTTCGTATAGAAATACATGAAAAACTGCCTAACCTATATATTTCAAATCAGTAGAAAACGTCGAATACCGTGATCTTGTTAGAAAATATCCAGATCCTTTTATAAAATTCTCACTGGTTATCTAGGGACCTTAATAAAAACGATATGAGGTAACACTCAAGTATTCTTCGTTGTGGATGCGTTTACAAGGTTTGTTTTAATTTCCTCTTCACCTAATACAAGGTAAGACATGTACTCACTGTAATGATAGACTTCTTCATAAGGGTTTTTGGTGCACCATTTCAAACTATTAACTGTGACATAGGTAAACCATTTACGTCTAATAATTTTAAAATATTTCGCAAAAATAAAATACGGTATCACTCACTACTTGAATGCAGCTGGGCGACCAAGAAGAAATGGACAAGTTGAAAGTTACAATAGAACCATTCTTGATTTATTGTCTACTATGGGAGCAGAAATAAACCATGAAAAATTGAATGAAAACATTAACAAACTCCAGTTAGGATTAAATGGTACCATAAATCAGACATTAGGAGCATCTCCAAGTGAGGATCTGATGGAGTTTCGTGTAATAGGGCAGGTGACCTTATTACTAGCTGAAATGTAGCAGAGTATTGATGTTACAGCGGTACTACAACAAATAATTGAAAATGCATCTATTTGCCAGTCCAAACAAAAATGCATATTTCGATCCAAAGCGTTGTTTCCGATTAGCTCAAGCAAATGATTAATTTTCCTTAAAACAAATTCTTTCTTTTACAGCACAGGTACAAGTCAAATTATTACCAAAATAAAAAGGTCTTTAAGGTTACAACAACAGGAACACTGAAGGATAGAGTAAGAGAGGTTAGGTTCTTGGAGTAGGGTTATTACTCAGACAAGAACAGCTGGATAAGCAGATACCCAGGAAGCTCTTCAGTGCGGTAAAAGGAGATGGAATGGTGGTCAACTATTCAGAAGCGTTCCTTTCAGGTTCAGTTTAACAAAATGGTTGGGTAAGTTAAGGACACTGATGAGTAGAGTAGGGGGATTCGGTTCTTGGAGTAGGGTTACTACTCAGACAAGAACAGCTGGATAACCAAATACTCAGGGTGCTCTTCAGTGTGGCGAAGGGAGATGGAATGGTGGTTAACTGTTCAGAATCATCATACTTTCGCGTGGGATTAGCCCATAAAGTTAGCAATTAAGTAGGAGTTTAAGTTCTAAAAATATAAGCTGCCTCTCACTAACCAGAGTACTAATATTCTTCAAAAATAAATAGATAAGCAAATATACATGTTCTTATAAACTTTGTTGCACAGATCTACCACTGAAGTGAGGACACTCCAGCTGTCAGGAAGGGCCGAATGTTATCAACCATAGCAACAGAGTTTCGGAGTACCTGCCCAAGGTCAACGATCTCAGGGGTCGAGTACGATAGGAAGCTGAGGGTAAAAAGTGCTTGCGATGAACCGAAATGCGGCGGCTGGGTTGAGGGATTCATTCGGGGTGATTCATGGGAGACGTATGGGCGCGGCTAGCTAACGTTAACATTGATGGTTAAATGTATAAATTTTACTTTGTCTTTTCAAATGTTACAGTTTGATATTTTTGTAATAAACGGTTGTTTACAGGTTCATTGATTTTAAGACTATATTGTGATGTTGCTCTTTGATATTTATTTCTTCCCACTCGAAAAAGCACAATGAAAATGCACATAAATAACAATTTGTATTTTATTATGTAGACATATTTTATCAGCAATAGTCCAATGGGTTCAAATAGGAAGGCATTTCTTACAATACACTCTTATGAGTCTACCGCCTACGATTTAGGATATGTTCAAAGTAAGCCACCCTAACATCAGACTCGTTGCTCCAATCTGCTTGGAATTCAAACGTTTACCGACCAAATATGAGAATATAAGATTTATTGAAATGTTGTTTGCATTAGGCGTAATTTACATTCATGTGCGGGTTCAAAATATAACGTGTCGTGGCCCATATACATGTTATTTAGCTGACATTCCTCTCCCCATATATCTGCAATATTGCATAGCTGCTCCCAAATGTTATGTTATTAAAACTGTGTTTAATATTAGATGAGGCCTGTGTCAATTACTGGCTCTAATGATCTTTCTAAATTATCCTACTCAGGAACATATCAGTAAACTATAAGTAAGAAGGAGCGATTTGGAATCATGGAAATAAACTTTATAATACATGTACCGGGTGGCCAACTAAGAAAGGACGCTGGCTATGTCTCAGCAACGAATCACTTTACAGCTTTGGGGAAAAAATTTCAATAAGAAAAGTGACCCTGACAAATCGCTGGAAAATATTTTTGAAGTTCTAAAATGACCTCTAGGTGGCGTAATAGGTAAGACTGAATAGAAAATTAGGATTTTCTCGAAATTTTGCCTAATTAAGGTATATGGAAAATACATGCATTGTAATCCTAGAATATTTTCAATTTGTTTTGCTTTACATTTTAGGGGGATGTTGAAAAAAAAATTGTTAAATACCATTTATTTCAGTTAGCCTTAAGGAAATTTGATAAATTTAGTCTTTACAGAAAGAGTGCTATTTAGTCTATCGACGACACTTTCGCGTGTTTTTATTTTAAAATTATTGTCGCTGCTACAGTGCGTAATATAAAATAGTAACAAATTTCTCCGTTTTTCTAAAAAAAATTAAATAGAATGATATGTCAATTTGAATATCTTAAAATAGAGAATTAAAAGCCCTAAATATCATTAAAAACCGCAACTCGATATCTTTTGTCTAACCGAAGATATTGACAAACAAAATTTAAGTTCTAAATAATCACATTCTACAAAACTGGTAAAGTAGCCTTGAAAAAAGTTAACTTCGAAAATAAATAAAAAAAGTGCAAATCTTTAAGGTTGCAAACGTGTTTACTACCTGCTCTTCTAACTGAATTGTTATTTCCGCTTTTACATTTCTTTATAAAATAAAAATTGGTTTCAGGGACAAGATTTGTATTTCAGTGTTTAAAATTAAAAAGATTTAAACAAATTAAGAAGCATTTGACATGCTAACTAACCATTTATTTCGAATGCATGAAAATGCAAGTGATGCTGCTAAATCTAAGCGTGCAGTATCCTGTAAAACGTAATCAAAGTGAAGAAGTTTTCCTTCGACTGATATATCGCATACGCACCACAGGAAATGTGCATGTTGCTATGTTCAGAAGATAACGTAGAGGTGGCATCGAGCGAAATATTATACATGTTTTAGAATATGTAAAATTTAATCCTCATTTAAGTGCTAGAACACTAGCTAATGAATATGCTCAACCACCGTTCAAAACCAGGCCCACGTGGCAGGTAAATGGGAAGTGGAAGTCAGTTTTCTTGGCCATCGAGGTCCCCAGATCTGACTTGGCTTGATTTTTATTTGTCAGGCGAATGCAAGACCTCGTTTTTGCCAACATGCCTACAAAAGAAAGGGCATGATCGAAAGAATAAGAAACAATATTTAGAGGGGTAGAATGGTCAATGGTAAAAGTTAAAATTGCAGTGTTGTTCATTCGTCAGAGGATTCACTGCATGAACATGATTGGCAGCAATGAGTTTAAACATCTAGGACTCCAGTCAATAGAGGATATTAATTTAACATTTTTAATGTAATGCAGTGCCTTTCTTTTTACTTTTTCGAATATTAGATTGTTCCTTCGGTTAATTTTTTACATTATTCACTGTTATTACTATTATATAATTGTAGTTATGTTAATCACTTATTTTTATATTAGGTAAGACAAATTCTAAAGCTCTTCTGATTTCGTATTCTAAATGGTAAACGACGTCATCAAGCTTTTACGTTACTGAAATTTTATTTGCCAATATCTCCGGTTAGATAGAAGATATCGAGTTGCGGTTTTCACTGATATCTCGAGCTTTCAATTCTCTATTTTAAGATATTAAAATTGACATATCTGCCTATTTAATTTTTTATAGAAAAACAGCGAAATTTGTTAACATTTTATATAACGCGCTGTAGCAACGACAATAATTTTAAAATAAAAACATATGAAAGTGCTTTCGATAGACTAAATAACACTCTTTCTATAGAGACTAAATTTGTTAAATTTTCTTAAGGCTAACTGAAGTAAATGGTATTTTAAAAAAAATATTTTTGATGTCTCCCCACCACTTTATTTTTAGAGGTGGAAGAAAGAGTATAAAACAAAAACATATTGAAACTACTCTAGGATTACAATGCATGCATTTCCAATATACCTCAATTAAGCAAAATTTCGAGAAAATCCTAATTTTCTATTTAGCTTCACGTATTACGCCACCTAGCGGTAATTTTAGAACCTCAAAAAGCGATTTTTCAGGGACACTTTTCTTATTGAAATTTTTTTCTCAAAACTGTGGGATGGTTCGTTGCTGAGATATAGCCGACGTCCTTTCTTAGTTGGCCATCCGGTACATCGGATGTTAAAACATATACCAGAAGCTAGAGAGTATAAGGGCCTTATTTTAAATTTACTGGTTACAGCTGCAAGTTCGAGAAGAAAGTCGAAATTCCAATAAAATTCAAAATTTCAAGTTTTTTAAATTTTGAAAGAAGTCTAAATATTCAAAAAGCCAAATTTTATAGATTCTTATCGAGAAATCAACATTTATTATCCATTTTTAGAAATTTGGAATTCCTTACCTTTAAATATTTTTTATGCGTGATAATTTAAACCGTTTAACCGCATAAATAATAGATATTATTAAATATAATATATCAAAAATATTTGCTTCGTAATAACACCAAACATCTAGGTTTATGGAAACTACGTTACAGGTTTGAATCAAATTCTGCATTCTGATTATCACATACCACCACTACTATACATGTTAAATACGGTTGCTAAATAATTGAGAGGCATTGATACGGGACGTTTAGGTGATGCTCAATAAATAAAATATGAAAAGTGGACAATTTGCTTATTGGCGAAAAAAAATAAAACGCCTCTTTCACCAAAAATAAAAAAATTAATTACGAGATAAGGCTAAATTGACCACTTAAAAAATGTTCCTATTACTAGAAATAAACCTTGGTCTGAGATGAACATTGAACATTGGCGTGTAACTAAGGTAACGCATCTTTCAGTGCATAGTAAAGAACTATCATATATTTGAAGTAAGAGTCCAATAACACTGGTCAACAAAATTAAAGTTTTGTTATGTCACATGAATTTCTTTTGTGTTTTTTAATAGTGTTAGTGATAGTTTTTTTTAATTTAAAATAAGCAATTTTGAAATTTTCATCAGCCACAACATTTGTTTGTTAAATATTTGCAAAATGATGCATCTCCAGAAATATAACATAAAAAATGTACATTAGGAACTTATAATCTTTGCTTTTCTAGAATATTTAGCTTTTAATTCGTCCCTCTTGATCACGCAGTAGTAGTCAGTAATCTGCCCTGATAAAGTGTTTTTCCATCATTGAAATGTCCGCATGAAACTTTTATCAGTTCTTATCACTTAGAACCCCCAGAGCCCCCTAATTCGTAGGAATGAAGTGTGAAGAATGTGTCTAAAAAGTGAATCTTGACCTTCATATTGCAACCCAAAGTTTTATACTACAATAAAAGTTTCTTTACCAAATATCTGTAGATGTCACTCTAAGGGTAAACCAAAAAATTTACGATTAAATTGTTGAAGCCTCTTTATGATGATATTTTCAAAACATTTAATTTTTCTTTAAACAACGAGTCCTTAAATAATTTTCTACTACTACTACTTTACTTATTCCGGGGAATTTTCCTTTGAAATATAAGAATCCATTTTATGGGGATTAATCCTCTCTAAAAAATTTTCGGTAAGCCTAGTTTCATATGAAGTGGTGGTAGAAATATACCAGAGAACTTTGCAAGGGTAAATGCTTTACAGTTTTCTGTTTACAAATTAAAGATCTACGTGTAGGACAAACTTTTTCCTAATTGTGATTTTTGCAATCCCTGATGTTCCATTTACATAAAAAGTATCCAAATTTTAATGATAAAAAATAAAAAAAGACTTCAAGTGAAAAATTAATATGATCATGATATTATGTTGTATTTCTGATTAAATTTTTTATAATTTACATAATATATGGACCTAAATAAAAATGAACAGTTTTTGGGAATACCACATTTCCAAAAATAAAATTTACCTTGTCACAAGAAAGTTGGGGGTGATAAAGAAAAAATAAGTACGGTTCCATGATGCGGGTAGATACTCCAAACACAATTACCTACCAGAGTTCGTGTGACAAAATCAATGTTAACCAATGTAATTATTAAGCAAAATTTCTAAACCCCATTGTTTGAAAATTATTCATAAATATCATTTATTTAACGAGTTTTGATTTTTTTTTAATTTCCTGGTAAACTCGAATTTCTTTTTTGAAAAATTTTAAATTTTTTGAAATTGTAATTTTTATTTCAAATCTAGGGTTTAATTTTAAAATTTTTAAAGAGAAAAATTCAAGAAATTTTTTTTGTAATTTGTAACAGTTCGATTAAAAATAGTCAAAATGTCCAAAAAAATAAATAGATTAAAAAGAGATTACGATTGTTAAGCCAAAATTTAACGACATATTTAGCCTAAAATTTCCAAATTTCTATTTATCTTCCAAATTTTAATTTTAAACACTCGAGAAAAAAGCTTTTCTAGAAGCTCTAAAATTCATACAGTTGAACACTAACTATGAATTTTTGTCTTTAAATTGGATTATTTAATTTTAAAATAAATTTTCGGTTTTAAATGATAAATTTCAATAATTTTTTTAATTATGTATTTTTTAACACTTTTTTGAAATTTTCAATTTTATTTTGAATTCTTAATTTTTAAGTAAAAATTAAAAGAAAATAATTCCTCATTTCATATTTTAAATCCGTATTCTGAAAAAAATCAGTATTTCCAAAAAAACAAATATTGAATTTTTACTCTTTTATAATAATTTTTAATTCATAAAAATGGAGAGTTGATAATAAAACTACTTTAATTTAAGACTCAATTTCTCAGCAAACGCATTTTGGATTCAATTTACAAATTCAATTCTTCCTCGAAGTTATCTAGACTTCATAATCTCAAAATTTAGAGTCGAGTTTATAAAGGAATATAGCTTTAAAATACTGAAATTTTCATCTTTAGTCGCAAAATTTCTACTTTATTATGGACCCTAAAATGGAATTTTTTAACCATTAAAAATCGCCATTTTATTAAAAAAGCTGAATTCCAAAGTAGTCGAAATTTTAAGAATAAGTCGAAATTAAAAATCGGAAATTTTGGTGGAACGGACTTGTCCTTGGTTATCTTAAAAAAAATGATATACAAATCTTGTCCCCTGAAACCAAGAAAGATTAAAACAAAATTTGTTTTAAAGCGTTTCGATAGCTAAGCTATCATCTTCAGGAAATATGAACAACTTTTGTTGCATTTTTTAATCTTTCTTGGTTTCAGGGGACAAGAGTTTTATATCAATTTTTAGAAAACGGAAAGAAAATTTTCGAATAAAAAGACCAAAATAGAACCGGTAATATCTGAGGGAATGTTATGATAGCCTTGAGAAATAAAATTGTTAAATGTTTTACCTACCAACTAACGCATTTTATATGCGAATGGGCCTTTCTGTCTATTCTGTTAGCTGATTATTATTATTGATTTGAAATTTCATATTAAACGCTTTTTGAAAAATGTAGGTCAATACACCATTTTGTGGCGCTTCCGGGAAATTCACACTTTTTCACTTGTAATAATATAATATTTGCTATAAAATATTTTTTGTGGCTTTTTAGTCCAAATAAAATATTTGACGAAAGATCAAAATTTAGGTAAAATATCTGAATTTCAAAAAAATGTGAACATTTTGAAGAAGATTAAGTTTTCAATAAAGATAAATATTTAAAAAAAGACAAAAGTTTTGGAAAAGCTGAAACTTTCCTAAAAAGAACAAAATTTCTCAATAAACTCTTCATTTACAAAAAAGTGAAATTTTGAAGAAAAATAATAAATATTGTTAAAAATGTAAATTTTTGAAAAAAGAAAATTCAAAAAGTGAAAATTTAGAAGACTAAGAAAATTTCAAGAAACTGTTAAATAGGTCAACAATTTGAAAGATTCGAATTCAAAAAGTTAAAATTTAAAAATCATCGAGATTTTGAAAATATTGAAAATTAAAAAAAGTATAATTGTTCGTTAAAAAAGCAAAAATTTATAAAAAAATGCAAATTTTCAAACAAAGAGAATTTTTTTCACAAAATGGTCGGAAGAGGTCAAAATTTTGAGAAAAGTCCAAATGTTAAAAAAAAGTGAAAGTTTTGAAAAATGAGATTTTTAAATGAAAGAAACATTCAAAAGTCGAAATTTTTAAAAATGCGAGTTAAAAAAATTGACATTTTAAAGAAAGAGGCATTTTTTTAAAAAGCAAATCTTTTAGAAGGTCAAAACAGCTCTAAATTTTTAAAAAAATTTAAAACATGGTTGAAGAGGTTGAACTTTTAAAAAAGGTGGATATTCTTAAAAAGTGTAAATTACGCAAAAAATCAGATAGACATTTTCAAAAAAGGAAAATTAAAAAAAGTGTAATAATGAAAAAAAATTCAAACAAAAGCTTTTTTGTCAGCAAAAACAGGTACCTTTAAAATTTGAAAAGAGCAGAAATTTTGGACCCTGAAATATTTAAAAATGTCTAAAAGTCAAAACTTTCTTTTTTATCCAAATTTCCAATAAGGCGAAATTTTTTAAAAGAGAAGATTTGAAAAAAAGTCAAAATTTCGATAGATGAAATTCTAAGAGTGTGAAAGCTTTCTTTCAATCAAAATTTTAAAAAGAGTCTGAAAAGTGGAAATTTTAGAATGTTGAAATGTTCACATTCGAAAAGTAATATACAAACTTTGTCTTCTAAAACCAACAAAGATTACAAAAACACAACAATAGTTGCTCTAACGCGTTTCGATAGCCAAGATATCATCTTTAAAAAGATAAACAACTATTGTTGTGTTTTTTAATCTTTCTTGGTTTCAGAGGACAGGATTTGTCTATCAGTTGTTAAAAAATGGAAGGAACATTTTTAAATAAAAGGACTAAAAACATCGACAAAAGTTCAAAATTTAGGTGAAAAATCTGAATTTCAAAATAATGTAAAAATCCTGAAAAAGTTTGCAGGTTTCAATAAAGATAAAAATTTAAAAATAGCCAAGCTGGTATCTTCTCTTTGAAGATGGTAGCTTAGTTATCGAAACGCGTTAGAGTCCCCTGATGTCAGGGGACAGAGTTTGTATTTCATTTTTCGGCATTTTTTTTCTACTCTATGTAAAATAAACTAACTTATTTTTTGTCAACTGTCATGAGATGACATTTTAAATAAATTTTTATATCACGTATTCATATTTCAAAAACTGTTTTAGAATATTGTCAACTAACAATAAAAATTTAATTATTTTTAACCTGGGCCGTAGAAATGTTAAATAAAATTAATTAACATAATGTTTCCGATCAATAAAAGTCCACCATGAAGAATAACTCTTATACCGGGTGTTTTTTTTTTTAGTTGGGAGGTTACCTTTATATGGAGTATCAATTATTATAAAGGCAAACTGATTTTGTCGATGGGGCTAATCGGAGCTAAACTACCTTTCAAAAATATTTTCAACTTCCTCCCACTTCCAGTTATACCGGAAGTAGACATCAACTTTCTTATTTTAAATGGCAACCCCCAAATTTTATACTTTATTTGGATTTTACATAGAAAAATAAGGTGTGTTTATGTATACATGTTTATTGCTATCTTTGATAGTTTTAAAGATATCTCAATTTTTAGAAAAAAAAATGACAGAAAAGAGGGTAATTTGACTCTTTGTATCTGTTTTATTATTTGCAGTAAAAACATGAAATTCGGGTTGAAGTCTTGGAATATCATGGAGACTATAATAACGTTATCAGATTTTACATTTAATACACAGGGTGATGGAAATTTTATGATCTTTATTGTTTTTGTTTTGTTCAAAAAACTCTGTTTTTTGAAATGGGAACTATATGTTTTTTAATCATTTTTGGATTCTTCACATAAAAAGAAGAAAAAAGTTATATGACTAATTTTTTAAAATTCTGCACTGTTACAGAGATATAATTCAAAATAAAAAAGAAAAATATATCTCTTTTTCTCTAGTAGCAACTTGGTATAAAACAAAATTTTTAAAAATAAAACTTAACTAGTAGGCCTAACAATTTTTAGGCTAAATAGCATTTGAAAGATAATCGTACAAGACGAATAAGTTTTTGACCAATTGTTAGAATACTTATTGAAAAATGTTTAGGGAGCCACGAATGGAAGTTACGTAAAAATGCTTTGTTAAACAGGCTTCTCATTTTTGGAGTAATGAAAATTAACAACAAATGTTCAAGAAAATTCGTCCTTTAACTGTTATGCTGTTAGATTACAACTCAGGATTTGTAATAATTAAATTTTATAATGAAAATCGAAATGAAAATTTTTCAGTGATTTTTTTACGACTACTGCATGACCAGCATATTGCTAGGAACAATCGGATGTGCTTAAAAACGTTGCTCAATTCGAATTCTTAAAATATGCCTTTAAATGTAATGAAACAGAAGATCGTCCTTGTTGTTCTTGATGGACATTTTTTGTCAATTATTTTTTGTTCTATTACTTATTATGATTAATTCTTTAAGCTTTTATTGCCTACAGTTAATTTCCTACTTTAACAAAAAAGACATATTTGATTTATTTTTATTTCGAGATTTATGTAAAATACCTCTGTAACGGCACAAAATTTTAAAAAATAAGTAATATAACTTTTTTCTTCTTTTTATGTAAAGAATCCAAAAATGAATAAAAAACATATAGTTCCTATTTAAAAAAACAGAGTGTTTTTGAATAAAACAAAAACAGCAAGGATTATAAAATTTCCATCACCCTGTATAATAAATGTAAAATATGGTTACGTTATTATGATCTTTATGATATTCCATGACTTTAACTTAAATTTCATGTTTTTACTGCAAATAATAAAAAAGATACAATGAGTCAAAATAATCCTCTTTTCTGTCATTTTTTTTCGAAATATTGAAATATCTTTAAAACTATCAAAGATAGCAATAAACATGTATACTTAAACTCACCTTATTTTTTTACGTAAAATCTAAATAAAATATAAAATTAGGGGGTTGCCATTTAAAATAAGAAAGTTGATGTCTACTTTCGGTATAACCGGTAGTGGGGAGAAGTTAAAATTATTTTTAGAAGGTAGTTTAGCTCCGATTAGCGCCATCGACAAAATCAGTTTGATTTTATATCAAGTAGTACTCCATATAAAGGTAACCTCCAAACTAAAAAAAACACCCGGTATATGTATCTTGCACCAATAAATTTTTAAAAACAGATTTTGGTCACATTTGATTTACCCTCGTAAATCATCGCTCTTAAAGGTGTTGGTACTGGGATTAGTACGCAATATTTTTATTAAAATTTGCATTATCTACATGTTCTTTTAGTTCGTTGATTTAATCAAGGTTTTGAGCCTTCTGAGGCGAAATAATAACTGGTATTCATTGGTATACAAATTAAATGCAGAAACGGTTTGCTCCGGCTAAATAAGGGAGTATGTTTTGAGGACCTGTAGACGAGACGAGAGATTTGGGAAGGAATTTTCCTTAGTGTTTTACATGGACTATAGTCTCTGACATGGACAGTTAAGCATTTTCCTTATCTGTATGCGAAACGTATGGCAGCCCTAAACCCTGTGTAATTAACTCAAATTAATTTTATCATTAATAAAATGTTTATCGAATCAGCACCTTAATTGCGATAACAATAAGATGCAAATATATTCGACTTTCCGCACTTATTTTAGGGATACTTTCTTTAGCGCGAAACTTCCTAAGCATCATCTCGGCAATGGCTAATTTACCTAATTTGAATTTGTAATTACTGGCAGTTTATATGCAAACCTTTCGGCAAATCCACACCATATCATACGTCGCCTGGACTTCCCCTCAATCCCATTAAAAATACTCTGAACGAGTCACGTAGAAATTATATCGAGTGTTCACAAATTTTATGGTAATAGCAAAAGTAATAGGTGCATGCTGTTTAGTATTCGGTCCGTGCCATCTCGGTCGAATGTATAAGAACGTTCCGCTACCTGCACACGGGCGGAGAAAAATTTTAAGGTCGCCCTTCAGTTTGTTTTATTGATATTGCATGTCGAGAGCATAAAGATAATTAATCCTTGTTGAATGGTTACATTACTTTCTTTACCCTATTACCTAAGTTGCTTCATTTACTTCCTTCTCACAAACGTTTCGTGGGGGTGTCGCTGGAAACGAATTTGCCGCGCGTCGGGAAATCTCCGGCTTTCTCATTAAAATAAGCGACAGCGCTTAAAAAGGCCCAACATTTCTTTCGACAACATTTGGAGGTAAATTCCGTCGTCAGCATTTACGCATACTAATTGCACACCCTAAAAATTAGAAATTAAAAGAAAAGGTTCGAAAGTAATCGAACCTGTATATAATTTTGGTGGAACGGACTGATCCTTCATTATCTTCAAACATTGAAACAGAAGGCTTATCTCCTGAAACCAAGAAAAATTAAAAAACACAACAAAGGTGCTCTAACTTCAGAGAGAGATGCTCTCTCTTTTAGCGTGTGCAATTAGTATACGTAAATGTTGACGACGAAGAGATATGCTCAGAGAGATGCGCTCTCTCTCTCTCTCTCTCTCTCTCTCTCTCTCTCTCTCTCTCTCTCTCTCTCTCTCTCTCTCTCTCTACTGGGCTATCGAAACGCGTCAGAGCAATCTTTGTTGTGTTCTTTAATCTTTCTTGGTTTCAGGGAATTAGATTTGTATTTCATTTTCTGCATTTAATATGACCCCTTATTCAGCGGCGTAGCTAGCATGGGTGGCACCCAGGGCGACTATTGTAGGTGTCACCCCAAAACTTCTAGAATAAAAAAGAAAAATAATAATAATTTATGTTTTATTAAAATATTGCAAATTATTTTATTATTAATCAACGATATGTGGAACAAATTTGGTTGGTAAAAATTATAACTTCTTTTTTCTAGCTTTAACACTTGCAAAATCTTAAATCACATCATCGAAATTTATGTTTTGTGTTGCTTCATGTTCTATCGTTAAAATGCCATGCCAAGATTATTTAATTTGGTTTCAGTCATTGTAGCCAGCAAGTAATTTTTGATTAATTTTAATTTCCTAAAACTCCTCTCACATAAAGCAACTGATATACATATTGTTATAAATAACTTTAGCGCGACTATTAGATTTGGAAGAAATTCTGTAAAATCCCATTCCACAATAAATTTCAAATAGTCCAGAGTCACCCAATCAGAAACAGTAACATTGGCCGCCTTTAAATGTCTTCTCAGTCTTGGTATCTCTAAGAGCAGTTCCGTTTCTGATACCTCATCGTAAGGATCAGTAAATTTTGATGTAGCAAATTTTAGGTCTTTAGTACTTGTCAAAAGCAAAGGTTTTGACTGCACAACCTCAACAATGAAGCTACATCTTAAATGGACTTTAATCTTGTTTCGAGTTCAATATTGAATCTGTCAAGACATTTTAACATGTCCTTTTGAAGATCCGCTCTAAGTGTAAGTCCAGCATCTCCGTGTAGTGTGGGGACCGGTCGGACGCGTCCAAGGTGGGGGATAGGGAAGATGATCGTAAGTGAACATGATCAGCGTAGGCTACAGGCCTCATTGGATATAAAAACCCAATTGGCAGCGAAAAAACCACGCCGCGGACCAACCTCCTCTGGCCAAGCTGTTGTGTCGTGGCTAATGGTCTGCACCAGGGTAAACGACGCCGAAGGACTTATTAAGAACTTCGTATTAACGCGTTCCATTGCTGTTTGTGGTCATGTCTTGTGGGGATCTTGGCTTAAGCACCCGAATCAAGAGGTGAGATCACAATAAAAATCTCCCAATTTCCACGGCATTGTGCCCGCCAAAGGGATGCAAGGTCAGGAGGAAGCCTGATCGCTAGCGACTAACCTCAAGGCACCAGGCGCACCTCGTTGTGACCCATACCTGGCACTGCACACGGCGACCTTTATTTCCCCTATACTCGTGGGACCAAAATGGAAACCGAAAGAACCCAAGAAACAATAACAAAACAGGAAGGAAGCTTGAAAAAGAGAGACCCAGCCAAAAAACTTTCAGGCGCAGCTTGAAGGAAGTTCAAAAAAGAGCGACGACTTTAACTAAAAGAAGCCGGAAAACCCGTTGAAAAACGGAGTGAAAAGAGGGAACAAACCCAGAGAACAGCAACAGGAAACCAACCGGGACCCAGCAGTAGGAACCAACCGGGACCCAGCACTGGAAACCAACTGGTACATAGCACTACTGACCAACCGAGACTCAGCACTAGGGACCAACCGGGACCCAACAGCAAAACCACAACTGCAACTGAAGGGACAACTGCTGAGGCCGGAGGCTCAAAACGCTGCCGTTTAGAAGACAGCACACCTCCAAGGCCGACACAGCCGAAGAAGAAGAGCAGAACGTCAAGGACTATTGCATCCTACGCGTCGGCTGTAAAGAATATTCGCCTAGCCATACTAATAAACGGATATCCAGGAATGACTATTAGCAAAGAGCAAGGGGACCTCATCAAGGGGACTCTTATCAACGAATTGGGAAAAATGACCGTCTAATCACCTCCAAGGTTCTCCGGAGTGAATTATAGAGGGAGCTTTCTTGCGGCTTCCTGCGCTGACTAGGCCACTAAGGAATGGTTTAAGAGGACTCTCGCGGGAAACACTAACTTGGTCAATACGAAACTTAAGATCGTGGATGCAAAGCACGTACAAAACCAACAAAAGTCATGGGGTGGATTCCGAAACCAAAAATGGAACCAAAAACGATCCTCAAGATGCTAGCGTACCAAAATTCTGGACTTCATACAGACACATGGACCGTGTTGGACAGAAAACCCAACAGCAAAGGGCAACAACTAATTCTCCTTATGGACGAAAGTTCATGGGAAAACATTCAGGAGCTACAATGCAGACCCTACTTCAACCTTTCTCAGGCGATCTTCAAGTTGATGGAAAGGAAGAAGCCAGAGGAGCAAGACAAACCTGAGGAGATGGAGATTGATAAAGAAGGAGCTAAAGAGAAACCTACACCATCAACCTCGACAGGGGAAACCCCCCAAAATTAAGGTAGGTGAATTCAAAGTACTACAGATAAATCTACACCACTGCAAGGCAGCTACATCTGCCCTACAGAGATATGTACGTATGAGCAAAATAGATATTGTACTGATAGAAGAACCATGGATTTCTAGGAGCCAGATCAGAGGACTGCGGATGGGAGGTGACTGGGCTTAATCAGCCCGTCATCAGACCATCCACGAGCTTGCATACTAACAAAGAGAGAAATTCCGGTACTACCTCTATGAAAACTCAGTACAAGGGACCTAGGGGTAGTAAAGATGACAAAAAAACATGGAAAAGCAAAACCAAAACCTTGTGATGGGATCAGCCTACTTTCCATATGACCAACCAGGGCAACCACCCACAATGGAGATAAGAACAATGGTGCAGAAATGTGCGGAAGAAGACACACAATTAGTGCTCTGTTATGATTCCAACGCGCACCACATCGTCTGGAGAAGCACAGAAACAAATAGGAGAGGTGAGTCACTTTTAGAGTTTATTATTAGCAATAACCTACAAGTAGCAAATCGGGGCACAGAACCGACCTTTCTCAATCAAAACAGAAAAGAGGTAATAGATATAATAGTTGGCACACAAAATGCGTGTAATCTAATAAATGATTGGAAAGACTTAAATGAAAGATCACTCTCGGACCATAGGTACATATGTTTCGAGATAGCTCTGCCACGGGGAGGCTGAGTCAACTATTAGGTAAGAACGAAACAGGGACAGAAATACTGTCCGATTAGGCCAGTAGACATTGAAATGATGTGCGATGTAATCAACACCGCCATCAAAACAGCCTACGAAGAAAATTGCCCAATGAAGACGAAGAAGGTCTAGCGGAAGACCGTATGGTGGAATCCCGAATTTTCTCATCCAAGGGCAGAAACACGTGAGAAATTTAACCGGGCAAAAAGGACCGGACGTTGGGAGGAATATAAAACCTAAAGATGAGAATATGTAAGTGCCATCAGAAAGGCAAAGAAAATTCCTGGAGGAAGTACTATGAGGGGATCGAAAAATCCCCAGAATGTGCTAGACCCCAGAAGACAACCAGAATACATTGGGATCTTTGCAAATGCCACAGGGAGAATACACGCATTCCGAGGAGGGGATCCTGAGGGTTTTATTTCGGACGCACTTTCCGGGATGTTCACCCCTTCCCGCACAAAAAGACAGCCAAGACACCGATGTACCGCAAAATCGGGGATCAAGTCAAAGCTAGAGAATAGCAAATAAACTATTTGACATAACCAAAATCATATGGGCGATAAACAGTCTTAAACCATATAAATCACCAGGCCCAGGCAGAATATTACCAATAATGTTACAACAAGGAGTGAAAACACTAGCGTCCCCTTTGTGCACAATATTCAGGGCCTGTGTGGCCACAGGATACGTGCTTCGGGACTGGAGAAGGACGAGAGTGGCTTTTATACCCAAACCAGGGCAAAATTCGTACGTCCAGGCAAAGTCTTTCAGGCCAATCAGCTTGATATCATTCATGCTCAAACAATGGAAAAGCTTGTCGAAAGGTATATTAGAGACGATGCGATGAGGTGTTTCTCCTTGCATCGACATCAATACGCCTACCAAGTAGGTAAATCTTGCCACCTGAGCCTGCATGAACTCACACGCAGGATCAAGGAAGCCCTCATAAGCAAGGAAATTGCCTTGGGAGCCTTCTTAGACATTAAAGGTGCGTTTGACAATACGTCATACGCACCTATCAAAAGAGCTGTATGGAATGGAATCACCTTGATCAACATCCCATACAGAAATATTCAAGCGGATCTGTGCGAACCATACGCTAAGTATGCCATCGGACAGAACAAAGAGCATCCCCAACTTTGACAAACCCTACCGTGTAGTAATACCGGAAAGGGGAGTTCAGTTAGTAGAACCAAAAAGAGAGAATGAATCAATCTGGTTCACAGATGGATCCAAAACAAAGATAAGTACTGGTGCGGGAATAACCAGCAAAGAACCAGGGAATGAATTTTACATAATCCTGGGATCTTTGGCAAACGTATTTCAGGCGAAAGTTACTGCAATTACAGCCTGTGCTAAAGCAATGATCATGAGTTCTTATAAAAATAAGAGAATCGTAATCTAAAGCGACAGCCAAGCAACACTAAAAGCGCTGATAGCTTATGAAATTAGCTCTAGTAGGGTCAAAGATTGTGTTGATAAGCTAAAAAACTTGGCACAGTACAATACAGTTATACTTCGATGGGTTGGGGCCCATCAGGGAATTGAAGGAAATGAAAGAGCACACTTTCGAGCCAAAAGGGGAGCCGAGTTTCCTCTAGTAGGGCCGGAGCCTACTTATTCGCTTACCTACAAAGCGACAAAAGAGGTAATAAAGGAACTACTAAGAAAACAACACAGCACTCACTGGAGGGGTGTCAATGGTCTGAGGCAATCGCGGAGGTTCATTGACGGACCATTAGAAAAGAGAGCCAGAGAACTATTACAGTTAAGCAAAAATCAGCTCAGGTGGACAGTTGGACTATTTACGGGACCCTAATGAAACATCTTACAACAATTCGCGTAAAAGCAAATTCTTGTAGAATGTGTGGAGAGAAAGAAGAGAATCCTTTACACATATTATGCAAATGTCCGGCTCTGGCAAGGGATAGACATTCCAGCTTTGGGAATCCTCTGACTGAACCAAAGACAATAGTGGAGACACCCATAAATAAGATTCTGGAACCTTTCAAAACAACGGGCCTATTATGAGATAATCGTGGGGGGGGGGGCACAATAAGCGATAGCTTTAGTGCTTCAGGGATAACCGACCCCATAGTAATAATAATAATAATAATAATAAAAATAATAATAACAAAAGACCAGCATCGGTGGATGATGTCAACTCACCGGGCATGCATATCTTGGGACGAATTTTTCGTTACATTAAAATGTTGTATTCTTCCGATTTTTGTACAGCAAAGTATGTTATCTCTTTTGCAAGATGCATCCGTTTCTCTTCAATGAAAAGACGAAGTGCTTCTAGTATTGTAAGTATTTCATCAACACTTAAGCCCTTACTTAGTAATGCAATCTGAGCATTGTTGACTTCCCTTAGCATAACAAAAAAAGATAGCAAAGAAATGAGAAATTGCACAGAGCAGGAATAAGGTTTTGTGCAGCTCCTCTGGTGTCTAAATTTGTTTCTTGGTCACATAGTTCCTCAATCGCAGAAATAATCCCATCAAAATTTTCAGCCAATACTTTTATTGCAGCATAATGAGCACTCCAGCGCGTTGTCGAAAGTCTTTTAACATATGCTTTGCTGCGTTTGAGGAGCATTTCCCAGGGGCTTGTGGAAGCAGAAAAAAAGTTGATTATTGTTTCCACTGCTTCGAAAAATACAACATAAGTCACATTTTGAGCAAATGAATGTTGGCCACTTAAATTAATTGAATGATCTATACAACTAACAAAAATTGCTTTATTGTTTTAACATTAGAAATGTTTATGTTGAGATATGGGGTGAAGTTTCGGGTTTTCGTTCAAGCTTGAAGAACAAGGTGTCGGTCGGTCGGACATACTCGGATCGCCAGTCGAGCACTCTCGGCGTCGAGAAGCCGGCATGAGAGAATGTTAAGTTTACAGTTCACCGCAGTGCACCATATTCGTTTAATCCAGTGACGTTTCATTGGATAAGGCTATCAGCTATGGATATTAAGAGTATGAAAAATAGCGAAAAGTGTAAGACATATTGAGAGCGTAAAAAACGTTTACGAGAGATTGAAAATAGAGAATCTAGTGAGTTAAGTACGAAAACACCGCTAACAAAAACTGAACACAGTAGGCGGTATTGTGAGCATGTAACGATGCGTAAACTTAAAGGTTCTGAAGTTTACACGGGCTACCCAAGTCAGCGGCCCTTAAGTGAGGGGTTATAATTCCATTATTATGCTGTAAACTCTTACCCTAAATCCAATTCACGTACTGTCTTGAAGTACTCAGTAAACGAATGTGGTAAAATATTTACAGTTATAATTTTTAGGGCTCAAATAAATATAAATTACTTTTACATAAAGTTGACAAATTTTTGCTTGTAGATTAAATATATTTTAATATTTCATTGTTTTCGCTTTGTACTAAAATATTTCTTTCAAGAGCCATGAGCATAGATGCCTTAATATTGTTTTGATTTAAATTATTTCGGAGTGGTTATACGAGTATATTTCAATTTAAAAAATGCAAGACCGCTTTAAAATAAAAGAACAGGTCCAACCGTCCTAAACATTTTTTAATTCACAAAAACCACACAACCCGGTCTAAGACAACTAATTAACTGTATTAAAGGTTTTAGAGCTTTCGGCAAAAAAAGGGAATTAATTTTAATTATTCCCATAATAGCCGAAAAATTAAAAGATCATGCAAAGCGAAAATGGCAATCAGTACAACCAGTACAGCTCTAGTTTTAATTAGAAATAGGTGCAGTAACTTTAAACAATGTCCAGCGTTGTTAAATCCAGAGTGTCAAGCGAACATCATTATTTCAGCATTAGTTAAAAAATTGTAATTTTCTTTAAAAGAGTTTGAAGTAATGTGCCATATGGATCAAATCACATCTAAACGAATTCACGTGTGATCTGGAATAAGATAAACAAAATCACAGAACCAACCTCAATTTTTAAGATTGATAAATTTGCCATTCAACTGCCCTCTAATGTTTTTTTCGATGATCCTGATTTCAATGCGAAATAATCTAAATAGATTTATTAACTGAAACAAATTTATTTTGGAAGTAATTAGAAATTCCATTGAAATTTTGAAAAAATTAACTTCGTTATCAAGAAAACAAATTGGTTTGAATGCACCTGGTCATTTAAAAGTCCATTCAAAGAAACAAAAATATGACATGCAATTCAAATACCATAAATTCTTGTCAGGAAGAACAATTACATGACCGGGGCAATAAATTTTAGGATCGAGAGGAAACTGAAAACAAAATACTTTTATCCCAAGAAGAAAAGACCCGAAATAACACTTTTACGACAATTACTACTTACGAGCACCCTGTGGTCTCTTCATTGTAACGTTGCCTTTCAAAAACGAAAGAAAAATGGGCGAGGCACATTCAGTGTCAATAAAATGATTCTTAAACTTGTAAAAAATAGGGATGTCACGTGTCGAAATGACAAATTTCTGAATTGTACTACTTATCCAACCAGGGGGTTCAAACAAACTGTGAAGGAGCATAAAATTCAGGTGGTGTAAGACACATCTGCAGTCAGCCTTAACGTCATTTTAATCGCCCAAGCAATAATACAAGAAAATTTCCGTTCCGTTTCTAATTTATCCTATTGTACTGTCAAGTAAGCTCACTAAAATGTACAGAATGATAAAAAGGGTATCCATATGACACCGATTTTCAACGAGATTTTTGGCATCAGCAAAGAAGGACTTATTAAAACTTTCTGTTTAATAATGGTAACTTACGGCACCACTTGTGCACCCTTTTTTGCAGCCCGTTTCTTAAAATAGCAAAAGAAGCTGAAGCACAATTCCCATTAGAAAGTAAAATAATCAGTCGCAATTTTTATATGAACGACTTATCAACAGATTTGATCTCAGCTAAAAGTGTTAGTAATTTTATTCAGCTATATTTGTGTCCTAGTGTAAACGGGCAAGGAAATTTAGTCTCAGATACCTGAGATTTCTATTATGAAATAAATCTCTAATCTAAACGCACCCTTAGGGTTAATTCATCTGATCATTACAATGCTAAACTTACAATACAATATATAGGTCCTTTTTATTTTCAGAGATATCGGCTGTGGAAATGTTAACTAAAAGAGCCTGTATATTATTTAAAATTTTGTTTGGATCAATTCGTCGACCTCTTACTTCTAAATCTTGGCCCTGTGATAAGTAGATCATATATCTTGTTTGTAAGCGGTAGCTAACTGACTTCAATATAAAGTAGTCAATAGACCATTAACAGGAAACATATTTTTTAACCACTGTGTAGTATGAGGTGCCGTTCAGGACATAATAATTTTTTATGAATATTTAATAAATCAAACAATTTATATTAAATTTGAAATTATATATTATTTTTTTCTTGCAGTATATTTAATTTCAATGAATATGGATATTTAAATCTTCTGTTAAAAATTTTATATAAATATTCGTAAATATCTCTTATAAAGATTTTATGTGATTTCAAAAATATTTATATAAAGTGTGATATATCAAACCACCGTAGCGGGCGCTAGAAGCGCTGGAACTTAAATTAAGGTTTGAAACTTTTTTTATTTTATTATTTATTTATTTATTATTATTTTGTTATTATTATTATTATTATTATTATTAGCAGCATGCTGTCACTTTTTATGTCAGATTTTAGTGCTATTGATAAATATGTAAATATAATCAAGATTCAGGTGGCGACAACTATCGCCTCTCACGGTCGTTTCATGTATCACAGTTTATATAAATATTTTTAAAACCACATAAACTTTCATATAAAATATTTAAATAGATTTATGTAAAATTTCTATCAGGAGAATATAAATATTCATTTTTACAGAAATGAAGTATATTTCAAGAACGAAACAATATATAATTTAAAATTTTACATATATTGTTTGATTTATTAAATATTCATGAAAAATAATTATGTTGTGAACGGCGCCTCATAGTGTACT
Source organism: Dastarcus helophoroides (assembly GCA_028583605.1). Lineage (NCBI taxonomy): Eukaryota > Metazoa > Arthropoda > Insecta > Coleoptera > Bothrideridae > Dastarcus > Dastarcus helophoroides. The sequence goes on along the minus strand of CM053337.1, from coordinate 26,312,152 downwards.
GGTCCTTCGAATATTTAACAACAATCAATTTAAACACCCGAACAGTGATCGGCATCGGCAGTTCAGATTTCTAGCCCAATATTCGGAATGCAGTAGACCCGTGTAAAAATGTTTGGAAGGTGGTATCGGAAAATCAATTTTGGCGAACTATAAAGTACTTCTCCCTTATAGTCCGAAACTTTTTGAAAAAGAGCATCTTGTAATCTGAATAATTACATATAAAAATGATGAGATAAAATCTATACTTAAGATTATACAATATTAAACTTCACGAATTAAGCAACAACAAAATAATAATAATAAATATCACAAGGTTTATTACAGAATTAACGTAATGCGTATTGTTGTAAATCAATACATATTTTATGTAATTATTATTATTTACTACTTCGAAGATACATAGATAATTGTCGTGGTCAATTACAAGGGATGTCGGATAAAACAAGGGTCTTCGTCGCTAAGATTCTAGCCTTTATAATCTAAATAAATAAAGGTTTCATATTTCAACACGATCGGTAAAGAGGTTATGAAATTATTAATTAAATTATTTTTTATAACAACTTTGAAAGTCTGCAATTCGAAAAGTAAACATTTTTTATTAATTTTTTTTCGTAATTCGTATTTATTTATCATTCCGAATCAACTGCCAACGTTGTCTTTGAAATTTGTAAATACCCTGTATAACTTGTATGTTAAATAAAGTGTTAATTATGTTTCTATTTGGTGTTATCATTTCCAATGTCTCCGTTGGTTGCAAGGATTGCGAAATCTGTGAATTTTTTTCTTTTATAATAGCATGGACTCCCCCGTATATGCCACTTATACCTGCTGCATTATCATAGCATTCTGGGAATCCCCTGTCTAGCGACAGTTATGCAGTGAAATTGGAAGATAAAAACAATTACATTTTAGGGGAATCATCATTTATCGATCGAGTGTGTACACTAAAAATTTTTTAATTATCAATTTATTATGCTCGTGACACCTATTTGAGCTCACCGTGCAACTAAATAAAAACCCTTACAGTGGTCCTGAATGAATGGTCCTGAACTAGGCAAGTAGGCATCTAGATATAATTGTTATATATATTATTTTATGAGTGGCGGTTAGGCAATGTGCCACAGTTTTATGAATTTTTATAGATGGTACTACTGATCTTCACGGTCGGGTGTCACCCACTTCGGGGTGCGGGGCGCTCCCGGCGTCCCCCTCTATCTACGCCACTGCCCTCATCAAATCATTTTAGTTTACTTAGTGAAATCTTGAGGCAAATGCTTAAAAATGTCTAACTGAAGGCTTTGCATTTTTTAAAGTTGATAGCAAAATTTGTATTTTTGGAAATTTAAGTACTTTGGTAAGGTAAGTGGTAAGTAAAATATTTGGTGAGATTAAAACTGAATATGATTGCAAGTGTTGACAAAATAGGTAATTCTTATGTAACGATTTGTTTTTTTTTCCTAAAATGCCCATACCAAGCCTTAAAATTAAATTCGAACATTTGTTTCCGAATAATATTTTGTTGCTAATATTAACCCCTTGAAATGTCATAATAAGAACGGGTTCATATTCCACCAATATTTAAATTTTGTAGGGGAGAGTGAGGTATTCCGAACCAGGGGGAATTGAGGACCAGCTTCATATTTTTTTTCTCTCGTGGTGGTTGACAGTTACAAATAACTGTCGTTAGTTCGCCTCATGTTAAGTTCATTTTTTTTTAAGTACTGGACTTGTCTACACCAACTGTTACCTCGCTTCAATACCAAATAGAAATGTGATACTATGAACATTTTTTTGTTACTTTAAGTTCCCTTTAATTTGACCACACTTTTCGAGAACCAACCCATCTAATTATCTTCATATTATTTGCGAAAAATTAAGTTTTAGACCCAAACATGAAAGTTGACCATGAAGTTTGTTTTGTGTTGCTCATATGCTGCCTTATGGTAAATAAGTGTATTTTGGAAATGAAAAGCCACTTTTTTTGGGCAATTACGAACCACTCAAATTTTTAAATGTCACAAAATAACTTTGTGTATTTGGTGCATATAAGTGATTTTTTTATGCGTATTTTCAACACATAATCATTTTTCGGCAGTTTCTAATAGTTTTTTGGTACGATAACAATTAAATATACAATGTTGAAGTTAGACTCTTACCTGGAAAAAAATTTGGTTGCATTTTCAAAAAAAAGCAAACATATTTATTATTTATATTTATAATTTTGAACATTCGAAAAACTAATTAGTGATTTCGCTTCGTTTCGAAGGCACAACAGGAGAAACAACAATTTTTAACCGATTTTGATGCCGAAGATATCGACTTTTTCATAATTTCCAAGAAAAATATACCAAAAACGATGAACAGCCAAAATACGCCCCTTGAGGCGTGTACTAAAAAAAGCGGTCCCAATACTCCAGTCTTCCTTACTTATGTTGAATTAGCAATGTCAGAAAGTCCGCTATAAGTGTCACTAAAAAATATTGGAGAAAATGGATTTTCCTAAAGCCCCGAAATTTAAAATTTCGGAAGAATTTGTTACGCTGTTTCATAAATATTTTGCCGTTACGTTCCATAACAAAACAAAAATGAAATTTTTTAAATCCATTTTAAACCTCAGTGAAAGTTGATTTTAATATTTTGAATTAAATACCATTAATGGGGGCCTCTATTTTAAACATTCTAACCGTAGGTTAAAAAATGGAAACACTTTAGTTTTAATTTAATATTCATAACTATTAAACTTTATTAACTATAAAAAAACGCAACAGAAATTAAAAATTCCACAATGTTTCAATTAATATTTCCTAACACCGGACCAGGTTTCGCATTAGTACATCATCGGTAGTCATACCAGTAATGATGCAGTAATGCATCGAAAAGATTATTTTGAAAAATATCGTAATTTTTAAACCATGAAACAAAGAGGCTGAAGAGTTAGAGTATGAATTTTATTTTTAAAGATTAAAGATATTAATTTCTTGTAACTGTGCTTTTGTTATCATTTAAAGATTACATTTAATATAAAAAATATCACCATTTAAAAAAAATAGTTCGAAATTGTTTGATATAAATATTCAGATCATTTTAACCATATCCATATTATTTGCAAAATAATAAATGTATTGAAATTATCAGTTTATTTTTGAATATTGCAATTTCATCGAAGCTAAGAAGCAATGTATTAAGTCCAAAAAAATATCGATGTTTTTTTTAATGTCCGTAATCAGTTATTAGTTCAATCAGGATTTTCTATCTTTATTATAATATGTAGTATGAATTAGAATTTACTTATTTCATATTGTTTATTTGTATCCTAAAGGACAAAACCGGCCACGGTGCAATGATATTGTCAGTGCGGGATAACATTTTGTGGTTAAAAAACTTTAGAGTCATCTGCGACGAGATTCGCCCTATTAGGGCTTTCTATGTATAATCTGATTTAATTTTCTCCAACACTTGCAAACGTAGAGCAATAAAACAGCAAATAAAACGGCCTCGGTTATTATCTCAGCTAAAACTCCACTTGTAAATAAAACACCTTTCGGGATTAGTAATGTGGATTCATACTATGTTAGGAAAACGAACCTGGGAAAATGGTTTCTGTAATTTAAATTACTTTATTTACCTTAATTAGGTTTGCACTACAGCAAACGAGGTCGCTTATGCCTTTGAGCGTCCGCCTCGTGTGTATAGATAATTGTTACGACTTATTTTAAGCATTACAATGATGTTACGTGAAAATCTGCTCTGAATGTTGAATTCAATTATACTCGGAAAAATTTTGTTTGTGTGATATTTGAAACCAGATTCGTTCCTAAAGATATAAACCTCCTTTAATTAGGCTTCGCGAATATGAAAAGAGGCATTTCAAACGTAATCTCTTACTTGAGTTCTTCTTTCTCCTCTCTAGTATCCCAAACGGCTTATGTTCAAACAGAGGGCTTTTCTCAATTTGGGCCTTATACAGAAATAAAACACAAAAGAAATAAAGGTGAATTCTGGAGGAGAATTTAGTAGATTTCTCATTAAATTAACGAAGTCCTATGAAATTCATTTTGCAGGTAGAGCGAGAAAAAGTCCCGCCGTTTCGCCGGAAGCTCAAACCTTTCAAAATTTTCGAGTTTCGTTAATCGTTCGTTTTAAAAGATGTTAAAAGCAGACCGACTTACTTGGTAAAAAAATACTTTAGGAAATTGCGAAAACTGGGGCTGTTGCGATATTACAAGTTTAATACATAAAACATATTTGCCATAAGCTTGATTTTTATTATATATGCCTCACCTAGAATGAGTGATAACTCAAAAAGGTAATTAAAGAAATAAAATACATAACGAAATTGAACTTTCCATAAATAAAATCGATGTGTCTATCAATGATGTCAAAATAAGGTTCTTTTTATAATTGACATTTGTCACCCTTAGTTTGTGAAATTCTTCAATATTTATAACTATTAAACTTTATGACAATTAAAACAACAACAGATGTTTAAAATTACACGATATCTCTATAAATATTTGCTACGACTGAACCAGGTTTCGCTTTAAAGGATCAGCGGCGGTTATATCAGCAATTTGTTTAGCCGTTATTATGCTAAGAAGCTCCAGGAATGTCAGACTCCTACGAATATTCCATCTAAGCCGAATTCTCGTCCAAAGCTTCAATTAGAAGCGCCTTCAGAAGATTAAATTGCATTCACTAAATTGTAAATATTTGTGAATTTCTATGGCTTATATCTTTATTTTCTTTATACGAAATTCATGTCAAATCTTACCAAAATTTAGAGTTTCTAGGATGTTTCGTAGAAACTAGTTCATATTTTGGCTAAAACTTTGAATTAGGACAATTAGGTATTCATGAGGATTACCGACAGGGGTGAAAACGTAACACTAATAGATAACTAATTGAAGATGTAGTTTAAAACTGATCGCAAGATTTGTATGGAACAGACGGGCACAAGAGCATCTGTAGTGGAAATATTTGATAATAAATGCTTTGTTTTTATTATTTATTTTTGTATACAAAAATAATAATATATTTAATACTCACAGTTGTACTGTACAGCGATTCTGCCACTAAACGAGTACAATAATAATTAAACTGTTACCAATGTAGACAATGCAGAGTTTCACACATTGAACTTTTTGCCTACTCAATTTAACTTATATACTTTGTAAGTGTACGCATATGTTGTTCTCGCGTGGTAGGTCCTAGGTTTAAACCCCGGTGTCGATGACGCATTTTTACTTCATTTACACGTCTTACTTAGAGTTGCCGTTAACATTAGAGCATGTTGGTAAAGTTGATATTATAATTTCCTGAATGAAAATGATTGCTTGGAATTAAATTCGAAATTTTGAGCTAAAGTGAGTTATTTGAAGAAAACAACAAATTTATTGGAAATAATATAAACATTTTTTTTTTATTCTGGATATTTCAACTTTTTTGAAGACTTGAAGTTAAGAGTAAAAAATTCAACTTCCGAAATATTTATCAAAATTCGTCGCCTCTAAATTTTGCAAATTTGCTTGATGAAAAGGCGAAACCATAAGTTTACCCCTTATGTAAAATTACTCAATGCGCCTAAGAAGATTGGATTTCAAAAATGCGTGATCGACAACGGGGTTTGAAATCGCGACCACCGAAACGCGTCAAGCGAAAAAGGTCGCCCTAACCTACTAATCTATGCTCTCCTTGACAATTCCACTTTTAACCTATGTCTCTTAAACATATCTACCTATACGCCTACAAAAAGTTAAATTGACTATTGGGCAAAAAACTGTGTTTTAGTTAAATTATTGTTTTAATTCTTTAATTTTAGTATTACTATACAGTACAACAATAAACACTATGGCAGTGTATACAACCAGAGTGGACATAATGTTTATATTTCACGATCGTTAGAGAATATTCTGTTTTATAACCAAATAATATATACAAATTAAATTAATTAAAAATAAAGTGTTAAATCTTATACTCTTCTTTTCCAGGCAGGACATGTCACTACTAATAAGATTCTGAGCATTAGGTGAAATAAATAAAAAGTGTAAGATTTACAAGAGTATCTCTTTATCAATAAATATTAGATTCGTGATGGAAAAGGTTACCAACATCAAGATTCTTAAATATCTGGAGGAGAATAGAATCATCTCGGACAGGCAATACGGTTTTAGACAACAACGCTCAACTGGCGATCTGCTGGCATATGTTACTCATATCTGTAACTCAGCTATGGAGAACATGGTGAGGCTAGGATTGTGGCATTGGATATCTCAAACGTCTTTGACAGAGTCTGGCACCGATCTCTTCTCGCCAAATTAACATCCTATGGTCTTCCTCATGGACTCTGTCATTTGTCCAATTTTCTCGGTGACAGATTTCTTTAGGTCCTTGTCGATGGCATTTCATTCGTGACATTCGCAATTAATGCAGGGGTACCTCAGAGAGGCGCATCCAAGGGATATTCTTCAGTTTCTCAACAAGGTTGGGTGAATGAATGACCAAGGACACCTCAATCATGGGGATAGCATAATGGGCCCAGAAAATGTGGCCTAAGTGCTGACCTAAACTTTAGGCAACCTACAACGAATCCAGAATCCATCCAGAATCCAGGGGTGCCTCAGGGGTCTCCCCTGTCTCCTACTCTATTTCTGTTAAACATAAACGATATATTAGCTTTAACTTCCAATCTTATATACTGCTAGGCAAATAAGAGCAACCTGGTGTCATGTTTTTTCTGCGACCAACTATTACTCGTCGGTGCTTCAGATGGACTAGGGGAACAGCAGACACAGATAATTAATCGGGATCTTGAAATCATTTTGGAATGTGGTAAGAAAACTCTGGTCAACTCCAATGCTTCAAAAACTTAGGCAGCGGTTTTTCTAAAAAAATATTGAGAAACAATGCAACAAACATACTAATGGATAATGATATCTGATCTGTCTATCATAGAAGTGAATGCGAGCATTAACTTCTTTTGGGACTATCATGTGCGCGCCATTACATGCCTCTCAGAAGCTAGGTTTTCTTTTTAGAGCTAAAAAGTGTTTCACATCATCCCATCAACTACTTATACTTACAAAGCTCAAGTTAGGCCAACACTAGAATACTGTTCTTATGTTTGGAGTTCAACCCCAAAGCACACTTTGGCTCTTTTGGATTCAATTCAAAGAGCGATTCGCCAAATTGATGATGAAAGTTTGACCAATTCTCTTGAAATACTAAAGCACAGGCGTATGGTTGGTGACTTGTTTTTTTCTACAAGTACTATCATGGAAGATGCTCGCAGGAACTAATAGGATTGATCCCCCCAAGGGCAAGATTTTTTAGGCATACAAGACAGTCGGAGTCAGCAAATTCCAGTGCGGTCCAGCATGACACAATGAAGACTTCTGTCTACGGAGACTTTATTTTTTATAGAACTTTCAAGCTATGGAATTCGTTACCGAAAGGAATTTTCCCCAAAGCTTATTATCTATCCTTGTTTAATAAGGCGGTTCATCGCCATCTATCTTTGTGTGCAGTGCTTTAAAGTTAAAATGGAAGCCCTTAGCAAGTGGATTAAAGTTAAAAAAAAAAACATCTGCAAGAATTTAACCACAAATACAAAAGGTTAAGTCAGTTTGGCAAGATTCATTTAAAAATATTTTTAATATTCTGACTTTAATACTAGTGTGGGTTCAAACAACATACATAAAGACCGTTAAATTTTAATATTGACTTTTCACTTCTGTGGTCGGTCTCGAAGACTAACCAATTTTATTTCAATTTACAATTTTTCCTCAAATGTCGATATATTGGGATATAACTATTATTGTTTTTCGATATTCAGTTATTGATGTTTGTGAACATCATTCATTATATCGGGATATCAAAAATTATCTTGGTCAAGGGTGATTGTGGAATGTAAAACGTGTGTCTTACTTTAAATTTTTGAATATGTTTTGTTGTGTCAGAATCTGTCAAGTCATTGTGCTGAAATTTTCTAATCCAGTTTTTGAATCATGCCTCTTACCACACAGCACACAATTTTCATGATTGAAGCTTATTTTCGAACGGGTGCTCTAGTTAACGGAAATTGGAATACCGTCAACGTTTGTGTTTGGACAATTTTCGAGAGCACTTCTCAAACGTAGCAATACCTATCACCGGGCAATTTTTATGCGTGCCTTACAAATTGTGGTGAAGTGTTTCGCGAAACTGGTTGTGTGACTCACAAAAACGGTGCTGGTAGACCAACAGTTCGTACAAAAGGAGTTGTCAATGATGTCCGTCAGCGTATGGAAGAGGAGCCTGCAAAACCTTTGAAACGTGTTTCTCAGGAAATTGGAATTTCGCATGGAACATGTCAGAAGATTTTAAAGAAAAGACTTGAACATGCATCCATATAAGATGCAAGCATATCAAGCTCTTCTGCCCGCAGACCACCCCAGACGCCTTGCTTACTGCCATTGGTTTGTCAATATTAAATGAATGACGATCTTCTGGACTTAACTTTTTTTCTGACCTTTCGGGATACATCAATTCTCAAAATATGCGAATGTGGAGCAATGATAACCCTCATGTTTTTACTGAGTAGCCACTACATGCTCAAAAAATTGGTGTTTGGATGGCAGTTTCTTGCAGAAGAATAATTGGGCCAAATTTTTTTGCTTTCACCGTCAACGCAGAAAGATACAGACACAACTTTTTGGCTGAATTTGTGCAACAGTTAAACGATAATGAACTTCGGTACGGTTATTTCCAGCACGACGATGCAACTGCACATACAACGCGGAACGTATTGCTTTCCTCAGTGAGTTTTTTGATGAACGGCTGATAGGTTTGCATGCAGAAGTTGAGTTTTCTCCGAGATCACCTTTTTTGACAATTATGGACTATTTTATGGTTCCTTACTTAAAAAACAAGATTTTTGCAACTCCCATAAACAATTTGCAAGAATTGCAACAAAGAATTGTTCAGCAATGTGCAACCATAACGCCAGAAATGCCGCAAAACGCTTTTCACGGGGGACATATCCAGCAATTACTGTAATTTAGTTTTTCTTGTTACTAAAACGGTTATTTCATAATTTGTAGTTCATTCATGTTTTACAACTGAAATAAATAGGTATGAAATTTGTAGGTTATTGATGATGTCAGTGTGACAGTGACATAATTATTTCAAACGTAAGGTAAGACACACGTTTTACATTCCACAACCTCCCTCGACCAAGATAATTTTTGATATCCCGCTACCTACGCATTATTGTGAAATAAGCCTTTTAAAAGTTGGTATGCATCAATATATTTTTATATTAATATCGATATAAATTAGTAAGTCCCCGAAGTTATATATTTTGGTGACCTTTATTCCAGAAAGGAAGGCTTCCACGGCCAGAGTCAGTGCAGCATAAACTTCTTCCGGGACTGAATCCTGTCAAAGAACTACTAAAAGTGTTCTTTTAGTAGATCTTTGACATAGTCCAATCCCGGAAGAAGTATATCCTGTACCTTTATTTCAGAATAATAACGATACCAAGCAGCATTAAGATATGCATCTGATGTTTTCTTAACTTATCTGAAACAACAATGCCCAATTTAGTTGGTAGGGAAGACAGTATTAGTGTACTATTACCAATCTGGCAACTGTTTCGGGTTGAATATCCAGGCCAAGAGAAACAGAGGAAGAACTAGAGCTGTCATCTGGAAGGAAACTGTCGCCTTTGAGACAACGACACCATTGGTGACTTGGAGAGATCTGACATTTAAAAAACTAAATGTTGAATGACCAAAGTTTTAACTTTGCTTTGCACATTACTGAGGCACTTTCATCAGCATATAAAACATATGGCTTTCAGTGTAGAAATTGTAAGGATTTTAAAAACAAGACATCTTTAGCATTATTATTTCAGTCGCTAGTACTAATACGTCTTGAATATGGCTCCCTTATCTGGTTTCCAATATATAATACTCATATCACAGCGTTAGAGTCAATTCAAAGGCGTTTCCTCAAATTCTTGTGTTTCATTCAAGATGGTGTCTACCCAGCTAGAGGCTGTGACCATAATGTTCTTTTGCATCGCTTCAATTTTATCAGTCTACAAACCCGAAGAATAACACATGGAATGAATTTCTTATACGGACTCCTCAATAATTGTACAGATTGTCCAGACTTACTTTCCAAGATCAACTTTTTGGTGCCAAGACAGAGTGCAAGATCAAAACAAATGTTCTATTGTGAGAATAGTCGTACTAACGCTATGGGCAGGTCTCCGCTAGTGATTTTAACAAAATATGCTAATTGTATTGCGGACAGTTTTGATTTATATTCAGACAGTCGGGCCAAATTAAGAAAAACTATCGAAGAGACGTTTAGCCACATTTCCTTATAATTAATTTACTTTATTTATCTAATAATTAGTGTTTTCTCCAGGTAACTATTTTCTATAATTGATAATTATTTATTTTTTCCTATGATCAAGTGCATCTACACCCATCAATTTTTATTTTTTATTTTGTTTCTGTAATTGGGGCCTAAACCCTGTTGAAATATAATAAACTATTATTATTATTATTATTATAATATCGGGTGAAAATACCTAGGTTACTATTTACCACGTTTAAGTAAAAAGTTTCACGTGGGATGTCCTTTTAGTTTTGGATTTGTAAAGCTGACATAAAAGAATAGACAACTTTAACGGTGCGTTTACACCAGACACTTTATTTCGTATATTTCTCTCTGACATAAGTGTCAGCTATCCTGAGAGAAGCTACTCGAGACTTATCTACTCAACTGAAGATAACTTCTCTCAGGATAGTTGACATTTATGTCAGAGAGAGAGATGTACAAAATAAAGTGTCTAATCTAAACGCACCCTTGGAGATCTTACTGTTTTTTAAACTACTCTTCTCGAGAATTAACGCATTTTTGCTTCCACTCGAACTAACTCCACTCGTTTGCTGGTACAGTCAAAATTACGTTTTTGAAAGCTTCGTCTGATCAATAAATCATTGAAACTTTAGTTGAGACCGTAAGAAGTTTATGAATTTAACGTTTTCTTGGGTTAAAATTTTAAATATTTTGCGATCACTGACATGATGGGGGATGATTCATCGTCCGTGGTTGGCTTTAAGAAGCTCAGCGACAACATGTTAAAAAACAATTTATTGCATACCAATCATCAATAGCGATTTTTTGAAGTTGTAGAGAGATTGCTGTCACACGACCTGCTTTAAACACAAATGTCGGGAAAATATTTTTCGACACTTGAGAATGGATGACTTTTTTCGACTTTTCTTCATCCAAATACGGACTGACATTAATTTTCTAATTAGTATGATTAGTACTGACGATGCTATACAAATAAGGAAAAATTTTCATTGTCCATGTAAAACGCTAAGAATTGTCCCTTCCATAGTTTTCTACGGCCGCTGAACGTATTCCCCTACTTTGACGCAACATGCTCGTATATTCCAGTTGAGATGTTAGAAAAAACTCTCGAGACTTTTACAACAGACTGAAATAGTGTTTAGCACAGTCTGGCGGCCTATTTGAACTCCTTTTATTGTTATGTTTAAAGAGTTATCATGTTATATTCTTCATAAGAATTATTATTAATTTTGTTAAAAAAATCTCGTTTATTTATTTTGGTTATCAAAGAATATCAGTTTTATTTTACCTCAGACGTTGATTAAATCAATGGACCAAAAGAACAAACAACATGTGGAACGCAAATGTTAATAAAATTGTTCCCTGCCAGTAGTAATCCCACAACAAAACACGTTAGAAGCTATGATGTACTACTAAAATCTCCACCAGCACTGATCGCTGCGCTCTGCCTTGAATTATTTACACCGGTGTAGGAAAATACAAGGCACCGCCCATCTATCCCACTATTAGCTCTGAGTGTTAAATCTCTCATTAACATTCTCCCTATGGACGGTGTTTGACTTTCCTGATGTGTATATGTTTTAATAGTTTGAAACGGGTTAGGGTTTTTGATACAAATTCAACCTAGCTGCTTTTCTTTCCTCGGTCAATAAATAGGATATGCAATAGGAAACTTTTTTTCTTGAACTATATTATAGAAACTGCACATCCTATGACTAAAAATTGTGATGAAACAAGTGTCATTCCAGCACCCATTTAGAATACTGGTAGTTCTACACACAGTTTAGAATATTAACATACAGAAGCCGTTTAGGTTCATTTTAGGGCTAAATATTAAGTAGTTTGTTTCTGTTGTAATGATTACACATAAAAATTAAGATATTTGTTTAGAGCCTTACTTTTTAAAATTGTACTATATTTTGAAGATGTTTATGAATATTTAGCGGTTTTTCTACAATCTTGTTAGAGAAAGTAGTCTACAACACGTTTGGAATGGCATATTCCATACTCGAGAAACCATAACCCTCGCCTACGGCTCGGGCTTCAAATTTTTCGCTCATGTGGAATATGCGCCATACCATGACTTACTATTTTTTGCACACAACTGTTTTTTCAAAATTTTTGTCGTTGAAGTCTTTGAAGTCTCAGTGATGCTTTAGTCTCGCAATGTGATACCTTTCGACTTTTCTTGATGAAGTTGCGTATAGACGTTTCCTGAGTACTGCCATTTTGGTGCACCTGCTTTTGGCTCGTTGCTAAGACTAGCCCGTTCACGTTCAATTTCTTCATATTTAAGAGACATTTTTGAATATTTTGATGCTTTATTACCGAAAAGAGAAACCAACTCGGCAAGGCATTCTTGTCGATATAATATCTTCGAAAGTTTTCCAGTTTTTATTCTATTTTTCGACTAACTTATCAATTTTATCAATTCAATCTAGTTACAACTAGAGAGACTTAAGTTTCAACAGTATACATACAGCACTGAAACTCTGACTTACGTTAATGTTTGACACTTGGCGTTTTATTAACGATGTCATCTATGTCCCTGCACGTGAAACTAAAAAGGCAACCCTATTACGTAATATATTTATCAGCTAATCTTCATTCTTCTGGTTTTGTAATCATTTTATAACGTAAATCTAATGATGTTATATCTTACTATATTTCAAGAACTCCAGCTCAATTCAACCCCTTTTAGAATCCATCCCGATCCAACCAATAGGGGAGTGGTGTGTAAATTGTAACGGGGCATCAATTGTCACATTTATTTTTGCGCCACATTTATTAGCAAATAACGATAGCTGTTGATGGCAATCGAAGCCTCGTCAGACATTGTTTTACAGACCAAACTTATAGCTTTGACAGTATTCGCATGCAGGTGAGTATATAATGGTAAAAAAACTATTCCACATTATTTTTGTGATTATATTAAAATGTAAGAATATTACAATAATTAAGTGATGGTTTTGGAAAAAAAATACATCCAGTCCACATGTGCAGGTATGTAAAATGGTCAATTTTATTATAGATTTTATATAACCAAGTTTTTAATGACGTAAGACCCCAGGGACGCAAAAATAACAAAACAAGGAGGTGCAATTGTAACATGTGACAATAATTGACTCTCCATAGCTTTACACTAGTAAAATCTTTATAGCATTTGTTATTTTTTTTTTATATTTTATGCCCAATGTTTACAAACGACCTTGGAAAAGAATACGTGGCACCGTGTCACCTGACAAATATGTTCAAGGTTTTGAAATAATGATCAACCAAAAGAAGAGTGTTAGAAGTGGATAAAGTAGATAAAAAAGTATTCAGGTCAACAAATGACCATTTATGATTTACCAAAGCTTGATAAAGAAGCTGTTTCTCTTACTGCGACACCAGTAAAGATTACTCAAGGGCTTGCATGCACGGGTATGGCATATAAAAAAAATATTTTTCCGGATGATGATTTTGCTCCGGTTAATATCATTGACCAAGCTATCCGAGAAGTCACCCCTGAGCCCCTGAGCCTCAGCAAGAGATTTCTCTCCTTCTTAATATTCAACATCATATGAGGTTATGCCTCAGACGTCAGTTTAATCAACATGAAGACTCATTCTGTGCCAAAAATGATCCATTTTTTGCCTGCTTAAATTATTAGTCGAAATAACTAGCACTGGATTTGGTTGTTTAAATATATATATAGTGTAAATTACTTATAAGTTTTCAATGCCTTCTTAGTTTATTATTCTTATTACTCTATGTAACAATTAACACACTTGGGGCAATAATTGTAAACAACACTAATATTTGATGCCAATAAGTGACATTTTCACAAATTATATTAGCTGTTTTTTGCTATTCTGTATGGTTTTATATAAATTAATAAGTTAATCAAATATTGACCGAAAAATATTTCACAATGATTGGTTATTAAAATGTTAAGATGTTGCATTAGGGTAATGATTTATTTGAAAATCGTTGCACAATATGTCTTTGAACCTCAGCACTTCAATTAGCTGATCAGACGCCTTTGCACTTTGTTGCCACGTGGTAAAATTAATCCGTTTCACGTCAGCTCAAAAGCCATTTTGCTACAATCATAAGACAAAAGTGCTTCAAATACCCACGACGTAAGTCTCCAGACACATGCACTTTGAAACAAAACCAATTCGAGTGTAACATAAAGAGTCCTTAGGCGAATTAGTTTGAAAATCCGTAAGCACCTCTTATTGCTATTACTTGCAAACATTTGCACAAGCGGCGCTCCACCTTTGTGGCTTTGTAGGAGGGATTTAAGCTGCAGTTAAGCACATATCATTAAGCAAACTTGGAAACAATTTAAGCGCTTCTGGTAACGAGATTCGAATCGATTCGAGGATTACATATTTGTTTTATTACTTCGGCACATATTGAGCTTTTGTTTTAAGTCTCTCTACGTCTATAACTTTGAGTGCTGCCTCCGACAGTTACAACCAGAAATTATTACTAGCATTAGAGTATTTAGGCAGCTATTAACCGCAGAAATAATTTTGCTGAAACAAGTGAATTACCGAACTTAAGGAGCTAACTATTCAGTTACTGAAATGAATCAATCTAATTGATATCAACTATTCGAATACCATTGATCAGAATTTATTTTTGATTATCCCTTCTTTTTTAGGTATACAGAATTGATTTACTTTTCTAAAGTACTGGCTCTTTTTTGGCAAGAAATCTTAAAAAAAAATTAGTTAATTTCTCACCCTAGCAAACATTTCTCAATAAACTACCTCCTGTATTTAATAAGCAAAACTGAAATACATTTCTATATACCTATATTCTTCTATGAGAATGGAGTCTGTTTGAAAAGACTTCGTTTAAAACGATAAAGGTTTTCAGGGAAAATCGTGTATTTTTAAAAAGCTTCCCATCGCCTTAAGAATTAGTATCTTGTTTTAGTTTTAATTAAACATTGATAGAGACGACAAGATAAAGCTCAATTATTCCTTCCAGTCCACATGACAGCTTAAGCTCTAAATTCAGTACAAATACAATTAATCTTAGCCTTTTCGGCAGCGCAAAAGAATTGTAAAAATTTCGTTCTTTGTTTTCTCTCTTGACGTTTCCTTGAGTCCCGTTGTGATCGATCTTACGCTCGGTGCACTTCCTGCTTTATTCGTGCGTTCATGCAACTCCACAATCCCTGGCTGCCGTTCCCCATGCCACTCAACTATCTCTTCCTCTATTCTCTTGGCGTTTAGTGACTCTAATCGCTGAAATGCCACTGCCGCCGTTGGGGTCGAATGCCCTCCGTCTCCGTGTCCCGTCGGCTTCATCATCACCTCATATGTTTGCTGATACGAGATTAATAATGAATTTACATGGTTTCCATAATTGAGCCAAATGTCGGCTTGGAAATGTTATTGGCTATCGATTTGCCTACGGAACATTATGATGTTGGAGTTTGCACAAGAATACACTTTGACCTTCCCTCAAACTTTGACTTCAACCACTAAATATTTCAGCATTTCACAATATAGGGAATTTTGGGCAAAGAGTTTTAGAAACGTTAAAACTTTAGAATAATCCCGTTGTTATTTAGTTCTACATGGTTTAAATATTAAGATAGTTTTAAGTGTTTTTCATAGTTAATTACAAAAAACAATTGTCAAATTAAAATCTAACGCAATCTTGGGGCAATTGGGGCAATCTATAAGAGATTGCCAATTCTTAATAAAAGAAAGATGCGACGGGAAAGAAAATGTCGATTAAAATGAATAAAAATAATGTTTTTCGATAACCAAATAAAATTAAAAATTTAAATTTTGAAAAATATTGAAATCGAAAAAAAGTAATTGCCCAATTTTGAATTTATACTTTGTAATTCAAATTTAAGAGCAAATTTGCGGCTTTAAATCTAAATATTTGACTTTTTTCGAATAATTGAATTTATATTTGAAATCGCCTCGAAGGTTCTGGTTTAACATTCAGTTTCAGGAGAATATCAAAATTTTTCCATTTAAGTCAGAACGTGACTCAGATCATAAAATAAATTAATTCTTTTCAAAATTTTGCTTGCTTTAAAATTTATTCTTCAAACACGATTTTTTTTGTGTGGAACCTACTGGCCTTGGTCATTTTTAAAAACTGATACACAAATCTTTTCCCCTGAAACCAAGAAATATTAAACAACGCAACAACACTTGCTCTAACGTCTTTCGATAGTCGAGCTATCATCTTCACCGGCAAGTTTCTTACCCTCATATCTCTTTGAAGATGATAACGTATTACAGCAAGTGTTATGTTTTTTAATCTTTATTGGTTTCAGGGAACAAGATTTGTATATCAATTTTCAAACTCTATGCTTAAGAATTTTATGACTTTCAATTTTTCCTTAAAATTGTCTTAAATGGAAATATAAAAATATTTTTCTTAAAGCTTTAACACTAAACTTAGAAGTTTGAGGTAAAACACAAAATAACAAATAAAAGGTGAAATTAAAAAAAGTCAAAATCTTCAAATAAAAAATCTACATAAAAAATTCACTCTTGAAATTACGACTTCAAGCTAGAATATTTATTATTCTTATTTTTTTCTTTCTTCGTGAAACTACGCTTTGAAACTACAAAATTTCCTTGAAAGTTCAAAATTAATAAAAAAGTAAATATTAGATTGAATATTAAGTTAAATAATTAACTCAATTAAACTCGCTGTCTTGATCTTCTAGAAACATTAATTTTGTTTTCAAAATGTGTATATATATATATATATATATATAGATATTTGAATTTCAAAATTTCTTATAAATTCCCATGACCCTTTATTTTTTTCCTTCGACTTTGAACTTGTATTGAGGAATTGAATAGCACATATTCTTAAAATTTTGACTTTTTAAAAGGGTGTCAATTTTATTTTTCTGTGCTTTCCCCTTAAAACTAGACTTTTTTTAAAAGTTTAACTCTTTTAGAACATTTTTTTAAAAATTTCAAAACGTAATTTTTCTGGCATTATTCCGTATTCAGATTTTCATTTTTTATTTTCTTTTTCCTAAATCGTGAGCTTTTCAGTTTATTTCATTTGTATAAGTTCAAAGCTTAGACTTTTACTTTTTCCCCAAGATAATACATATTAAAATAAATAATAGTTTTTTATTGAAATATTTCTTTGTAAATTTAGGATTTTTTCTTGAAGTTGTTGGTTTTGCCAAAAATAAAAAATATTAAGTCTAATTTCAAAAAAACCGTACAAATCTAAAAATTTTCCTTTAATTTTTGCCATAACTCCGAGTTGACATGCAATTTCTACTATTTTTCTCTGAAATTTTGACTAAACTTTAAAACATGACATTCTTCTCGATATATGTTTTCATTCCGAATTTGCACTTAAGTTTTTAAGGACTTTTTTTATAACTTTCTTCTTTAATCTGAAAATAGCCACAAATTTCGATTAATTATTTATTTTTATATCTAGATCATGGTTTTTATTCAAGAATTTCACTTTTTTCTAAAAATGCCTATGCAAAATTCGAAATCTTTGCTTTTTGTTCTCAATTTTAACTGTAATTTTCAGAACCTTCTTTATAAGTTACTTTCAGAAAAATATAAATCCTTCATGATTAAAAAGGAACTTCAAAATTTTGACCTTCGAGAAAACTGACTATAAATTTCGATGAGTTTAGAAAATTTCGACTTTTTTAGCAATGTCCTTTTATTTTTCGAATATTAATGCTATAATTTTGAATCTCGGAGTCTGTGATCCATGAAATTGATTAGCATAAAAGTGGCAAAACAAGCTACTTTTCTAATCCGCCTGAAAAAATGAAACTTGCTCCGATAATATGTAACATTTGTGAAGACATCCTGAAATGTTAATATTTATTGTAAATATATTATATGAATTATGAGATTGTACTTTTAATTTTGGTTTTTTTTTTCATTTTGACCTCTAAGAGACTTTGTTTTCTTTAATTTCTACTTATTTTTGAAGTTTCTAGTTTTGACTAGAATATTAACTAAACATTCAACTCTTTTGTAAAAATTTAGATTTTTCATAGAAATTCCAATTTTGCTTAAAATCGCAATCTTTACTGTAAATTTCAGAAAATTTAGACTTTATACAAAAAATTTCATTTTTTTTTTTCAATATTTTTACTGGATTTTCAAACTGCTGTTTCGAAATTAATTAAATTTTCAAATTTTACGTTAAACTATTGTTAATTTTAAAATAAAAATATTTCTTCAAAATTTATGTGGTAAATTAATTTTTTTTTCAATATCTTGTCTTTAATTTCAAAATTTCTTCAATATTTCAAAAGTAAACTTTTAAAGTTCTGTATACCAACTTTGATTTTTTATTTTCAAAATTCCAATTTTTTTCTTAGGGTTTCAACTCGAAACTTTCACCCTTTTTTCTTTTATTTCGACTTTGAACCAAAATATTTGAATAACTGTTTTATAATTTCTAAAAATGTTGGCGAATATACAGTTAAACTGGAAAATTTGAGACAAACTTTGTTTCTTCTCAGAATTTTCAGTTCAACTTTGCTCTGATTTTAAATTCTAAATTTCGATTTCCTTTACACATATTACAGATTTACCTTTAAATAATTTTAAATAGTTACGGTGCTTTTACACTAGATACTTTATTCTTTACTTTTCTCTCTGACTTAAGTGTCAACTATCCTGAGAGAAGCTATCTCCTCCCAGTTATGTAGATAAGTCTTGGATAGCTTCTCTCAGGATAGTTGACACTTATTTGAGAGAGAAATGTACAAAATATAGTGTCTCATCTAAACGCACCCTTAGAAAGTTTAAAATTTTTTACAATTTCGTTTTGTTTTTAATTTTTCCTGAAGTTTTTAACCAAAATTTATGTCTGTTGTTTAGAGGTTCTGTGATAAAAATAATGAAATTAAACTAGTTTTTGACATAATTAATTAAACTAGTTTTTTACATAACTAAGGCTTTTTCTGTATGTAATTCCTCAATTATTACTTAACGTTTTGAGAGAAATGTATGAAAATTCACAGTGAGTCTCTTAGGTATTATTTGTACTCAAAAGCTTTAAAGCTTCTGAAGTCGGCTTCTTCGAAATATAACCCAACTTTTATAGAAAATTAAAATAGTTGTAATTCTTAAATATGTCCAAATTTTCCATATAATTTAAAAAAAATTGATATTTTCAAAAATCAATTTTTTCTAAACAAATTTAGTTATAAAAAAATAATTGCAATCTCCTAGAACAAGTTCAAAATTGATCTCCTTTTAAAACAAATCGAAATTTCAAAAAAGGTCGAAATTTTGGAAATAAAAAAACGGCAATTTCTGACTTATGATAAAAATCATTTTTTTATAACTTCAAATTTGTTTAAAAAATCCAATTTGTAAATTTTTTAAAATTTAATTGAAAATTTGGACACTTTTAAGAATTCCAACTATTTTAGTTTCCTAAAAATGTTGGCTTATATTTCGAAGAAGTCGACTCCAAAAGCTTTGAGGCTTTTGCAAATTCGACACTTCAAAATGTTCAATTGTCCAAAGTTTTCACTTTTAAAAATTTGGGTTTTATCTCATTTTATTTTTGTAAATTTGGAGTCCTTTTAAAAAACTTGTTCTTAAATTTTTTGAATGTGTCGGTCTTTTTCTCATATATTTTTATATTATTACTTCTTAAATATTTCGAGATTTATAAAAATTCAAGTTTTTAAACCTTTCACTTATTAAGAATTATTGCTATTATAAATTGGGAATTTTTTGAAAATTTTCTCCGGTAAAATTTTGGTTTTTCTTAAATTTGGCGGTTTTTGAAAAATTCAACATTACTGATAATTTGAACTACGTTAAAAATGTTGCTGTTTTTTTTTAATTTTGACTGAAAAATCCAACTTTTTCCAAGTTTTTCAAAGAATTTAACCATTTTTCCATTTTGTTTTTTAATTTCGCATTGAAAGTTTTCCATTACCAAACATATTTTACTCTCCACATTGGCGAGACTGACTCGAAGTAACAAGAATTGGGTTGAAAATTTCAGTTTAAAATTTGACCTTGAGCCTCAAGACAACAAGTGATTTTTTTTAATAAATGTCGGAATTCATCCTAAAATTTTTAGATAAAATTTGGAATATTAAGTATTAATTATTGATAATTATGTTTTAATAGGTTTGGTAATAAAACTTTTCATTATTTAACATATTAAGAAAGTTACAGTTTTCAGTGCCCTATGGCCCTCCCTGCACCAGCCACCACTGGATTACAGTTCAAAGAAAACACGAAAAAATGGTTTCAAAGCAATGAAATAGAATTTAAAATGTTACTTTGGTTATAGCTTCAGTGTAGATTCAATCAGAAATTGTATGAAGCGAAATTTCGTCAACGAGTTTCCTAGTTACCAATCGATGTTCTTAGAATTTGAAATACCTTATGAGTTTTCCTCAATTGGGAAACCTTATAACGACGGAAAACTCGCACTATTTAAATTAACTCATAAAAAACGATTTGCACGTTCCACAAAGTTGCAAATAGAGGAGGAATTCTAGAGTATATAATTGAATCGATACCTGGCATTGCGGTCTGTAATCAAAGTGCTTTCTACTCTCCGCTCTGCTCCCAAAAGCAAACGCGACGCATGAATGCCAATAGGATATTGAACGACACCGAAAAAATTACCTAAATTAGGAACGTATTCAGGCTTAGGGCTAAGGCAAGGTATTCAATTTGCGACATAATTGCACTTTGATAAATGTAGCGTCTTCTTGTTCTATTTTAAGCAATAAAAATTAAATTTGTCGACACAAATACTCCCTTTTCAATCTAAGATAATATATGGCGGAGGCGCCGGATGATTAGGTATTGAGTTTTTAAAATTGATGATAACTAACTTATTACATTACATATTTTGAAATAAGCCACATATTCGTATTTAGTTTGAGCTTCGAATTATCAAAGGTGATTTGACACACTCTATCTTTATAAAGTCAAAAATTAATTTATTTTTGTGAAACATACATCAAATGCAAAACTTTCAGTAGTAGCTAATTTCTTGCATAGTAAATTTTCCCAGTTTTTGCAAAATTGTACCAATGACGTTTTCCTCATGTGGTGAGAAAATTTTGCTTCTTTTGCAAAAAGCAAAAAATTGTAAGGGTAGAAGCACTGTAGCCAACTCTTTTACAAAGAAAAGATGAATATAGATAAAAAAAAAACCTCTAAAAAATGGTAAATATTTAACCAAAACTGTAAATCTGCAACTTTTGTTTTTTTTTCTTTCAACCAATGGTTCTTAACCGGATTGCAGATGGCCTTTGACAATAGAAATTAAATGGTAACGTTTCCAGGACAATACTAGATATTCGGATTTCACCTTAAAATTGCCCTATAGATAGCTAAAAATTTAAGCATAATCTTGGAATTCGAGGATTTCTGTTATTCATTTCTAAATTTCTTTTAGGGAAATTTTGTTTTTTTTTAAATAACCTTGAGTTGAAACTAAAATTTTATTCATT
The DNA here is from genome assembly GCA_028583605.1 of Dastarcus helophoroides. Classification (NCBI taxonomy): domain Eukaryota; kingdom Metazoa; phylum Arthropoda; class Insecta; order Coleoptera; family Bothrideridae; genus Dastarcus; species Dastarcus helophoroides. Next base: position 26,290,308 of record CM053337.1, on the reverse strand, counting down.
TTCTAAAACTTTGGCATTATTCTCGGAATTTAGATCTTTACTAATTTTAAAATTTTTTTAGACATTTTTCTAAAAGTTTTTTAATGATTTCGTTTAACCCACCAATTTCGCGATTATTTCTTGATGCATTCCATCATTCTGAACATACAAATTCAGAATATTTCTCTTAAATGTCAATGAAACTTCTCCTTTTTATCAAAATTTGAAGGATGTTACTGATCATTTTTTATTATTCTCAACATGTTATAAATTAGAAGTTTTTTGATACGAATTGACAGTGACTGTTTTTGGGAATGTTTAGAAGAAAAAAACCAAAATTTGGGAATTTTTATAACAGCAAACTAATTTTTTTTTCAAGATACACTCAAACCTCCCTATAATGAACTTTCATATATCAAATTTCTTTACATAACGAATTTTTTCAGAAAACGTATCATTTTAAGCAAATTTACACGTAATATTAACTCCATTTAACGAACAGGATACATCCTTACAAGGAATTTTTGAACCAAGATTTTTTAATGTGTAATTAGTTCTAATAATGACCTTTCGTTCAGAAGACGTTCTTAATACCTCATGTTTAAAACATTTTACGGTTTAATTACTTTCTACTTGCCTTTCATTGAAAACAAGTAAATAATCAATTTTTGGGATATCTCATTTAATGGCATTATTTACCTGCTAGTATTAAGGGAATTTACAGCTTGAGAACACACTTGAACATGTTTTCAATGCACTAAAAAAAAAAGTATTTTTTAAACAGCAAATATTTTCTAAATTCTCTCTTCAAAGAACAGTAACAGCTGTTTTAAAATAAATTTAATTTATCTACATATGTTTGTTCATATATTTTTAAATTAATATATAACATAAAATTTTACAGCAAATTTTTTATAGAAGCTTGGAATTCGCTATAGGGAGGTTTGACTGTATTTAATTTTAGTAAAGGATATACTTCTTCCGGGATTGGACCGTGTCAAAGAACTACTAAAAGTGTTCGACGTTTCGCCCACCATCGTAGGAACAAAGGAAAAATAGATTAAAAGAGGAGTATGAGGGAATATGCAAAAAAGAAAAATAAAAAAATAAAAAGGGCCAATTTCAAAACATCAGAGCACGGTAACTCAGTATGTCCGCCATACCAGAGGCGAAACTCTTCTGAATTGAAAATTGGTACAAAGGATAAGAAAGTTTAGACAGAAGAGCACGGTAACTCAGTATGTCCACCATACCAGAGGCGAAAATCTTCTGAATTGAAACTTGGTACAAAGGATAAGAAAGTTTAGACAGAAGAGCACGGTAACTCAGTATGTCCACCATACCAGAGGCGAAACTCTTCTGACAGGAAAGAGGGAAAGGAAAACTTTATATACCACGCGTCTGTGCGATCACTTCCGAAGATTTCCGATGGTTGGTTTCCAGATGGAGGAAAGCATATAACCTTCGTCTCTGTTGATGTTATTGGGGAATTTTTGGATTTCGATGGCCTCGCGTATCTTCCTATTATAGTAATTGGGAATATTGGATATAATTAAAATACTATCAAAGAGAATCTTATGTCCGGTCTCATGTTGATGTTCGGCAATGGCTGACTGCGAAAATAAACCAGACCTGTATTTAATTGTACTTAAAATTTCTGATATAAAATTACAATTTTAATTTTTCTTTAATATTTTTCTTTTAATCAAAAAACCTAAGTTTTTATAAATTTTAAATTTTTGCTTCAAATTTCAGAAAAAAATATAAAAATTTCGAAAAAACTCCGCACTTTTAAGATATCTATAAATATAGGCTTTATTTTTTTTATTTTTTTTTAACTTAAAAATTTATGATTTTTTAAATTATTTTTACCTATTCCTTTTTAAAAATTTATTTTTATTTTAAGTTTTTAAATCAAAATTTCAAGAAAAATAAGTTTAAAATTTGTTTTCATATAATTTCCAAGTTAGAATTCTCGAAATCATAAATCGTTTTTATGTTTAAGTTTAAACAAAGGTTGTTGATTTTTGCGTTGACTTTTTAAGAAATTCCGTTTTTAAATATACAACCACAAATCGTTTTCTAAAATTTCGACTTAATCTTGATTTTTGAAATTCCTTTTCAAGTTTGGGATTCCAAATTTTAAAAATAAGGACGAACTTAAAGTTTTTTTCGCTACAAAAGTTAATTTCGACAGTGAACCTGACGTTTTTAAAATTTTTGGTAAAATTTTGAGTTATTCTTTTCGAAATTTTATCCTTTCCTTAAATTTTGAATTATCTCCAAATTTAGTTTTTTGCTAGAAATATTCAGTTTTTTTCAAATTTAAAATTTTCTTACAAAATTTGAGTATTTTAAGTTTAAATTTGGAAGTTTTTCCAAATTTCTAAATCTGAATGTAAATTTGAAAATTCCAGAAATTCACTAAATATAAAATGTTAGGTTATTTCGTCAAAATTTGAAAATTAAACCTAAAAATTCTAGACTTGAAAATTCTACAAATATTTTTGAAATTGCTGTTTTTTTTTATAAAATGTCAAGTTTTTCTCAAACTTCTACTTTTAAGCTTAAAATTCTTAGTTTATTTTATAAAAGTTCCAGTTTTTAAACCTAAAATGTTGACTATCTAATTTAAAATTAATAAGTACAGTCCTCAAGTTATCAAATAGAAAAGTTCAGCCTAACACTCCAGATTTTAAGAAAGAAATTTCAAATTTCGGGAACAATATACAGAAATGAAAAATTTTGACTGTTCTCTAAATTTTGGAATTGAACTTAAATTTGAAAATACAAGATATTCCGTAAATTCAAATTATCTAATTTTTTTGACCAAATTAATAGTTTAAACCTTAAATTCCTGAATCTAAAAACTTTAAAAATATTCTATAAATTCTTGGCTTTTTTCCATAAAATATTGACTTATTTGTTCAAACTTTTAATTTTAAGCGTAAAATTTTTAGTTTATTTCATAAAATTTCAATGTTTTTAACTTAAAATTTCGACTACCTAATTTTACAATTAATAAATAGTTATAAAGTTTTCGAGTTCAGAAAATTCAGCGCAAAATTTTGAATTTTGACAAAAAAAATTTAAATTTCGAGAAAAATATACAAACATGGAAAATTTCGTTTAACACAAAATTACATATGAGTATATTATTTTTATTTGAAAACTTCTGGAATATTCGAAATTTGGAAATTTCCACAAATTTATTTCCTTTACATTTTAGTTTCTTCTCTCGATGTTTTGTATTTTTATTGAAAATTAAAACTTTCCAAAAATTTTGAATTTTTAAATTTTGAGAGAAACAAAAATAATTAAAATTTAAATTAGAAATTTTCAAAAAGTGGTCAAAATTTCGAATTTAATTAGGTCAAAAAAATTTCCAATTTTTCTACCCCAATTTAAAAATATCGGCTTTAAACTCAATTATTTTACTTTCAAGAAGTTCTGCTCAAAATTTTAAAGAATCAAATTTTTGGAGTTTTTTAAAAATATAATATTTTTTTGACTTTTTTTTACAATTTCTAACTAAAGATTGCAAATTTTAACCTCAAAATTAAAATTTATTGTTTTTCTAAAAATTATAACTTTTTTATCGAAATTAAAGGCTTCAATCCATAGTTCGACGTTATTATCGAAATTTTGAGTTTAAATTTGATCTGGAAACAATAAATTAATCCTTGAAATTTTAATAAAACATAAATTTTTAACTTTGTGCCTAAATGTTAAGTTCTAGATAAAATGTAATTTGCTTAAAAACGAAATTAGAAAAACTGTAATAAATTCAGTTTTCTCATTCGAAATTTTAGCATCATTTTGACTTTTTTATTTTTCTTGAGATTTCGAAATATAATTTGAAATAACCAATAGCAACATTTTATCAATTTCAGTTAAAAAAACTGTGAAAATATTGAAATTTTCAGAAACTAGGGTTTCACAAAGAATCTAGTTTTAAGGCATACAGTTTAAGAAAGAAAGAAAATTGAGACGTTAAACATAATGTGTTGACAAAAAGTCCATATTTTGTGCAAAGAAATTTAATGTAGATACATATTAAAGTCAAAACGTTCAGCAAAATAACAATTTTAGGATAAGTAAACAAAAAATTGGATGCAAGTAGAATACAACCTAGACTGCAAATTCATGCAGCCCTCCAGACGTGTAGAGTGAATCATAGTTAGCTGAACTACCAACAGTGGAAACACTGCCACCTAACGAAGCGGTTGCTTTTTAGGAAAGTTCCCAGAAGACAAGGATTCTAACGCACAGACCAATAGGTTTGAACATTTATTAGATTCTAAGTTTGAAAACCAAAGACTTGTTTCGATCTTGTCAGATCTCGTCAGTTTGGTATATGCTACTCGAATTCTAACAAGTGTTCCGACAAGTAAGTACTAAAGAATCAACGAACGTCAAGCATGTGACTCTCAGAATACCGCCACCTATTGGCCCATAGAGAAAATTTTGGTCATCGCCAACAATGTCGTATGCAAGTAAAATACAACCTATGCTGCAAATTCATGCAGCCCTTCAGGCGAATAATAGGTAGCTGAACTGCCAACAGTTGAAACACTACCACCTAGCGAAGCTGTTGTTCTCTAGGAAAGTTCCCACAAGATAAGGATACTAATGCATAGACCAATAGGTTTGAACATTTATTAGATTCGAAGTTTGGAAACCAAAGACCCGTTTCGATCTTGTTATTAGATCTAGTCAGTTTGGTCGAAACCGGTCTTTGGTTTCCAAACTTCGAATCTAATAAATGTTCAAATCTATTGGTCTGTGCATTAGAAGAAATTGGATATTTAAATTATAAGTTTTAAGAAACAAGTCTATATTTGAATATACAAACTTAAATTGGAAAAGTTTGCTTTTTTTGAAATTTTAACTTTGAACCCTAAATTCTAGAACAAATTCAAAATATTGAAATTTCAACAAATATTTTTAGCGCAGTAATAAATATTACTCAAACAAATTGTTTAAAACAAGAGTTTTTAGAAAAAACTCAAGCATCTAAAAAGTTTTGAAATTCCATCTCGATAAAATAGAAATATTGAAAAAATAAATTGGAAAATTTTATGAAAAAAAGACGTCGAAACCTTAACCTTTTAGAACACTTTACATTTTCAAATTACGGTTAAATTTTTTGAGGTGAAAATCTGAATTTTAGAAAAGAAGTTAAGATATTCATTTAAAATATTAAGTTGCGAAACTAATTCAAATTTTTAGATAAAACAGAGGTAAAAAACAGCAGATCTTTAAAATTAAACTAAAAACTGGAATAACATTTGAAAAGCAGCAAATCTACAGTTAACACTGTAGGGTTGGATATATTCGGTAGAAGCATCGCGTTCGCTCTGGGCTTCGTTTGAAAAAGCTACAGACTTTTTCAGGTGTGTTGTTACTATAGATTAAACTTAGATATATGTGTGTAACCCAGAAACAAAGAAGCAATCGATCTCGTTCTTTAAGGTTTAAGAAGTTATGTGTTGAAAGGTTTGCTTGAAAAGTTCTTGCTACAGTTTTTTCAGATTGCCGTGGAGTCATCCTGACTGATTAACCGGATAAAGGTCGGAGAATAACTGGGATTACTATTCGTAGTTACTGACTACTGTATCAGAAAAATTTAAAGAGAAAAAGTACGAAAAGTTGCCCAAAGGTGTTTTGTCTTTGCAGGGCAATGCATCTGCATGCATGTTGTCGTACAAACAATTCGTGATTTAGGGTTTGATTTACTTCTTTTTAAAGTTTAATCCACTCGCAAAGGGCAACCCCACTATGCCTTCAAAGCAATGCGAGTAGTATGCTTAAACAAGGATAGGTTGTAAATTTTGGGGTAAACTTCTTTCGGTAGCGAGTTCCATAGCAAGGAAATTCTATAGACAAAAGAGTCGCCCTAGGCAGAAGTCCTCACTGTGTCAAGCAGGACCGCACAGACGACTGTCTTGTATGCCTTGAAAATCTTGCCCTTGGAGGTACCAATCCTATTAGTTTCTGCGAGCATCTCGCCTGATAATACTTGTAGAAAAGAGATAAGTCATCGACCAGCAGCCTGTGCTCTAGTGTTCCAAGAGAATCGGTCCAACTCTTCTCATCAATTAAAACATATCCCTCATTCAACTGAAAAAAGTTTAAAAAATTTTTTCCAATGAAGAGGTTATAGAAGTTGTTTAGGCCTGGTTTGCAGAGTAAGGTAGAACTTTTTTTTGGTACTAGGGATGTTCATTTTAAATGTTTATTAAACTGGAAGCAGAATAGGTTAAATAATAAAATATTATGGCTTTAAAATCTTGTTTACCTCTTTATCAGATTAAACATTTTTCAATTTCTTCTCGTACAAGGATTGAAAAGAGTAGAATTTGCTTAACATTTTTAAGATAAATTAAAAACCTAAAATTTCAAGTACAATTTAATCTTTTTGTATTAGGTTCCATTACCAAAAAATTACTAACGGTATAATTATTTCTAAACACCCTTTTTTAGATTTAAGGTGTTACAATATACTACCATCGATACCCCTTTGTCATATTTACCAATTTATTTTTCTTCCAAAAGCTGTACAATTAACAGATTCGTTTTCCAGCATATTGCAAAGTTTATAATCCCAAGACGGCAAACTTAATAAAACGAATGCCTGAAATGCTTCTTTCCACATTTCAGAGACTGTCAAGATTGTTTGAGCTCGTTCTAACTTATAATTTACTTTTAAGTTGGAAGCGCATAAAACAAAAAGTGTCATGAGCGCGAATTTAAAGGTACAGCGCGACCCAAACAAACAGCCTACGCTACTGAAGGTTTCATCAAGCAACAACTTTGCTTTGTAATAATAAGGAGGCAATTCGATGCTGTGTACAAACGTTACCTGGCCCGTTTTTAGGAGACGATGACAGACAGGAACCTGCAGTGTACAGTAAAGTGGAAAACTCTCAGAGTTTTCGATCTGAAAGCGGTTTAGAAGTCGAGGTGTAAAAGTGCAAACCTTAATATGCCTCCAGCTTAAGCTTTATTCATATTTAAAAGGAGTCAACTTGGCCAGAAAAATATAACCCACGACTTTGAGGCGAAACGAAATGAAAGGGGATTTTTGGAATTGCATACGTTTTGTATTCGTAGAGTAGGGAGCGAAGTAATTTCCGGCGCATCCGGCAGAATTTTCTAGCTTTATCTATTTAACTATTCTTTTTTAGAAACGACGAATGGATTTCTCGTGTTATTTATTCAATGTTACTAATATTTAGGTTCACAAAATTGATAGAATATAGAGTAATAAGAGCAAAGGAAGCACGTTTTCCAGAATCCATATAGAGCACCGTAATTTTGGGCGCATCCGGCCGAATTTTACAGTTTTATCTATCTGAATATTCATTTTTTAGGAACGTTAATTCTATTTATTGCATTATTATGTATTATCAATATTTACGTTCACAAAATTGATAGAATGTAAATAGGCAAAAAGAACATAGGGAGCACGTTTTCCAGAAAATGTAGATTTATTTCAGTTGTTTCCTAAAAGTTGTAGCTTCATTTCGATAATAAGTTGTGTGAGAATAAGGGGTGTTTTACTCATAATGTCAATAATGTTAAACGAATGTAGAGAAAAATAAACTTAATATTAATATGCAATTAGTTATTTTTTAGAAACACTCATTCATGTTAAAAAATAAACAAATTTTTTTTTTAGTTGAGAGGTTACCCTTATATGGAGTATCATTTATTAAAAAGACAAACTAATTTTGTGGATGCGGCTAATCGGGGCTAAACTTTCTATTAAAAATATTTTCAACTTTGTCCTACTTCCGATTATACTGGAAGTAGATATCAACTTTCTTGTTTTAAATGGCAATCCTCATATTTTATTTTTAATTGCATTTTGCGTAAAAAAATAAGATGAGGGTATGTATACCTGTTTATTGCCATTTTTTATAGTTTTAAGGATATCAAAATTTTTGGAAAAAGAATAACGAAAAAGAGAGTTGCTTTTGAGTTTGTATCTTTGTTATTATTTGCGGAAATAAAATGAAATTTGAAGTGAGGTCATAGAATGTTATGGAGATTCCAATTACCTGATAAAAATTTATATTTACTATACCGGGTGACGGAAATGTTATGATTTTTATTGTTTTTGTTTTGGTCAAAAAAATTTTATTTTTTAAGGCAACTATATGTTTTTAATCATTTTGGATTACTTACATAAAAAAAAGAAAAAGTTGTATGACTAATTTTTTTCCGCACCGTTACAGAAATATAATTCAAAATAAAATATATATATATATATATATATATATATATATATATCTTTTTTTTTTCTACAAGCAATTTGGCTGTGGGCGCCAAAATTTTGAAAAAAAAAACAATCAGAAAACCTACAAATTTTATCTCGAATATCAGTTACAAGATAAATAAGTTTTTAATTAATATTTAGAAGCCGAGAAGACGAATACTTATTGAAAAATATTTATGTGGCCACGAATTTAAGTTAAGTAAAAATTGTGTGTTCAACACATATCTCATTTTTGGAATTATGAAAATCAGCAACAAATTCGTCCAACAAGTTTCCAAGAAAAAAATTCGTTCTTTAATTGTTACGCTGTTAAACTAAAAACTCGGTATTTGCAAGCGTTAAATAATTTCATTATTTGACTAAAGTTTATGGAAATATTTTATAATGAGATATTGGGCAACATTTGAAAAATATAGCCTTATATCAAGCAAATAGTACATTTTAATAACGCTATGGAACATTTACTCATAACGATAAAATAGATAAAGACGTTCTCTTCTACTTATTTGTGACCCAGTTTATTATAAACGATGGTCTGCACGTGTGGCCGCCGAGCTCATAAGATACACTACTGGACTTTTTCTATAAGAAACTCTTAAGGAGCACTTTTTGCAACGACTTCTTCATAAAAATTATATTGCTAGAAACGATCGAGGAGCTTGAAAAGGTTACCTAATTCAAATTTTAAAACATGCCTTTAAATGTATTGAAACAAAGGGCCCTCATTTTGAACACTTCTTGTAATTTTCATGTAAAATATTTTACTTTCCTAATATTTATTAGGATTAATTTTTTAAGCTTTAATTGCCTACAGCTAATTTCCTGCTTAAAAGAAAAACGAGATGTCAGATTCTTTTTATTTTGAGTTTTATGTAAAATATCTTCGTAACGGTGCAAAATTTTGAAAAACATATGATGTAGTTTTTTTTAATTAATGTGAAGAATTTAAAAATGATTGGAAAACATATAGTCCCTTTATAAAAAACAGAGTTTTTTTGAATAAAACCAAACCAATAAACTTTATAATATTATCGCCACCCTCCATAATAAAGTAAAACCTGATCATGATATTGTAGTCTGCATAATATTGTTGCGCGTTGTCGGTTCGAATGATTAACACTTGGTGAATTGTAACCACTTTATTTCGAAACTGAACTCGGAACACTACATTTGAAATTCACTAACACTGTTTCATTAATTAACTTATTCATTGACTTCAAACTTACTTACTAACTGAATACCCTGAGGGAAAAAGCGACCCCCTTATATAGTTCTCGGTTTGGGTTCTAGAAGAATCCAACATATAAGGCTTATCTTTTGCTGAAATTTCTGGAGCGTTTATCTGCTGTTTGATTTATTATCGCGGCCGCTTCCACTTATCAAATTTTCTAGAAAATTCCCAACTAAACTTTATAATTACTTTTTGTTACAATATTTTATGACTTTAGCCCAAATATTATTTTTCTTTTGTACAGAATGGACCATAAATAATGGTACATAGAGCAAGATTTTTACCTTATACCAAAAGTTGATATTAACAGAGATACAGGGTGTCAGGATTGAAAAAAAAATGTGATTTTTTCGCACAACTGATGAACACATTTCATTATTATTCATTAAACAAGAAATTTGGCATAGAAGGGTTCCTTTGGTCAAGAATTTCTAATTTGCTAACAGCTACCTTGAATTATTCTAAAGCATCATAACTTTTTTGTGGCTTCATGTGCACTTATTTTAAATATATATTTTCATTAACCTACATTTTCTACGTAAAAATGGTATACTTTCTAAATGTTGATACAAGCAACCGTTTTCAAGATATTTGCCTTTAAAGTTTGCCGTACGTTTATTTTAAGTTATGTAAATGTGAATTTTTCGCAGTAGGTTTCAAAATAAAAGTAATAAAACTGACTCTAAAATAGTTTATATCAAATATTACTCTACTGACATTATTATTAAACATATTTTTTAAATTTCTAAAGCAAATTTAAATAAAATACCAAAACAAAATTTATTTTCAAAAATAAGTATGTGGGATATGACCTTTTTTATGTAAAGGGATTGTAAACAATTAAAAATCTGGTTATCTTTAATTGAAATTCATCTCCAAATATCTGCGTTGGCCACTCAGAATATTAAAATTTTCTCATGAAGACTCAGAGATCATATCTAACATCTCTATGTTAGAAAACAAATGACGTCTTAATTTTTAGGATTTTCTTTATTGAGATTTTCAAAATATATCAGCAAAGTAATTTTTGACACAAATTAGTTTCAAAGCTCTCTTATGGTTACTTTTTTTTCAAGCCTGCTTCGAAAATTTAATATCTGAGTAATTTAAAACAAAGGCACGTCAAGCTTTAAAGGCAAATATCTTGGAAACGGTTGCTCGTTTCAACTTTCAGAAAGCACACCATTTTTACGTAAAAAATATGGGGAAATAAAATAACCCATTTAAAATTAATATACGTGGGTGCACACATAAATTATGATGATTTAGAATTATGCAGGATAGCGCAGGTAGCGCCCCCTATCGTCTATTGGTAATATGTTATCAAATTAGAATTTGTCGACTTAAGAAACCCCCTTGTCCCAAATTTCGTGCTTATATTGCAATTCATTTCATAGTTATATGAAAAAATCGAAATTTTTTTTTCAACTTTGACACCCTGTATCTCTGTTAATATCAACTTCTGGTATGAGGTAAATGTAGCTAAATCACATTATTTTTATTCGAAAAATTCACCATTGCTCTATTTACCATTACTTATGATCCATCCTGTATATGGTGACAAAGATACAAAGAGTTAAAATAACTCATTTTCTGTCATTTCCTCCGAGAAATTGAAATATATTCAAAATTATCAAAGATAGCAGTAATCATATATCCTGTATACATAAACTTACCTTATTTTTTAAGAACAATTCAAATAAAAAATAAAATTTGGAGATTGCTCTTTAAAACAGGAAAGTTGGTGTCTACTTCCGGTATAACCAGAAGTGAAAATAAGTTGAAATTATTTTTAAAAGAAAGTTTAGTGCCGATTAGCCCTATCTATAAAATTAGTTTGTCCTTAACGGTGATTCTCTGTATAGAGGTAACCTCCCAACTAAAAGAACACCTCGTATATTATAAAATCATTGTTTCAAACGCAAATAATTTGATCTGGATCATTAAAATAATTATAAGTAGATGGATGAGCTTGTTCACTATACAATTCAAGGGGGCACCTAGAAGATTGCTAAGCTGGGGTTGAGCTATTGCGGGCTTCCAAACTAGGATAGTGAAAGAGTATAATTTTCCACTTGAAATTAAATTTGGAAATTCTGAAAAAAAAATTAAAATTTGGGGAAAAAATTGCATTTTATTAAAAAAATAGGTTTACCCTTGATATTTTAAATAAAGTGAAAGTATAATTTTAAAATTGCCAAAAAATACAGCCATTTTAGCACACAGATTCTGTAAAGGGGATACCAGCCTAATCAAAATCCTTTCAGCCGAATTTACGCGGAACGTTACGTTACAAAACCAAAAATTTTTGCTTTTCTGAAGAAGTATTCCAACTAAAGTTTTCCGTATGAATTGACACTTTGGAAAAACACTCTGACTTGTGTAATTTCGATTAAAGTAAAGAGTGCTGATTTTTGTTTTCTTATTTTTTTCAAAGTATGATTTTTCGGATAATGTGTTAATACTTATTTTAAAATTTGAATTTACTATTTTTCAGAATTTCAAGTTTTCTCTAAAAATTCGTCTTGTTCTCGAAATGTGGACTCCTTTTTACAAAATTAGGTTTAAATTTTCTTATAAAATAAAAAAAATTCTTCTAGAAAATCTACTTTTCTTTCAAAATATAGCTGTTTCTGCAGATTTCGATTTTTTCATCGAGATTTTTCTTTGAACGAGATTTCGATTTTTTTTCCTAAATATTTGCTTTTTTTCAAGTCCACTTTATTCTCCAAATTTGAATTTTTTTTCTGAAAATTTGAGTATTTCTAGCTCTCTTAAATTTTTTTTTGAAAATGTATATAGTTTGTTTAAAACAACTCATTTTTACTAGTATTTATCCCGAAATTTTAATTTATCCTTAAAACTTCTCCTTTATTTTCAAAATTTCGACTTTACTCCCAAAACTGGTTTTTTTTAATTTAAAAATTGGAAAATCCAACTTTTTTTTTAAATTTGGAACCTCTGGTCAATATTTTAACTTTTATTTCAAAATTTGACATTTCCTGTTCGTATATATTTAAATTTTTACTCTTAATTCATCTTTTACTCCAAATTTCAATTTAGGTAAAAGTTTGAAGAAAAATATTTCTTACGAACTGTAACAGCAGCTTTCCTGTCAAAATTCGTATTTTTTTGAAAATTTGTTCATTTTGTCAAAATAATGTCAAATTTTATTGAAAACTTCACACTATTATTTTAAAGCCAATAAGAATCTTTTATTTCAGCTCGTTTCTATAGCAACCACAAGAGTACCCGATAGTATTTTCCTCCTGGGTACCCTGGGTGTGATTAAAGCGATAGTATTTCTGTCAAATTTGCAAACATTCATCTATACGCTTTTTAAATAATTATTGTTACCTTTATCCTTTATCTGTACATAGCTAAAATGCTATTAATAAAATATTTTTATCTTTCCCTACTTAGTAAAATATAAAAGTATACAAAAAGGCGATTTTTATGACATTACGACATTATGTAATGTGATAATTTTTTATGTTATTTTGGTGTGAAATTTTCTTGCCGAATTTCCCACGTTCTTGAATTACTACAGAAAATATCGCATGAATTTTCTTAGAAAATTATCCCTCGTCTTCGACACTAGATCATTTTCAAAAAATCCATGCTCTAAGAAATATTTCCGGTACTAATTTAAGTACTACGGAGATTACTAGTGAATATAGCATCAATTTAAAAAAAAATATTAAATTTTTGCATATTTCGAGAGTAGTGTTTCTTGGAAATTTCAATTTTTTTCCCGAAATGTCAAAAAATTTCAAAAAAAACTTAGGCTTTCATACTCAATCTGAACCGAAAGTTTTCTAAAAATTATGTTTTTTTGTTTAATTAATTTTTCTAAAGCAAATCCTACCGATGTCCATAGGCCCACTTTTTAAGACACTGGTATTCCATAACCTTTCTTTCAAAAGTAACAGATCTTTCCTAAAGATTTATTTATTGTTTACAAATTTTAACTTTGCTCCAAAAACATATTTTATAAAAATTTTGTGCTTTTCCTCAAAAGCTGTAATTTTCCTCAAAATCATTTCTGCAAAAAAAATTCCTTTTATCAATTTGGGGCTGTTCCTTTGCACATTGGTTTTATAGAAATTCCAAAACTTTCCACCAAACCTTGATTTTTTTTTAATAAATTAAAAATGTTAGCAATTTAGACAATTTAGAAATCTCTAGCATTTTCTTAAAATTTCGACATTGTGTTCATAGTTCTAATATTTCTGTTTTAAAATATTGGGGTTTTAATAAATGTACAATTTTTTAAATTTTTCAGAAATATTTTTTATAAAAATGTTTAGTTTATTTTTGACATGTCAATTTGTTTTTAAAGATTTTATGGATTTAAGTTTTTGGTAATAGCTAAAATATTATTAAATTCCGCCGTTTCTACCAGAGATAGTTAAAATTTCAAGTTTTATTTCAAATTTTTAACCGTTGGGATTATTTTCTTAAACAAATAATATAGATTTCGTTTTTTACACTTTATACAGGATGTCTCCGTTTTAAGTGCCCTAAATGAATCAGGTGATGGAGAAAGTAATTTTAAGGAAACAGTTTCATATGAACATGTATCCCGAAACTCTTAGTAAAAAAGATTTGTATTATTATATTATATTATATTAAAATTTTTTATTTTTTTATTTTCAAGTTTTCAGAGTTATTTAAACTAAATTTTGCACACATGATGTGCAGGTGAAGGATCATAAAACAAGAAAAAATTAATTTTCTATCTCAACCAGTGGCGGAGTTACAAGTAATCTGTGATATTGTTTTGAAGAAAAAGTAGTACGCCACTAAACAAAAAGAAATAAAATAAAATTTTTGGATAAAGCGTTTAATTCTGAAGAAGTTTTTCCTTGACATTTTTTTTGGCATTTGCTACCTTATTTTTTACGTAAGAACTGTTCGAATGCAATAAATGTATGCTGGTCTTTAAATAATTACAGACTAACACAGAGCTTTCTTATGTAAATATTAATACTTTATGCAATTGTTTCGCAACTTTTCCGTTTATATTTATATTTTAATTAAAAAATTGGCAAAACTTGTTTCGTGTCTATGTGCAACAGTTGTTATGAAAGCTGTCGTTGCTTGCTAAGGACAAAGCTGATGTATGGAGGCGAAAAATCCAACGAAATAACCAATTGCTGCGAACTCGAGATTGTGTATGCGAAAAGCATTTTGGAGCAGATTTTGTTTTAAGAGAAATGAACAATGAACTGTGGAGAGTACGTATTTCTTAAGAAACTTAATCAGTTTCAGTTTAACCAATGTAAACATAAAATTCTTTTTGTATTTAAGAAAAAAAAAATGATATTAATATACAGGCAAGCCGTTTGATTATAGAAAAAATGTGTCAGATAAACTTTTTTAGTTAATTATTTGTCACTTTTCAGTGACTTTGATTTTGTTTTTTTAGCTCCTATTTTGTTGCTTTGGCAAATAGTTTTTGAGTTTTCAAATGACATCTGCATAGATATACTGGCAAAAATTATTATATTTTCTCGAACTTTTTCACTTTTGAACCCTGTAAGATTTAGGGTCACCAAATGGTCTTTAAATAATCACAGACTAACACAGAGAGGGGTAAGTTTAAGATGCTACGGCACTGGATAAAATGAAATGAACAGTTTTGGATAAAATTGGCTCTTAACGTTCTTTTATTTTGGTCACTATTGTGACAGAATTTAAATTTTTGGGACTTTGCCTAGTGAAAGTACGAGTGAGAGTGATGTTTTTTTCAAAACCAACGACATGACGCAACCAGTGGCAAATACGGAAAAATGTCAAGAAGTAACTTTTATTTAAAATTAAATACTTTACCCAAAACAGGTATTTTATTTCATTTCTCCAGTGGTGTACCGGGTTTTCCTACAATAATATCACAGATTACTCGTAATTCCACCACTGGTTGAGATAGAAACTTAGTTTTATTTTATTTTGTGATTCTTCATTCATACACCATGTGTGAAAAATTTTGTGTAAATATCTTAGAAAACTTGAAATGGAAAAAGCAAAAACTTTTTTTTATTGAAATTTTTATCTTTTTCATTAAGAGTTTCCGGTTACATGTTTATAGAACACTTTTTGCTTAAAATTGTTTTTTCTACCACTTGATTCAGTTAAGGCACCTAAAACGGGGACACACTGTATATTTATTTAAATTGTAATTATTATTTTCTGAAGAAAATGTTTTCCCCACTAATATTATTATTTATTTAAAATTTGGACATTCTTCTCAAGTATTTTGTTCTTAGTTTATTCTCAAAATTCTAATTTCTTTTTCAAATGAAATAACAGAAAAGTGGGTTATTTGGTCTCTTTCTATCTTTGTCACTATTTGGAGAAGAAACATAAAATTTGATCTGAAGTCATAAAATATTAGGCAGACTACAATGTCATGATCAGGTTTTATATTTATTACACAGGGTGGCGGAACTGTTAGAAACTTTTTGTATTGGTTTTATTCCAATAAACTCTGTTCTTTCTTACAGGGACTACACGTTTTCCAATCACTTTTGAATTTTTCACATTAATTAAAGAAAAAAACTACATTACATATTCTTCAAAATTTTGCACCGTTACAGAGATATTTTACATAAAACTCAAAATAAAAAAATCGAATATCTCTTAAAATTTGAATATCTTTTTCAATTTTGTTATGCTTTTGAGTTTTCGGTAAAATCATAATAATTATTATTTTTTCTCAGCTTCAATCTACCTCTAAACACATGATTATAACAAATTGAAGTTTTTTTAAAAATTTTTTCGAGAAATTTCGAGTTTTTTACTAATTCTTTGAAGCTACATTTTTTTTTACATTTATTTTTAATATTCATTACTAGTTCTCAAAATTTGTCCATTTATCTAAAGAAATGTAATGTAATTTACCACCGGAAACTTATAAGTATCTCCTAGAAATTCTAATTAACTTAAGAGCTTAAGTCGCATGTTTAAAAATATTCGGCTTCTGGAGAATTCTGGAACGTACACTTGTATATGAATCGTTCCGTTCAGCTGAGGTACAAATCTTCTCTTACCTTTAATATGCATTCTAAAAATTACGTAATTCAAAATAATTCTTACGCATTACGACTTCTATAACTAATTAAACATTAAACACTTTCTTAGAGTATCTAAAATTTGTTGCAGTTAATATAATTTTTCTTATTAGAAAGCTTTTTCTATGATAAAAAAGACATGTAGTTAACTAAAGGATGAAAACTCAGTAAATGATAATTTAATAAGTCTACCCAATACCAATATCTATACAGCTAATGCATTATTTTCTTTTGGACAAGCAGCTTTGGCGATTTTAATAAACGCAACAATGGGACCTAGACAATAACGCAAATTAGCATTTAGGAAAACGGCGTTGTTGTTAATTTTCACGCCCAAACTTTTGAAGCAGCCCTTTACATCCGATGTTAACTAGTTTAATAGTGTTCGGGATCGGCATTCTCTGCTGTAGGATGGCAGATTAGAAACATCTGCTGATAGACTAATTATTAAAGGCAAATTTCCTGACGACGCTGAAATGACGCCCATTGTGGTTAATTCACAGGGAAACTTATTTATCCCTCTGGATAGCGCGCGCCTTCGGTCCTATCCATTATTATTGCACATTGTTAAACTTTGTAACAAGCCTTAATATTAGAACGTCACTTTCGTTTTAGATGTAACATTATTAAAATTCTATGGAATACCGCCTCGGAGGACACCCGTTAATAAACTCGTGAGTACAACACAATCATACATCAAAAGCCCAAAGATTAATCCCATTTTTACAGTTATTAAATTTCCCTTTTCGTTTCCCTTTCCATCTAAAGATGTTTTTATTGCCGCGAGTAGTTTTTTCCTTTCTGCATTTTGGGAGAACTTTCGCCAAGTCCCGTAGTAAATTTCTGCTATATATTTAACAAACCGAGAAGAAATAATGTCGACATTTATATTTTGGTAATATATCACCTAAATAGACCTGCTACCCCAAGTTTTATTTTAGGTACTTATTTTTTCTTTAATTTATTTTCCAAAGCAATAAAAGTCAGACGCATTGTGAAAACCGCACTGAATGGCGGAAGCTCGCTAGAATAGGGCACAGTGGACCCTTTAGGTCGGCAGATAATCCGTATTTGTGACTGTGGATCTAAATGGGACATTTTAAATTTGCGAACATTGAAATAAATACACTCCCGCATATCATTCGCTGCAGTTTATTTGAAAACAAGTCATAAGTAATGTTTGTAAACGAAGATGACATTATAATTTACGACATTTTTCGTTAGGATGTTTTTTAGTAGTTAGAACTTTTAAAATATAAGTTTTCACAAACGTCCATCGTCCAAACCTGCGACCTCAATGACAGGAAGTTAATATTCGTAACTTATAAATAATTATATATAAGAATAAATATCTATTTAATAAGACTCTAAGCATTGACTAACAGACCAGCATAAACACGTGCATCTAGTAGCAGCATAAAATTTTGCACTGAATTTGTCTCTATAACGTAGGTGAGCATCAAAGAAATATTTTTTAAAATTCGGTCCCTAAGGGGGTGAAAATGTGTATTTAATTTTGCATATGATAAATTCGCCTCCGGGTTGCCTGGTTTCAGTAGATAAAACAAATATTTTATTTCTTAGAATTGTCTATAGACGTCAACTCTTTCAAAAACAAAATATGTGAAATTACACCCGAACAAAACATAAAACTGGAACATGATATAATATAAGACTGGTAATATAACCCGCTATATCTCACTGTGGCAATAAGTGGCATTAAATCGGAGACGATTAAAAAGAGAACACCGTATGAAGGCTAGGCAGTAGAAGGGCTGCTTTAAGTAGATTAAGCAATGCTTTCTTATGTAAATATTAATACTTTATGCAATTGTTTCGCAATTTTTCGGTTTATATTTATATTTTAATTAAAAAATTGGCAAGACTTGTTTTGTGTCTATGTGCTACAGTGGTTTGAAAGCTGTCGTTGCTTCGAGTGCCTAAGGACAAAGCTGACGTATGGAGGCGAAAAATCCAACGAAATAAGCAATTGCTGCTAACTCGAGATTGTGTATGCGAAAAGCATTTTAGAGCAAATTTTGTTTTAAGAGAAATGAACAATGAACTGTGGAAAGTACATATTTCTTAAGAAACTTAATCAGTTTCAGTTTATTCAATGTAAACATAAAATTCTTTTTGTATTTAAGAAAAAAAATGATATTAATATACAGGAAAGCCGTTTGATTTACAGGGTCTAACGTATGTATACGTTTGTTTATAGAAAAAATGTGTCAGATAAACTTTTTTAGTTAATTATTTGTCACTTTTCAGTCACTTTGATTTTGGTTTTTTAGCTCTTATTTTGTTGCTTTGGCAAATAGTTTTTGAGTTTTCAAATGACCTTCTGCATTCAGTAACATCAAATTTATAGGGGTTCGATTCGAAAAATTTCGAGAAATCATAATTTTACTGATTTTTATTATTTATTTTTTAATATTATTTTTAAACAAACGAATTTAAGTACTAAAACGAAATCGTTACCAAAAACGAGCATAGAAATACTGGCAAAAATTATTATATTTTCTCGAACTTTTTCACTTTTGAACCCTGTAAGATTTAGGGTCACCAAATAAGGAAAGACATGCAGATTCTAAAAAAGTCACCAAAAAATAAGGATGTCATTTGAAATTTCAAATTTCGTTACCGTAGCAATGAAACAAAACCAGGGAAAAAGAAATTGTGGCAAATAAATAACCAAAAAAAGATTATTTAAAATATTTTGTTCTAATTTTTTTTTAAGTTACAGCCAACATTCCAGATATACGTCGGACGGTGCGGTATACTTTGCATAGAGTTACACCAGTTCTTAAAACATCTCCCTGTATATCTCTCTCTAAGTCGCCAGTCTCCCGATTACGTGTCACATTTCGCCTCGATTCGGAGTATCTTACTTATACATTATCATGAACTGGACAAAGCAACACATAAAATACGGAATTGTTACCATTAATATCTTGGAAATAGAAGCATATGATGATAAAAGTTGGGAGTACGATAAGCTTTTGTCAGCAATAAGTTGATTTAAGCAGTTAAATACTAGGTGTATCTAATAAAAAACGATATAATATTTCTACCAATTTCGTTACATTTTTATACGTATCTATGATTTAATTTAAATAAGATTATTTAGTGGAGTGCCTAGAGCATTAAAAATCCAAAAACCTCGGATTACAGTTACAGTGAGAGAAATTAAATAAAAATATATGGAATCTTTAGCAAATAATATATATAAAAAATTTTACCTATTAAAAAATTATAATCTCTATTAAAAATAATAATAATAATAATAATGAATCGGGCGTTTCAAAAAAAGTGCTCATACTCAAGGGCCATAATACTCGAGTGATTCTAAGAAAAAAAATTATATTAACATAGGTCCGGAGATGCCTTATTTTTAAATTACATGGTCTTAAAAATTAAGAAAAAAACTAATTTTTTCTTCAATGCAACGAGACCGCTCAAAATATTTTTCTCAATTTTGTTAGACACTAGCTAGGCATAATGACGATTCTTTTGGGGAAAAAATGTTTTCTTTTGTTGCATAAGTGGCATCCATGTTAATATGTCTTTCAGTATTCTTTAAAAAAATGGTACGTCACTGCTTTTTCACAAATTAAGTACCAGTTTCATAAACGACCTTTATTTCTTGGTAAAAATGCAAAGCCACTTCATTTATTTCTTGATAAAAATGCTTTCTTAAATTTGCCATTGAGCTGTGAGATTTTGTCGAGTATTCCTGAAATTTACTGATTTTTACTCCTTCAATTTTTTTTGGCTGTTATAATAGTCTGAGGAATCCAAAATTTGCAAATTCCGAAAAGGAGGCAAAGTATGAGCCAAGTAATATCGAAACAAAAACAAAATTTTTTTGTAACAAAAAGTGAGCTTTTCACAAAAAAATAAAAATTAAAATAATTCGATTAAAAATTGAGTTAAAAAAAAGATGGTTGCGCTGAATTACGTTTATGGTAGACTGACTATCCCTCAGTTATTGACATTTCCTCTGGGACATCCTGTGTATGTATACTGCTCTCTGATACTGATAGGAAGTGGTATGACTAAAGATAAGAGTATACGCATAAATACGTATAGGGGAGACCTAGAAAAGTTGAAACAGAGGTAAGTTGAAACAGTGTCAATATCTCAGTTATCGGGATTTTAAGCTAACTGAGGAAACTGTCAATTTGACATTTATTCAGCGCGTGTCGTATGTCAGTTTGCTTCGGTGGTGTTGCAAGTTTAACGCCGTTACAGAGACATCGTTCTTAAAAAAAATGATAAAAGTAAGTTTTTGCCGAATTTTTCATTAAACCTTTGGTACATTCTTTATTTATTTGCTGGTGTGTCATATGTATTGTTTGGAAGCTTACTAAGTTAGCATTCGATTAGTCATTTTTTTGCAATGCTATTTGACAATAATGACTTCTTAATGAAGTGTCTTCGCATTTTTGACATCTAGAAGAGTTGAAACGAGGTGTTTTAACTTTGCTTGATTGTAATTTTGTATTGACAAGTTTTTACTTTGTGGTGTGACTTGCAGATTTGTGTTTGTGTTATTTCAGATGCCAAACAAATATACTAGGAAAACGGATAGGGGCATGACAAACCAAGAAATATATGAGCTTGCCGCTAAAGAAATGATCTTACATAACAAGTCTACGCATTGCTGATAAGAGTTATGATTTAAATTACACTTTCCTTTAACATTTTATTCAGAAGAAGAGAGCATTTGAAATCGGTGAATTTCCCAAGCTACCGTCACTTGGATCTTCTTTACCGAAACTGAAGAAAAAAAGATGTCTGAGTATCTTCTATTTTGCTCTGATGTCAACTTTGGGTTAACTCTAAAAGAAGCTAGATCACTGGCATATCAGTTGGCTGCAAATACAAAATACGGTTTCCTGAGCGTTGAAGAAAAAGACAAATGATTGGAGAAGTGTGGTTCAATCTGTTAAGGAAACTGTTTCCTATTATCACCATGAGAATTTCACAATCCACCAGTATTGCACGTGCAACGAGTTTTAATAAAAGTAATGTATCATTGTTTTAAAAAAATTATGTCTCCGTACTTAAAAAACAAGCTAGAAGCCAAGGATATTTGGAATATCGACGGGTCTGGTATTACCATAGCCCAGAAACCAGATCGGGTGATCGCTAGGCGTGGACAAAAGCAGGTGAATGCAATGACGTCAGCAGAAAGAGGAACGTTGGTAACCATAGCACTTGCTGGAAATGCTATAGGCATTTACGTTCCATCAATATTCGTTTTTCCGAGAAAACAATTTTCTGATCACTTTATACGCGATAGTCCAATTGGATCAATAGAAACAGCAAATGGATCCGGATGGATGCAGCAAGATGATTTTCAAGTCACTCGTCGCATATGACAGTGAAAAATATATGGCTTTGCAGGGAATCATTTTATAACCATTTCTTCCTTATTTAACCCATAAACTGCAGCTAATGGATCAAGCAGTTTTGGCCCGATGAAGAAGGCTATAAATTCAATTTGTGTCAGTTGGATGAGCTCAAAACCGGGTAAAGTGATGGTCATTTATGATATACCTGAAATAGTCAAGAATTCTTTTGAAATAGCGGTCTCAGCAAGAAATACCATAGCATGCTATCGATTCACTGGAATTTGGGCACTAAATTCTCTAGTATTTGAAAAGCATAAATTTCTATCAAGTCAAGTTAAGGACCGACCTTTCTTCGCAACAGACATATCGAGACAATTAACTAAGCCTTCTGCCGAGTTAGCTGTTATTAATTCTAGAGATGTCCAGTCCATTGATCATCAGTCCACCAACTGAACATAGAACAATGTCTCCAGTGTTATTCGCTGTCGCACATCTTTCTACATCGGCACCTTCCAATGCAAAATTGACTGCTGCTACACTCCAACACTCTTCATCTTCCAAGTGCGCTTTACTTGAAAAACAGATAGCTGATCGGAGTGTCGCGAGACCGAATTGAGCCCCACAAAAAGAGAACTTAATATCTCCAAGCAGCCCAACTTTAACTGAGAATAATGACAAATCGTGGAAGACACCTGAGAGTAGATCAATGCCACATATTTTTCCGCGGAATCTGTCAGACCTCTTCCCAAGGCTGCGTCAAGGAAAGGAACTCAATAAGAAAAAAAAAGAGAAAAATAAGGTCAGCTATCTTAACGGACTCTCCTGTTAAAAATGAACTAGCTGCCATTAAAGCTAATAGACCAAAGAAGAAAGAATAAAAGTCTGCTTTTACGAAAAAAAAAATGCGCGAAAGCGAAATACCGTGCTTAATGAGCAGATGAAAAGTGAAGATGAAGATGAATGTTTTTGTCTGTGATATTTGGAAGCATATTCATATAGCAAGGTAAACGAAAACAGGGTGCAATGCCTAAAATGCAAAGCACGGTCACACAAAGTCTGTGTTGGTAGAAAAATGTCGTACATATGCGACAATTGTTTATTAGAATAAAATAAAAACCTTCAAGTCAATTTGCAATAAAATGTTTTAGTGACGATGTGTTTAAGCATTATTTTATGCTTATTTAGTAACAATTCTTAGATGTTTCCATTCACCTAGCTAACTGATTCAACTTACCTAGTAAATTGTTTCAACTTACCTCGATATGAGGAGAGCTGATAGAAAACGTCCTATTGAATTTGAATTATATTTTCAAGGGTTACATGATTCCTGAATTCATTTTTAGTATAATAACGGTTATTCGGCTAAAAAATCTATAAAACAGTAAATGTTTTAGCCGAACTTCTATTTGCGATTGCAAGATATGCGATAAAATGTGGAAATTGTTTCAACTTTCCTAGGTCTCCCCTACGTCATGAATGTTCCTCTATGACGAGATGTCTTTAAAAATATATAAAACTACATTTATGTTTAAAATTATTCTTAAGAAGAAAGTTGATAAAACACATTTTAAAAAATTAACTAAACCAGCAGGCATTACTTAGTCTTAGTATAAAAAATCCTTCTTTATTTGAAGAGCAAACCAGTGATCAATCCAGGGCATGTATTAATAATTTTTTTCTTATTACACAGGATTCATGTATTATTTACTACGCTCTTTCTTGAAGAAAAGCGTGCAAAAATCACAAACCAAAGAACTACATTGCGACATAAGCCCTTCATAATATATTGCCGTTGCAAAAAATGGAAAAGAAACATACCGCTAAAGATGCTTCCAAAACGTAGTCCCCGGGCATCATCCTTTGGAAAATTACCAATCGACATTCAATATTGTTCCAGCTTTCGCCCGGAGAAAGTGAGATTAAGATGTCAGAAATTGTATTGCAATCTGGAGTGTGGGGATCAAGTTCGTGGCAGTTTCATGTATCAAAGAATCAAACATGTGGAAAATAGGGTTATAGTTGTCTCTGTCGGTCGTAAGCTATTGAGTTCGACATGTGTGGGGATGGCATCATAATTGGTTAGCTTGACAATAAAAGGCCGATTTTATTTTCTCAAAACCACTTTCATTTTCCAATGTAATACGTCGTAAGCTTGTTTTGTAGTTTGTCTGATAATACTCTTGGTTATACCGTCAAAGCCTTTCAGGTAAAACTAAAATTGTTAATAAAACAAAAGACGCATACTCGGCGACTTAGTTTTATAGCTTAGAATTAAATTGTAGAATTTGTTTCGACATTTTGATTTAAACTAGCAAAATCATAAAAACTCGATACAGGGTAATTTGATCATAACTGCAGTAATTTTAAGGAAATATGGAGAAAAATGAGTATAACACGAATACGCGATTAAAAAATGTTTTCAGCTATAATTACGATGAAACAAAAATATTTTAAAATTATAATTTAAAGTCCTTTTTGAACTGCCACTGACTCCAAAGCTTCAAGGCTCAGATAAATAGAAAGAAGAAGAATTGACAGCTGCGCAGTTGGGACTCGAGAAGAAACAAAACATTGCTACATTATGTCTAAATGACAATACAAAAAACATTAAATGATTCTGGCGGCACCGATAATTGCGAAAAGTCGTTGGGTAATTTGCTTTTTTATATGAAAATCGGCTAACAACGAATTGCAGAAGAAAATTACGCCAAAATAAAAAAAGAGATGGATGTAAACGTTGCTGCTGCAAGTAGGGAATTAAATTCGCTATAACGGGTGGAAGTGTTAAAAGCTGTTAATACACGAAAGATATTTCCCGACGTTTTATTTTTTGTGACCTTCTGTGATACGATGGAAATTTTTTAAACCATGTGTAGTTTACTGACGAATCATCACTTTTTTCATGCGCCAGACAGATCGAGAAGCACTTGAGTATTAATGTAAGTACACTGCACCTATTTTGACTGTGGGCTGTGGTTGACATATTTTTTATAAACAACAACCTAACTGCTAATCAACGTTAATATGCTTCGAAATTAAATTAACCAGTGCGTCGTATCGTTATTAATTTTTTAGAAATAATATTTTAGTCTAAGTCGTTTGTGTTCGTTTATTTTTTGAATTTGCGTTTCACTTTTTATCAAACCGATTGACTAATGAAACAAAAAAATGTAAAAAGTTTTAAGTGTATAAAAATTCAAATACTTATTGGTCAACATAACTAATAGAGATTTGTTGCCCATTAATTAGCGATGTTTAGCCCTCGCCAGTTTGGCTTATCATTGCAGCTGGTGGGTTGATGATAACGTGATCAGCGTCTGCTACTTTGGTCAGTAGCGCCGGGCTTTTGGTGTTCAATGGGATGATTTCGGTATATTTTTAAACTTCGAATAATAGAATTCTTTTTTGATTTTCTGTCTTTACTAAGCCTTCTGAACACGCAGTTAAAATTAAGGCCATTATGACTAAATCACCCTGTATATGTTTCGCGTAAATTAAGATATTAGGACAATGTTAAAAATGCCCAGGCAATGTAAGCGAGAACCGCTTGTTGTAATCATTGTAGGAAATATAAAATTATTTTAAAGCATTTCCTAATTACCTAATCATTCTGAAAAATGCACATAACAAATTGGGTAAAAGCAGATAAGGACGATTGCCACGTCAGCTCTAACTTTACAATTGTAACAGTGAACTGTTTACATGCAAACAAGCTGTCCGCTTTCAGACAACTCAAAACTTGAAACTTTTATTTGGTAATTTTTTCCCTGAAATTTGGGCTTAGAACTCGAAATATAATATTTATTTTTTTTAGACATTTAATCTTAAATACCAAAATTTTACCCTAATTTTAATATTTCTATTATTTTTTCTGCAAACTTTGATTTCAAGTCAGGCATTTCGACTTTTCACTCTAGATTTCGTATTAAAACTCTTTTTTTTTAATAAGTTACATTTTTTTTTTCAAATTTTGGGTTTCTACTCAAACTTATTACTCAGATTTAGCTTTAAGGTTCAAAAGTACAAACTGAAACAAATTAAGGAAGACTGAAGCAAATGTATACTCAAGAATTATTTCACAATGTGTAAGGAGTCAATGGTTGTAGCAGACGTACCACAAAACGCATAAGGTTGAAATTTCCTTGTGGAATTATGCAAAAAAATTTTTGTCTGTAGAGAATTGAGGCTATGACATGTTTTGTAATCAGAAATTTAAACTAAAAAGCGCTACTGTCGTAAGTCTCAAAAATAAGATAAGTCAAAATGTCAAAATAGCAACCCTACATTATCAATTAAAATATATAGAGATCTGTTACTTATATTTTTATAACCTTATTGTTTTACGAATTACAATTAATACCAAACTACAGATTCCAAGTAAGTCCAAGTCCATTTTAGTAGGTATTTAGGCTGCCCAAGATATCATGGTTATTGTGGACAATGCCCGGTAGTGTGGCTAGTTAGCAAATATTTCCACAATGACCTTCTATGTTGGACATTGTTTACATTGACTGCTGACTGCTGTAACATATATATAAAAAAAGAGTTCTAAACGTAAAAAAAACAAAATTGGAGCCGAAAAAATTTCAATAAAAACGAAATTATGATTTTTAAAATTGGCAAAAATAGCAATTTCGACATTAACCGATTTTTTTTTAGAAAAAATTACAGTTTTTACAAAAATTAGAAAATTTAGCACAAACATATAAAAGTTTAAACAAGGAATGCTATCAATGAGTTGATATTGCTGCGCGTTATCGGTTCCAAAATTAAAACATCGTGAATTGTAACGCTTTATTTAAAACATATTTCAGAACACTACAATTGCAATTCACTTAACTATCAGACTGTCCATCTAAATAACTAATCAGCTGACTCCTGAGGAAAAGACGACCGCGTATTTATACCATTCCGGTTTTCGAGATGGATCTCCGTACCCATAAGATTATCGCTTGCGAAAATAATTGGAGCGCTTATCTGCCGTATGATTCATTCTTGCGGCCGCTTCTTATTATCAAATGTTTCTAAAGAATTCCTTACAAAATCACTAATACAAATTTTTTAAATACATTTTGTTACAATATTTAAATTTTAGTCTAAAAGTACTTAATTTCACAATATCAATTTAATTTAAATTTCGAGAAGCTTCAATGTTAAAAGAAGTTTAAATTTTGATGATTAATGTTAACATTCTAGGAAATATAACAACTTAAAATGTGAACCAAACAGTTCGAAAAAAAGTCTCAGAAAAATTTGAGCAGCATAAAATATCGAGTTTCAACTCAAAAGCTTGAGAACAGGTGAAATGTTAGAATTTAAATTCGACATTTTGAAAAAATTTTGAGATCAACTTAAAATCTTGAGAAAATAAAAATTACAAATTCTAAACTCAAAGTAGGTGAAAAAAAATTGTTGCGGAATAATAGTCGAAATTTTAAAAAGAAATTCATAACCCTAGATAACAAGAAATGTTTACTGTTTAAATTATAAAGTTTGAAATTGAAAAAAACTATAACTTACAAAAATATGAGTTTTTATTTTAAATAATTGAGAGAAAAGGTCATATTGTGAAAGGGGAATAAAAAAAACCTCTCAAAGCATCGCTTATTTTAAAAATACGAAATAAACTAGGGTCAAATTTACGATATTCTGCATCACATCAAAGACGTGGTTTTCAAAAATAAAAAAAATAGTGTTGTAGAAGAATAAGTCGTGACTATATCACAAAGAAGAAAGCACATACTTACAAAGTATGTTAGTAAGATTTTGTTAAATATTATGGTGTTTGGATGGATATTATATTCGATCTAATATCAAATTCGACCTATTTTTTATAATACGTTTCAAGTAAATAACCGCTACCAACAGAAAAGTGCTATTCGAACTGGGTTTCTTGGCTGCTTTTGAGGCTCAAGTAGAGTCTGTCAGCGAAATTTAGTTGAACAATTTAGTCCACAGCAATATAGCTTGTATTCCTCGGCCTTAAAAGCGCAGTACAGAATAAATAACAAAAAACTACACGAAAGCAGCACATGTCGATATGAATTTGATGCATCTATAGCCTAGCGTGATACATTTTCTATACCAGCCACAATTTTCTTTTATTTACTCGAACAAAGTAACATATTTTTGTATCTCCTGGTGCCTGACAATTTCGCTTCTTTTCATTTTTACCCTTCCAACTTTTATATTGTTATTTTTTCCGTATCGTGCACGATTCATAAATAGTTTAATATAGAGGAAGAGTTTGAGTTATGGGCAGCTAATTCCTTATCCACGTTGAGGGATTGTAAACACGAAGGAGTCGGAGCCGGAGAGTGCAAATATTGGAGAGAGTTACGGGTTACTATGCAAATAGTTAGAAAATGTCAGCTCAAGTTACATATTTATTCAGAGAAAATTTTAAATGTGAGCTTGATGGAGTTGTCCATTAACAAAGCCATAAAACCAGATCTAAATTGTTCTCAATTCCCCAAAGTTAGTTAGAAAAGCGTCCAAAATTAATAACACTTCTTTGAAGATTACTTTGAAATGTGCCACATCGGTAATATTTGCTGCCCTATGACTTGACTCGCTCCATTACGTAGAAACTTTTTTAAATTTTTTTTTCTTTCCTCTACACCCCTGGTGTCGGACAAGAGTTTTTGAAACATTAAAGTCAACGGAATTTTTTGATCGCTACTTCAGACTGGCTTGAATTTAATTTTACTTTGCATTCTTTCCTTTTTCGCTGAAATGAGATAGGATTTGCCTATTTTTTAAAGCCAAGTTGGGTCGCTTTGTGAAGTATTCCTAATTAAGCACACGAAACAGGAAACGCATTTAGCATATTATACCCGCAAAACCTATCTACTGAAATGTAAGAGTTTCAGTTGAACATTTTTGTCACGGTTTTATAAGTTTCCCAACTTTTTCTACTTGTTTAATTTGGTATGGTAGTACCTAGACTTTTTAATTATTTTTTAATGTCATGACCAAATGTTTAATTTTTTATTAGTTTAATTGTTTATTAATGATATTTATAGTTGCAATGTCACTAAAAACATATAAAATATATTATCTCGCTCACGCAAAGCAATGCCCCATTGTTCTGTTCAAGCTACTACTACTGAGAAAATGACAAATTGGAAGTACCATTTTAAGCATCTGTCTCAGCTGATATCTCAGCAGAGTTGCTCAGAGAGGAAATAATTAGCATTCAGGTGAGGCATAAAAAATGACGCTAACGCCTAATGTGTCACATACCTTGAACAATTAAATGTCTGCAGTGTGACGCTCCCCTAAATACGATAGCACACTTGTATAAGATTCCGAGTACCAGGGGCTCAAGTGGAATTTAATTGATTACCTCTCAGTGGCATGCATACACAACAGCCGGCATCAGATTCTCTTTAGCGAAATGTCATTCGGCAAACGTGCCTACGTCAGCGCTTTTGTCCGGGAATACAGAGGAGCAATTCGTAGCGAATGCCGTTGCAACTCTCGTCATACACCACTAGATTTATTTGCTGCTAAAACTACATTTGTATTGCGAATTAATGTGTACTTGTCTTGTCATCGCAAGTCGACATAATTGTTAATCGTTGTCGTAATTTGTTGGTGGCGCTCCACAATACAATTTTTACCTAACACGTTTCGCATAAACGATCTATCATTTTTGAAGTGAAAATTTCTTTAAGCCCGTTGAGCGAGGGAGGGGAGTCTTGGTTTGGCAATACCATTAGGCTAATTCTTATTGTCAATATGTTCTGTTATCAGCGTTAGGTAGCTGTGAGTAGGACGCGTAATGCAGTAAACAAAAATCCTGATCGGTAGCTGGGTTCGAAATCCGATCTATTACGCATGAGGGAACCGTGCTACCCTTTAAGTCATACCCTCGTAAAAACAAGAAGCTTAACTCGCTTGGTAACATATCCTTGCGCCTATAGTATATAAGTTAAGTAGCGCAAACGGCGCATACTATAATTGTTTAAATTGTGTTTTAATTTCAGTATTATTATTCCTATTTTCCCCGTAAGTGAAAACTGATTAGGTATATCATGAAAAACGCTGACAAAGTTTGGCAGGTCAACAGGCGTTAATTCAAAATGTGGCGTATGAGATTAATACAGACTAAGGCATAATACTCCATGGTGGACTCTTATTAGTCGAAAACATAATCTTAATTAATTTGAATCAAAAAATATTTTAGAATATTGTGAACATTAGATAATAAAAATTTAAATATTTCCAAACTGCGTCGCAGAAATGGTAAATAAAACTAATAAACATAAGCATAACAAAGACACGCATATAATTTAATACGCCTTGCGTGAAACTACAATTTAACGTATTTACGCATCTCCCTGCTAATGACATTACTTTTGGCTTGCTACGAACTTATGACTGTTTTTGTTAACATTTTTGACCTGTCAAATTTGAAGGTTATTTGGAATATGAAATTGATTTTTTTGAGATTGGAATCTCATAAAGATGAAAATTATAAAAAAAACGATGAGCAGCTTTATATTATATAGTTGTAAAGCAACAGCTGTTTATTCACACAGAAGGAGACAGAGATAAAATATCGTTAATAGGCCAGACTTTCATTATAGAAAAGGCAGTTGAAATCTAATGAATTAATAAGTTTAAGAAGACAATTATAAGATCATTATGAAGGTTTGTAAGAATAGACAAAAAATGTTTGGAACATTTTATATAATAACTGCTCGAAGATTTTTTGGTGGTGCAAGGGGTGTGGTGTACGTGACCAAACCCAAATGACCACCTTCCTGCACGTGGTGCACCTTGCTGGAAAACTGACGAGGCTCTGTCAACCAAGCATCTGCCGGAATAAGCAGATCCCTCTTGCTGGTCAACAGCCTCGGGTGGATGAACCAGCAAGAGTAAGGACACTCACTTGTTCTAGGAAAGAGAAATCTTCCCTAAAGGCGGATAAATCAACAATAAGTGATCAACGTTATATGGATGCAGAAGGCAAGGACACACCACTGCAATAAAGATCTTTAGAGTATCTTTTGTACAATTATCACAGTACTACAATTAAATACAATAACCATAACAATGTTCAAAACTAAATATTCCGGAGTTAAAATTTTCCCAATCGAATCGCTGGGGTAACTAGTGGCAAACAATCAGTGGCGAATCCAGGGGGGGGGCACCAGGAACAAGTGCCCCCCCGAGATGCTCAAGAAGTTAAAAATAAATAATTGAAAAATACGAAATAAAATAAAAAATAAAAAGTTGTAGAAATATTCTTATGCTAAATTGATATCTCATTGTATATCCATGTATTTTAACAGCTAATCTGACAAAGACATAATATCCGGTGCTATAATTCGTAATACTTTTGCTGATTAGATTTTTTGGGGCACAGCGGCACCTTCTTTGGTACATTTTCGCGAATTGTAAAGTAAACATTGCCGAGGGTTTTATGTTGTCGAACGTGCAACTATTTATGTTTTCAAGGGTTTAAATGTTTACTACTCAAATCATTGCCTTCAGCAAATTCAAGAATAATTATTTTCTGCAGCAGGATTGTTCTGCTCGAAATTTAGATCTTCATGAAGTGATAAAAAATATCTGCTTATTATTTAATTTATTTGTGTAACTCAGCTTTGTAGGCTGACATTTTTATATTGGTGCATCTTTTATGAAGTTTTCAGCAAGACATTTATAAACTGCTTCTTAAAAAGTACATTTATCATTAAATCGTTATCGATATCTAAACGATTACATCAATTATTATAGGTTAAAACCCGGATCGTAAGGCAAAGCAAATCATCAAAATAGAGAAAAGAAACAGATAATTGAACAAATTAAAAGATATGTTTTCCCAAAGTACTGATGACCTGAAATATTCTGGTTCGAATACGTTCCCCAAAAGTGCACCCATAACTCCAGAAAAAATTTTGTTTGAGCTGCTCTCTTCTACAAGACAATTAATGACAGTTTAGAAATCAACTTTCTTTTAGTTTTTTTAATTCCAATTTTCACTTTTTCCTTAAAATTTTAATTTTAAATACGAAACGTCAATTTTTTAAGAAATTTGTGTTTGTTGTTTTTCTTTTCCAAATTTTAATGTCAATATTTCGAACTTCAACCCATTTCTAAATGAATTTTATGAATTTGCAAGAAATTTCAAAACTTTTCTCAAATTTACAAGTTTACACTTTTATTTTTATTTTTTATTATTATTTTTCTTATTCCATAGGGATTTTTGACGCCGGAAACCATCTTGGAGTATTAAAAAACGTAATTCTTAAATCGATTTATAATTAACTGGATATAATTAATTTAAGCCCGCTGTCTTTGTGTGTATGTGCAAATGCAAACTGTACGACATATACAGGGATCTAATAATTAAAATTAAAAAAAAGTCTAAACAATGCCATTCATAATGATATTCGAATATTGATAAAATGTACTTTAAAATGACTAATTTTTTACTCTCTGGGTTCCATTAGATACATTTTTTGAGGTCTGCTTTAAACTACATAACAGAACCGAGGCTGATAATACATGGATTATCGCCTAGCAGAAATTCTTCTAATAAATAATCTACTTGATTTTATAGGCTTTGTGCTTTGGAACTAGTGATTTTCTTATTTAGGAATGTAATCTGATGCTGTGACGCCACAAAATAAATAACTTATTTTGTGGTGATGCTAGGCTTGGTAATTATCGCTTACAAGAGTTCCCAGAATTTATCAAATTGCACATTGATTTTTTTCAGTCAGTCTTTTAGTTTTCCTTTCCTATTCATATACTCTGCACAGTGACATAGTTTTAAAATAAAATATTTACGTTTAGTTTTGTGTGTGTATTATTGGTTTTATTTGTTTTTTTTACGTTGGACTAAGATAAAAAAATATCTGGCTAGCAAAATTTTATAAGGAAATGAAAGGGAAGAGGAGCTTTGCAAAAAGCGGAAATGAATGGGTATGTTATGCATTTTTTTTTAATTTAAAGAGAAATTTCTTTTCGTGAATTATGGATTTTTTTAAACTATATCATTTTCTCAAAATTGGCACAGCCAAGTTTTTATTATTTTTGTACTATTTCGATTTTAAATTCGAAATTTTTACACTGATCTCGAAATTTTAAATTCTTTACTCTTTTTCTGCTACAAATTAAGAGTTTCTTTTTCAAAATTTTGACCATTTTTTAAATTTACTTTATTATTATTTATTTCATAATTTCCTAATTCCAAATAATTCAAGCACACAGTTTCAGGTTTTACTTTTTTTGCTAAGATTTCAATTATAAACATGCAAATTAACGAAAAACAATATTGAATTTTATGGTTTTTGTTCTATTATTTTAACCCTTTAGTTGCGTAATTTTGTAGTTTTATTTGTGTTTTATGGTATATAATTGACATATTTCAGTTTGAAATAAAAATCTTATATATTTTTAGTCGCAAATAAAATGTTTATTTAGGCAATATGGTAGTTGAATTTTGATCTTGGTTTCTTATAAAAATTATTTTACTTATATTATTCAATTTTGATTTTAAAATCTCACATGACCTTGAAATTTTTTGAAATTTTTGCCGGCGGCGCTACTCAGGCATGTGAAAGGAGGGTTGCGTGGGAATGGAAGTGCCCCCCCCCCCTGAAAGACCTTTCTGGATCCGCGCCTGCAAACAATATTATGAAAGCACCAACCAGTAATATAAAGATTGGAACATGGAACGCAATGAATCTTTTCGCGCCAGGAAAGCTAGACATCACAAAAAAAATGTCATGACTAAAAGTGAATATATTAGGATTAAACGACGTTAGACGGTCAGGATATTAATGCTGTACGACAAACAATGGCACATTCTATTACCCAGGAAACAACGATCTAACTTATATGTATAGAGGTGGAGTGATTTTAAACAATGACATTACAAGTTCAGTTCTGAACTTCATACCAGGGGGGTAAATCTAAGATGGAACATCTCGGACCTCGACTGCTACGAGTGTCATCTGTTGATTGGTCACAACAACTGCAGTTAAAGACCTTTGTATCAGATGGCGATGTGCTGTTTGTATACTTTTCATGTGACATTCATGTGCCATGTGACATTTCATGTGCGTTTTGGATTTTACTATTTTTGAGTGCGTTTTTCAATCAGCTATAGAAGATATCAGTTTAAAACGTCGATCAAAAAATATAACACGAGTTGCACGAAGAGCTAAACAGAAGAATCTAGTAACGAAACAAAAGCTAGCTCTTCTACAGAAAACTGGAAGCGATTTTCTCAAGAATGTTAATGCGACAACACTAAACTTCTTCCGCTGTCAACAAAGGAATCAGAAATTTAAACCAAAAGAAAGGCGTTTCACTTTGGATGACAAAATTTTCGCATTGTCTGTTTCAAAACAGAGCGGTAAGGGTTACCGATTTTTGTCTAAGTTATTCAGTTTGCCTAGCCGAAAAACATTAAACGAAATTATTAATATGTACAATATTAAAATTTTAATTAGTCAGGAAATAAATATGCAATTAATACAAAAATTATTTTGTACAGAACGCCAATATTTTGTAAAAGATTTTGTTAATATTCTACAGAACATAATTATTTTCTATTATATTAAAATTGTAAACAATATTCTTAATGGAAAAGATTTTAGGCACAAGGATTTGGATTCTTTCACTAGTTTAGCATATAAAAAATATTTAAAAAAAAAGGAAGTAGAAATAAATATCTTATTTTAAATTGTTTCTTTCTTGTTACAAATTAGCAATGATGGATTTATGTATTTATAATTTACAGGTGTTTGGTAAATCATATATCAAATGAAAGGAAATGATCTCTGATACCAGAATATTGTAACGGAACAAAACTTATTTTGGTTCCAAATTTGAAATAATTGTATGCAATGAAGTGCTAATGGTTTCATTTTTTAAAACATTTTCTATAGTAACATCCTAATTGAAATGAGGTATTGCATAATTTCTTATTTAGCAATATTATAAACGATCAACATTTTGTCACCTTGTATTATATTTCAAATTTTTGGGCTAAAGTAAACTTTGTCAATTTTTAACATTTTGGCGTCAGTAATAACTTTCTATCAATTGATTATGATTTGCAGAATGACCCTGTAAATTATATGTATTTTTCGAAATTGATTCGTGGTGTCCTTAGTCCCGAACCTTTTTTTACAGTGTTCCTCAGTACCACTCAGAGAAATTATTCTTACTTATGTGACCACTCTATAGATGTCGCTGGGGTCTCTATGGTCCATCATTTTAACACTAGAGAGTGCTATCTATTCGTGTATTTAATTTATGCTTCATACCATACTCAGATAGGGTTATGGTTCTACAACTGAAAACACACCTAAGCAATATAAACATCGTACAAATTTATGCGCCGACAGCAGATAAAGAGAACAATGCAATTGAAGAATTTTGCCCTGAATTAGAGGCAATTTTCAAAAGCATTAAAAATCATGACATTACAATAATAATGGGGAATTTCAGTGCGAAAGTAGGCAAAGACAAGATAATAGGACACACCGGACGATTTGGAGTGGGAAAGAAAAACTATAGAGGAGATGGACTCATAGAATTCTGCCAAGACAAAGATCTCATGATTGCAAATACCTTGTTTGAACTTCCAGATCGTAGGTTGTATACTTAATACCTCCAATGGACAGCCCAAAAAATACACTAAGAAACCGAATTGATTACATCTTCATCGGTAATTACTATAAAAATTCAGTTAAAGTTGCAAAAGCTTACCCGGCCGCTGATATTAATTCCGACCACAACCCAGTTATAGTTAAAATTAATATAAAAATAAAAAAGATCCCAATAAACCAAATTAATTATATAGACACAAAACTTCTGAAAGACCTTAAAGTTCACGATTCGGTAAAAGAAATGGTAAACGTATGTATGAGAAACATTAGTATACAGAGTGGAGTCATTGTAGAAGAAAAATGGAATACCATACAAATAAAATTACAAGCAATAGCTAAAGATCATCTAGTAAGCAAGAGACCTAAGAAGAAGCAACCCTGGATAACATCAGAAATCCTGGACTTAATGGAAAAAAGGAGGAAGAACAAAAACAAGGTAGATGATTGCATTAAGAAATAAAAAAAAACTAAAGTTGCTGAAGGGACCTATTTAGTCAGTCAATGCGAAGAGATAGAATTACTAGAAAAGAAATTTGATTGCTTTCATATGGACAAAAAGGTAAAAGAATTGGCTGTAAGTAAAGAACTATTGAATACATGATTAGGGACGTAGATGGGCATATCATTCTTCTTCTTGCAAGGCCTATTCGCTCCGA
The DNA here is from genome assembly GCA_028583605.1 of Dastarcus helophoroides. Lineage (NCBI taxonomy): Eukaryota > Metazoa > Arthropoda > Insecta > Coleoptera > Bothrideridae > Dastarcus > Dastarcus helophoroides. Next base: position 26,254,085 of record CM053337.1, on the reverse strand, counting down.
ATGTTGACCACTAGCATGGCTATTCTTACTTTATTGGTAGCTGCGCGGAACAGTTCAGTTGTGGTCATGTTAAACCATTTTCTTAAATTCAGAAGCCATGAGATTCGTCTTCGTCCTGGTCCCTTCTTACCGCACACTTGTCCTTGCAGTATTAGTTGGAGAAGGCCATAACGTTGTTCGTTTCTCATAATATGGCCCAGGTATTCCAATTTGCGTTTCCTTATTGAAGCGGTAATTTCGCATTCGTTTCCCATCCGCCTAGGACTTCGTTATTCGTAACATAGTCGATCCACGAGATTTTTAGAATGTGTGTATAACACCACGTCTCAAACGCTTCAAGTTTTTTCAATGACGCTTTAAAGAGTTTCCAAGCCTCCGCTTCGTAGAGCAAAACTGGAAAAATATAACATTGGAGTACGAGGCAGGTCATGACTTCTGAAGACAGTACTCATGTTTATAAATGCTGCTCTAGCTTTTGCTATACGTTGTTTTATTTCCAGTGAATGATCTCATTGACTATTTACATTAATGCCAAGATATGTATAGCTTTCAGCCCTTTCAATTGGTTGTTGGTTGATTATCAGTTGTGTATTTAGGATTATGCGTTTACTGATAACCATGTATTTTGTCTTCTTTTTATTTAGGTCTAATCCATAGTGCTGGGTGATTTCGGTTATGCGTGTCATTAATGGTTGTAGTCCTTCCATACTGTCTGCGAATACTACTGCGTCGTTCGCGTACCTAATGTTATTTAAGAGTTCGCCGTTGATTAGTATACCTTCATCACTTCTTCTAAGGCTGGTTTGAAGATATGTTCGGAGTATATATTAAACAGCATGGGGGATAATATATATCCCTGTCGTACTCCGCGCTCTATTGAGACTGCTTCTGTCAGTAGGTTGTCCACTCTGATGTTAGTAGTCTGCTTGTAGTAGATATGTTTGATGATTCTCAGATCTTTATCATATATGCCAATTTCTTCAAGTAGGGATATAAGCTCATCATGTCTAACTCTATCGAACGCTTTCTGATAGTCTACAAAGCATATATATTTATCGCAGTTGACATCTCTGCATCTTTGAAGCAGCACTTGGATTGCAAAAAGTGCCTCTCTTGTACCCAGGGCATCACGAAATTCAAATTGTTTGCGTGTTATATGTTCTTCGCATTTCTTGTATAATCTCTTGTGGATGATTTTTAGAAATGTTTTAAGTAGGTCACTCATAAAACTTATAATTCTATGTTCATCACACTTTTTTGCATTTGATTTTTTTGGTCAAGTCACAAATGTCGATATCAACAAGCTCTGGGCAATTATTCCAGAATTGTAAATATTATTGAATATTCTTGTAAGCCATTTTATTTCACTGTCATCCATCAACTTTAGGAATTCTAAATAAAAGTTATCAGGCCCTGTTGCTTTGCCGTCTTTGGTTCCCCTTATAGCAGTTTTTACCTCTTCAGTTGTAAATAGAGGCCCAGTAATGCAATCTGTTTTATTTGTGTTGTGTCTTTCATCCCTAAATGTTTCTTCCACATATTTCACCCAAACATCTCTTTTCTGTTCTATTTCTATTATTAAGTTTGCCTGAGTATCGGTCAGGCGTCCAACCTGTTTAGGTTTATATAGGCCTGCCGCCTCCTTGGCTTTTTTGTGGAGGTTGAACAGGTCATGTTTTTGTTATAGTGATTAAATTTCTGTGCATTTCTCTCTCAACCATTTACTTTTTGCCTTCCTAATAGCTATTTTAATTTCTTTGTCTATTTTTTTGTATTTTGCTATAGCCCCGTTTTTAACCTTTCGCCAGTCTCCCACCATGTCTAAAATCTCTTCGGTTATCCACTCTTTCTTCTTTACTTTTGTTGGTTTTAGGTACTTGTCGAGTATGTCTAGAGTTATTGTGTGTAGTTTTCCAAGTTATTTTTCTGTACTACCAATATGATCTTCAGTATTTAGTTATTATTTCATATAATGCTGTGCATTTTGTTGTATTCGTTCGTTATTCAGTTGTCTTATGTCCTGTTTTTTTGTTTTTGTTCGCTAAATTTTTTTTTAACTAAAGTTTTGCTGTGTCAAGGAGTAAACTGTGATCTGACTTGATGTCAGCTCCTGGATGTGTTTTGACTGATATAATTGAGTTTTGGAATCTCTTGTTAACCATAATCTAATCTATTTGGTTTCTCAGTATATGATTTGAGGTGTCCTGAGGTATTTTCCAGGTGTACAGTCTTTTCTTAGTTTGCAAAAGGTATTGGTAATTACAAACCGTTTTTTCATTGCAAAGTTAATCAGCCGTTTTCCGTGTTCATTACGCTCTTCAAGTCCGAAAGATCCTACACAGTCTTCAAATTTGCCGTTGCCAACTTTGGCCTTTAAATCACCCATGATTATTGTTAATTTATTTTTGGGAAGATTTTTTAGTGTGTTCGTTGAATCGTTAAAGAATGCTTTAATTATTTCATCCGTTTTGTCAACTGTAAATCCAGTCTTACAAGCTAACAACGCACAATTGAAAATATTAGGGTCAGAAATAGAATATGCTTTAGAAAATGTGAAGCCTGGTACAGCTGTTGGCCCTGATCAAATACCGATAGAATTTATCAAACTCTTTGATGACAATATAATTGATATTCTTCTGGACTTGTTCAACAATATCTATGTACCAGGAAAAATTCCTAAAAAATGGTTATTGTCCACCTTTGTACTCCTTCCCAAAAAACCAAACCCAAGAGTATTCTCAGATTATCGACCCATTGCGCTTATGTCTCACACCCTAAAATTATTTCTTAAAATCATCCATAAAACAATATATAGAAAAATTGAAAAGGATATAAGCAAAACGCAGTTTACATTTCGTGAAGGATTGGGGACCAAAGAGGCACTGTTTGGACTTAACGTTCTGTTCCAGCGCTGTCTATATATAAACCAGGATGTATTTGCATGTTACATTGACTTTGAAAAGGCTTTTGATAGGGTGAAACATGATAAGTTAAATCAATTGCTTCTCAGCAAAAACATTGACTCGGGTGACGTGAGAATAATCAACAATCTATATTGAGGACAAAGAGCTAATGCAAAAGTAGAAACACAACTAACGGATGAAATAGAGATTAGACATAGAGAACGACAAAGATTTATTCTACCTCCACTTTTATTTAACCTCTACAGTGAAACCATATTTACCTAAACCCTGGAAGAGGAATCTCAAGGAATAACTATAAATGGAAAAAATATTAACAACATAAGTTATGCTGGTGACGCCGTTCTACTAACAAGAAAGTTTGGAGACATATCTTCTAGAAAATCGAGAAATCTAAAAATTCTAGAAATCGATGTAACGATTATGGTCTAAAAATAAATTTTAATAAAACCAAACTAATGGTGGTCACAAAATCACTACAAAATTAAAACCTGACAAATCTAACAATAGACAACACCATCATAGAAAATTTTCTAGGAACTTAGATAAAACAAAAGAACTAAGGTAAACAATAGTAATGAAAAATCTATTCACCATTCAAGACATCAATATAAGATTCAAAATAAAAATGCTGCGTAGCTACGTATTCTCCACGCTTTTATATGAAGCTGAAGAAGAAACATCTAAACAAATTACAAGCCTTTAAAATGTGGTGCTACCGAAGAATGTGGCGTATCCCTTGGACTGAAAAGATCACTAATGGCACAGTTCTGATTAAAATGCAAAAAGATATCAAAATAATTAACACCATGAAGAGAAGAAAGCTTCAATATCTTAGCCACATACTGAAAGGCTCCAAATACACATTTCTCTAATTGATAGTATAAAAGAAAATTAGTGGCAAGAGCAATGTTGCCAGCAGACGTGCGTTATGGCTCAAAAAGCTAAGAGACTGCTATAACTGCATCAACAATCAACTATTCCGAGCTGCAGTTAACTGGCATAAAATAGCTGTGATAATAGCAAACCTCCGATAGGACACGCAACATGAAAAGAAGAAAAGATTTGTGATTTTTTTATGTCCGAAGTTTAATGTATCTTTTTCATTTTGTTTAATAAATTATTTCTTTATTCGTACAAGTGGAAAGCTGCCTATGGTAATTGCTAGATACATAAAGATAAAAATTTTTATTATATTTAAATTTTTAAAGTTGATTCTATTTAGTAGAGTAGTTTTATTCGATATAGTGTACAATTTAGCAATTTTTGATGGAAAACATGCAGTTCAAGAAAACAACGCCAAATTTTTGTACAATATGTATTTTGAGCCATGCTCTTTAAACAAAAAAAAAAACAAATTTTTAATTTTTTTCTATATCTAATTTTTGGTCTCCTATTTTTCATTATTCCTATTCTATGTAAAATAAACTAACCTCTTAATCTGTGAACTGTCATGAAGTGACGTTTTTAATAAATTTAAATATCACGTAGTCGCATTTCAAAAACTGTTTAGAAAATTGTCAACAAATCATGAAAATTTAAATATTTCCAAACTGGGCCGAAGAAATGTTAAATAAATTTAAAAAACCATGCTCTCTTGTCAAATTAAAAATTCAATTTGCTTGATAACCTATCCTTACATCTACAATACATAAGTTAAATTGACAACGTTGAAAGTGTGCATAACAGGCGTTTTTTAAATTATTTTTTAATTTGATCGACGTGCGAGATTTAAACAGAAATATCACATAGTCATCAGACAAAGGAACAATATACAAAGCTAGATCGTATACAAATATAAAAGATATAAAAACTAGAAATAAAATTTTAATTCACAAATTATGAAATTCTTATTTTTAATTTTACAATTTGAAAATTCAAAAAAATAGTATTTTATATAATAAGTGGCTAAAATAGTCATGCGTTGTACAAAACATTTTTTTGTAATGTCATTCGAAATTAGAAAACAATACAATTTCGCAAAAATATAGCCAAATTGACAAAATTGGTTATGACTATATTATATTGATTTTTTCACAGAAACAATAACAAAATAACGCAATATTTAATTGAGTGTTATAAATTTTTATTTCACTCTAAATTGTAAAATAATAGTTATTTATGATACAAGTGTTAAAAGTGACGTTTTATTTTGTGAGTGGGGAGTATTGCGGAACGAGCGTAGCGAGTGGAGCAACCCCACGAACAAAATAAAATCACTTTTAACAAGTGTATCATACAATATTTTTTGTAAAACTGTTAAATTAAAAGAGAAAATGCTGTCCCCAGGGTTGAATTTTAGATTTATTCTTTGTGTGTTGAATTACATATTTGACATTTACATCTGACAATCAAGTCAGGCATTGAACAGAGTGTAACTAAGTAAAACAATTGTTGTTTAATGTTTATTAATAACCACAATTGAACCTGTCCTAAAATATTGTAAATTTTATGGCTAATAAACATGAATTTTTGAAGAAAAGATTGGAAATTAAAGCAATTTTATTATTCCACCAGATGTTGAAGAAACAACAAATACATCAACTGAGATTTATTGCTTTAGAAATCGGGACACAAATATGATGGTATGAAATAAAGAATCTAGCGGATAACTTCACTAAAAATATATTTTTGGTTTACGCCGAAGGAAATTCTAATTTATCAATGAAGCTCCAGGCACCAAATATGTAGTAAAAAGTTGCGTTAATTTTTGGATTATTTGGAGTATGTCGCCCTCAAGAATTTTGTAAATTAACACTGGATGATATTGAAAAATCTTTGTTTCACATTGTGAATACTAAAAGCAACATCCGTCCTGGTTTTTGCATGGATTACTTAGCATAAATACCTCTGCAATTACTTTTCAGGAAACCTAAAATAAGTAACCGTTCAGATTGTAATAGTAATAATAATGTTATAAATAAATAATTTATAACTATTTAAATGTTTTAATGTTTAGAAACAATATTACACAATAATCAAGAGACCAGTCCGTTCAACCAAAAAAAAAATCTTTCTAATTTTACCAGTACAGCTTTCTATTTAATATTGCATATGGCTATATATCAGTGTTTCCTAAATAGTGGGTCACAACCCGCCACCGGGCCACAAAAATAAAATACCAGGTTGCAGAATTGTCTTCATACTCCCAAATGATTTGTTCTTATACATTAAAATATAATTAAAACAACTTTTAGTGGGTCGCGAAGAGGAAAACAACCGGGTCAGGGCAAAAAAAGTTTGGGAAACACTGCTATATTTACTTTTAACACTAGTGCGAAAAAAACTTTTTCGCACTAGTGTTAAAAGTGTTTTTGACACGTGTCATTATAAAAGTCAATTTTTAGTTCACTTATCAATGAACTAAAAATGTCATCTTTAATGACAGTTTTACAAAAAACTCTTTGTTTGACGCTTTTTCATTTGTTTTACATTGGTCAATAATATTATTGTTCTAATTCATCAAAACCCTTAAATAAATGTCATTGTCACTGTTTTATCATGGTTATAGTCATTTTTGTCAACAGTTTCTACAACTGTCCACTTTTTTAAATTAAAACTTGTAAAGGAGTAATTTTTTTTGTATTAGAATCCCGATTATTAATGAAGATAGAAAGTCAACCCTAATACTTTCTTTTAAGTTTTCGAAAAGGACGCCAGCAAACAAAAACCAAAGAAAATAAATTCTTATATATTCATTGTTTCATCCACTTTGTCATCCTACGTTTTTATCAAAACATAAAAAAATATATCGAAGAGTTTCAAGCTTATTAACGCGTAATTAAGAAAATAATGAGCCGATGTTAAACGTGGGGAAATTGTGAAGTCATCGGTTTTTTCTGATCCAAAAAAAATGAATATACATGATTTTTTACGCCTCAGCGGGATGTTTGCACTTCGGGTGGAACGTTTTTATTTAAATCACTGAATTTTCCGCCCACAAAAGGCGATCGAACTTGATTTCACACGCACGTGGAAGATAAAATACTATGACCCAACATACAATTACATTTCATTGAACCAGAAATAATTTATAATTTAAACCGATCCAATAATAAAATAAATGGCGATAGCAAATTACGCCAGAGGATTGGCCATGAGTGGATTACCTCGTGTCGATGCAAATATTTAATTAATGTAAACCATCTCTTGTACGTATAATTACAGTTTTAATTGAAACAGGAGCGGTGGCGGCTGACACAGGGGGGGGGCAATGGGGCACTGCCCTCCTAATAAGATTCTTCTAACAGGCAGATTAATTATAAATACCTAATTTCTGTATAATTTTTCAATTTTTCTGAGTCGTGTTGAATAATAAATGGTTTTTGTAAATACATCAGAAGTCTACAATCCTTTGTTAATACTTTCACTTAGAGCTGACTTCAAATCTGAAGGACACTCTTCCGGTTGCCCTGCAATTCTCGATTCTCGATAGGCTGAAGCGTATAATCATAGAATTCGTGTCCGCTAAATATTATATTATATTCTCTAACTTGTTATAGAGACTGCAAATATAGTTTTTGTTGTTCAGAACATAATCAAACTGATAAAAAATAAAACACTGACATATTACTGAAGATAGATATTTAAAAAAAGTTGCTTCTCCTAGAGTTGAATTATTGATTAAACAAATAGAAAATAATTAGAAAACTAATAAAACCACGTCAAGAAAGTTCAACGGAAGCTATTCCACTTAGACACATTGATTGCTGGTTATGCGGGTGTAACGTGCATGTTACCATTTTGTGTGCTTAAGTAGTAATTATCCACAAAGTAACGCCATTTGGACTTCTAAAGATATTTATGATTTTAAACACTTAATGTCCCAATTCACCACTGCATACAGATTAAGTATAATTTTATTAAATTAATTTTCGATAAAATTTTGATGCAAAAAATTTCCCGTAGCCGATCCCCGGATCCCCAGTACCCTCCCATCACAAAAAAACACGAGTCCCACTGAACAAGACATCACAAAATTGCCATTGAAAACTTAAACTGATTAATAGAATTGTTTTTAATTGAGTTCCAAGCACATAAAATGTATACAGTTTTGTAATGGAAGGGCTTCAAACTTTCTTGAATTTACTTCGTACAGAATTAATTGGAGTAAACACCCATTGTTATTTTGGTGAAGTGAACTATGTGATAGCCCATATATCTGGCGAATTTCTTTTGGGAAAACTAAATTTATCTAAGTCCTCAACAGCTAATCTGACAATGAAATATTGCAAAGTTTAATTCTGTCAGCCACTGTAACATGAAATATTTATTCCCGTTATTTATCTAATGAACTTTTCAGTACATCAACGTCCACAGTAAATCGAGATAAATTTTATATTACGATAACAAACATTGTGCATGTAATCCGGCTTGTAATTCTTTTCCTTGATAAATTCCAGAGCGGAGCGCCGGCAATATATTAATGATATACCCAGCGTTTGAAGCTAGGACGAGACGCCCCTACGTGGTACAAAACAAACGTATTGTTCTGAAAAAGGGTCAGTTGCCTCATTAGCGAATCCAAGTCCTCTTGTGAAATAAACGAACCGAAACACGAGCAGATATTTTCGCCTCATATTTAGAAAAGTCCCGTAATTTATCCTCGGAGATAGAAAGAGAGTAAAATAACACGAATTTGCATCAGAAAACGCAGCGAACCTCTGGTCCGGCTCAAATTACCACTTTCGTCAGAAACTTCAAACGAAAAAGTGGTTCATTAAAAATGAGGAATCAGAATCTGGGGATAATAGACAAAATATAGCTACTGGGTTAGGTCTCGTGTCCCTTGTAAACACGTTGGTGGTTCAAGAGATAGATAATGAGTATACAACGTTGAAATTCTCCTAAATAATTTTTATGACAATTCTAAAAACAAAATCTCTTCATATCTGCACGGACAAAATCACCGGAAACAGTTAATCAGATATAGATTTAACCTAGAATATGACGACGTACTTAGTGAGGTAATAAAACGGCACGACATTCTTCGAAAATTATAACTTACAAACGGCTGCATGCACGCAGGATATTACATATTTGAATTCTAAATTTTGCGCGCCTCGGTTCAATATATTTTCAGTCGTATTTCCGGCTGTGCTGCGGAGATATTTGCTCAGATAATGGTAAAGTTAATACTCCTTTTCAAATATTGATATAAAGCGGTTTGTCCTAATGCCCTAAGACCCGAAATGTAATTTCAATATTTCAAACGTAAATTATGAATGGATGTTATTGTACAAAGAGAACTACCCTTATAATTACTTCGGGAAAACGATGAATTCGTTTACAAAACAATTCGAATTTGACCCGTGGGCGACGGCGGCGGCGGATCCCAACCATTGAAATCTGTCTATACTTGAGTTCTAGCCCAAGTGTTGCTGACGAATGCTTCTAGATTTTATTTAAATGAATGAATGGTAATTCATTCTGAAATGAAAATCTAATATTCAGTAATACTGCAGTAAAATATTCGAAAAAGGATATTATAAAACTTTTTGAATCTGCAAAGATATGTTGTTTGATTCACGGGACATTGAATAACAAATATCTTGTTTATTGAGGTAGTTTACTGGTCAACTGCTTTTCTACGTGTTTTCTTTAAATTTTTAGCAGATGTTATTAACAGTGTTGCCTAAACCCATGCAAAATTAAGAAAATGTTTTTGAAAAGGTTTTAATTTATAGCAGCCAAATCTTTCTATAGATTTTGATAAAAAAGTAATATATTGTTTAGAGTAACATTATGAATGAGATAAAAAAATATTAGGATTTCTAGCAGTTCCGTTTTTGCGTAATCGTCATTTGAACTTATACACATCTCACGGAATTTCTATGCTTCATTCCGTAGGTTAGCGAAACATCTTGAAGTTTTGGCAACATAGCAGTTTTAATAATCGAGTTAAGTCACGGATTGTGCGATCATTCTTTTATATTTTTTCAAATAAGTTTGGTGGAGTGTTAATGACTCAGAAAATGCGGCAATGCGGATTGAAGATGTGCATTAATTTATTTATTAATTAGTTACCCGGCCGTACAGCCTATGCCAGATATTTGGCAACAGTGGCAACTTGGATCTCACGTTTCGTTATACTCAGCAGACATCTAATGTTATAAAATCTTTTTACTCCAATTTCTGCGAGTGAATTACGTTAATGGGGGCAAAAAAATCGATCAAATAAGCAAAGTATTTATGCACCTTAAGAACATTGTTTTGGAAGAAGTAAGCCAATCTTATTTGGAGCTATTTCAAGATTCTCTAGATTTGTAAAGTGCATAAAGAGTTCTTTTAGAGTCCGTTAGGACTAATAAAAGCTAGACATAGATTGTGAAGAAACTTCATTTAAAACATTAAGAAGCTAAGAAGGATCAACTATCATTAGAATTCTAAAAAAATCACCTGGAGATCTATAGTCTCAATAAACCCAGTTAGGAGCTCTAAAATTCCAAAAAAAAATCAATAAAAGTATTTACTTACCAACAAAAGTTTTATGCTATAAGAAAATAGGTTAAAATTTTGCAGCAAGATATTTAGGTATTTTGACAATTAAAGCAGGAATTCCAACGAATCCTGGAATTTCCTTTGACGTCCTTAAATCTTAAAAAGACTCACATGAAAGTCTCCCTAAGACCCTTAACTCTGAAAATAATATTGGGATCAATATATGAAACATTAACTTTCCAAAAGAACTCGTCTAGAACTATGAAGAAGGTAAATTAATAATTACTTTTTTAGACACTTTGAAATTTTTTCTTGAAACAAAACTAATTTTGAATGCTGGATTTTATTTGGAATATTTAGCCCAATTAGGACATAATTTGTAAAAGAAAATTTCACAACACAAAGAGTTATTCTAAATGATTGCAATATGCATATTTAAATTCCTAACGCATCACTTCACCAAACTAAAATAGTTAGACTAGTGGGGAGAAAATTTCACTAAATTATTATAAAAGGTTATAAATTGGGCCTATAAAATCATTTGAAAAAAAAATCGGAGAAATATAACATTATTATTATTTGAAATCATTAAACACTTCTTTTATTAAAAATGGGTGAAATATGAAAACGAAAGTTAAAATGATTATCATTTAAGAAATTGAAAACGATGGAATTAATGGTTTCAACGTGACTTTAATTAACTTGAAGGTTTTTCTTTATTTCTAATTACCATGCTCATACCCCTTGGCGAGTTAGTGATTAAATTTTCAATGGTACCCTAGAGAATAATCTTCCATTCTTCAATTAAACCACTTCCCAGTTGATTGTGATTGGTAGGTGAGAGCCTACGACCATGAACAATTTTTTTTTTTCAATATGGACCCATAAATGATTAATAATGAAACTGAGGTGAGTGATGTAATGCCTAGTGCACACTCGCAATGAAATTGCGAAATTTGTGTCTATAGACAAAGTTCTGCATTTGCCTATAACAAATGGGGAACAAATCACTTGTTTCACAACTCCCTATGAACAAGCAGCAATTTCACCGGTCGGTGTCTAACTATGTGCGGTGTATAAGAAACCAGTTCAGCTGAATTGCGCAGATGTGGACGCCTGACGAAGTTCGTAAACCATTTTGAGATTTGTTCGAGACTATCTATAGACAAAATCCTCGATTTGTCTATAGACAGTCGCGCAATTTTGTCCACGATTGTGTACTAGCCTTAAGGTGGCTATTTTATTGAGGGAATACCAACAATATCCAACAAGTCAATAGCGCGCCCAAGCAAGCGGGGACCCACATTGTTCTGTAATAATGAAAGAAATGGGACCACAAACGGAGCAAATGGCCTGTGCATAGGTTGATGCCTTATAGGTTCCTAATTCGTATTCACAAACCTTTCATGTATAAGAACCAACTCGATTTGAGCGACGAAGCACATGCTTTTCCAAAGCCAGAGCCGCCATCAAACGGGGCTCTTGTAGAATGATGGACATTGCAAATCTTTCTATTTCTCTTCTTTGGACATGCTCACGTCCTTAATGAGATTTAAGGCTAAACCTCATTCTGTCAATGACTAAAATCCTTTTCCAATCAATAGCAAACCAATGTTGACTGGCTAATTCCAATCTTTTAACTTGCTGCTTTTTGGCAAGTAATGACTTTTTTGTTGATATCCTGATTGGCTTTCCTTAAACATCTTTTGATTACTTCAGATGGTATTATAACAGTTAAGATCACTGACACTTAATTTTTTAACATATTATTACTTGTTCTCTGGTTTCTGAACAGTGGTTGTCTTGGAAAAGGGTCTCCTCTTTGAGTGGTGTATTGTTTTTTCTTTTGCTTTGGCTTTTAAATGTGAAATTATATTGCTTTGTACCCTCTCACTGAGCAATTTATACTAAAATAATTTTTTCCTATCTGTGGCAACACAAGGCATCAAATATTTCTTATCCAACGCAGTTGATTTGCATAGTACTTATTTCACGGTTTTTATTTGGTGATTTATTTTTTACTTTAACACTTTGATAGCCGAAAGTTAAAACACAAATCTAATGCAACTGTTAACAAAAATTAGCTTAATAACATGTCATAATTAGCAGCATTTGAACGAATTTTAAATCAACTATTGTAAGAAGCATGTTCAAGTTTGCTATTTTAAAATAAAACCAAATTGGTTTAGAAGATCAGGAAATATCCAAATCCTACTTGTAAGGGACTTAATAGATTAAAAATTATCATACATTGTAAATGTTTTTAAAAAATGTTAGTGGTGCCTTAATTTTGTCCGGGAATTTATTCATGTTGTTGTTAAAGACGAACCTAAATTAAATTTCTGGCCGAAACCAACACCAAATTTCGACTACTATTCTGGTTTTAATCAAAACGGAAACCGAAACTTATAAAAATTGAATTCATGTAACTATGCCTACGTAAAAATATAGATAAAATTGTAAAGAAATAATTTTTACGAATAGAATTTTTTTTCTTTGGAAAAATGGTGCAAATTTTAAGAAACTATTCAAAATTTATAAAAAAAATATTTTATCAGAAACTCCAAATTTTTTTTGAAATCATTGGTAAATACTTAAAATTATAAAAACCTTAAGATTCAAAGAGGTCAAAATTTCTAAACGTTTTTTTAAATATTCGCAAAATTTACCACCTAACTAAAAATGTTTGCTTTACTTTTAAAGAATTTGAAATGTTGCAAAAGTTTTGATTTAAAATATAATCAAAATTAAGGTAAAAATTGCAAAGCTTAGTTTCAAAGTAAAACTTGAAATTTTAATTTTTTTTAAATTTCTATTTCAAATTTAATAAGAATTTGGAGATTCAAAAATATAATTTAAAATTAAAAAAAAAACTCAAAAGTCTAACGCGTTTCATTAGCCAAGCTATCATGTTCAGAGAGTATCTCTCTGAAGATGATAGCTTGGCTATCGTTAGAGCAACCTCTGTTGTGTTTGTTAATCTTTCTTGGTTTCAGGGGACAATATTTGTATTTCAAGTCCGTTCCATCAAAATGTCCACCAAAGAAAGAAAGAAATTGTAAAATTAAAGTTGGAAACAATTGAAATTCAAAGTCTTAATTGGAAAAAGGTTTGAACTTTCCAGTTTAAATTTAAAATTTAAAATTAGGCTTTGAAATGTCAAATCCATTTTAAATCAACTTTTTTTTTACTTAGACTTAAAATTTTGGACATTAAAAGTATAAAACGGTAACAATTTAAATATTTACCTATTCAATTGTATAAATTAAAATTCTAAGGTAGTTGTCGTGCGACAGTATTGTTTAGAAGTTTTGGAATGTAAACGCCAAAGAGGAAAGGGGATTTGTGGAGGAAACTTTTTGTGAAGAGTGTACCTCCAATGTCAGAACATCGTAAGTGCTTAGAAAGGAATGCTTCAAACATTGTTATAAATGTTGATATGATAATGTTGCATGATCTCGGCCAGTCGATAATGCAGAACATACATTTCGTAAAAAATAAGAACCACTAAAAGCGATCAATCCAGGTTTAATATTTCAAACTAAAGAATCTCGGCGGTTCCGAAGATACCCGAAAACATTTACGTACGCAGATCTTCAGCTGCTACAGATCATGTAATACTTGACGTTTATTTCAAAAATAATGTTAAGATTCTAAGTATTAGCTAAAATATAATAAATTGGGAGAGTTCAAATGAGATTATAGCATTTGACGTTAATGTTGTAAAGCTTTGATTTGATTCTGTAAAATTTCAAACTTAGTTCTAGAACAGGATATACTTTTTTCGGAATTGGACCGTGTCAAAAAACTACTAAAAGTGTTCTACGTTTTGCCCACCATCGTAGGCAGCTTCTTCAGGAACAAAGAAAAGAAACAATAAATAAAAGGGAAATATAGGAAATATGCAAAATAGAAAGATTGAAAAGGCCAATTTCACAACATCAGAGCACGGTAACTCAGTATGTCCCCCATACCAGAGGCGAAACTCTTTTAAATTAAAAATTGGTACAAAGGATAAGAACGTTTAGACAAAAGAGCACGGTAACTCAATATGTCCACCATACCAAAGGCGAAACTTTTCTGACCCTTATATTTATCTTTTTATCTATTTTTTCTTTTCTTTGTTCCTGAAGAAACCCCCTACAATGGTGGGCGAAACGTCGAACACATTTAGTAGTTCTTTGAAACGGTCCAATCTCGGAAGAAGTATATCCTGTACTGACTCTGGCCGTGGAAGTCTTCGTTGTCTTACAGGATATTCTTCCGGGATTGGACCGTGTCAAAGAACTACTAAAAGTGTTTGACGTTTCGCCCACCATCGTAGGGGGCTTCTTCAGGAACAAAGAAAAGAAAAAATGAAAAGAGGAATATGAGGGAATATGCAAAAAAACGAAAGAATGAAAAGGCAATTTCAAAACATCAGAGCACGGTAACTCAGTATGTCCACCATACCAGAGGCGAAACTCTTCTGAATTGAAAATTGGTACAAAGAATAAGAAAGTTTAAACAGAAGAGCACGGTAACTTAGTATATCCACCATACCAGAGGCGAAACTCTTGTGTCGTTGTTTTAGTTCTAGGATTTCGACTTTTTCCAAGAAATTTTCAATCAAGCTCGAATATTAAGCTTTATACCGATATTTAGCTTTTTCGTACAATTTATTGATATAATTTTTGTCTTTTTCACATGTTTCCTTGTCTGAATATTAAACTCGGAAATATTCTTATTACCTATAATTTTCTCTTAATTTCATTTTTATTCAAAGTTTTTAGTTTAAACTGAAAAAGTTTACTTATTTCTAAAATTTAAACTTGATAATCAAAATTTCTGAATCGATTTTCAAATTTTAAATTTTTCTTACTGTTAGAAATAATATTTTTTAAATGTTGAGCTTAAAATTTCCAGTTGCTGCCAGGTTGTAGTTTCGGGTCATTGTAGGTCACGGAAACTGTTTTTTTTTTATCGAAATCGCTCGAAATCAAAACTTCAGAGGGCCTCTAATTGTGCTTGGATGTAGCTACCCGAAAGTGTTATATTTTCAAAGAAGCACACGTACAGCTTAAAATTCTTATATGAATATATTTATCTGAGGCTTTTAAACTGTGACATATCTAGAGCAGCAAATTATTTTAAAAAATCCAGTTAAATATTGAAATAAAAAAACTTTTTAAAAGTCATCAACTTTTGTTGTCAGGACTGTTAATTATTATCGACGAGAATTCAAAATGTTAAATTTTCAAAAATATCTATCTACTTATTTGATGCTTCAAATACTTCAAGGAATTTATGTAGAAGAAAATTCCCATTAGACTCATGTACATCTGGAGCTCCAAAGCAAACAGATGCAGTTATCGAATATTTTAAGAAAACTCCCCTATTAAAGAAATAAATACATATAATGTTATAAAGTATCAAGAAAACTTATCTGGAAAATTTAATTGTTCTATTCAATTTATTAAGGACACTAAATTATTGAAAAAAACTTTTACGAGACCAGTTACCTCTCAAATAAATCGAAAATAAATATATAAAACGTTAAAATTGAAAGGAGACTCATTTATAGCCTTAAAGTTTTAAAGTTTCTGAGATCTAGGGCTCTAAAATTACAAAGTGAAGCATTAAGAATAATACATAACTACGGAACATTTTATAAAATATTACCCTTTTTAAAGAAGCTTCAAAATATTTTTAGCTTCTTTAAGAATTGCAAAATAAACATTCAACATGTTAAATACGTAAGGAAATCTACCTAAGGCCCGCACGAGTTAAGGAAATTTATCTAGAAGTCCAAAGTCTTGATTATATTCATCTAGAACTTTGAAGCCTTAATAAAACTTATGCAGAAATCTAAAATTTTAATGAGATTCGGCTAGATCTTAACTATCAAGACTACCCTAAAGTCTCAATCAAATTCACCTAAAGCAGTGAATTACCAAGAAAACTTATTTGGAGCTGACATTTTTTTAAAAATTCCATCTGGAGTCTCGACTAAACTAAGATTTTTAATTTAATTGCTTAATGCCGGATTATTATTTCTTCTACTATTAATATAAAAAAATTATTTTTTGTCGTTTTTAACCTTAAAATCCCATAAAACATGAATATTGACGCTTCCCTCAGCCGTTAGGATCGTAGATCCATGTCACCCAAACCTTGCGCCGTTTCTTATCTTGAATATATCAGCTTATGAAGTAATACATCGACTAATTTAGTACCAGAAACATAATCAGCGAATTTTTGGGATAAATTATTAAGAGCTCGGTATTCAAATGTATTATGATTATTACAAGAAATTCCAAACCACCTCTTCTGAGACAATTTTTCAAGAAATTATTCAGTGATTCATCTCAGAAACAGGCTAACAAAAGTCCAATCCGGTTCACAATGAATTATTGAAGACATTTATTCAGGATGATGTATCGAAGGTTTTTTCAGAATGAATTACTGCGGGCCCTGCTTTAAACAAAATTTGGAAAAAGAGTGCCATACGGCCTCAAATTAGAATCCAGGCAGTTTCCGTTTCGGTTTTATCGCCGTCGAAGCAAAGTTTCGAGCGTATCTAAACTTTTTACAACCGACAATAAAGTGGCATAATACAAATTTGTCTTATTGTTTTAGGACTATGGAGCGCAAAAACATCCTTGAATGTTAAACGATCTCGAAACTCGTAAATCTTACCTGAATTAAGGGAGAAAGCGGCAAAGATAAATAGAAACTATTTGGGACGAAGTAGAGCTTCTGTGGTTAAGTTTCGTTGTATCTCTGAATAATTGCTGGAATTATTAACTGGATTTAATAAATAACGATTTAAAGGTAATTTGCTGAGACAAAAAATGAATAAGGATTCTAAATGGGACCAAAATACATACATGGCGAGTACCAGTTTTAGATCAATTTTAATTATAAAAGGATTTAGTCACTAAGAAGGTTATAGTAAGTTCAGGTCTTTTGTGACTTGTCATGGAGAAAAAACGAGAAATGGAATATCTGATTAAATCTGATTATATATGGCTGACAACATTTAGTTTTATATAGGATGTTTCATTCATAAAGTCATTGATTTTAAGAGAAGATAGAGAAGAACCAGTATGATACGAACACCTGATAATTTTTTTTCAGGTACATTTATATATAAAAAATATTTTCACATCACAATTTAAACCCCCTTTCGGGCTTTGTGGCTTCGACATCGAAGAATAAGAAGAAGAATGCAGCAAGAATATGTAATCGCGAGAAACAAACCATTGCTTAGATTATGTCTTAAAGGTGAAAATATGTAAGATTTTGAATACTTTCGCCCCCAGAGCCCGAAAAAAGTAGTATGATGATTCGTTTTTTCGCATGAAAATCGACCTGTAGCGATAACGGAATGTAGAAGCAAGTTAACGCAAATAAATTTTAAAAATTAGTGTAATAAATTGACTAATGGGGTTACCCTTTGCGAGGCGATTAAATTTAAAAAAAAATACTCAGGAGAAATCTCCCAATTATTACGAATGTTTTAGGTTTTCTGATCCGTGATGGAAAACATGTAATAATTTATAGATCAATTATACAAGGCTTTAATCGGAAGATTGACAGTTATGAGTTCCTTTAAAATTATATGAACTATGTTCAGAACTATGCTGTAACCTTAAAGGTTTTCCTAAAGGGTTACAAAGGTCACTTGTGAGACCACTTTTAGTTTTCTTTCATTCTGGATTCAAATTTAATTGAACACAAGCGTCCTAGGTGTGACATGAGTTTAGGTATATTAAGCTTAACAAATGATATCAATTAAATGTTCTATAATGAAACAATGTAAACTTGAAAAAAATCTAGAATATTGGCAACCAGACTCACACCAGTTTCGACCTCTCCTGGCCTGGTCAGCATCAACTTTTAGCTGTGAGTCAGCCACACAAATATCTGCCGCGTGCGGTCTTCATTGAGTAAAGTGTAACTGACTTTCGATTGGGAAACATTTTTGCTAGATGCTAATTGAAGGAATCATTGCCGAGAATCAGAACCAGTAATATACACAGTTTCTGTGAAATTTTTGAAATAGTTTAGGTGAAATGCAAAATCCTGGTAGGAATTTGAGGAGCAAACTTACCTGACTTAAATCCAAATACGAGAAAGATGAATAAAAATTGCTCTGGATGCCCCATAGCTTCTACTGATTTCTTAACACTATCACTATCACTAATTTTCACAATTATTGCAAGAACCGAGTCTGCTGCTAAATGATCTGCTCATCGCACTACTCAGGAGGGTAGAAATCCCAATTTTTTTCTTGTCGTACACTAAACAGACACTGTTTAAGCAACAATCACTAAGTAACACCACTTCTACAGTATTCCTACCGGCTAACTACAACTTAGGGCTTCACTATCACTAAATTCAAATCACAGAAACAGACAAGAAGAGGCCAATTAAAAAACTTTTTTTTTTCGCCTTATTAGTATTGTATTGAAATGATACAACTGTTCGAGCGAATTCTTTTTCAGTTAGTAAACTTTTGTGGTTTTATCGGGCGGTGTTCGTGGTTGTTTGGACCGATGGCAAAGCATGCCTCGAAACGCGCGTACCGACGTCGGAAAGGCGAGTGGCGGCGCGACGCCTGGCACCCTCAGATTTTCGAGCGCTTGCGTCTCTTTTGCACTTTCCCGTCCTGATAATTCTTATCGTTGATAACGAAAATTATTTGTGCACAATTAAACTTATTGTTGATGTCGCCCTCCTTGGGGGTGTGCGATTTTATTGTGACAGAAATTTGAGTTCTTTCGAGAGAAATTCATGAATTAAATATCGAGCGCGTGATTACGCTCTGACTTTGCTACACTTATTTTTAGAATATTCGCCAAGAAAGAACGTTAAACAGTCATATTAAAGTAAAAAAATGCTTATTTTTATCTTGTGCCGATAAATTAATTAAGTAAATTGTGAAATATCCTATATATAACTTATCAATATCCTGCGACCTAAGGAAGTTGATACTAATTATTATAATTTCAAATAGAATACCCTGCTTCATGTTTTTTATTTGATGACACAAAATCCTGAGTCAAAGCATTAAAAAAACTCTGAACATAAACCCGCTATTTCTGTAACTTTTATCTTTTATTAAAAAATGGTAGATTCTAGAATCTGCCTAGAAGTTTTCTTCGGATGGTACAGAAGTGGGAAATAGGCCGGTAAAGTTTGGATTTTAAATTGCCAATTTTAATTTATTTAACAAAACTCTATATCAGTTAATGTTCGGTCAAACAATGATTGACACGCATCACCTGAAGATGCTAGCTTGGTTATCGAAACGCGTTAAAGCAACCTCTGTTATGTTTTTTAATTTTTCTTAATTTCAGGGGACAAGATTTGCGTTTCAATTTTTGAAGATAACCAAGGACCCGTCCGTTCCACCAAAAAACAAAAATAGAAGAAATAAATCAAATCTCACTCTCCTATTCATCCTTTTGCCACAGAGGATATTTTGGAAAACTGCGTGATCTAGGAATTTGAAATTTGGTTCAGTGTTAGTTCTTGATAAAAATATTTTATCCCAGGGCCGTGCGGTAGATTTTCTTAGTATGATTCACCTCTTCGAAATGCCGTCTCATAAAAGTTTTTTCTTTAAAACAACCTTCGATTTTTTTTAAAAACTACACAAAGTCCAAATGACATTAAAATGAAAAGTTAGATGTAAGCTTAAAGCGGAACTATCAGTAGTAATTTTCTCAAAATTTCGATAAAACAGTCATTTTCTTTTGTTATATCGTATACAAAATTTCGATGTCTATGTTAAAATTAGGACCTTTTTCGGGCAACTTAAAATTTGACTTTTTCCTGATATCGGAATTCAAAATATTTTTTTTCTCAAAATTACGAAAATAATAAAAATTAAAAGCTCGAACTGGGAATTGTTGCAAAAAAAATCGCGAAATACTTTTTAATTTAATTCTGTTTATCATTGTTCAAAATTAAGAATTCTTATCGAAATTGAAACTTTTAGCCGCAATAAAAAATTTGCCCTTTTGGTTTTTGCGTTACAGGTTTATCTAAAATTTTCATTTTGATATCAACATGTAGACCTTTTTCTCGAAATGTCGAAGGTAGTCATAGTAATTTATTTTTCGATTTCTATATTATTCTGGATTCGTCTTTTTTAAATATATTTCGTAAATTATTATCTTTTTTCTAAATTTTCGTTTTCTCTCTGGATTCTAATTTTTCAGTTTCAGTTTTCACGTTTTTCTTGGAATTTCGACTTTAAACTTAAAATGTTAACTTTTTTTTTTTAGAAAGATTTACGTATTCTCTAAATTTATCTAATATTGATTTGTTGATATTTTATATCGAAATTTTCAGACACTTTCCAAATTTGGGTTTTTTCTTTTGAAATTTCTAATTTAAACACGAAAATAATAAGAATTTTAAAATGTAAACTTGGAATTTTAATAAAAAATGAAAATTTCCAGAACAAATGGAAATTTCATGAATAAACTCCCTAATTATTAAAAAACTACCGAACTTTATTTTATTTTGTTTGCTCCTTTTTATCAGTACTGATATTATTTATGGGCATAGGCATGATTTAATTCAGGAGGTAAAAGCAACAACCATTTTGAAAAATTATTGAAAAAAAAGAAAACTGGAAACCTTGCAGTATATCTGGTGCAACAAGATCACGGTACGCCCTTTTCTTAATTTATGAAGATAAAATTTTGTTATTTATTACACTTAATGTACTTATAAAATGTCAAATTTTGACATAAAAATAACATTTTTACTGCTGTCACTTTCGCTAAAACTGATACGAATTTCAAAAACAAATAGAATACCCTGTATATTATTATATTTTGGAATCTGCACAATTTTCTAAATATAATACATGTAAAAAAAGTTAATTTTAAGTAGTTGAACATTTTTTCGTTCCCTTTTATTTTTCGACGTAGGAGGCTATGAATCATCCAAATTAATTTTAATGGACCGCAATAGAGCTAAAAAAATCAAATTACTTGAAAAAGGAAGTATTTCATTCTTTTATCACGTGATAAAGTTTAGAAAAATGTTTTTTATGTCATAACTTCAATTTTTGAAATAGCACCATATTGGTACTGTGATATCTTCAAAAAGTATAATTAATGGCGAATCTAACCATATTTTCATTTTTGTTGTGAAATCAATAGAACTGAAATTACAGCCAAAGGAATTCAAAACATTCGGCTTCAATTTATTTGAAGATTTATTCAATAAGAACCCAAGATAGCTGTGAAAAACAAATTTAGAAAAAAGAGACTTCCTTAGTTTTCCTAATTTAATTTGTTTGCAGCTCTAATGTGGTAAGTTAATGGTAATTAGGTTGACTCATGACCTTATAAGCTGAAAAATAAAATGGGACTAAACAAATTTTTGATCCTATAAAAATTGTTCATTTTATGTGTATTGTATTCAGAAAATTTTGCAAATTCCAGAAATGTACTAATATACAGGGTGTTCTCTTTAAAAATCAAAACTTGGCATCAGTCTTAGCAAAAGTGACGGCAGTAGGAATGTCGATTTTATGTTAAAATTTGACATTTAAGACATCAAGTGCAGCAACTTTGAAAATTTTAACTTTATAAATTGAGAAAAAAGAGGGGGTGTACCATGATCCTGTTACACCCGATATATTTTTACTTAACTGCATGAATTTAGAAGTCGAGCTTTAAGATTAAATGCGGAAGTTGGAAATAGAGCCGAACTTTGGGAAAATTAAATCTAAAATGAAAATGGAACCTTTCGCAAAACTTCGAAAAATGTTGAAATTTTGAAGAAAAAAAATCGGAATTTTTAAAAGAAGAATTTTGTGAAAAAAATTAGTAATTGCCGGACTAGGTATAAGGAAAATTTAGAGGAAAAAATTCAGTCCATAAAAATATTTCGCTCAGAATTTTTATTTTATTTAATTCTTGTCATATCCTTGAATATTTTTGTGGAAACGGTCTGGTCCTTAATTATATTCAATAATATTGAAATTTACAAGGAATCTTTTTCTCGAAATTTCCTGAAAACTTTATTTTCAGAATATTTTTAAAATGTCGATCCAATTTAGGAAAAATAAAATTTTCGACAAAATCAAAATATTCTGAGGATAAAATTTCAAACAGAGAGTTCAAATTTGAAAGAAAAAAGCAGAATTGTTAAGAATAATTTCGAAGAAGACGAATTTCGAGAAAAAAAACAATTTTAAGAACCTGGAATTCGTGCAATCAGATTTAAAAAAAAACTAACTTTTTGGAAAACCTTGAAAAATGTTGTACATTCAGAAAAATAATATTTTCAAAGGTAAATGTTCCGAAAAAGAGGCGTAATTTTTGGAAACATTTTGAGAAAATTTTCCACCGTAAGTGGAGACTTCTATAAAACATCGCATTTTGAAGTACAAATAAAAATTTCGAGAATAAAACAAGTTCTTGAAAACGTGAATCTTCGAAACTTTCAATTAAAAAAAAACAGAAAAAGCCAAATATTAAAAAATAGATTTTGAAAAAAATAATGATCATTGGAAAATACCGTCGAAATGTCAAAAAAGGTCGAAATTTTTAAGAGAAAATTCGGAATTTCCAAAGGGAATATCAGTTTTGAGATAAAAAAGTTAAATTTATAGGGAAGCGATAAATTAAAAAAAAAACAATTTTGGAAAAGTCGGAATATTTAGAGAACCAAATTTGAAATATCCAACCTTCCAGAAAAACTCGAAAAAATTGTATCTCAATTATTATAAATAGCTGCAATTCCAGGAAAAATGTTCTCGAAATTTTTATTTTTTTACAAAATTTCCAAAAAATCATTAAATTTCCAATGCACAGACCCCATAGGTTTGAACATTTATTAGATTCGAAGTTTGGGACCCAAATAAATAATAAATGTTCAAACTTCATGATCTGTGCATTAGAATCCTTGTCTTCTGGGAACTTTTCCTAGAGAGCAACCGCTTCGTTAGGTGGCAGTGTTTCAATTGCCGGTAGTTCAGCAACCTCTGCTTCACTATACACTCCTAGAGGGCTGCATGAATTTCTGGTCTAGGTTGCCTTCTACTTGCACACTGAATTTCCAGATAAATATTTTTATTTTTTTATCAAAAGATCGATCAAATCTTGATAAACAAGTCGAAACTGGCAAAAACTTAAAATTGCAAGAAAAAATGAAATTTTCCGAAAAACGGATTTTGAAAACAGATAATTTCAAAAAAGAAACGATGAGTTTTGAGATATGAATTCGAATCTTTAAGAAAGTTGGATTCTGATAAAAAAATCAAATCTTTAGAATAAATTTGAGATTTCAAAAGAAAAAGACAAATTTTGCGAATAAAGACGAACTTTGAGAAATAATTCGAAAACTCAAGAAAATGTCGATATCTCAAGGAAAGGACAAAATAGTTCCCTTCGTTTAGTTGCATGGATCGGGCAAGCTCTGTTCTATCGACGCCCACGATTTTATTCTTAAAATTTTGCCTTTTTTCTAAAAATTTTCTATTTATGCATTTATCTTTTATTTTTTTTTCTTAATGAAAACACTTTTTTTTCATCTTATATTTTGCGAAATTCAGACTGAATTATTCAGTTTTATTATGTCGACTTTTTTTTAAATTTTCGACTTTATATCTACTAATTTTCATTTTATCTCAATTTTGAATTATTTAAGCAAGATCGCATATCGAATTTGTCTAAAGGTATGTGGATTTTTTGGAAATTAAAGCTTTAATTTTGCAATTTTGTAATTTTTTTATTATTCGCAAGGCATATTTTTTTAAATTTTAAACTCAATTTTTTAGGAATTATGTAGAAGTGCTGAATTAATTAAATACATAAACATTTCAACGGGTGCCGCACTCATCCCAAGGAAGAGCTGCATGCAACGCTCGAAGCGGCATTTGCCTACCTCTGACAAAATCGATCTAGAAAAGAGATGCGTAAAATTTTTAATTGTTGAAGGACTCAAATTGTGTTTTGATTTAGCTGCTTATGCCACCTCCTTAGGCTGCCGCCTGATGCGGTTGCTTCCTTGCTCTTTCCTCTTTTATCCCCAATAGGGGGTTAGTTTGGTGCATAGAAAATTTAAGTTTTAATTAATATTTTGTGCCAGGAATCGTTTAAAAAAGCAACCTTTAAGTGTTTAAAAATATTTTTCTCATAGTTTTTGGTCAGGTGAAGTTAATGATTCAGCCCAAAAGTTGCAAGAAATAATGGTTTTCCCCGATCTCCTACATTTTCCAAAGATAAAATTTAGATTTCAGTAGGGTTAGAAGATATTGGGTCACCAATTGTCGCAAATCAGCGAAAATAGATGTTTCCCATTTTATTTACTTATTCGTTATTTTTCTTTTGCTTCTATGACTTATGCAGAAGAAACATGTCTACTAATTATGAATAGAGACGGTACCATAAAGTGTTGTCAAAAATTCTTATTAAGTATCATATGCAGGTCAGAATTTGATATTTTGAGAATTTTCTTGAAAGATTTTTAAATTATTGTGTTAATTTATTTGTACAAAAAAAAGCTAAAAGAATCTACAAAATTAGCCAATAAAATGAATAAACGATATACTTTTTTAGGATAGGCCCATGTCAAGGAACTGCTAAATGTGCTTTTTCATAAAGAGAAGAAAGAAGAAAGAAACAAAACAAAAAAAACAAATTCGATACATCCCTTCACTCATTATGTTAACCATACCACACGAGAAATTTCCGAAATAAAATTGCCACAAAGACCAGATTACTGCTAGGACCAAGGGAAAAAAACCATTTTAAAATGTTTTAAAAATTTGCAGGTTTTCAAACACCTTTGATCAGTCATATGCAAGATATTTCAGTTTAGATTTCCTTTTGCGAAGAGTTCCAAAGAAAATTCCCTTTTCAATGTGGTAAATCCTATTTGCTCCTCTACGACGATTTACTCTATTTCAGCCATCAACCACAATGTTGTTGCAATTACTAATAGAAAAATAGCAAAGCGTTCAATCATAAATTCCTCTCCTTCGCTCGAATTTTGATGGCGGTAATAAAAAAGGCCAACATTTATTTTACAATTTACAGAGACGCAGAGCTACTTCAGCCCGAAAAACCTTTTAGTGTTTTCTACTTTCTTTATCTACCACAATCAGTAATCGCTTGGATTTATCCTTGTCTGCGGCGCGGCATGAAGGAAAATGATTTGTGACTGTAGGACTTTATGATGTGGAAAAATAATAAGTGCGGTCCAATATGATTGCCTTTATGGCTCTAGTAATGATGTGCTGCATGCTCCCCTGCCAGGCAGGCTTGCGGCTCGAGTCGAAGCTGGCGATGGTTGATGTCGGCGACTATTTGTTACGCTAGTCATTTGTTTGTAGGGGTGAAAATTGCTACCTGCTAGTTGGCCGTTTCAGATGATACCGCATAATGAGTATATCTCCCCTTGTATGGCTTTTGGATGAGATCATTTAATTTTATGAAGCAAGTTGCCAAATTTGTTTTGGGTGTATTTTCATCCAATGAAAGTGCATCTACGCTGATGTGTTTTAAATCGCAGGAAAATTTCACATTTTCCTTTCTGATTTCATTGACAATCTCTGGAAATATATTTATTTTGGATGCAAATTGGGTCGGGTTTGTTTGTACATCAGCGTGCCTATGTAAAGACGTGGATTAATATCCAAAAAGACGTGAATAAATTTACAAAACTTAGGCTATAGGCCCCCTTTAAGCCATTTGTCAACTCGTTTCACGAAATATCGAATTTTATGCGTCTAATATAAACATCCGTTATCTTGCGATAGTTTACATAAAAGGAAAACAAGATTCAGGCCGTTTTCAGCGGGAAATAAATCGACGCATCCTCTTACTTGCGTTACCGCCGTCAGCGGTTTCGTTATTAGGAAAGAATTTGAAGTGATTTATCGATATATTTTAAATATTTGACTGACTTTTATTATAAGCACCTTCATAGTTGAATTTTTCAGAAAATTTTCTAATTTCAAGATTAAACTTTTAGTCTTTAATTATTTTTTTCTGCTTTACCTAAACCAATATATCGATCGATATATTTGGACGAATTTTTCCAAATTATTCTCAAAGTTTCTGGTATAAAGATATTTTCGATTTTTTTTTCTTAAAATCAAAATAATTTATTTTGAGATTCTTTTCTGTAGTTTGGATGAGATTTTTTCTGTAGTTTGGATGAGTATTTTTAAATGTTGAATTTAATTAACGATATTTGTATTTTGTTACTTCAAATTTCGTTTTTATATTTAATCTTTGAAGAAATCATTTTGTAAATAAATTTTTATTTTATGAACCTAGTTTAATCTTAAATTTTTGCTTGTTTTATATCACTTGTTTGATTTATAGTGTTTTAGACATTTGACGTCTTTCTTCAAATTTGAATTGGAATTCTAAAAATACAATCATAAACCTAAATTTTTTATCATAATACACATACGGGTAGGTTGTTTACATTGACGATCAACAATAAATAATCAAACTCGACACTCGAAATGAATTATATTAAGTAATGGTTGTGAATGATGTAAAAACTAGTCAATTATGAATAAGTTAAACACATAAGTAATTTTCCTTAATCTTTAAGACTTTTTAAAAAAAACGTCGAAAATATTTGACTTTTATGATATTTATAAATATGAATGGATGATTTTGTAATAGAGATTTTATTTATTTTAAATATAATTTGGTGTTTGTTAAACAATTTCTTGATAATCTTTTTTTCCCAATGTGATTAATAAAACCAGTCAATTATTTTAAAACTTCTTTAAATGATATATTTTTTTAAATATTTTACGTTTTAACGATGGCGTGAAATGGACATAAATTGAGTTTTTTAATAAGGGATCTTCTCTCTTTAAAATATATTTGAAGTTAAAACCATTTTAGGAGCATTGAGTGACTTTTCTTCTTCTTCTTTTTCTTTAGACCGTTCTCACCCACTCCTGAGCATAGGCCTCCTCCATGATTTTCCACCGCTCTCTATCTTGAGCATTCAGTATCCGGTTTTTGTCAGCTTGCTTCTGAATATCATCTCTCCATCTTGTTTGAGAGCGTCCATTGTTTCCCTGGGTCTCCATTGTATTATCGCCTTCGTCCATTTAAGATCGTCTCTGACGACGTGTCCTACCTAGCGCTATTTATTAGTATTTACACGAACGTGTAGCCACTGTCACAGAACTATGACATCGACGACTCTCGATCTCTCTCTCTCTGATGGCTTCACTTCTGACTGAGTCTCTCAAACTGATCCCCAACACTGCTCGCTCTATCGCTCGTTGGCATACTCTTAGGTGTAGTGTTGACATGCAATTTTCAGTTGCGCAACTGTTTGGTTTCAAGAGTGACTGCTAAGGGTTTATATGGTAGCGCGCTCACATGCAACTAAAAGTTGCAGCAACTAAACAGTTTGTTTTTGTCACAAACTAAACGATTGCAAAACTACCTGCAACTGTTTTGTGTTGCATTGAGTTAAATGCACTGCCGCTGACTTGCAACTAAAACCATGCAATTTATACAATATGATCATCGCAGACGACTGAGGATATTTAATTTTTAGGTGTAGATTTCTAAACTTCTAACATTATTAACTTATATTAGGGTATAATGTAATTTCTTTGTGTAGAACTTTTAAACTTGTTGCATCAATTGGTTCCGGTAATAATTTTGAAGTACTCTTGTTATGTATAAGCTTTATAACCCTTGATTTTTCGTCCATTGCCACAATTCTCTTAATTCGAGGCGAAGGTAATTTTGAGTACAAGAAAGAGATTTGGGTTGTAAAAATTTTACAGTTATGAGATATGACATAATGTCGCGCCTTTTCCCTTTCAGTTCCTAGAAAATACTTATTACCAATAGTTGTTTTTTTTATCTTATGCAGGAGAAAAAAGGAACTTTGGTATTTCTTAACGTAAACTTACAATCGCAACGGTTGTCTTGTATCTAATTTTTTGTATTAAACTCATCACATTACTTGTGTGTTGTATCAAATTAACCACCCATAGAACTTAAAGAACCAGCACCACACGGTAAGAAACAATTTTTATACATATTTAATTTATAAGCTTTCAATCATATAATATGTAGTGCTGCACAGTCCACAGTCGCTGTGCTGCGCCACATTAGTGGACAATAAATTTTTTAAATTACCCTACTAATTAGAAATTTTCCCAACCAAAAAAATATTTCTTTGACTTTAAACTTCACCTATAAAGTATACACCTTGAACTTCTGTACTTAAGTTATTATTCAATATTCATCCTATTATAGTTCAAAAAAGACCGCATCACAAAAATAAACAACTACAATCATTAATTATTTCCTGAATGATTTCTCAAACAAATCTTCGTGCAATTTATAAAATTGTCCTTTTATTAAATGCTGGCTTGTAAGGGGATGTACCCAATATCGCTTTCTAGGCTTTCTTCTTTTTCTTTCGCTTAATTCGAGAGCACATACAGCAGCTAATTCGAAGACGTCCATATTGAAACTAAAAAGTTTCAGTTGCATGTGGGCTCGCCTGCCTGAGACCAAACTGTTTGGTTGCGTAAGTGAGCACGGTTTACTAGACAACAAACCAAATAGTTGCGCAACTGAAAATTACATGTCAGCGCTAGGCCTTAAACGATGCGTTCTGTTAGGGTTACTGCCACGAGGCCGTATGTCACGATAGGCAATATGCAATAGTCGAAAACTTTCCATTTCAGGATTAATGGGAATGTCCGGTTTACTGAGGATGTGTCAAAGTTTTCCAAATGCCGCCCATGTCAAACCAACTCGCCGGGTGATTTCTGCGGCGTGATTTTCTTTGTCTAGCCTGATGAGGTTGCCAAGCTACACGTATTCTTCAACCACTTCAAGTGTGTGATTGTCGAGCGTAACCTGAATGTTATCTAGACTCATGACCTTGGTTTTTTCAAGGTCCATCCTCAGTCCAACAGTCTCCGAAACTTCTTTCAGCTCTCTTAACATATCTTTAAGTTCATTCGCGTTGGTACTCATTAGGATGATGCCATTAGCGAAGCGTATGTGACTCAAAAAAATTCCGTCGATATTGACTCCTTTCTGTTGCCATGCTAGATTTTTAAAGACATCTTGTAGTGCGAGCGTAAACAGCTTTGGCGAAATAGTGTCGCCTTGTCTGACTCTTCTGGTGGGTATCCTCCCGGTGACTAAGTCTTTTTTAACTTTGATGTGGGGAGTGGCGTGTTCATAGATGTTTCTGATGAGGTTTGAGTATCTTGAGTCAATCTTTGCAGCGTTCATCGCATGCGAGATTACCCAGATTTCTATAGAGTCGAAGGCTTTTTGGTAATCGACATATGCCAGATAGAGTGAGACATTGTATTCAGTGCATTTCTCGATTAACATCCGCACTGTTTGGTTATGACCGATCGTGCTGTAACCCTTTTTGAATCCAACTTCTTCCACAGGTTGATAAAAATTAAACTTACTGTTAAGAAAGTTGATAATTATTCTGGTTAAGAGCTTGTATAATACCAAGAGAAGGCTGATAGGCCGGAAGTTTTCGATGATTGTTGAATCGAATATTTTGAAGAAGAGGGTAATCTGAGAATTTCTCCATGCATCGAAAATTCTTCCTTTTTCCATGCATTTGTCAAGAAGACTAGGAATCGCGTTGTCTTAAGCTTTTCCTTCAATCTTGAGCATCTCATTTGTCGCTTGGTCTTCTACGGGAACCTTTTGATTTTTCATCTCTTTAGGGCTAACCTTAGTTTTTATTGGTTAATTTCGGGGATCTCCTCGGAGCCGCCGTTTTGGATCACTCAGTCTTTATATTCACGGAGATAGTATGGCTCTAGAGTTGACTGGCTGTACAATCTTCGATAGAAGTTGTCGATAATAGCAACGATTTTACCTTTCTCTGATATTACTATGCCATATCCAATGTTCATCTTGTATATGAGCGCTTTCCCTTTAGCAATTTTAAATCAAAGGACTCTCATGTTTCTTATCTTCAGTGGATTCTTGGATTTTCCTCGCGTTGTATATCCTCAAGTCTCTAAGAATCGCTCTCTTTACTATTTTATCTAGTTGGCGGTATTGAGGTGCATCATGATCCATAACCCTGTGCTCTTTCAATAGTTTTATTGTGTCAGGAGTAATCTTTGTGTTTCTGTGTTCTCCAAATGTGCAGACTTTCTTGGTTGCCACTCGGATACTTTTGAGCAATTTTTTGTCATCTCATTTAAATCTAGGTTCTTCAATGCGTTCGTCGGTTTCAGCCTTCGTTCTATCTGCTGAATTCCTCCTGCTTTCTTTCTAATTCAATCTTTGTTGGTCTTAGCTTCTTTTCAATCTGTTTCTTTCTTTTCAGCCGGGTGTCGATACATATTTTAGCTTTTACAAGCATATAGTAGCTCAGCGTATTAAAATGATTAAGGACCGATACGTCAGTACATATACTCCTGTCGTTTACCGTTATATAGTCGACCTCGTTCTTGATCGTACCGTCTTGGCTTTTCCAGGACCTCTTTCTTTGTGAAGGCTGTTGGTAGAAGGTGTTCGTGCAGTCCACTTCTTTCTTGTACAGGAAGTTTAATTTCGTTTGCTCTCTATCATTTCTTAGGCCCGATCCAAAGTTGCCAATATTTCTATGATTTATTGTTGTTTTTTCCGACTTTAGCACTGAAGTCTTCAATGAAGACCTGGATTTTTGTCCTCTCTGCATTCTTTGCTACTGAAAACTCTTTATAAAACTGCTCTACTTTTTTATCGGGTAAAACAGCGGTGAGAGCATAGGTTTGAATAACCTGTATACTGCATCTGCTATTTGGTTTCAGTACAATATATGTAGATAACACAGTTTGATATGGCATGGCATTTGTTAACAAGATGTTTGTTTTGTTGTATACCATTATAGCAGCTCCACCAAGGTGGTACTTACTATCGGAGTTTCGTTGAAACAGTAGGTGCCCGGATGGAAAATTTGTGGTGGCTTCTCCTGGTCTCGCTGATTTGCAAAATGTCCCATTTAATGTTTTGCTGTTTATTTGCTAAGGCAAGACTATGCTCACCTAATATCATAATACCAATGTTATACGTGAAAATTATTGTCGTGGTATTGCTGCGCTTTTTCTTTGGATGTAATATTAAATGTTTGCCTCCATAGAATTTATGAGACTGACTGATAAATCAGTGTGAGATTTTGGGCATTCTACACTACTCACTTGAAGTATTTTTATTTTGAAAGTCGACATTTAATTTTCTTGAAGGGATATTGCCATTAAAACACCACGATTGCCCTGTATATTGGCAAGGGGAGGTAATAGGAAGGGAATAAGGGCAGGAAGGTAGAAATCGAGATAAGGACATGGCTTTCCCTCTATTAGGAGATATGGAACCCAAATCATAAGCTCACGTGGGCAAGGTCGCTTGTTTCTGAGGTAGATCTATCCAGTCGTAAAAGAGTATCTACCCACTACCCGCAAGTGACTTTTGGTAGGGGGAAAACCTATGGTTTGGTGTTACCAACATGCTCCAATGTTAAAAGTATTATGTACACTGCTGACAAAAGGTTTCCAGATATCTATATAAATAAATTTTGAGAAAAGATAATGGTTGAAAATTGTAACGTAATTTTAAGGACCCACAATATCGTAAAAAGCAAAGTGTTCGTAATCATTTTGACCATTATCCAGCCCTTATAACTTGACTAGTCAAGAAAACTGATCTAGGGGCGTCAACCGCATGAGGCGCAATACATATCTAACATAAATATAATGATACCGGAAGAAGTATATCCTGTACTAACATAAATATAATTTTGATTTGGTCTGGGTAGCCTGAAGTTGCCATATCTTAATATTTTATGTACAGAAATACGTGCCCCCATCATTACGCATAAATTTCAAATTTAAAGGAAGAAACAAAATCTTGAAATTATAATAATAAATATTTGTTTCATCTAAATTTTCACTTTCTTTTGGAACTTTTTATTTCAAAATTCGACTTTAGTGGCAGTATGTTCCGACAAGTAAGTACTATGATTTATGTTACTTCTTTAGTACTTATTTGTCAGAACATTTGTTGGCATTCGAGTTGGATACTTATACCAAACTGATGAGATCTAATAAGATCGAAACCGGATTTGGTTTGCAAACTTCGTATCTAATAAATGTTCAAATCTATTAGTCTGTGCATTAGAATCTTTGTCTTCTGGGACCTTCCTAGAGAGCAACCGCTTCGTTAGGTGTTTGTGTTTTACCTGTTGGTAGTTCAGCTATCTATGATACACGTCTTGAGGGTTGCATGATTTGTAGTCCAGGTTGTATTCTACTTGCATGTAATTCTTAAGATATTCGTACACTACATACTACCCACACTATAAGTCAAATTAACTACATTGTAAGTTCAGCTTCTGTAGCCCAATATTACATCTATCAAAAATTGCGCGACTGTGGCGATTTTTACCTTTTTCTCCCAATTTTTCATATTTTCAAAATCACTACTTTTTTCGGAATGTTGAATTCTTTTTTCTCGAAGTTAGATTTTCCAATGACTTTTTACCGACAACTTTGTTTTTTACATCGTAATTTCATTTATTTTTTATTTTTACCATTATTTTGAAATTTTAACTAATCTTCCAAAATTATGAATTTTCATACTATCATCAACTTTTCAACTTTTTCTTTAAATTGTTTAAATTTCGACAATCGATTGGAAATTTTTAGGGAAAACTTTAAAAAGTACATTTCGAAGTTTCAAAGTCAAAGAAAAAAGGATGAAAAAATGTCAATTTTCAGAATGTTAAAGTTTCCAAAAAAATATAAAAATTTTGAGGAAGAAAGGAAACCAAGACAATTTGAGCCTCTAGAAAGTTTGGTCATTTGTCAAAACTAGATGAAAGTAAAGTCGCGATGTTGCGATGCAACCCGTGATACAAGCTTTGCCTCATCTTCGTGAACTTTGCAGTTGCAATCTGGTTTTCATTAGATTCTAATGAAATTAGATTTCAATTGCATCGAAATAAATTTGTATATATTCGTATATACAAGGCTTATTATCTCAGCAGAGAAGAATGCTTCAATTAGCATGTGGCGAAAATGTTTGCGTAATAAACAGCTGAAAGTCAGTTACAAGTCACCTAATGGGGGTTTACTGTCTTGGATACTTATACGACTGACTAAAGGCTTTAGGTTGGAAGTGTATACAACCACCGTACCATGCTGATGAGGCCAAGGAAGGCCGAAACTAGTCTATAGTTGCGGTTGTACATATTTTCAATTTTGAGCACGTTTAACTGTTTAATTACAGAACATTTAATAGATCATTGGTCAATTCTAGAAAGTTGTTAAAAGTTTTGGGAAAAATTCGTAATTATGCTTAAATTCGTAAAAAGTCGTAATTTTGATAAAAAAAGTCGAAATATTGGGATATTTAAAATTTGTAAAATCAATAGGTTAGCATATACACGGTGTATAGTAAAAATTAAGAAGGAAATTTTAAAATTTTGGAAAGGAGGCCGAAATGTTAAAATTATAGAAAAAATGGTGAATGAAATTTTGAGAAAAGGTAAAAATTTTGAAAAACGTGTTGATCTATTTTGTCGAAAAACGAGACATTAAAAAGTATTTTAAAATTTCGAGAAGAAAATACCAGTTTTAGGAAAAAATACCGAACTTGGCGAAAAAAATTGAAGTCAAGAATGTTGGGAATTTAGTCTACTGAGTAAAAAGCCAAAATTTAGAGAAAGGTAAATCTTTGAATTATTAATTATAAAAAGAAAAATCGAAATTTCGAAAGGCACGAAATATGCCTTTATATAGAAGTTGTAAATTCACCAAAAAATTGGAATTATAGAAAAGGTCAACATTTAAAATCTAAATTTCAAAACATAAACAAGTAGGAAATTAGAAAAAAATAATCCTAAACAAAAGAATAAGTCAAAAATTTGAAAAAAAGCAGAAATTTTAAATGAAAGTCAACATTTGATAAGAAAATGAAAATTTTGCGGAAAATTCTGAATTAATTAAAAAAATCGAAATTTTGAGAAAAACTTAAAATTATAAGAAAAAGCAAGCATTTTGCGACAAAAGAATCAACATTTTTGTAAAAGATGTCAAAAGATCAATGCAAAATCGAATATAAGAAAAAAATTGAATATTTAGAAAATAAAGAAACCATCTAAAATCCAAGATAAAACCCACTATTTCAAAACAATGAACCAAATTTTGAGAAATAGCCTAATTTTTGGGAAAAAATTAAAACCTGAGGCAAAAAATTGATTCTTTAAAAGGATAGTCTAATTCAGCAGAATCTTAACGAAATAGAATTTCACGTTTTTGGCAAAATTTACCCTTTTTAGTAAAAATTCGTTCTTTATGCTATATTACACTAAAACAGATATACCTTTTGCCAGAGACCAAGCTATAAAATCTGCGACCTATCTTTCGAAGGAAAAAATATGTTGGTGGAAAACCAATAAAATGACAGATTCATTTAGGGTCCATTTCCCTTTGAAATTTCGTCGGAGTGCGACGCTTCAGTTGTGGCTTGTAATTTAACATTTCTCAACGCGTTATTTTTAATCCCACAGACACCTGAGAAATCATTTTACTTTGTGTCTTTGAACTGCATTAAAACTGGATTACAGGATTATTGAAGGATATCATTTCCTAGAGACCGTGGTAACAAAGGCGCACCTAATAAGATTTTATGACGTTTCATATTTTATAGGAGCATTCGACAGGATATTAGAAATTTCTCATTCTAAATCGTAAACGGTGTCGCACCGGCGTAAAGTTTATTGAGCAATTATAATTCTGATAGTGAAAATAATCATTTACTTAAATTAAATGGAACTGCTCGAGCAAATCGCTTTATAATTTGAGCTGACGCGCACAACTTACCTTTAAGCTCTTTCGACAATACAAAAAAAACTGAACTTTATTAAGAAATTCAGTTGTAGGACAGTTGTTAATCACAATCATCGCTTGAATCTGTATTAAAACACTTTATGGTCTTCCTGCGCATTAAACCGTGGATGGAATGGAATATCGGCTCTCTTATCGAATAATTAAATGGGATTTCAAATTTTAATTTCCCAACTTTATGATTGCTTTTCACGTTAGTGTCGCATTTGGTAAGAAAACTGCTCCGTAAGTAATTTTGCTTGTGCTTACATTCCAGATATTGGGCGAGATGAGTAGTTGGATGGGCGAACAGTAAATTGGGCCGGGAGTGATCGATAGATGCGAACGTAGGGACCTTTCTCGGTCGTAAATCGTCATAAAAAGTTGTTATAATTAATTCGTCCTTTCGAATGAATTTTCTTATGTTTCGGGTAAAAAGCAATTTCTCCAATTATTTAGCTTTTCTCTCAACCCAAACAGATTTTATGTGAATATTTTGAATGATTATGAAATTATAAATTCAACCAAATCATTGATTTTTTGCTAGCTAGAGTTAATACAGTCACAATCCATGATTAATATCTAAAAATAAACAAGAATAAAGTTAAGTTTTGGCAAAAGTATTGGACATAATATGTATTTATCTGAGGATCCGCTTTTTTGCCCATAAATAATTCGAGAACAGATTGATGGACTATTATGGGACATTTACTTATTATTTTGGCCATAATTTGTGGTACAATTTACTTCCACTGAATTGGGATAAGCATCCTACTGAAGGTGACAAGAATAATTTTGTCTCAAAAACCTTCTATAAACTGAAGGACATCGCTAAAATATTTATGACAAAATTTGTAGATCATCTTCTAGCGTCTTTGTTTACATTATCAAATTAACATGCAGAATAACGTAATAACATCGATTCAAATAAGAATAAATTAAAAATTAGAGCAGGTAAATCAAAGTAATGATACTTTAATTATACTAGAAATTCAAAAAATCAACTAACATTCAGTTCTTATTTTATTAGGTTCGACATTAATTTTATGGTTAATCAGATTAGAATATTTTAAATTAGTTAAAGTATAATATCTTCATGCCATCTAGGGACGGTGTTGAAATTACTACAGCCTTAATGTTCTTAAAATCGCCAACCCATAGGAAACTTTATAATTCACAATTAAATAAGGGTGGTCGAACTAAATCTTAAAACGAGACGTTCTAAAGAGGTTTTTTTTATCAAGATATGAAATTCTACGTAAGGGCAGTCAAGTTCTAAACTAAAAAATTGTTCTTCTAATAAATTTTGTTTTATTCAAAAAAGTCCATTTTTGTTAAAAATTTCGAAGCTACCTTAAAAATCTTTCTTCTTTTTTAAATTTCTTTCTTTTCCAGTTTAATGTTTGCCACAAAATTTCGACTTCAATCTCGAAATGACTTTCCTCTTAAAATTTCAATATTTTTTTATAAATTGGAATGCTTCATATTTTTTGTTGCCTTTTCCCGAAAATTTCTCCTTGATTAATATTCTTAAATTTTTAGCAATTTTAACTTTTTGTAAAAATATCAGCTTTAATTTCAAAACTGAGATCCTTTTTCTTCAGACTTCGAGTAAAAACTTGAAATATCTTGAATTTGTTGTGGGTTTTCTTTTCCTAAATCTTGGTTTTATTTTTGGTTCATTCTAACTTTTTATTCTTGTAATAAAATCATTTTTTTTAATCCTTTATAATTTAAAATTTTTTATGCTTTCTGTTTAAATTTTGTTATAACCACAGAATGTTGCTATACTTTAAATGTGGGCCTTCTTATTTAAACGCTCTCCTTTAAGTCATTTTGACGACTATTTCACATGCGAAATAAAACACTATTTTCTGCATTTTTTTTCAGCAAAATTTCACTTCTGTCGAAAAATTTTGCGCCTGTAAGAAAATATCGGATCTGTCGAGAAACTTAGGACTTTTTTCGAAATCGCGACTTTTTCTCTAAATTGGATATTTCCTCTGACATTCTATTCATGGAAGTTTTTTATTTTCAATTTTTTTTTTGCTTATTTTAAGAATTTTAGCTGATTTTCTGAAATTTTGAATTTTCACACCATCCCCAAAATTTTGGATTTTTTATTTTTGTTGAAATTTAGGAGAAACCCAGAATTCGAAAAAAGTAATTTTAGAAAAAGACATAGGTACTTCAAGAGAACACGAAATTGAAAAAAATAATAAATAAAAATAAATAAATAAAATTGAAAAACGTCAAAATTACGAAAAAAAATTGAAAAGAATAGGAAATTTTGAAGTGTTAAAATGTTCAAAATGTTAAAAATTGAGGTGTTGAAATTTAAAAAAAAAATAATTTTCCGGAAAATTCAATTTAGAAAAGTGATGAAAAATTTTTCAATCAAAATTTAACAAAAATGAAATTTTCGAGAAAAAATAGAAATTTTCAAAGATCACAATTAGAAAAATAAGACCTAACTTTGGAAAAACCAAGTATTTAAAAAACTACTAAGGAGAAAGCCAAAATTTTGAAATAAAATGAAAATTTGAAAAAAGTGGAATTTTTCCAAGAATACCTTAATTTAGAAAAAGTTAATTTGGAAATTGTTAGTACATAGTTTGAAAAATATGTCAAAGTTTCGAAATCATGGTGAAAAGGGGAGAAAATTTTAATGCAAAAGAAGTTAAAATTTACAAAAAAGAATATAGAAGTGTTGAAACAGAAAATCTAGGGAGAAAAACCGAAAATTAAATATGAGAGTAGTAATATTTCGAGAAAAATGGTTGAAAATGCTGAAATTTCAAAAAGGTTCTAATTTACGAAAAAAGTTAAAATTTTTTAAACGTCGTTCTTTCTTCTTCTTCTTCTTTTTCTTCTTCTTTTTCTTGTTTTTCTTCTTCTTCTTCTTTGCCTCTTTCCCGTTATTAGTTCGCCATTTTTCCCTCCATAGCTCTCTCACATCCCAGTCCCCTGATCATAGATCTCTATCTATCATTGCATGTCCAATATACGTTTCCCATCTTAATACCGGTCGTCCTATCAGTCTTATCCCTGGCGGTTCCCATGCCAGTAGTCTTTTTAGCCATGTGTGTTTTGGCATTTTTTGGATGTGTCCGCACCACTTCACTGCTCTGTTTTCTAGCTTTTTTTGTTATTGAACATTTTGCCTCCATTCATTACCATATTTGTTATTTGTAGGCATTGTTTCATACAGTCTAATTCCACTGTTCTTATTTTATTTCTTATTGTATTTGTCATTGGCCACACTTCTGCCGCACATAGAGTAATATTTTGTACTATGCTTTAAAAAATCTTTTTTTTTTGTTCTCTTTAGCAAGAGTGTTGTTCCATATCAATCCGTGAAGTGCTCTTGTAGCTTGTCTTTCTCGTGCTATTTTTTTGTTTCTATGTCTCTTATACACGTACCATCTGGATGTCCTTTTGATTCTAAATATCTAAAGGTTTGACAGCTGATGACAGTTTCGTTCTCCAGATTAAGATCTGCAATCTCTTGCCCAATACATAGGTAGTCAGTTTTGCTCATGTTTATTTTAAATTCCCATAATTCGTATTCTTCTTTCAGTTTCCGTATCATATACTTTATGTCCCCTTTTTTTTGTGCAAAAATAACTTGGTCGTCCGCGAACAGTAGTGAGTGTAATATATTTCCTTATATCGGTATGTCGATCCTTCCGCATTTTTTATACCACCTCTGTAGAGCCTGTTCCATAAATGTATTAAAGAGGTGGGCGATAGATCATATCCTTGCTTCAGAGCTTTCGTTATGTTTATTGGTTTCGTCAATTTGTTGCCAATTTT
The DNA here is from genome assembly GCA_028583605.1 of Dastarcus helophoroides. NCBI lineage: Eukaryota > Metazoa > Arthropoda > Insecta > Coleoptera > Bothrideridae > Dastarcus > Dastarcus helophoroides. Next base: position 26,215,034 of record CM053337.1, on the reverse strand, counting down.
TATTTGCACTTTTGTGTTTCTGCATAATCTTTGTGTTACATTAATCCATTTTTCTCCGACATTCATTCTTCTTATAGCCATCCATAGCTGTTTTCTGGACACAATGTAATATGTTTTTTCTAAATCTATAAACGTCATATGTGTCAATGTTCTTGGCTTTGTTCTTTGCTATGACTTGTCTCATGATAAATATATTATCTAGGCATGATCTACTTTGTGGAATCCTGATTGTTCTTGGCTCAAGTCATTCATGTGCTGTTCTATTTTATTTTTTATTATTGTGGTAAAGGGTCTTGCGATTGACGGGATGATACTAATTCCTCTATAATTATTTGTTAATTTTATTTCCTTTCTTATATACGAAGAATATATATGACAAGTTTCATTTCATTCTCTTGGGATTTTTTTCTCCTCTTTCAATTTTGTTGAACAAGGCTTGGATGTAAGGCATGACATTTCTCCCTCCATATTTCAATAATCCTGTTTATATCGTCTTCTGTTATTTTGATTTTACCCATTATTGCTGTTTCATCCTTTTGTTGTTCATATTCAGGCGGATTCCTGAAGGAGCGTTGAGTAGTGTACTTTCCATTCCCTAGGTGTAATTATTTGTACGATATTTTTATGTTTATTATTGTTTCTAATGTTTTTTTATTTTTTTCATGCTTCCGTTTATCTGTTGTAAATAATTGTGCTGTTTATATCTTTACACATTTTTACACATTCCTTCCCAATATTTATTTTTCTCTAATATTACTCCCTGTTTGATCTGGTGCCTGAGGGTAACATATTGTTTTCGTGTTTCTGTTGTTTTGTCTTTTAGCCATTTCTGAAAGACATCTTTTTATATTTTAATGATATCTTCTAATTCTTCGCTAAATTTTTCTACATACTTGTTTTTGCGTTGTTCGATACCAAGTACTTCTTTTGCTGCTTTGGTTATTGCTTGATTCATATGTTGGTACATTTCTGTTGGGCATCATTCTTTTCTTATTTTTAATTTGTTCTGTAGCCTATTCTGATATAGTGCTCGTATACTAAATTGTTGTAACAATTCTACATTGCACCTTTTATTGTTAAGTTCTTCTAAGTCTTCATCTTCTAGGATATTGTCTTTTCGGTATCTTTCTGTGTATATAAATTTTCCCAATACTAGGACGATGGTTACTTGTACATTCTACCTCTGTTTATACTCTTACATCTTGGGTTATAGATTTGTTAGCTGTCCCCACTATGATTAGGTCAATGATCGATCTTTGATTTCTATTTGGTTCTTCCCAAGTATACCTATGTATATTTTCATGCTGGAATTTAGTGTTAGTTATTATCAATTCATGTTCTCGATAAATTTCCAATAGCCTATTTCCATTGTCATTTTTGTTTTTATCTTCTCCAAACCATCCTACTACGTCTTTGTCTTCCTTTCCTACATAGATGTTAAAATCTTCGATTAATAAAATATCTTCTTCTTCCTTTATATTGCGCAGTATATCCCTCACTATGTCAAAAAATGTCCTTTCTGTACTTGGATTGCATTATCGCTCATTGGATATACTACAACTATTGTTATTGGTTCTCCATATATTTTTATTTTAATTTCTAATATTCTTTCGTTTATCTGTTGGTAATCCTGTATGTAATTTTTTAATTTATTTTTTTATAGGTATTGATATTTCCCCTGCTGCTTTTTTATATTCGGGGACCTGACTCCATATTCGAGCAGGATAACATTTATTTTGTCCCGAACGGACAGAATAATCAAAATTTCTTTAAAAAATCGAATAAATTATAAAAGAGCTGACATTTTGAAAAAATCGAACTTTTCGAAAATAAAAAGATATCCAAATTTCAAGATGATACTTGCAACTTGGACACAGGAAGCTAAATTTTGAGAAATAACCGAAATCTTGAGAAAAAAACTAAGACTGTTGAAATCAAAAATTGAAATTTTAAAAGGACAGTATTAATATTTCTAAAAGAAGCGAAAACTTTAAGAAACTTTGCATTTATCGCATTTGGAGAAATTTTTCCCTTTTAGCATAATTAGCGTTTTTTCGCAAAATTTCGCTTGACCAAGGCTGGATGCAGGAACGTCGGGGAAGCAGTGATAAAACTGGAGGCCCTTTCAAGAAATGAGTATCTGTGGTTATTTTTATTTTTATATATAAAAAACAAATTGTCACTATTAATATACTTAGATACACCTAGTATTACATTTACGCATTATTTTTGTAATTTTTTTAAATCTGTATTACTTTTTAACGAGTAATGAGACTGATGAGTTGATGAGCCATGAGGAACAGTTCATGGATTTATTATATTGAGGTGAAAGACATATTACGTGCTTTGTTAGAGGCAACATTTCTCCGAAGTGCCATTTCTCGAAGCAAATCACTCCCTATACTGAACAATGACAGATACGCAAGACGTTTTTGCATCATCGTCGTACGCAAATCTTGGCGATATTTAATTTTGCAAAAAACTTAATTTTTGTATTTTCACCACTAAATAGATTTGGCATAGGATAAAAATATCTCCTGTTTGGATATATTTCATTACTCATTACTTTCCTAAAAATTAAAAAAAAATATTGTTATAGAATTTTTGAATCCAAGATTTGTTGTAGCCCTCAATCTGTGGGGAACCAGAGGCTCTCGCCTCAGCTGCCCCGCTGTGCATTCAGTCCCGCCTTTTACAATAAATAAACATTATCTGTGCCATCTTACCCTAGAATGTACGAAACTATTATATTTTGCCAGGGAAATATGCGTCACTGATGCCATATCATTTTGAAAAAAAAAAAATATTTTTGATGAGTGAAAATGCCAGCCCATAATTTAAACGCCTAAGGTAGTTATTACTTAAAGAAAGTGAGTCAAAATAAATGGGCCAATGCTAAACTAGAAATATTAGGCACGAAAACATTAGGATTTAACTCAAAATTTTTTATACCAATGTCGCTATTTACAAGATACAGTTTAAAGTTTAAATTTTATTAAATTTAAATAGACACTTTTGTTAATCTCATTTAAATCTATTATGCGTCTTAGTAATGAGTAAAAATACTTTTAACATTAGATTTTGTAGGTAACGTGAATTAGCCTGATGCAGCCCTCTAAGCGTGTATAGTCAATCATAGGTAGCTGAACTAGCAACAGTTGAAATACTGACACCTAGCGAATCGGTTGCTCTGTAGAAAAATCCCCAGAAGACAAGGATTCTAATGCACAAACCAATAAGTTTGGACATTTATTAGATTGGCAGTGTTTCAACGGTTTGTAGTTTGGCTACCTGTGATTTAATATACACGCCTGGAGAGCTGCATGAATTTGTAGTCTAAGTTGCATTCTACTTGCATACGACATTGTTGGCGATGGCCATAGTTTCTCTAAGGACCAATAGGTGAAGTAGTCCTGAGAGTCACACGCTTGACGTCCGTTGATTCTTTTGTACTTACTTGTGAGAATATTTGTTAGCATTCTAAGTTCCAGGAACACCTTAGAAGTTGCAACTTCGAAAATCCATCAGATCTCTGACGCATAGCCAGAGCTCTAAGAGGAGATACGAAACCTATCCCACCGATACACGGACCTCAAGCAATGACTTACTCAGATCAGAACAAGGCCGCAGCTTTTGCTGAGACCTTTTAACGGCACTGTCAGGCCACACAAGAAGTGGATTTAGACTTCGTAAAGAAGGCGTTCAAGTTCTTCAGGAGGAAGTGGCAGAAGAAGACGACGTCATCCAACAGACTGACGAGGGGGAAATCCAAAGCGTTCTGCGCAAGCTAAACGTCAAGAAGGCCCCAGGTTTAGACAAAATTCAAAACCAAGCTCTGAAAAATCTTCCGGACCAAGCTGTCAAATACTTTAGAGAAATAGTTAATTCCATGTTTAGATGCCGATATTTTTCCACAAGGTGAAAGACTGCAAACGTTATCTTCATTCCTAAGCCAGGTAAGAATGGAAAATTTTCCCAAATTACAGGCCGATCAGCCCCTTATCCAACTTGGGTAAGGTGGCAAAAGGATTTTAAGGAAGCGTTTGCTAAAAATCATTAGCGATCGCGATATCATTCCTAAGAAACAATTTGGGTTCCAACCTATGCACTCTGCCACGGACCAGCTGCTAAGAGTGGTTGAAAAAATCACTCAACCCATGAAGTGAAACCAAGTAGTTGCAGCTATTTTCTTTGATATCTCCAAAGCATTTGACACAATTTGGCACCAAGCACCAAGTCTACAAGATGAACCGGTTTGGAATGCCCCTGACCAGCGCTCATTCAGAGCAAAGATAGGGCAGAAATTATCTAACCAGAGTAGGCTACAGTACGGGGTACCTAAAGGCTCTGTCTTGTCACCTCTGCTGTATTCTCTGTTTACAGCGGACATCCCGAGAACCGACCCAACAATCGACCAGACCTTATTGGAAACTTATGCAGACGACACAGCTTTGGTGGCGTACTCTCTAAGTCTAGAGTTGGTAACCAGACGAATTCAGGAGGCAACAGATATCCTACTAGATTACTTTTTTCAATGGAGAATCCAAGTCAACGCAGATAAAACCCAAGCAGTCTTTTTCACCCGAAGAAGACTCCAACCATATGGGCATGTCAATGTTCATAGGCAAAACGTCGACTGGAGGCTTCAGGCAAAGTATCTAGGTATAATTCTCGATAACAAACTGACATTTCAGGCACACATCGATTATGCAGTGTCCAAAGTCAAAATGCTGAAGGAACTGCTGCAAGCGATGATTGGTAGAAATAGTAACCTGTCTATTGGACTTAAAGTGTTACTATACAAATTAATCATAAGACCAGCAATGACCTACGCATCTGTAGCTTAGTCACAGGCGACGGATAATTAAATGAAGAAATTCCAGGTATTCCAGAATGTCTTTCTAAGGCAAACCATGAATGCTCCATGGTTTGTAAGAAACAATCAACTCCATGGGGAAGCTAAACTACCCCTGGCTAGTTTGACAGGCAGTGGATTACGATCCAGAGATCCCAACCAGGATTAGGAGACCAAGGATGGTCCTCTAGGCTGCGACTTCCATTTCGAAATTTTTTTGTTTTGCTTGTCTCTTATGTTTTAGGCAAAACAGCTTACAATAGTGCTCCAGCACCTTTGTATTGTTCCGACGGAAGGATTGGGGGTCAAGGGCCCGGCCTGAAGAACAAAAAAAAAATTACTAGCATTTGAGTTGGATCTACCAAACTGACGAGATCTAACAGGATCGAAACCGGTCTTTGGTTTTCAAACTTCGTATCTAATAAATTTTTAAACCTATTGGTCTGTGCATTATAACAGATTTTAGGTAGAATCCTATGATCCTTTTTTCTTACTTTTTTTTGGCGTTTTTCATGCGTTATTGCCTAAATTTCAAATTGGCTTATTTTTTTTTGCCTTTTTATATGTAATTTGCACCTAATTTCAAACATTGTTGTGCCTATTTATCCTTTTCTATGGGTTTTCGTACATTTACAATACACTTCCGAAGAATTTGGGCAGAAATATGTACTTGATAAAATAAAGCATCAATCCATTAGAAGAAGCTTAATAAAGTATAATTTTTTTTTAATTTTCGATATTTTTTTAAATTGTAATTTTGTTTAAAAAAGTAATTTCTGAAATATTTTTTTTTACATTTAACTTTTTGTTATTGAAACATTTTTTTTAACATAATTGACACTAGCAAAAATTCTATTTTTCTTGTTTTTAACATTTTTTTTAATTTATTCTATGGCATTTTTTAATAATAATTTTCGGTTATGCATTACAATATATGTTGGTAGATTTTAAATATTATTATTACCCATATTCAAAATCTACGGAAATGCTCGGGGTCGCTAAGCGAACTGAAAAGTTGAAAAACTTTCGACAAAGCTCCACTCTTTTAAAATAAATTACACCAAGACATATTTATGTTGGAAATTCGCTCTAGGAGCCAGGAGCATAATGTTTCAATTTTGCTGGACCCGGTGATCGATCTATCTCTCTAACTTAATTAGGCCCACCTTCAAGTGATCGATGTCGTTCGAGGGCGATGTACAATATTAATTATGCTGCTGCATCTACACTTGCATCAATTTCAATTACAAAGTGAACCACTAGTAAGGTTGATTATCTATTTCAGAGTTTAAATTTCAAAGAAATAGGCTGTCAAGATGTAAAAATTTTCCCTTTCAGCCGTATTAGGGGCAAATTTTAAAAACGCCTTTCTAAAGAAGTGATATTTCATATTTTAATTAATTAATTACTGTGTAAAGCTGACGGGAAAATTAAGGTTCTTTGGTAGCCTGCCTTTAATATCGAGCTTCAAGCCTGGTTTTTCGTTTAAAACATTAAGATGGCACTTTAGTATTTCATTTATGGCAAAAATGCGTATTTAAAAAGGACAGTTTCCGACTCATTAGAAAGACCAAGCTTACGTAAAAGATTAGATAATAGATTCCATGGCATTAGTTGTTCGTTTAAATTAAGCATAATACATAATCACTAGAAGCCGGATTTTAGGTACAATCAAATAAGGTAAAAGGGTGAACAAAATTTTAAATTAGGCAAAAACGAACAGTTAAAAAAGGCATTAATAAGGCAAAATACTTTTAAAAAGCATTAAACGGTTAAAACCACAGAATATCATTTACTGACAATTTTGAATATTACTTTTTTTCAATTACAAATTAAATACCTCTCAATATTTTACGCTGTAAAATTTTTACTTCTTCACGATAATAAATACTTGTCATTTAAAAATGTTTCTCTATATCAGCGGTGCCCAAACTGTTTTGGTCATGGCCCGTAATTTTTATGCTTCTTCCTCGTGAGCCACTAAAAGATTTTTAACTAACTTAAAACTTCGACCACTTTTGAGGTTAAAAGTCAAAATTTTGTATTTTCTTTCCAAAAGTTTTTAATTTTCTTTCCTTATTTTGACTTTAATCCCGTAGTTTTGCCTTAAAATTTCGCCTTTGATTTATCTTAAAACTGTATTTTTTCTCTAGGCTTCAAATTTTCGTACTTTTTGAAACTTTTTTAAGTATATTTAAGTGTTTATGTTCTTTAAAAGGTTGAAAAAAATAGAATTTTTTTTCTCAAAATTTCGGTTGAAATATTACTATTTAAAATTCCAAAGCGAAAATTTCAATAGAAAATGCAACATGTTCTAATATTATAATTTAAAAACATAAAATAATACAACTTTTTAAAAAATTCTCAATTTAACTTTCCAACTTTGATGCCTAATCCTAAATTTTGATTTTTTTTTTTTAATTCGAGTTTTTTCTGTAGATTTTGACTTTAAAAATCGTAGGATTCTTTTTTAGATTTTTTGTTGATTAACGTAAAAATATACTTTTCTTTTTATATCTCTTCAACACAAACGTTTTTTGGAACTTCTGCTCTAAACACAAAATTATCTTTTTCCTAAAGCTAATTTTAGCTAGAATTTTTTTTTAATATCGCAATTGATTGACACTGATTTTTTACAAACTTTTAGTAAATATTGAAAAATGTTTAAAGCTAAGATATCCACTCTTAAATTAAAACGAAGACCTTTTTCTTGAAATTTAGAAATTAGAAGTTATCGTTGGGCTTTTTTTCTATAACCTTTCATCATTTATTCGTCATGGAAGTCTCCTATTGGTCAGACATATTATCATCATTAATTTTATTTAAGGTTTCCGTGACCTATTTTCAAACTGGGTCGCACAACTGCTAAATAATACTATTAAGGGCTTTCCTTATTTCTTTTAAAATTTCCATTAAAAATGGAAATTTCAATATAGGAGTTGAAACGTGGAAATTTAACATTTTCATTTTGAGTCTAATATTTTAATTCATATTAATACTCTAAATTTAAATATTTAATTTTTAATTTCTGTGAGTTTAAGCCAGCAATTTTGAGAAAAAAATCAAAAATTCAAATTTTTTAAAAATTATTACTTTTCAAAGGAGCTCGAAATTTCGAAAAAAGTGGAAGTCCTCAATATAAATCATACTATTAAAAATTAATCAAAGTTTTAAAAAAAAGAAGAAATTTTAAAAAAGAGTAGAAATTTTGAAAAAGTGAAAATTTTGAAAATAAAAGTAGATATTTTTAACTGCCAAAGATTTTAAAATTTTTAGAAAAAGTTAAAATTTGGAAAACGCTGAATTTTTGAAAGGGTTGGATTTATCAAAAAGGAGGCAATATTTCCAAAAACAAGTTAACAATATACAAAAAGTCGAAATGAAAAAAAAAATAAAATTTTTTTAAGTCCATAATTGCAAATAGTAAATTTTGAGGAAACCAAAATGTACAAAAAAAAGTAGAATTTTTCTAAGTACATTTTCACAAAACTCAAAATTTTGATAAAGTTAAATCGTGATAAAAATTAAAATTTAAAAAAAAAAATGAAACCTTCGAAATAGAAATGTCAACTGTTTAAAATTTATAAGAGAATTAAAATTTCTAGAATTGATAGAGAATTTGAAATCAAAATTTTGAGAAAAAATTAGAATATTTATAAAAATGGGAAATTGAAAAAGGTAAAAATTTTGAAATTGATTTTTTTAAATAGATCTATATTTAAAAAAATGTTTAAATTTCGATAAAAAAGCAAAAATTTGGAAACAAAATCTTCGCAAAAACAGAAATAGTAAACATTTTCAAATGTCGAAAGTTCAAAAAATTTGAATTTTTAAAATGTCAGAATTTTCAAAACAGATCGTAATTCTTATAAAAATTGAATCCTTCGGAAAAAAATAAATATTAGGTCAGAAAGTCATCATTTCGAGGAAAAGCACAATTATTTACAAAAAAATCCACCTTCTGAAAAAAGTTGAAATTTTCATAAAAAAAAATTCAAAAAGTTTTCAAAAGCTACAAATAATTTGGAATTTCGAGACAAAGTATGAGTTTTAGAAAATAATTATAATTTTTCAAAAATAAAATTAAAACTTTTAGAAAAAGTCCAAATATTTAGTCAAAATTTTCAAAATAAATAAAATGTTTTATTTTAAGTGCAAAACTTTGAAAGAGGTGGAATTCTTCAAGAAAGTTTTTATAGCCAAAATTTGTGAAAAGATGCGAATTTTCAGTCAATGAGAATTTTCAAAAAAATTAATACAATTCTGAAAATGGTTGAAATTCGCAATCGATCATAAATTTAAACAAAAATCAGAATATTAAAAAAAAAAGTGAAATTTTTGCTAAAACGTCAATTATGTATTAAAGTCGACATTTTTAATAACAAAAAATTTAAGTTTACAAAAAAAATCATTTCAGAAAACAGTTTTTTAGACAAAGTTGAAATTTTAACAAAATATCAAATATTTGAAAAAAAAGTTGATATTTCTACAGTTTGAAAACGCCGTCCATTAAACCAAGGCGTAAGATAGTGTCAAACGGCGTCAAGGTATTAAAATTTAAATATCAAGAAGAATAAGCCATAATTTTTTAAAGTATAAATATTTTTTGAGGAAAAATATGAAAAAATCTAAATTTATTAACCAAAATTAAATAAAAGTGATATTATTTTTTAATGTTCTTGCTTTACACTTATAGGATTACAAAAGGCACTAAAAATTGTATCTGTTGTTTTCATAAATTTTATGAGTATATTTGAAAAAGAGGAGGAGAATTCTGCGACCCGGAGTTTTACTTTATAGGTTCGGTGCCGCGTGGCGATCCACTATTTAGAAAACGCTGGTACAGTTCCGTTGTCCTGCGCTACACGAACAGGCAAAATTTTAAAGGGGCTGAATGGGCCATATTTGTCAATTGTTATTAAATTACATTTCTTGGAAATTTATGCTTCAAGCTTCTTGTTATTATGATGGATTACATTTTCTGCCTAAATTCTTTAAAAGTGTATTGTAAATGAACTTGGAAAAGCCATAGAAAAGGATAAATACATAAGCACGAAGATTTTTGAAGATAACCGCAAATTATGTATAAAAAGGCAAAAAATCAAAAAAAATTAAAATTTAGGCAACAACGCCGAAAAAGTTGAAAAGGTAGGATCATAGAATTTTACCTAAAATCCGGTGTATTTTGATATTCAAATTTTAAATATAACGTCAAAATGTTTTCAAAATTATAGATAAAATCCCAATTTGAAATATTTGATTATTACTTTTTTTACAAAAATGTTGAGTTTAATTTAAAACCTAGTCAAAATTTAGTGGGAAATGGAATCTAAGAATGCTGACACAAAATTTGAACAAATGAGATCATATTCATAAAAAAATCAAAAATTTCGAACATAAAGTCGATATTTAAAAAAGAAGGCAAAAATTTACAGTTTAAACCAAGACTCAATATTTCAAGAAAAAATCTAAATTTACCAAAAACCATTTATAAAAAAAACATGGTTTTCAAAAAGTGTAACATTTTTTAATTTGTAAACAAAAAGTCAAACGAAAAAAGTCAAAATTTTGAAAAACGGTCGAGATAAAAAAAATGGTAACTTTAATATGGGATCTAAATTTTTTGACGCAAGACGAAGTTATAACAAAAGGTTTCAATTTTCAGAAAATATAGATATACATTTTCAAAAAAAGTCGAATTTTTTACGGAAATCTAGAGAAAAAGCCGAAAGTTAAAAATACGTGCAACTTTCAAAAACTATTCAAAACTTTAATAAAAATTTAAAATCTTAAAAATTAAAACCAATTATCAAGAAAAGTGAAAATTATAAAAACAAAATCAAAATTTTTGAAGGTTGAAATTTAAAAAAATCAAAAATTTCGAAAAAGTCGAAAAAGTCGAAGTTTACAGGAAAAAACAAAAAAAGTTTGAAAAAAGAACAAGATTTTCAAAAAACAGAAATTTTCGAGGAAAATCAATAATGTAAAAAAACTCGAATTTACCAGAAAACTAAAATTTCGAGAAATAGATAAGAATATCAAAAAAATATGAAAATATTCTAAAAATCGAAGTTTCGAGAAAAATACGAGATTTTGAAAAACAAGAAATCTTCCAAATTTTAAAAGTAGTGGTAGTTCATTAAATAAAGAAAAAAGAAGAAAGGAGACCTAATTACGTTAAAATAATAATAAAGTTAAAAAGTAAAAATCGTCACAAAATGCAAATGTTATTGAAAAGGTTGAAATTTCAAAAAAGTAGATTTTTGCCAAAAAGGGCAAAATTTCAAAAAAACCAACAGAAAAATCATATTTTTGAAAGAATTTTAAAATTTTCAAAATAATTGCAAATTATAAAAAAAGAATAAACATTTCCAGTCGAAATTTTGGAATAATTCCGAAAAAAATAAACCAAAAATTTCGAAGTAAAGTTTAAAATCTAAATAAATTTAAAATGAATTTTAAATCCTAAAATAATTACATTTTGAAAGACTCTAACATCAAAATAAAGTCAAAGTTTTGACAAATAGTACATACATGTCTTCATCATCCATCAGCTGTTTTCTCCACTGCTGGACATAAACGTTTCGTAGTAATTTCCATCCCCTTCTGCCTTGAGCTGCTCTCATTTAGTTGGAATGGATGCGCTGCATATCATCCGACCATAGGTTTGGTGCTCTTCCTTTGTTGCGGAATGCATCAACTCGCGGTCTCCACTCTCTCACCTTTTTCATTCATGTCTCTTCACTGACCTTGACTAAGTGTCCGGCCCAGTTCCATTTAAGAGTAACAATCTTCTTGATGGCATTGATTATTTTAGTTCCTTTTCTTATATTTGTATTGGGAACCCTAGCTGTCAGAGATAGACCCACCATTGCTCTCTCCATAGCTCTTTGTGCAACTCTGATTTTATTAGCTTCCGTCTTTTAAGGTTAAAGTCTCAGCGCCATATGTCGACACAGGTAAGGTACTGTGGTGAGTCGAGTTCTATTAAACTGTTCTATTTCCTCGTTTGTTTTATTTAATTGAATTGCATTCAATATTTTCTTGGAAATATTAAATCTACAAATACTGTATCATTAAAATTTTTTGTAACAGCGTTTTGCGTGAGAAACAGATTTCTTAGCAGTTCACAAATTAGATAAGGGTTATTTGTTAGGCCTGGTTTGTTTCAAGTTTAATTACCTAAACTGAGTAAAATAACATGTTAGATTTGAAGGACCGCTAAAAAGTAAAGTAATAAATAAGGGTAAGTGTCAATAACGGAGACCGTAGCAAATATCTCGGCAAGACCATGTGGTGGTAGACTGGAGGAATTTGACGTTCAAAAAAACGCCTTTATAAACACGTACAATTGTAAGTTATTTAAATTTCAATTATTGAATTAAAACTTGCAAGATAAAGGGACGACATTATTCAAAAGGGGTTTGAAGTTTGATCTGCACTTTAAGAATCCTTTTGAAAATTTATTTAAGGGTTAATTTGGATTGGAAATATTTAAATTATTAGAAATTCTGCATCCTCATGCCCTCTAGCGAGATGCAGCGGATATCTTTCGGTCTCCAGAAGTTAAGGGTAGGGAAATAAAAAGATAAAACACCGTAAAGAAATTTACAGATTAGTCAAATCCTGAACTTCGATGAAATTAGTTTAAAAATTATGGTCAACTTCCGGATTTATAAAAACAAGTAGGAAATACATGAATTTAAAAAAATTACTTCTGTTTGTGCTAATCAACCTAAATAAACACAAAAAAAAACATTTCTGTTCAACGTGAAGTTCTTGTGCCATTTGTGTGATGTTTGCTACGACAAAAAAAAAAATAGGCAAGTAAATTTTAAATTGTCCGATGATTTTGTTTGATGGGTTTTCGCTCTTATATGATTTAATTAACTTTTCCTAAAATTTGAGCAAATACTTGTTCCTAACTTTGAGTAATATGGGGTTGGGGGGCGTACACAAAAAAAAAGAGAAAGGAATTTTAAACTTCTACAACAAACCGAACGAATGAGAAAGTCGTTGTTAGAAAATTATTATAGGCCCAAGAACCCTACCGCTGACTGGTGCCAGTCTACCAGTCTGAGTTTCAAAAAAAGGCAACAAACATAAAACAAAATAAAAAAATACAAACACAAGAAAACGAAAAGGAAATAAAGCGCATTCGCTTCATACAAACATTTTCATTTCCTTAAGGTCGATCTTAGTGTTCCGCTGTTGGAAACTGAGTTTCCAGGGGTTCCAAAATAATTTATACCCATCACCACAAAGGTCCGGTAACTGGCAGCAAACACAAATATTTGGGGTTTTACTGATGATGTTCTGCAAGTTCTAGAAACGTGGGCATTGTACACCTTAGCATCCTAGAAGCATAAGCTACAATGAGCTCTTACCTAGTTCTTGTCTTGGTGTATTCACCTAGTGCTACCGCATTCGCAGATTCCCCTTCGTAGGTTGCTTGAATCCCAAAAATATAGGACAAGACAATCTGGCCCAAAGAGAGCCTTATAGATCTGTTGACAAATGGGGAGTACTAACGTAGGTGAACAAGCAGTATCAGCATCAGCTCTCGTTAGGGAAATGTTTTGACGAAAGAAATGAAAACTTCTTGCCAGTTTCTAATTCTTATTTAAAGGTTTTTTTTTGTGCTAAGTCAAACCACTTTCTAAGCCAGAAAAACGCCCCTTCTTTTAGACTACTTTCTGCTCAGAAAGTTTCTACAAAATCTGAAAAAGATTTCTAGTCTATTTTATGACACTGGTTTGAGGTCGAGTGATTGAGTTTGGTATGAGAAAAACAGAAAAACAAACAAAGGAACAAGTTAACAAAGGAAAGAAAGAAAGAGGGAGAGAACGAGATCTGTAAAATTGAATCAACATTTATAAATTTGATTTATTACGATAAATCACAACTTCATTTCCAAGCTTGAGCTCCATTTTCTCGTAGCATTATCCTTTGGATATTGTTAGCTCAAAGCTTTCAGCAGGAAACTGTATTCTGTGTGAAGTATGCTTGAATATAGAAGAGACAAAAACACAAAAGAATTGGGGAATAAAACAGACACCTGAAAATAGTTTGAGAACCTCTGTGTACAAACTAACCAGCGAACACCCACCGATAATCAGGTACAAAGTTAGCTGCATTTGGTTTGAAAACCTTTGAGTACAAACTAAATGGCTCAGCTGGGGAAAGCATTGCACTTATTAGGGTTGAGATAAACTTTAGAAAATTAATACCTGACCTACTATATATGAGCGAAAGAGTTAATCAAAGAATGTCAGATTACTTGTGTTTAATGAAATCTCTTAATTTTCTAAAAAAATATTTCTCTCAGATCTGTGTCCAGCAAATTTAAACAAGTTGAAACAAATAGGTTCACTTTATTTTGTTGTATTATGTTTAAGAACACTTGAAAATCACAAACTTGAAATTTTGTTGATTTATTTGTTGACCTATTGTAATAAAACGTTGAGGTCAATTGTTGTTTGAATTTGATAACACTTCCCTGTCGACTCTACCAACTGGAGTTACAATTTATTGGAATAGAATAATTTTAAACACAACGTAGACAAAGTGGCTCCGAAAATCGAAGGTAAATTAAAGATAAGCAAAATTCGACAATTCAAAAAAAAAAAAAATTATATACACTCACTGGTTATGGTGACAAACGGCTGCTCATCACAGTACGCTGGTTAAAAACTTTCCTTTTAAGGCAGATGGGGATATATGATTATAAGAGATGGCTTAACTTTTCGAAGGCTGCCCATGTTAGTTCGATTCTTCTTGCTAATTCAGAGGTTTGGTTGTCTCTATCCAAGCAAATCTCATGGTCCAGATACTTATATGAGTAAACTTGTGCTATTTTTGAGTTATTGAGAGTTAAGTAAATACTAGCAACCACATTAGTCATGAACATAGTTTTGTTGATGTTAATACTCAGACCCACTTTCTCGAAGGCTTGTTCTAGCTCCTGTAACATTGTTTGGGCTTTATCAAGATAGTCTGTAACCAATGTTATGTCGTCAGCTAATCATAGATGGTTTAGATTTTCGCCGTTAATGTTGATGCCGAGGTTCTCCATGTTAACTCTTTTGAACATATATTTTAGCAGGGTTCTAAACAGTTTGTGGGAAATGACATCTCTCTGCCGCACGCCTCGCCCTATCCTAAAGTTTGGAGTGTCTTCATGCAGCCTGATGCAAGCAGTTACATTTTTGTACAGATGCTTAATAATTTCTGTGTAACGATGGTCATTTCTGCAGTCAACCATAGCCTTGAACATTGCACTTGGGATTGATCGTGTCAAAGGCCTTTTTGTAATCGACGAAGACAAGAAATAAGGGTTTGTTATTTTGCATGCACTTTTCGATGAGGATGTTGTATGGAGGTGGTCATTAACGGCGTAACCGGCACGGAATCCCGCCTGCTCCCGCGGTTGGTAGAAATCTAACTTTGCTGTCAGACTTTTTGTTATGAACTTCATGAACAATTTATAGAACTGTGAGAGCATCTTGATAGGTCGATAGTTTTGGATCTTTGCTATATCTTCTTTCTTATGGATCAATACTACAACTGCTTTGTTCCATTTCTGGGATGTTGTACAACTTCTCAGATGTGCATTAAATAATTTACACAATAATCTTAAAAGTGTGTTTTCTCTTTCTCATTTTAATGTGTTCGATGCTGGCAGCATCAGCTTCGGGCGCTTTATTATTTTTCATGTCTTTGAAATGGTTTTTGAGTTCATGCATGGTTATATCTGGGATGTCGTCGGATCCTTCATTTTTTATCTTTGAAATGTTTTGGTATTTATTTAAAGTCCCATCATTTTTATACAAATTTGCGTAGAAATCTTTTTATGATATTTAAGATCACTTGTCCATTAGTTGTTAATTAATAGTACATGTTTTAAATAAAGTCAAAATATTGAAAATAGGTTTTTCCTTTTTAGAGTTGATTTATTAAGAAAAAATTTGAGAAAAATTTAAAATTTTGAAAAGTTCGATATTTTGAAAAAAAGCTATAACTATAAAATTTTCGAAATCCACAAAAATTAAATTACAAAATAATTTAAACTTCAAAAGACTACAAACTTTGAAAAAATTGAGATTTTCATAGGTGAAATAAATATTTGAGAAAGTCAAAATAAACGAGTCAAACTTTTTAAAATAAGTCCAAAATAAAAAAAAATCAAAAACCTAAGAAAAAAACACTTTACAAAAGACTTATGATTTACAAAAAATATTGAATGTAACAAAAGTATGAAATCCTCAAAAATTTAAAATTTCGAGAAAAATCTGATATCTTGAAAAAAGCTTATTTAATAAAATTGAAAATTTAAAATAAGTAGAACTTTTTAAAGAAATAAAATATTTCAAATAAAAAGCATAAATTCAAGAAAAGTAAAAATTTAAAAAAAGGTCAACAATTTAAAGAGGGTTAAAGTTTTAAAAAGGGGGCAAAATAGTTTTTAAAAAGTAGAATATTTTGAAATATTGCAATATTTAAAAAAGTAAATATATTTGAAAAGCGTATACACCTTTTCAAAATAAAAATTGAAATTTTCAAAAAGGCAGAATTATTTAAAGAAAGTCTTTTACAACAAAGTAAATATTTTGACAAAAAACTCAAAGTTTCAAAAAAAATATTAAAACTTCCAAAAAAGTGTAAATTTTGAAATATATTTGAATTATCCAAGTTAAATCAACATTTCGAGAATTTTAAAATTTGGAAAATAATGGGAGATTTGAAGTAAGTGGCAGTTAAAAAAATGTCAAAATTTTCAAAATAAGTAGAAATATTAAAAAAAAGTAAAAAGAAAATCCAAATTGTCAATAAGCCTTATTCTTCAGAAACTCAATTTTATCAACAAAAATTCAAAACGTTCAAAAAAAGTTGAAGTTTTGAGAAAACGTCAAAATTCTGAAAAAGAAAACACAAATTCAAAAAGTATTGAGTTTTAAATAGTCGAAATTTTCATAAATAATAAAAATTCAGAACAAATCAAAATGTTGAAAAAGTGAAAAGGTTTAAAAAACAAGTGCAAATGCCAACATTAACATTTTGAAAAGTCAAAATTTAAAATCATATAATATAAATTTAAAAAAGGTTAAAATATTTAAAAAAAGGTTAATGTTTTCAAAAAAGAAATGCGCATTCATAAAAGAATAAAACACATTATTTTTAACAAGAATAACTATATGAGCTAATCTGAAAATTTTAAATCGACATTCCTCTTTAATTTATGTAGAAGATCCCATATAAAACTTTAGTAAATATAGGAAACTATCTTGACTGTTACAGAAATCAACAAATGTTTCGGCTTTAAATCAATTGTGATCATGAAACCTTAGTTTCAGCTGCTTTTCAACCACGAATGCGCCAGGATTCTTAGGTTTGTAAATAGAACAAAATAAAGGATAGCAAACGAGTTGAGCGTAACAATGCGAAATTTCCTTCTTACGTGCAAAATGTTCTTGAGAAATTACAGCTAACTAACGAAAAAGAAATTCGCTAATGAGCCGTTTCGAATGAAAAATCACCATTTGAGAGCTTTAGAAAAGAAAGCTTGCGGGCGTCAAGACGGTTGAAGAAATTCTCTTCTTCAAAACGAAACGATTGCAACTAAATGTTTAAAAAAATCCCCATTAACATTTAAAAAATTAAACATACTACAGCGTTTATTTTAAGTAATGAAGAAACATATTATTTACTTGTCGAGACTCAAAAGTACTGACCTAAGGGACAAAGTTATATTATTTCTATGAAGATAAGTCATCTACATAAGTGGGTCTCTGGGGCGCCCCTCTACTTATAAGCTATGCATATTAGGGGGCAGCTTGAAACTACTACAAAACGGAAAGCCGGGGTGCCTAAATAATTTAAATAGCTTCTCTATTATGCGGGTCTTGCTCGTTATAATTAGATGTATTTGCAAAATAATTCAGGTGAATATCTGTCTTTGTTAAGCGAAAACCGCCCCCGAAAATAATTAACTCGATGAAATTGTTGGTCTTTTAAGATTTCACCCTAATTGCGCATCCGCACTTTTATACTAAATGAGGCTGACAAGTGAAATTAAATCGGGATTAAGCTCCCCTCCGGCTGTCTTTTGCGGGAAAGATTAGACGATGGTTTTTTGAGATGCAAGTGTAACGGATATACAGTCCCGAAGCAAATCTAGGAAACTCTGTCACTTTATCTGGATAACGGTCTAAGCTAAATAAATGTATACCCTCGGTTGTAGCCTTATGCTTGAACTTTCTAATTAAATTTGAATAATGAATTCGTTAAGATGCTCAGCCAAACAGGCCGAAGACAGCTTGTCATAGGCGACGGAAAGTGGGTCGTAAAAGCTACTGAGCAAAAAATACAGCAAGTGGGTAGGTTCCTGATTACTTTGTGGATATTTTTTTTTATTTTTCGTATTAATATCATTTTTGTTTCTCAAATTATTATTACTTTTAATCAATGTTAGTGCCATTTTTCCTTCAATAATAAGCTGATAATTAGTTAAGAAAATCCAGAAGATACTTTAGGCATACTATTTATTTAAAAAAATTTCTTTAGGCACATTGGGCGATGTTGACCCTGTTTCGCGTAACCAAGAAGCTCTAATGTCAATACCATATGCATTTATGATTGAGACGTTTTACTCTCAATATTATATTTTTAAATTTTATCGTTATAATCGAAATTTTAAGTGAAAATTTTGACAAAAAAATTCAAAACCTTTTTGGATTTTTCTGAAGTTCACAATTTTCTCGAAAAAGTTGGCTTTTCTACAAGTTTTAACATTTTCAAAGTTTCGGCTTTTTTCCAAATTTCGACTTTTTCCTTTGAATGCATTTTTTTAAAAGAATATACCTTTTTAAAAATTTTGAAATGAGATGTTTTTTAAATTGTACATTTTTGACTATCTTTGTGAAATGTTTGAAATTTCTCGGAATATTTACCCTTTTTATAAACGCTGGGCCTATTTTTTTGGACTCTAACTTTTAAATATTATATTAAATGAATAAATATATACAGGGTGGACCATAAGTAATGGTACATAGAGCAATGGTGGATTTTTCGAATAACAATAATGTGATTTAGCTACATTTACCTTATACCAAAAGTTTATATTAACAGAGATACAGGGTGTCAAAGTTGAAAAAAAAATTCGATTTTTTCGTGTAATTATGGAATGAATTGTAATATAGGCACGAAATTAGGCACAAGGAAGTTTCATAAGCAGACAAATTTTAATTTGCTCACATATTATCAATAGCTGATAGAGGGCGCTACCTGCGCTATCCTGCACCCAAGTATATTAATTTTAAATTATTTATTTTATTTCCCCATATTTTTTACGTAAAAAAGGTCTACTTTCTAAAAGTTGATACGAGCAACCGTTTCCAAGATATTTACCTTTAAAGCTTGACATGCCTTGGTTTTAAATTACTAAGATATTAAATTTTCGAAGTAGGCTTGAAAAATAAGTAATTGTAAGACAGCTTTAAAACTAATTTATGTCAAATATTACTTTGCTGATAATATTATTACCTAAATTTTGAAAATCTCAATGAAGAAAATCCAAAAAATTAAGACGTAATTTATTTTTTAACATAGAAATGTCAGATATGATCTCTGAGTCCGCACAAGAAATTTTTAATAGTCTGGGTGGTCAAAGCCAATATTTAAAGATAAAATTCAATGAAAGACAGCCAGAATTTTAATTGTTTACAATCCCTTTACATGAAAAAGGTCATTTTCCACATACTTATTTTTGAAAATAAATTTTGTTTTGATATTTTATTTAAATTTGCTTTAGAAATTTAAAAAATATGTGTAATTATAATGTCAGTAGATTAATATTTGACATAAACTATTTAAGAGCCAGTTTTATTACTTTTATTTTGAAACCTAATGCGAAAAGTTCACATTTACATAACTTAAAATAAACGTACATCAAACTTTGAAGGCAAATATCATGAAAACGGTTGCTTGTATCAACATTTAGTTTCTTGTATTAACATTTTTTACCTAAAAAATGTAGGTAAATAAAAATATCTATTTAAAATAAGTGTACATGAAGTCACAAAAAAGTTATGATGCTTTAGAATAATACAAGGTAGCGCAGGTGGCGCCCCCAATGAGTTACTGACAATCTGTTAGCAAATTAGAATTTCTTGACCAAAAAAACCCCCCTATGCCAAATTTCTTGTCTATAGTAAAATGTGTTCATCAGTTATGGGAAAAAGTCACAATTTTTTTTTTTTTTTAACTTTAACACCATGTATCTCTGTTAATATCAACTTTTGGTAAAAGGTAAATGTAGCTAAATCACGTTATTTTTATACGAAAAATCTACTCTTGCTCTATGGACCATTACTTATGCTCCAGCCTGTATACAATTTATTAAATTTTGACTTTTTTAAAAACCCGGGTAATATTCCTCTAAAATATTTTTTTTTGTAGGTACATCTCCTCGCAAAGGTCAGACTTATTATGCCGTTGAGTCATTGTGAGTAGAATACGCAAAAATAAAGATAGATGGGGATGAACCGCCCTTTTAAATGAGAATACATTGTGATTGTTGGGGAAAGTCCTGTTCGGTAGAAAACTCCAGAATTTGGAAGTTCTATAAAGAAAAGTGTTTTTATAGACAAAGTTCTCGCTATGTCAAACTGGACATACCAGAAATTTGCCATATCCGACTGCCTGGTGTGTCTTAAGAAGGTTAACCCTATAGGGTGAATCAGTCCCTGCGAGCATGTCTACTTGTAGAAGAAAGACATGTTCCCAAGCATCCACTTGTGTTTTAGAATTTGGAGAGAATCGGCCAAAGTTTCGTCATCAGTCGAACATCAAAATAGTACTCCAGTGTTGACCTAACTTTTGCTTTGTAGAGTATGAGCAACTGATGGGACGTGAAGTAATTTTTAGCTTTAAAAGAAAGCTCAGCTCCTGACAGGCCAACTTAACAATGGCGCCCACATGGTCTCTTTTGGTGAAATGGACTAATCCTTAATTACCTTCA